>CM062846.1:27309129-28559129 GCA_031772225.1 Eubasilissa splendida | reverse complement strand
GTGTTTGAATCTTCCATTTGATTGATTTTCAATGATTCAGTTATTTTTACAGATATCTTATTGTACATCTTTGGTAGGTACAAGATAAGTATAGTTTTTATTTTTATTTTTCAGGAATCTCAAGTGACTCCTTCCCCTCTGGCTCTCTTAGCAGCTACCTGCAGCAAGATTGGTCCCAGCGCTGCACAAATGGCGCCTGCCGGAGGTCAGCAACAACAGCAGCAACAGCAGCAACAACAACAACAGCAGCAACAGCAACAACAACAACAGCAGCAACAGCAACAACAGCAACAACAACAGCAACAACAGCAACAGCAACAACAGCAGCAACAACAACAACAGCAAAATGATTCAAACTCCTCACCTGAACAAAAAGAAACAATACATTATACAATAACAGGTAGGGATTACATACTATGTGTTATACAGGAGAACCTTGCTTAACGCAAATTTGATTTGTACGCTTAAGCAAAATGATACTACTTCCCGCTTTAAGTGACTGAGTAATCATATATTGCGGTTATCGTTTGCTTTTTTTTATTTGATGCGGAAAGCAGCGATGAAATTCGGACTAGACAATGGCCAATGATGATAAATTACTCGATGAAATGAAAGAGTCAAGCTTTGTTCAAACATTATTGTTCCAATATTTTGCAAAAAAGTAGTTTATTATTTATATATTCATTCATGATTTGTTTTTTATTCTTTGATAACTTTATCTTCTAATATAACTTAAATAACGAATTGTATTTTTTTTCATGTACATTATTGTAAATTAATTAGAATTTATCCTATTGTTTATTGTATTTGATTTACACAATTTTGCTTAGCACTAGGTAATAATTCTTCATACACTTTTTTCTTAGGCGCTTCTCATTCAAGGTTCATCTGTAATTTTTATCTTTAAATAATAATACTACTCGGGGCATTGCAGGCAGTGATGGGGGTGTGCAAGCGGTGCAACTGTCCCCACAAGTTGTGCAGCTGTCCCAGCTACCGCAATTGCAGCAGATTCAGCAGGTCGGACCACCTCAGCAACACCAGCAGGTCAGGGTCATCAGCGCTGCTCTGGTACATCAACTGCAGCAACAAGGACTCTCTGTTAGTAATATCTTGTAATTTTTTTGTAACATAAATTAAAAATATTTTTTATTAAAAAAAATTGAGTCACATTAATATTCTTAGTATTTGTAAATCTAAGATGGATATAAAACTAAATACATTGGAAAACGTTTTTTATGAAAACTCAGCTAATATGACAAAAAAATATTCCGATCCCTACAAAAATGCTTTGTGATTTCATATATTTATTTTCTTTTAAAATGAAACAAAATGTTTAACATAAAAAGATTTTGCATCCTAGAAGAATAAAATAATATACTGGCCGCCACATTGTCATCAAATTATTCACTGTTTATGACTTTATAACTCAACTTTATATTGATTAGGCCAACATCTGGTCTGTTGAGAAAGTCTTAAGAAATATGAATGCTGCTTGCCGCACGGCACCCTAAATATTCTAAACATTACCCGGATTACCCATCGGATGCATCGTCTCCGCATTGCTTACTGTTTATAACTTTATGACTCAACATTCTATTGACTAGTCCGGCCTCTGTCTTTCTTCGTTCCTATGGTTTTGTATTAAATGATTTCCACTGTATTTAAAACTAATAAGGTCTGATGTCGCTGATCAGAGATTCAGCGTTACACATTGTCAGATAAACTAAATTTGATCATTTATACTATTAAAATAGTTGGCATAGTTAATATTTATAAAGAATATACATAAAAGTTTCAGGTCAAAGATCATAATATGTAATATGGAAATGTCAAATCCAGAAACATTTTTTTGATTTTGAGATTTCTGTTAGGAGAAATGAAGTCGTTTGTTTTTCTGTTTGAAAAATATACTTTCAGAACAAAAAAGTCACATATAAACCTTTGTATTTCAAAGGAAATTGATACTTCACTCCAATGTAATGTTATACACCCAACTCTTTTTTTACACGGTAGATACATTCCACAAAAAGCCATGTAAAAAAAAGTGATAGAATTCATAGAAAAATTGAAGATTGGTTCCCTGAATTTAAAATAAAAAGCTGTATTATTTGAAAAAAGAACAGCATTGTGGTATAGAAAATCGTTTAAAAAAGATGTATTTTAATTAAGCAAAAATAATACTATTCATCACTACTTGATAACATACGGAGACTTTTATGAGGGACTGGACATAAATGGCTTTCATCGCTAGAAATGTCTGACACGTCTAATGTGTTAGGATCTAATGAAGCCTTTTTTTTGTTATTACTGTCTTGTGTTGTTGAATTTCTTGTTATTAGGAAATCTGTTATCCACTTCTGTGTTTTTTGTTTCTCAAGTTGTTTATACATTTCTTGATACCCAGCCATACAAATCTGCAGGTCGTTTAAATCTCGTTCTAGGTCAGGATCATGAGTGAGAAAATGCTGTCCCATTCTCGTAGCAAATTGCAAGCCCTCGTGAATCAAAGCAGCTGTTAGTTGAAAAATTTCACCTTTATCCCATTCCTGTCCCTGTTGCTCTAAGCACGTGTCATTCACATACTCATATGTCACGCAGTACTGAGGCAAACTGAAGTCAGTGAGAACTGACCTGCCCTATGCACACGCGGTCGATTGTGGCTGTGACATGAGAACGTTGGGTCATTGACATTTTTGTTTCTGGGAATCGTGCTAGAACAAATAATTTGTGTAAAAACATAGTATTCATTCTTTTTAGTGGACTGTGTTATTCAGAACCGCGTAAAATAAAGAGTTGAGTGTAGTTTCCTTTCAAATTTATCTACAATGAAATTGTTTGTTCATAAATATATTTTATAAAAATGAATATAAGCTTCTGAATTCAGATCATCGTCCAAACTAAATTGATAAATCTGAAGCATTAGATGGTTTAGTATTTGATTAATTTCAGGTTATATTCAAATTCATATTGCACATATTCAAATGTGTTAATGGAATTAAGTTTGCATGAAACTACCAGTATGTAAAATTTGAGCTGTGTGTTTATCGGCCATAACTTCGATAACATTATATCAGAATGCAAAACAAGTATTGAACTCTTATTGTGGGTGTATTTTGTGTCGGAGCGGGCATTGTTTGATGTGCGTTATTATTTCAGGGTAATGAATTGAATGCAGCCATTGCCAGCTTGGCTCAAGTGCAGACTGTTGCCCCACAACCTCAGCAACCCCAGGTTTGTTATAAAGTAGTACCATTATGTGCATAGTCCAATTTATAAAAAAAAATAATTTGCATACATGTCTCAGACACATGTACCATACCATCCCTGCATTAATTGTTTTTCTGGTTTTTGAAAAAAATATTTATAAATTTGGAAAAATAAATATAATAAAAATGTCCCCGTTTATAAATATCTTAAACTCTTTATTAATACCAACTTCTTAAAAAGTTCAACAGGAATAATTATTTTTTAAAATAATTTAAATGGTATTAAAATTTGATGTTAACGATGTATAAATAATAAAATATATAAACTAATGCTTTATATACTAACATAAAGAAATCAGCATTATATACATATATGACAATCTGACACTACAGTCTATTAGGGAATATTAGGGGAATTAAGATGACAGCACTCTTGCTTAGCATATGAGAGGTACCGGAATCGATACTTGGCACCTCCGAGTAATTTATTACGGTAAAGCAGTTATGCAAAATAAATTTGAGTGCACCGTTCCTTTCTGATAAAGAAGGATTAAATAATTTGTTTTTTTCAAATGAAATTAAGCGAGCTCATGAATTTTTGAATACAAAATTGTAAGTACATATAGGCATATTTCACTTTGCGGTATTTCATCTTACAGCGCTTTGCTAAAACGGGGCTTTGAAAATTTTAATTCATACTTATTACTTTCGGGGTTGACTTGTTGACGCTGCGGTGCACATCATGTGACTTGCTTTGTGAAGTGTACGTCAACCCTGGGTGATAGTCTCTAGGCTTTTATGTGCCCTGGCAAGTGAAAAAAGGCTGTGATTCTTTTTACGGCTGTGGTCTGATATACTGAGCATAATATGTATATAATATTTAACAATGTACGTAATATTTTATGTTTTAGGTGGTGACGCTACAGCAGCTACAGCAGATGTTCCCGGGCGGAGTGGGGGTTGCAGAGGCCCCTCAAGGACCACAGGGTGGGCCCCAGGCCCCCTCGGGGAACCCTCAAAACAATAAGCACCAAGTTTTTGCTCAGGGACAGCCGCAAATTGTTCAGATACATCCCCAACTCTTACAGGTAAAATTTAACACAATAAATTAAAGAGATTGAAATTCAATTTTAATTTGATTGACATGGCTTTAGATTGTTTTAAACATACATAATTGAATTTGAATTATCGCAAAAACAGGAATCCGGCATTCCTCTAACATTTTAAAGCACACATATAAAAAATAATGTTATCATTGGATTTCAGACAGGAGTGTGATCTTAAATTTATTAATCATTAAATTATATGTATTATGTAATTTTCAATACTCCTCGTCCTACTCGAATTAGGATAATAGCTTGTTATGGAGTCAGTGGTTTCTATATCGTTGCAATAAGCAAAGATCTGAAAAAGATATAAACAATTTTTTCTCGCAGCTTCAGCATAGCAACCTAGGATGTCGAATCCTCCTACGTAAAATATTGTAACTAATAAATAGGTCAGTTTTAGTTGTTATAGTATTTCGTATATTTCATACATATTTATGGTGACAGTACTTTTTGTTTTATATATTGTATTCAATTATGTTCTATTAAACAAAATAAAACACATTAAAAGACTGCCACTTAAAAGTGTATCAAATACACAAACAACTAAAAATGACTTTTTTGTTAATTATAATACTTTACAAAAGAGGGGTATTTAAGATCGTTAGATTTGGTTTTCAGTAGATTCACCAGTCCAAGTACGGGTCTAGGGGGGCGATAGGAGCGATCGATCGCCCCCTCCTAATTTCAGACAATTTTGTATTTATCGTTCAAAACCCGCAATGTGTTGTTTCCCTGTTTCCTTATAACAAAATTTAAAACAAAAATTTTTGCCACCCCTGGAAAAATTTCTGGATCCGTCTTAGTTGGATATTATTTTTTTGTTGTTTGGATTATTCCTTGAAAAATAAATATAAATTTATGTGCAATATTTGATAAATTACTAAGGATACAATTATGTGTATCAATTATTTATGATGGGTGGCGAATTTGAGGCTTTTTAGGAAAATTAGCATGATTTAGATTTTTTTGATAATGTTTTTATTGTGGAAATACAATAATAATTACAAAATGGATAATTTTTTATAAAAATATTTGATTATTAAGGAGAATAGATTCTTATTGTGAAGTTGTATCAATGTGTCCAAAATTTAATAAAAAGAATTGTTAATTCTGGCATCTGCTATCCGTTTACTCAAAGGTATTTGAGATTCCGTAAAAACAAAGTAGATGGCTCTTTCAAATAATGGAACGGTAGATGTTTTAATTTGAAAAATGTAACATATGGGTTGGAAAATTTGTCGACAAAGGTACTATCTGCTTAATGCTTAAAGTAGTTGGATAATGCACCTTCCCCGGATTGGAAAGAGATCCAGGTTCGAATCCCGGTGGCGCAACAACAATGTTTTTTGATAAAATTGATTCTAATCAATACATTAATACATTTTGATAATTTTGAAAGAACATTATTTTTTTTACAGCAAGGAGGTATGTATGGCCCCTGTGTGGTACAGGGCGGGCAGGGCATGCAGGTGGGACAGGGGGTGCAGGGAATGCAGGGGATGCAGGGGATGCAGGGGATGCAAGGGATGCAGGGCATGCAGAGTGTGCAGGGCATGCAGGGCGTTCAGGGGATGCAGACTGTCACGGTGGACGGGCAGGAGGCTCTATTCATTCCAGCTAACATGAACCAGGTTAATATTTTACAACATCTACATTCGTTAATGAGGCAGATAGTTAATATGAGCAGTTTAAGCGAATTATCCAATGTCGTGTTAAGTGTGCATAATTTGGACTGCTTCTACATTAACAATCTGCCTCATTACCCATTCCATTACATATTTATCTTATTTGAGTCGAGAATTTGGTTGAATCAGTAAGCCTAAATATCGTTATAAGTATTTATTTGTTTAATTGTCTATCTGAATATTTCCTCTTTTTATGATCTTCCTGCATGAAGTTGAGCATTTTTAATCAGACTAGTATATATATGTAATACAATCACACTTTACTCTTTCAGAAGCATAAACTAAGAATAATTGGCTTTTTTTAACCATAACCAAATAATAAATACAAAAAAATATTAATCAATTTTGTTTGCATAAAAGTTTATTAATATACAGTAAAACCGCGATATAACGAACCCCGATATAGCGAAAAATGACGTATATCGAAAAAAAAATCGAAATTTAGTCCCTAAAACCAATTTTTCATACAAAAATGCATTTATATAACGAAATCCCGTTAATATTTATAACAAAATCATTTTTGTCCCGTACGAAAAAATGCCAATATATTTACGTAAATTTATAACGAAATAAAAAAATGTTAAAAGATGAAAATATTATTTCGCACTTACAAAGCCGCGCCGCTGCATCTGCCGTATGCGAACGGAAACGCCGCGCACCGTGCGCGGCGGTCTGCCGACAAGGTAGTAAAACAATTCAAACTTCTTCATGGGTTCATAGTATCATATTTTGAAGTGGTTGCCGCCGTTACCGGTAAGTACCTTCGTAATTTATATACGACTCATTTTATAAAAATGCCGCGATTCAACTGTCAAATTTTTATTTTTGAATTATTCTTTATGTTTCATGCCCAAAAGTATGTTTGAAGCGGCTCTACATTTAAACACAATTAAAATATTGTTTTGTGTTTGCAATATTCTGGAATTTACAAAAATATCTTCCAATTGGTGTTGAATAGGTTATTTTCTTAATTTAATTTCTTTGATTATCTGTTATAATAACAAAACTACTAAAAATATGTAGGTATTCAGTTCCCTACGGCCTTCTTCCTCCTTTGTTTGCAGAATTTGCGATCTTTTTTGAAGCCGCGCAACATTTTTTTGCGACGGCGCGTAATATATAGTAGGATTTTTTAAATTTATTTCGTTATATGTGGGAATTCGTTATTACGAATTTTTATTTTTTGGGCCCTTGGATTTCGTTATATCGCGGTTTTACTGTATAATGTTACATTTACTTATATACTTGGGCATTTGGGTAGACACCATCACTTAATAGTATCAACATTTATTTTAACTCTTATATGTAATCTGAAGGCTCTGTTGGTGAGTCTGGTTGATGTAGACTTTTTCAAAAATATCTGTGAAAAAGTTTTAGAGTTTAAAAGGTAAATATTTTTCATTGATTCTTATACATATTATTAAATAATAATTGTTTCTTTATTTATTATTTTAGAATGTTGCGATGGGCAATGTCGGAATGGTTGGTGGCCAGCTAATCAGGGCCCCACAGGTATTACCGGCTGGACTCTTGCAGAGCCTCGTTCACCTTCCGTCTGGTAATTCAAAAGCTTAAAAACAAATTCAGTGAAATCATTTCAATACATAATTATTGTCACATCTGTAGCCATCCTATTTCATGTACCGCATTTTTTAGTATTTTGTATTTGTCTCGTTTCTGCTTTATTTGTGGTAAATGTTATATTTCAAATAATTTTAACAAATAAAAATATCACTTTTTGAAAATTAAATTAGGTTGTATAACAAATTCTTTAGCAGTTATCAATATTGTAGATATTTGTATTTATATTTAGAATTTATTATAATAAGGAATTCCATCATATATTTAAAAAAAATCATTTAGAGCTGGCGCACACCGACAACTTTCTGTCGTACAATAGTTCTGTCATGATGGTGAGGGCTAAGGGAATATATGGGAGTGAATAAATTCCAAACGACATCTACTTTATTTTTACAGAATCCCAATACCTTTGAGTCCAAAATTTAATAATAATAAATTGTTAATTCTGGCGTCTTCTATCGGACTACTCAAAGGTATTTGAGATTCTGTAAAAATAAAGTAGATGGCTTTCAAATAATGGAACGATGTATTAATTTGAAAAGTGTAACATATGGGTTCGTAAATTTGTCATCAAAAGTACTGTCTGCTGTAGCATAGTCGTTTAATGCACCTTACCCAGATTGGAAAGAGATCCAGGTTCGAATCCCGGTAGCAACAACAATATTTTTTGATAAAATTAATTTTATATGTATATCTTTCTAATTAATAATAGGTGTAATTTATATGCATTTTGTTATTTTTCTGCAGTACAAGGTCACTAAAATATTTTGATAGATTTGGTGGAGAAGCGCCCAGCTATTTACAATAATAAATTAATAATTTTCGTAGGATGTTGCTGACCTTATTAAGCATAATAATTCATCAAATCAAAATTCATTAGAAAAAATATGAATTTCTAGGGTGGTCCTGAAGGTTTTCATAGATATATTTGCTTTTTATTAATCTCTCACTGTATAAAGGATGTACTTAACATTGTCTCCTTCTTTCTTGACCGTATCATTAGAGTACACGCTGCAACCTCTATGAAATCCATTTTCAAACTGATACCAAATTACTGTTATAGAATTATCGCAAGTGTGCGCGGGCATTATAACTAAAATGTTCTATCGTACACTCAGCTCGATAACGACCAAACTGTTGTGTAAGCATTCTGCCCTCTATGTGCGCTAGCTCTTAACTGCTTCTTATAATAATCAAAATAAAATAATATTATTAATTTATTTATTTTCTTTTATTAACTATCAAATTTGACATAATAAAACATTGAAGTTTTGCGATAATCTTGAAAAGCAGATGGTTTGTTATGCGTGATTAGACAGGGAGACTTTAGTTTTTAAATTTCTTGCCATTTTTATTAAAAATGATTTTTACATTTTAATTAAAATTCTGAAATCGACCATAACAATAGCACTGAGATGATAATCAGCGTAAAACAATTTATAGTGAAATTCCTTATTATTTTAGATCAAGTGTTAATTTAAAAAATCTTCAACACAAATGTTTTCTTTTTCTTTGCGTTTCAATCCTGGATATCTTAAGTAGAAAATAAATTAATATTTTCATTGTGTTTATATAAAATTTTTTAATATTTTTTATTAAAAAAAAAATCATCTTTATTGTCAATTTTATAGCCAAATTTGAAGATGTAAAACATTTTATGGTTTAAATTTTTTGTCTCCCTAAATAAATTTTGCAAAGAAAAAAAGGAGATTTTTGAACATTTGACAATTTTAGAAAATGCAAGAAAAAAGTTTCAGCAAAAGCTCTACATATTTAAGATATCCTGGAATATTAAATAAATACTAATTTAAGCTCAATATGAGATGGATTGTGATATTTTTATACACATTCTCTTTAAGCATGCTTTATTTCCTGTTTCATTTATCTATCATTGTTCATCATTCACTAATATTATTTTCTTTTTCTTTCGTCCTACGCTTTTCCTTTAATCATTTCCCGCTATGTGGTGCGATGGTTTCCTCAGCTGTGGACCCTACCCAAGTAACCATAACAATTCCCGGTACAAACATCACCATCCCACTATCGAGCTTGGGCACCCATCCTGTTTCCGTTAATGGTAATGGGCAGGCCACCATCAGTTTCCCCTCCGGCAACTTTACCGTCCCGACCAGTAACTCTACCACTTCCCAGGGAACATTCACCATCCCCACCACTAGTCTCTCCTCTAACCAGGCTTCATCATTCTCCATAACTGGGACTAGTATAAATGTCAGTCAGAGTAGTTCCATGACCTCCGATGGTGTGAAAAAGGAGCTAAAAAGCGAACAGCAAAAACAAATGCAAATTAGTACATTGCAAGGTAGGTTATCTCCAATTATGTTCAGTTTCATTGTATCTATCCTGGTTCATGTTTTATCCATTTCACTTCATGCTAATTATGTATTTATATATGTAAATATATAGGAACATATTTTAGGCCTTTGAGAGGAAAACAATTATATACCTTTGATCTAAGATTTCATCAAAAGTGCCAACATGTACAAATGGAAATCATTTAACGTGAAATCACGAGCATTGAATTTTTTTTCATGTAAAATGAATTTCATAATAAAAGAATTTTTAAAAAACCTTACTGTTGTTTTCAATGTTGTAATAGAAACTTAAAAGAAAACAGCAAACACTATATGTATTATATAATGCTACACAAGGTAAATTTTACAAACACATTTTATTTTAAATCCTTAATATGTAAAATTATTACATTAGATTTAAAAATACACACGATACCTAAAAATTTTAAATGGAATAAAAATTTACCGTAGCTTATTTTTTGTGAATAAATCTGTCATGAAGAGATTTTTTGCACCATTTTATTTTTGCATTTTTGTATCTTATAGTTTATCGACAGATGTCGGCCTAGTCAATATAATATTTAGCCAGAAAGTCATAAACAGTACACAGTTCGGTATCAATGCTGTCAATGGGTAATACTATTGTTTTAAAAAGGCAAGTGTGGTGTGCAGATGTCGGCCTAGTTCATAAACAGTCAATAAATTCATAAACAATTGTAGTCTGTATATTTTTTGTTCTTTTGAGTTGCAAAATATTTTTATATTAAGTGTTTTCTATTTCATATTTAAACAAATAAATATGGGAAATCGCTTAGTATTTTGTCAGAACCAGAATATTTTTCACGTTAACTAATTTTATCATTAAACATTTTCAATTATTTTCTACAGTGTGTATATATATATGTATATTTTATTTTTTGATATTCAGTATTCTGTTTAATTCAATCATGCTATACTGTAACGTCAGCAATCCTGTGATATTAACCAACTATTAAATATCTGCACAAAAAAATACATCTAAGGAATAAGGCATGTTGCATATTTTGATTATTTCCATTTTCTTTTAATACAAAATTAATTATGTACATTAATTACAAAACACATACTGATTATAATTTTTAAAAAAGTTAGTTTTTATTAAAGACAAAAAAGGAAAAATATTTATCTGTTCTATTTTGATAATGCAGTAACATCAAACTACTAAAATAAATCATTTAAAGTGTACATTGTATATGCAAAGAGCTTTTGCTTTTTTAAATGGAGAATTGTTTTGCAATGACCTCTTAATAAACATTGGTTTTTTATGAAAATATTATTGGATTATGATAATTCAAATGAGAAAGAATATCTTCAACGGATTGTGGAAATAGTCAGTTACTAGTTTTCACTTAATTGTCCTACTAAAATGAATTTTTAATAAGAATTCACAATTACTACTACAAAGGAGAAAGAGCATTATAGTATGAGACCCGTCCCAAGTGTGTAATAACATCCTTTCTATGTGGACATGTTGTCGATTTGGAGTTTATCCTCATAGAACAAAATGCATACTGACTACCTGAGATATTTGATCATTTGTAGTGTTATAACACTCTGGATAAAATGCTCATTCTCTTTTAACTTGGAGATTTATCGATTGAAGGACATTTAAATAAAATATATTGATGATTTGTAGGTCAAAGTGTGGCTCTGAGAGGTGGTGGTGGGGGGCCAGGCGGAGGGGGAGGCGGACTGGTGCAGGTGTTGCAGCAGGCCAGCGTGCCGGTGCAAGTGCCGGTGTCCACCCCGGGGGGTCAGACTGTATATCAAACAGTCCACTTCCCGCTGCATGCCTTCCAGCAACCACAGCACCAGATAGTGTCTTCGCACATGCAGATTTTACCTCAACTCACACAGGTGATTATTTAGTCTTTTTTTTAAGAACTATTCAAATGGATATGCAATGCTCCTGAATAGTGTCTTCGCACATGCAGATTTTACCTCAACTCACACAGGTGATTATTTAGTCTTTTTTTTAAGAACTATTCAAATGGATATGCAATGCTCCTGAAACTGTTTCTATTTTACTGTGGTAGATTTCCTAGTGTTATATTTCTATTAATATCTCGAAAAATGTATAAAATGTAATTCCAATATTTATATATTATTTGCTACAGGTAGCAACAAAATATTTTTTCAATAAATAGATTTTTTGTGTATCTTTCTAGTTGATTAATTTAATTTGTATTAAAAATATTTATTGTACGTATTTCAACAAATTAATTTTACCAATATATTTTGTAGAAATTAATGTATAAAATAATTTATATAAATACATATTATAAAATCAGTGGCGTAACTTAAAAAAATGGGCCCCAATGAGAAATGGAAAAAATGGCTCCCCATATATGCATCATATATAAGAATGTTCAGTTTTATGTATTAAATAGTAAGAATAAAATTCATCTCTTGTCTATTATAATACTCATACTTTCATAAAAAACAATGAAAATGGGTTTTGACTTGCCAAATACAAGATAATAAAAATAAATATACAGGCAGCCCTCGACTTTTGCATTTTCGACTGTTGTTTTTTTTCATTTTTTACTGATAATGTTCTCTTTTGTCTCATGTGCAGTCGCTCTCCTCTCTTCCGCTCCCTGTCTCTTTCTCTCTATCCTTGAAATGTATGTAAACAAGTTCAGTCTTGCGTTGCAGCACATGCTGATATTACGTGTTTTACCAGTTTTCTGTTTATATACAGTACATATGTGTTAATTACCCTTACACATTAATATGAAAGAAACTACAATGTTGAAACAAATAATAAAAAATCAAGGACTCATAAACTTCATACAATCGAGACAATGATGGAAATAATTAGACGTTCTGAGAGTGGCAAATCTTTTGGCCGTTAATATGACATTAATCGGTCTACGATATGTTCGATTTTGAAAAAGAAGAATAAAATAAAGGAGTATGTTAAAAATTGTGGAAATACTATGTCTTTAAAAATTGTTTCCAAAAACACGGCATAGTGATGGATAAAATGGAAAGATCATCAACATTAAAAAGATATCCCTCCGAGTTTTTCAATTATTCAAGCTAAAGTTCTTAGTTTGCATGAAGATTAGAAGATTCGACTACAAGAAGATTCTAATGTGGAGTTTCTAGCAAGCAAGCATAATATTAAATTCACTGGAGAAGCTGCTGATGTATATAAAGATGCTGCAAATGAATTTATTTCCTCACTTTCCAAAATTATTGAAGATGAAGATTTTTCTCCTTGCAAAATATTTAATGTGGACAAGACAGGCTAGCTTTGGAAGAATCAGTTGCTCTTGGATATAAATCTTCTAAAAACCAATTGACATTGCTTCTCGGTGGAAACATAGCTGGCGATTTAAAATTAAAGCCAATGCTAATTTATCAATCTGAAAATCCTAGAACATTGAAAGAGAAAGATAAAAATTAGCTTCCGGTCATTTGGAAATCAAATAAAAAAGCCTGGGTTACTGCACTAATTTTCACAGAATGGTTCATTCTTCATTTCTTGCCAACAGTTAAGCAATATTGTAATGATAATAATTTGGAATTTAAAACATTATTAATCTTAGATAATGCTCCGGGACATCCCAAATATCTGCGGGATCTCTAAATCCCAATACCACCTCACTCATACAGCCAAACAGTAATTGCTATGTTTAAACATTATTATACAAGGGCGGTAATGAAACAGGCCATCAAGGTAACTGACAGGGAAGGTGGGTGGTGGGCGGCCTGCCTACAGCCTGCCTACACTAAAAGACTTTTGGAGTAACTACAACTTACGGAACGCAGTGAACAACCTAGGATACTCGTGGTCCGAAATAAAATAATCCACAATGAAAGAATCTCGGAAAAAATTATGCCCACAAATGATGAGCGATCATCTAAACCCTGAAGAATCTCCAGAAACTATCACAACTGAAATAGTTTCAATGATGAATGAACTAAACATGGAAATCAACAACGAAGATGTTGATGAATTAATCGAATCTCATTCAAAGCCTTTGTCAAATGAATACCTAATTGAATAACAAGAAGCAAATGAAATAGAAAATGAAGGCGAAGAAGAGGCTAACATCGTCAAGACTTTGACAATCAAAAATATGAATGAAGCCTTCATGCATCTTGATAATTTTTTAGTAATCATGGATGAATGTGATCCCAATACAGAGCGTATATTTCAAGTACGTAGGGCAATCGATAGAGACACAGCATGTTATAGAACTCTCTATCAGAAAAATAAAAAAAGGGTGGTATTTAACAATCTCTTGATAATTTCATAAAGAAGATTCCTGAGTCCTAATACGTATTGTTATTTTATTATGTATATGTGTGTGATTGATAAATAAATACATAACTGAAAATACATCCCATTTTGGTGTTTTTTTTTACATGACTACTTTTGCACATTTCAACTTTCAAACACATTTCAGGAACCAATTAAGTGCAAGAGTTGAGGGCCACCTGTAATTTAATAATATAGAAGACATTGCGTTTTATATTTTAATATCAGTTTTTATTATATTTTAAGTGTCTGGTGATTTTATTATTTTGCAGTGTTTATTTTAATTACGAGTGCATTAATTTCATCAGTATATCGACCCCTCCTACATAAAGTATTGTAAGTAATAAATAGGTCATTTTTAATTGTTCTAGTATTTTCCATATTTTTTATATATGGCA
This sequence comes from Eubasilissa splendida, assembly GCA_031772225.1. Classification (NCBI taxonomy): domain Eukaryota; kingdom Metazoa; phylum Arthropoda; class Insecta; order Trichoptera; family Phryganeidae; genus Eubasilissa; species Eubasilissa splendida. The sequence goes on along the minus strand of CM062846.1, from coordinate 28,544,523 downwards.
GTTATTATCTTTTATTAGTACTGTATTGTATTATGTTTTATTGAGCACAATATTTAAAAAAAAATACTGCCACTTAAAAATATATCAGTGCTGGAATGCAAAATACTAGAACATCTCAAGATGATCGGTTTGTTAGTTACGATAGTTTACGTAGGAGGGATAGATATGACGAGATTGCAATGTAGTATATCAACAATGAAAAAAGGCCATGCTTTGAATAGTGGAATTTTTCAGTTAATGACCCTTGCCTGGAATCTAAGCACACCTATATTATTTAACTGAATTGATTGTGAACCTTTGTACAATAGTGTATTTTTGTTTTCAGATGCAACCTCAGCAGCAAGTAGCAAATGTAATCACCCCTTCAGGACAGATCCAGCAAATACAACTGTCTTCTCTCGCCAATCTACAGGTAAGATATAACTCATGCACAGTTTAATATTTTAAACTAATACCAATTGATTTGCTGAAGAAAAACTAACGTGCCTGAATTTATACTGGCCAAAATGAATGAATTTTTACTATATTCTCAATATGTTTAACCTAACTGTGTATGTATATGTTTAATCAATTAAAAATATCTTAAAACTTAACTAAGTGAAAGTTGCAAGGAATACAGTTTGTGTAAAGCAGGGGAGTCGAACTGTTTTTTTTACATAATTCTTTGCCAGTAAAAATTCATCTGCAATCTTTTAAAAATTTTTTTACTATGGAACTTTATTTCGTCGGTGATTATATTTGACGGTAAATAAAATTATTAAACAATTAGTATTCCATATACTTTGACTGCTTACGTAAACATTTGATTGAAATTTAAAAAATGTTTGCGCAGTTATAATGGGTATATTATTAGTGATTGACCAAAAATTAATCAACATTATTGACACCCCTGGTTTAAAGAATTGTCTATATTAGGAATAATGAGTTTATATATTTCTTCCACGCACACGACTAATCTAACAATTGAGTGCTATGTTCCTAACATTTCATTAAATGCTTATTGAATTTGCTAATAATATCATGTTTGCTTGACTGATTGGTGTGAAACCCTTTTGTAATGAACCGTGTAGTTACAAAACTCCACAAAATACCGTAAAATATCTTTATTTTTTAACCACATCATGATATTCACTGCAATTAATATGATTAATTTTAGTTTTTGACAAATATACACATTTCGCACGGAAATTTAAATGACCTCATCAAAGTTTTAGTTGTTTTTATGATTCGCGCACTCCTGCAATCATTATGTGTCTGTTTGACCAATATGTTCCTAAGAAAACCTTTAACTTTATAGTAGGCATTGATTATTACAGTCACATTTGTCCTCGGTGCCTTTGAGTCTAAATCATCTGACAATCATTATTAATACCTACTGATAGTTTTAGGTATTTAGTATATATATATATATTTGCACATTATAAAACTTGAAATCATTTATTGAAAAGTAAGAAAAAAAATGTTGCTTATATATATATATATAATGGAAAATCTTATATAACTTCAAGGGTTTGAATTTCTTATAAAAAATATGCAGTAACATTTGTATTTTAAAATCATTACTTAATATGTATTATCTTTACAACTTTAAATTCATACAGATTAAGGCGACAAACAACCCTGAAAGAGACCTATATAATATTGTGTATGTATAGTGAATATAAATGAAGGGTGTTTGAAACTTCATGGTTCAAATAAATGTATTTTTGCAGCACCTATGTTTTTTGTAGATTGTAGTTGTTCATTAATTTATCTGACATGTCATTTTATATACTTTGGACTAATTCATAATATGTCAAGTTCAATCATATTAAATAACTAATAAGTGCCAAAAGGGATCACTATATGTATATTATGCTTGGTGATTTAAATTAACATGGATGTGGTCGGGTGCTGGTTCACAGGGTGGGGGTGGTGGGGGGCAGCAAGGGGCAGGGGGGCAACAAGCCCCCACCACAATCACGTTACAGGTATGTTACTTGCGAAACATAAATTGTGAACGTTATGCTGAATGTGTCAGTGTTGCCGGAGTAAAATTTTATAAAACTATATAAAATATATATTCCGCTTTATTTAGATTACATATTTTAGTAAATATTAGCCAAGTTATATAGATGGAACCAATTGATTTCATAAATAAAGTTTTTTTTTCCTTTTAACTCAAAATATTTTTTCATTTAAAAAAAACAGTCTACAATTAAGTTACAGCCCACAAGAACTATCTGGGAATATATAATTTGTATTATAAATTTTAATATTAAAGTAATTTGTCTTAAAAAATGTTAAATGAATATTCTTTAAAATTTAAAAGAAACACGGCTTGTACACCCTGTGTATTTTTTCATTCAATCAATATAGTTAATATAATTTTTTATTAAAAAATGTAAATGTTTTGCACATCTTCAGCATGTTTTTTCTTCTAAATTTAGGTTCAGTTGGTGTAATTTGATTCCTAATGAAAAAACTGATTACAAAATTTTTTGTTGATATTTTGATCTCTCATAATTTAAAATATATATATATAAACATACTCGTAAATTTGTAAAATTTTATAAAAGTATTATAAAAATGACCCCAACTGAACCTATTGGTGAATGGAACAGGCAGTGGCTCCAGGTCAGCAGGCTACGGTATCCATCGGAGACTCCAATGGCGGACAACAGGGACCTCAGACAATAAATATTAGCTCGGCACCCAATGGACCCCATCTCACTGTCATACCTACCAACAACACTAATGTTCGTACAGGGAATGTTATTCAGGTATCTTTATAGACGCGTGTGCATGCATGGGTCATCATTTCGGTTCAGCTCAGTTCTGCTTTCATCATGCTTGCTTCTTGTATTATTATTATTATCATTTTAGTATAGTAATTGATTTCTATCTTTGGTATGGTATTTGTTTTTATTACATAATTTCAGTACTTGAAATGTAGAGTAGAGATTAAGAATTACAATACTATCTGAAGTAATTAATCTTTTACAATGATTTGAATTACAGTAATTTCTTAGTGTACAAATAGGATATGTTCCCGGAATTCAGAACATAAATTGAAAAAAGTTTTTCATCCATTTTCAGCTTTCCTTCAAAATTACTATTATTATGGAAAAATAAATAGTTGATTTTGAGTGTAATTGTAAAATGTGGTCTAATTTTTCCTTCAACTTGTTATACATATTTTAATAATATGTATTTATATTTGTTGTTTGTTATCTGAAATATTACTGTATATTTGGCCTCGAGTAAAACATTTGATTGATCAAAATATGTGTCACTGTCATCGTCTGGGTGGTTTTAATTCAATTCATAATCATTAATTCAGTTCATAACTCTATGAGTTTCAATGATAAATAAAACTGATTGTAGATTAATCATATTAAAACTCTTAAATGATAAAAATGATGTAAAAGATTAATGACACATTAACATTTTGGAAACAAAATAGTGGTCAAGTACCTTAATAATGATGTGTTTTTTTTTCCATTATATGTGATTTGATTACATTTTACATACATGTCTTACTTTGCTGCAATGTTTTATCCTATTATAACAAAATACCACATTCTACTGTGACTCAAAAAAATGAATTATTATTATTTTAGTATTCAAAATTAATTTAGTAAATGAAAACATATTTTTCCACAGACATACATATACAGGGTGGCCCAAAAAAAGTGAGAACATCTCGTAACGCATGAGTTATTTCAAAACATAATATAATTAATTATAATTCTTAATGTAATTTTTTTTGCACAATATTTAGCTAATCAGAAATCATCAAAACACCCAATATTGCATAATCTACTGGGTTTAAATCTGGGCTGTTCGGTGGTCACATACCTGGCTCGATGAAATTAACATTCTCACGACTAAGAAAATTTATTGTATTTCTGGTTGTGTGAGATGGAGCTTCGTCCTGCTGTAATGTCCAGTTATGCTGTGATGTCTAGTTATACTCTAGGCTTTGTTTTAAAACTCTTTGATCATTTTTCTAGCACCCCAACGTTTTTTAATTTGCAAATTTTTGATCAGAATACGGTCTTCTGCAGTGATTTTTGTCATTCTGGGCAACAATTTGAAAAAACCAAATATGAACAATGGGAAAATTAATAATCAAAGATGGCGACCAGAAATTGACGAAATAAGACGTAATATAGGTAAATAGGTAAGTAAGTAAATTAGTAAACTATTTGAGCTATTGTTGATATAGTTAAACTAATTTTGATCTAATTATATCACATTTTACAAAATGTTCTCACTTTTTTTGAGCTGCGCTGTATGTACCTTTCTAAAATGAACATGTAGGAATACGTATGAGAAAGATATATTAATTGTTGTACATAATATGTATGTATAAGGAAAGAAAGAATGTAAATGCCTCAAGTTCAAAGGAATGCTTTATTAAATAGCAGCTATTTAATACATATGAGACCCCCCTGCATCACTGTATATTGGTTTTTATAAATGTTAATGCATCGGCCATCTACCGTATTGTAGAGAAGCTCTTAGTATTTTTTAAAGGAGGGCTGTGTAAGGAACTATAAAAACTAACCATTATTTTTTGCATTATGGGATCTTATTTTCTTTTATGTGTAAAGCAATAATTTTCTGATATTCAGTAATGAACTTTAAGCAACTTTATATTTAACCGCTGTGGTTATATATTTTGATACCCGACATAAATAACCTGAATAAATGACTTGACACATAAATAATAGAATTATAGGTGTTTAAAGTAAACTTGTGTGAGTAAAGTAAATTTAGTATGAGCAAAATCTAGAGATATTGATTGATGTGATTACATGCAAACAAGAGACAACTCGGGGTTAGATTAGGTTAGATTACTATACTGCATCTAAACGGTTGCTTATAAACCAGGCAATCAAACATGAAAACCTCACAGGTTAAATACAAAGTTACTTATAGTTTAATAAGTAAAATGAATTATTTTAATCTATGTTCCACAAATTTTAAACCTTTATTATTTTATTTCATTAGGTACCCCTAATTTTCATTTTACATTTAAAAAAATTACAAGATTTCAAAATAACACAGTTTTGAAAGAATCTTTTTACAGAACATAATTTGAAATAACTAGCTTCAAATGGGGCTTGCTTATACAATCTATGTTTGAATTTATTTCTTTTAAAATATGTATTTTCTATATGTATATACAAATTACAGGCAAAATTAGAAAACCCACAATGCAGGGGTTGTTGGTGGATATTTAAGAACCTTGAATTCTGTGAAACACACTGATGATTAGAATATTCAGGATTTAAAATTGTACCTGCCATCGTACATAGGGACAAAATGGATTGTATAGTAAATTATTTCAGTTTTGTGAGCGTAATATCAAACTATTAAAAATAATTATTGTTTATTATTCAGATATTCTTGTAATACCCTTAATCGCGATGTCAGAAAATTTAGTTGTATGGAAGGAGAAAAGTAAAGCTATGTTTTAGAAGCCAAGATCTAAATTTTAGACCATTTAGAAACTGGAAAAGGTTCAACATCTACAGGGAAATATTTTGGTTTGAATAAAACTATTGTGAGAATCATTAAGAAAAATAAAGAAGCGATTTGTAAATTTGGCCTTGCTGGTACAAAATTAAGTGCAAATTCACCATCATACATAAAATACATCATAATAGTGAAGATACAAATATTAAATAGTTTTAATAAATTATTTTCATATGATTCGTTTAGAAATTACTTTTGTTTGTATATGTACTGTATTGTTTTTTTATATGATTTTTTCGGGAAACAATTTCCCGTTCAAATGAAGAATTAGGTGTATTTAGTATTTGGTACTTTGCAATATAAGGCACTTTGCAACACACATTTTTTATTATTTCGGAAATCAAGAGTGTCTGATAGAACCAACTACATGAGAATTGCTTGTGAAATTATTATGCACCTGTTATTTCAGTCCTTCCACTCTTATTCTTATCATCTTTTTTACTTTACTTCTTATTTTTTTAAAACCTTTTCCTATTTTTCTCTCTCTCCCCCTTCCCTACCTTCCTATCTTGCTCTTGGTCTCCTTCTTTAAATCTTCCCACTTTTTGCACTTACCCAACCATTTATTTCCACATCCCTTATTGTTAAAGTTAGTATATAATTATATGATTTTGGAGCATTTCTTCATATATAATAGTACTACCTAATAATGAGTAAAATGTGCAAGTACTTTCCACTTCGTAATTCAATAATTACATTCTAGCTACTGACATTTTAAGTTTAACAATGTTTTTAAGTTTTTACTCCTATTATGTATAGGAATAAATGTCTGATAATGTTTACACTGGAGATAACCCTTATGTGATGCGATTCTTTGTGTATTCTTGCTAGAATCGATAGTAAAATATTTTATATCCAGTAAACAGATACAATATTTATTAAATTTTGGGATATAATACGTTTCTCGATCTAATATGTCTTCCGAGTTCACTGGCGTCGGCGATTCGATTCTGAAATTGTGAAGAATCCGCTGGTGCTTGGGTTAACTGATAGATTACAATTGCGTGGCAGATGAAAAAGGTACATTTCACGCAAATACACGAAATAGGACATCCGTGAAGTGTTTTTAAAGCATAAAATCGCTTGCATGATAATTTGGAGATGTATGTTGCCTGCGCTGTCCTTCGAGTCATAGAAACTAACCATAGAAATAATTCCGTCGAAAACAATCTCTTTGTGGAGATCTCATCAGTTTTAGATTTATGAAGATTATTATACGATGGAAGAAGTGTTTAAGAAGTTTCTTAAGAAAAGTCTTTCGGACCGTGGAGTAACCGTTTCGGTAACAAAAATTAAGAAACCACCAGTTTTAACCAAGGTTAGTTGACATTATTGATCGTGGTATAGTTTGACATCTTTGAAATGTCAAGCCCGATAAATTATTTGTTATTGTTCATTATTTTAATGATATGTGAAGACATCGTTTATATTTTGTGTCTAAATCATTTTAAAGTTATGTATGCAGCTATACATATACTCCTGTGTAGTTTTTACTTTTACGAGTGACGATGACACCGTTACAGAATATTATCGCGTATTTAACAATTCTGAGCAGAGGCGTCTTCAACTTACTTGGATTCTTAGACAGTGTCGCCTGATAACCTATGGTTTAGGTTTTAATCATAATGCATATTTATTGTAGTTAATTCTTATGGTTGTGTTGCTTTATTTTCTTTCCACTAATTTCAAAAAACATTTACCGATACTCGTGTACAATGTCGTGAATTGGCCCTTTTTGTGCCTTTTTTTACAAAATTTATACTTATTTATTATATTACTTATTATATTTATTAGAACTGTATTTTTTTACATATTAATGTTTTTTAAAAATATAAACATGTTCATTATGTTGTTGGTAGCAGATTATCAAATTTTCTATGTGAAATAATAATAGTTAGAAAATTAAAAAAAGTGTATACTCGATTATTCAGGGTGATAGGAAAAAAAATTGATACAGAATAAAAAACTGGATAATCCCCATCAAAACAAAAATCAGATATAAATTAAAACAAAAACTAAAAATTACCCTGCATACATACCCTTTTATTCAAATTATGACAGTAAAGAAGTTTGTTTTTTTCTTCTGTTCAAACGGTGCTTTGCAGATTTTGTGTTCGCTCATCATCAAGGGTACTACTGTCTTTCAGTTTATGACATGTTTGCAATTTTGCTAGTTTTATTTTTTGTTACATCTTGTCAATTTCCCAGTTAACATTTTTGTCTCGGTTAATGCGACTCCGGATAATAGTATTTCCCAAAAATATTTTCTCTTCTTATCATGTCATGTCATTATATCATAGCTAGGCAAAATAAAATAAAATTCTTGCATTTAATAATGGTACTTTATAATGAGACATTGAAATCAAACATATTTTGCACTTTGTAAAAAAAACAGTGCAATTCCTTTCTACGTAGTTACACTGATTATAAGCTTATTAGTCTTTTATTTCCTATGTTCCAATGCATGACAATAATTGTACAATTTGAGATTTTGTTTAAATTATACAGTTTTATTATAAGTACTGTTATTTTAAATTGTAATATGTAGATTGTTTCATGATATTAGGTATAATCAATTGATTTTAGAATCTTAGAATCTTTTGTTTTATTAGAATGATTAATAAATTTCTGCCCTGTAGGGCTGCGGTTCGATCAATTTGCAAGGTAGAAGATGTAGAATTTTTAAATTATAGTGATTTTATAAATATTCATATTTTTGTTTGTTTGCCAGAGTTCTGTTTAATTTTGATTAGGTTTGATTTGATTAATTTGATCAATAAAATCAATTAAAAATATACACATTAGAAAGCCGGAGGCTTATTATTATTTTGGCACTCATTTACAGACCGCTTGGAGTAAGTGCGGTACCTTTATAATGTGAATTCTCCCACCCTTAAACCTCCTACCTTCAATCTATTCTGTTATCCAAATTTAGTTTACCTCAGTTTCCTTTGAATTTAACATTATGTCCATTTATGCTATCTGTATTCATTGTACATTTATATGCATGCTAATTTATTATTTGCATAAAAACAATTTTACAAAATATGATCAAACACTGGCAGGTGTCATAAATGACATTAAAATATATGCAAAATCGAAAAACACACATTTTTATTATTGTGCATCAGTAAATCTAAAAAGGAAACAAAAAAATGCAACAATTATTATAAATGTGATTTGTTTACAGGTACCGACGTTACAGTCATTCCCTGTGCACAACATCCCCGGTATTGGCAATGTTCAAGTGATTCCGGCCAGCGCACTGGGGGTGGGGCCCATTCAACAAGTCACACAGGTTACACCGCAACAGCATCAGATTATCGGTTAGCTTATTATTCTTCTTAGTATACTTTTTTATATGCCATGAGTTAAGAAATTTGCTCATTTGAAGATCATAATGAAATATTAACAATTTATTGATGTCCAACATTATTCAAGCCCCTCTTGTCAATTTGTTTAAAAATATAGCAGCTAGGCCACACTCGGGACGTAAATAATTGTTAGGAAATCACTAGCCTATTAGAACTGTACTGCTTCGTATAACTTTGGTAATATCTCCCAATACTAGCGTCAATAAGACGATAACATCGGTCGGTTGCTTCCTTCCAGGGCAGCAGATACAACAGGAGGTGTCAGAATCGGGCGGCAAGTGGGCGTGCAGCCCCGACCAGCCCCCTCCCCTTCAGCCCACCTCCGGGGCGGGGCAAGCGCAGGGACAGCCGCAGCCGCCGCCCGCCGCCGGCCTCCCCACCAGCGCTAGCCACGCCCAGGGGGGCAAGAAGCGGGTGGTTCGCGTGGCCTGCTCCTGCCCCAACTGCATGCAGGGTGATAGGTAAACCACTCTTATTCACACTATCTTGTTCACAATATTGGTTAGGAAACTATCCTGTCCAATGATATTAGAAGCAGTTGAGTAGGTGGCTTCGATGAATCCTTATTTTATTGACTCTTTATAACCTCAAATATTGTAATTGTTTTAGAACTTTTAGTTATTTAAAGTAATTTGGAAACTTGCACCTACGCAACTAATTCTTACTTGACAGTTTTTTAGTCATTTTGAGTAAATATTTTCAATAATTGATTATTTGGATTCTTTCTATTTACTTCTGTTCTTTTGAGTAGATTAAATAAAACAATTTTTACACCTTTAGAACATTATATATCTTTGCGTGGAAGGTCAATACAGGTGTAGATTATTCTTTAATATGTTATTTCACTGATACAAGATTTTGAGGATTGATGTAAAATCTGAGCACTTCTGTTAAATATGTCTGTTTGGTCTAGCAGTAAGATATTAATTTGTTCAATGATCGAGAGTTTGTGGGTCCTGAGAGACCCTTCTTTTTTAATCCTATATTTCATAGTACAAATATTGAGAAATTTGTAAAATAGAGACTATTATATTATGTATTTCCTCTACTACGAAAAATATGTACATATATATCCTTTATGTAAAAAAATATGATTTTATTAAATTTAAAATGTGATTTTGTCACTTCGACTGATTATATAATTTCATAATTAATAAAAAGTTGGTTTGAAAAAATAAACCTAAAGTATGTGCTCTTATTTTGTGTTAAAATTATTTTTGCATGGATAATTTTTGCAGTTATATCCATTGCAAGGTTGTCGATATGGTAAACATGATTTACCTGTGTGATCTACAGTATTTTACTTGGTTCATATTAATTTTCAAAACATCTAATCTTATGGTACTAACATCTTTATAACGGCTTGCTAAGATGAATTAGACCCGTTAAGTGAAACAATTGATTTGTAAACATCCCTCATTTAGCGCTCTTAATTGATTTCAGCAATAGCATTGTTAGACGTGTTTGAGAGAATAATTTTTACATTGGCTTTTTGGATAAATATGTAGTACTAAATGAAGTACACCACAGTGTAGAGCTTCATAATGGTCGTAGTTTTCTTTGCTAACTGCAATTTGTGAATTTGAATTAGAATTTCGTGAGAGGGAGAAGGTGAAACATTAATACTTCTCAATATTATTTAGTTGACTGTTTCATGAGTATATCTATTCTACTAATGGTATTGGGTTTGTGTCTGTAAATATATAATATTTTTTGAATGAAAGGGGGGTATCTGAGTTTGTTTGGTTTGAATCGCATGCTTTTGTCAATTGAAAAAACCTAACTGTATGATATCTAATGTTGGTCTTGTTGGTTAATATTTTGATTTTATTTGGACTTGAATGGAAAGGAAACCTGCCATGCTAACTAATTGACAAAATGGTGCAATTACATTCATATTTGAAAATATTGTTATCACGTGGGTAATTTTACAGAGATAAATGTTATTATTGGTGATATTTATTAATCTTTATTTTAAATAGATCACCTATTTTTGTTGGTGTTAGTTTTGGATAACTTACTTATGTACATACTATAACACATTGTGGACCTGCTTCAACTGCTTTTATTTTTTGCATTTTTAGAGATGTAAGCAATCGGAAAAAACAGCATATATGTCATGTGCCGGGGTGTAACAAGGTGTATGGTAAAACATCACACCTGCGCGCCCATCTCAGGTGGCATACCGGAGAAAGACCTTTCATATGCAATTGGCTCTTCTGTGGAAAAAGGTGCGTTGGCTTCCTTCTCAAAATTCTTTAAATTTATCTCATTTCATCACTTGTCTCCTCACAATGCGTACGTGCTAATCCGAGGGTGTACGAGAAGCTCGGAAACACCGCACAACATGAACAATTGAATTATAAGAATCAAAAGATAATTCGCATTATATTACTTGTGTTGAATCATTTGGTAATCGATGAAGATTAATTGGTGTAAAAAAGTTGAGGCGAAAAATATTAAAAATAAATACAATATAAAAATTTACCATTGCTTTCTAAAGTAATTCCTTTATCTTTATCAATTTTTTTGTAAAATGCTGTTTTATAAGAATTGAAATCACTCTCAAATGAGTAATTTATTTTTCTATCCAGTTGTAAAATTTTATAAGACGTCATCACCAGTGTTGGGAATTTGGCATATTCAAGTACTAGAAAGAATGCTTCATTGCTTTGCTTGCTAATAATATTTGTAAATAATAACAAATACATTCTTTTTTTCTTTGAAATAACACTTCTCAAGTTATTTATGATTTTTTAAATTCATATATTAATTATTGTATTATCATACTACACATATCTTTGTATGTTTTCTCTTATAAATAAATATTTTGAGTGGCCAATGGTTAGGCTCGCTTGCAGTTAGTTTGTTTAGGATTCCATATGTTTTTTAAAACAATATCTGTTGAGATGTCAAATAGGTATAGAATTTTTTTCTTTCTAATTCTGGTTTGCATTTATCACAATATACCTATTAGACATTGCAAAATCAACAATAATGCTGCAGTCACTCCTTCCAATGCTATTTATCTTAGCTTGGACACTGCGTGCCATTTTGATTATGTTACAGAAGAAAAAAATCATTTTTTAAGTATAACATCACTATTATTATTATTTATTGTAATCGGAGCTGAGTTTTGTCTTTGATAGGCTGATAAAGATGCACCATAATTACATATTGTCTTTATTCCGGGTTTAACAATAGTAATGTATATCGTTAACGTGATGAGTCTGGGCCAGTATCCATTGTTTTATGTACAAAAGACATTTGGACTGTTCACGTTGATAAGCGACTCTAGCTGGTAAAATAAGGGTTTGCAAATGTTTGTCAAGTTAACCCTTGAAGCGTTTTTTTTTATTATTAAATCCTCAGATTATTTTCTGTGCTTCATAACCTAGTCAATAAAACTTGTTTTTGTTGAACTTTTATTAAATCAGGATGTCAGGGAACCACTGATCATTTTTTAAAGAATTATTAAAACTTAATCTTGATGTATGTACATATTTTTTTTTCTCTCATTCTCATCTTCATCTTTATTGGAAAAAAAATTATTTTTGACAATGAAATTAATTGTATTACCATGTACCAGTCTGATGTTCATTATATTAGTGAAGATATAAACGTTTTCTTTTGAGCCTATCGTGTCTTTTTTTGGTTTGAGGTGTACCTCTACTGGTCATTTATTGAACAGATTTCATCTGTTCAATTCCACAAATTTTGAAGGGTTATTATTTTGCACTTGCTTTGTGGATTTGATATTTTTGAAATGGCGTTGATTTTTTTCTTATCAATTGGTTGAGTCCTATTTTTAATTTGTTCCAAAATAAATTTAGTCACCTAGTAATTTAATAAAATAATACATATTTTAATATGTGGATATTTTAAAGATAAAAAATAGTATTTTTCCTTTTAATATATTTGGTTGATCATTATAAATCAAAATCTATCTCTATATATATAGAATTAATATATCTCTTCTATTTATTATAATGATAAAACATTATTAAATATTGCATGTATATTTTTAAATAAACGAGTATACAATTCATCAGGTTCACCCGCTCCGATGAGTTGCAGAGGCACAGGAGAACCCACACTGGAGAGAAAAGGTTCGAATGTCCGGAGTGTTTGAAGAAGTTCATGCGAAGTGATCACCTTTCCAAACACATAAGAACACATCAGAGGAACAGAATTCTCGTAAGTTAACTATTGTAACATGGCGTAATTATGCTATTTGTCTCAGTTATATTAAAAATGTCATATATCTGACCAAATTTGTTTAAACATTTAGCTTCATACAATACATGGTTAACCTAACCCTCTACGGTCCAGTGCCGAATATATGTCACAAAATATTTTCCGCCACGGCCAGCGACATAATAATCCGGTGTGACATAATTTATTTATTTGACCCGCCCTGTATTTTATCTTTGCTTTGTGTAGCAAAATCTACTGGAAACCTTTACCCGCACTTTTATTTTGTTCTTTGCGGGCTCAGGGCTGCAGGCCCTATGAATCCTATGGGCCGGTAAACCGGCCTGAAGAAGCGACGCATATACCCGAATTTCCAGCCTAAGTGAACCAAGACTCCTAAATGTACTGAACAGTCCTAAATATATGTACATATGTCTGAAAGACCAAAGGGAGCTATATTAAATAATAGATGTGTTGTCTGAAAGAGGGAGTCCTACTGCTATGAAGGATTTGCCAAGAAGCAACAATACCGTTTACTGGTGCAAATCATATGAGGTGTTCCTCTGCATTGGATTTGGAACTGAGAATTGTATCATTCGAAGGCTGAGTTCTGGCAATAAATTATTTACAATGTTGTTCTTACCTATTATATTAGTTTTATGCAGTATAAAAATAAAATCCTTTTTTTAATGCAATTTTTTTAAGCCATAATTGAACTTGCGTAATTCTCAAAAACTAAAAAAAAATATAAGTTTTTCGGTTTGATTGAAAATTGCTCAGGAGTCCAGGGTCAGGGCACTTGTAGGATAAGGAACTCAGGGTTCTAAGGGTTAATGTGTAAATACATAAGAAATTAGATGAAAAGAACACCTTCTATTCTTTTGAACATGTTTTCATAAAAATTGAGTATTTTTTTTTACTGTACATTTTACTTTGCTGATCAATATAATATACTACACATTTTTGGTACAATGTTGTGTTAAAATTTTAGGAAACCTCCACAACGCAATCGGTGGGAGAGGTTTCATCAGATAGTAACGACAGCTGCGAGGAGAAGATGAAACTCACCATCCACACGGACATGGAGAGCTCGGAAACCATCATATCTTGAATGCCCCGCCTGATTCCGCCCGTCCCGGCTTCTAGTCCCCCACGTGACACGTGCTGTTAACCCCCAGTTTACAAAAGACTTAACATAATTAGTGAATATAAACAGACTTAAAGTGTGTTACTCTTTATGAGCCGATACTGAACAAAAGTAAAGTGCCTTTATTGTAGATTAATTATCGTATAACACAGTGTAGATTGGTATTTAATTTATTATTAGTGGGTGAAGATGTGTGAATATTGAGTTGATATATTATTAGTGGGTGAAGATGTGTGAATATTGAGTTGATATATTATTAGTGGGTGAAGATGTGTGAATATTGAGTTGATATATTATTTAGTGAAATAATCATGTGCGTTTTTATAAAAATGAATGAATGAATTTATTAGAAAAATGATATTACGATATATCATAAAGAAGCTCAATTGTTATGTGTATATTGTTCCTGAATTGTAGTTTTATAGGTATGTTGTCAATATACCTAAATTAAATTTTAATTATTTCAACACGGCATCTATGAGTCATAATTGAGCCCGTCTATAACAGTGTCTCCCGTGTAAATCTAAAAAAAAATTGTTAGGACAAGATATGTCAATTATTATGCAAATCGTTTTTCCTACCATTAACTGTTTTATAAATTTTATAAAATCCCAAATGCCTTCACGGATAATATTCGGATGTATTCCTTAAATGATACAATTATTTGTAGGAGATAATAAAATTATGAAGGGTTTAATTAGAAATAAACAAAATTGATTGAGATTTAGCTGACACACCCTCAGAGTAATCATACATTACACATATAATTTTTATACAATTTTGGTATGTTTTGGATCGTACTATTTAAAAAAAAATTAAAGTTTTAATCGTGAACCCTGTATTTTAGAATCTGAAATTTGAAATAAACATAGAAAATCACTACTTTCACTGTAAGTATTCACTATTTCTATTTGCTGGTTTCTGTCGGATTTCTCTTGAAGGTAATTTTTTTTCTAATAAAAAAAAAACTTCCAGTCAATTCCACTTGAAAATGCTAGCATCATCTGCGTTGTTTTGAAAAAGTGAATTGGTGGATGTGTTTTTTTATTTTTTATTAATTATTAATAATTAGACAAAATACTTAGTTTAAACCACTATTTATTAATTATTGTACATGTTTCGATACCTATGGTATCTTTTTCAGGAAACAATGTACACTGAAATTAAAAATATTGAAGAAGTGTTTTTTTTAATTGTTTAAACCTTGATCGTACAGAATTGGTGCACAACATACCTGTAGATTTCATAAACTTTTAACAAATTGATTTGGCCAGTATACTTGTATGTTGTTATTCCTGGAAAATATTAATTTATAAACAATTATTTTACCACCAGAGTGTTATTTTACAGTTAAAATGTAACGAGGTATTCTCATGTTTTCTAATAGCCATCAATCTCATTATTTAAAGTAGTTTTTATAATTTTACACATTTTATTTATCACATTAATTTTACAACATTTTGAAATTGTTTTAGTTTTTTTTAAAGTATTCTTGCTATTTAAAACAATGTTGATTTATTTTGAAAAAGAAAAGTACTTTCATAATTTATTTTGATTTATTTAATAAGGTCGGACTAGTTTAAACACATTGATCGCACGTCGTCATCTTATGTTGAGGCTTGTACATAGTTACCATTCGACAAGGATGGATTCAAAACCAAACAAATGATTTATTTATGTGAATTTTTAAACTATCATTTCAGAATATTGAATGTGTTTGGGTTAATTTTATACAATATAAATAGAAATCGCTAAATTAAAATTATTTTTGGAATAATACTTTGGTTAAAATAAAACAACATTAAATTCATTCAAATAAAATATATACATCCATATTTCGTGCATTTAAAAAAGAGATATCATATTTTGAGTGTAGAATTTATGACGATAATGAGATACACTATTTTGATGTACGATATATTTAAATAATCAGGAAAATGTAAAAAAATGTTTTCAATAATTTATTAAACATTCTCTGTGACAGAAAATATTTTAATAAAGTATTCATATTTTTTGATTCCAACTTTAGATAACGTTTTTTTACTTCTTGAATATATTTTTGGTAAATTATTATGTGTTATTTTAATTCTCATGTTTATTAAAGATTTCATTATGCAATGGAGGTTTTAATCTGATAGCTTGTACTAAAGGTTGTTTCAATACTTTTATGTAATCCAAAAGTAAATTGATAAATTTGTGCAATATTAGTAATATATTTTTTTTATAAAATCTGTACATTCTGCTTTTTTCAATTTATTCACATAGATCTTTATATCAAATTCATTAGTTTGGGTAATATTTTTCATTTTTGTATAAACATTATGGTGATTTTAGTAATTAAAATAATTGAGATTTTATATTTATATACGACCTCCACTTTATCTAGTGATGGTTAATATGATCTTTACAAGTATACAAACTCTCATCTGTTTGACTGTACATGGTAATTTTTCTTTTATATTTTACCTTAAAATCGGAATGAGAAAGGTACATTCTGCAAAACTGTTTCTAAAATCCTTAATTAAATTGACTCGTATATCTGATATCAATGGTTAAAAATTGAATTGATTATAATTACTTACTTGAGTGCAAGAACACTATAAGATTATACTAAAAGCCATAAGTTTGTCTATTTAGAAACTTAATTTTCCTCTTAGAACAACATCATAAATTTACTAAGTATGTATTACACATACTACATATTTATTTATGTGCCTTTACTTTTGTCATTGTCGAAAATAAAATTGAAGTGTTCACTCAAACACAATAATTGATTTAAGTCATAACCGTATAATAGTTTAAATTTCAGCTCATAGAAAATATAAATATCACCCCTAGAAACAGAATCAAAACTGTCACTATTTATATACTTCAGAAAAAAAAAATCTAATAAAATCAATGTACTTGAATTTTTTTACATGTTTGTTTTTCAATAACTTAATTTGGATTTTACTAAAGAATATTTATGAACATTTTAATTCATACATGGATAATAATGGTTGGTATTATTTCTTCTCCATGTGGTACAATTAATATCTATTTATTCATTTAATGTCTAGACTAGACACATATTTGTTCACAATAAATATTAATATGTAGTGGGTAATTTTCATCAGCACCTTATTCCAATACTATTGCTTGCAACTTCTTGGCAGAATGCATACGCCAAAAAGTCAATTGTGATTAAATTGTCGCATGTTATTTTCTAGGGGCAATATGTATATGCCTAGGGAGTGTTTTGTATTGAACTATATCACCTTCCATTTTCTGAACTGCATCAGTGTCGATCCCAATGATCAACGTTTCGGTGTGGTCCGTATCGGCAATGAAAACTGTTATTAACAATTTAAAATGAGAGCTTTTGCATTTGCTAGATGCATACTTTATTTACATTATACGGAAAAATACAAAGAGTCATGTGATGTTGAATGTTTAAATGTAAATATGTTTTCTTTTTTGTACATTACCTTTTATTTTAAGTATGTAAAGTTGTTGAGATATATTTATTAGAAGAAATCATGGAATAAATTGATATTTTTACACAAATATAAATTTTTTATAAAATTTTTTTTGATTGTATTATTTATTATTTTACCCTTCCATACATTTAGTCTTGTGTGAGGGCTGAATATATTTTTGAAATTTCCTTAGTACCTACTCTGTACGCGGTGTGTAACAGACCGTTGTATTCCAAATTTTGCCGGGAACGCCATTTAAAAAAACACGACATGTACCGAAATAATGCAACTTAAAATATAATTTCCATAATACTGCTGAAATATGGAGGCTATCCCCGTGTATCTGATTTTTATTTATTTTCAATTTTTTTTATTAAGTAAGATTTATAAACATAATAAATGCAACCTTTATTTGAGCTTTTGAATTATCTAGTAAGACCAAAGGCATAGTTAGGGTATTTGGCACCTGGGGACGAACTATCCAAATGGTGCCCCCCCATTAAATATATGAGAAAAGTATTTAGTTCTATGCGGTTGAATACCAATTATGTAAATATCCCGATTTGGCACCCCCACTAGTCCTAGCCTGGGAACATATCCACCCCCCATTCCTAAACCCCCTTAGCTACGCTTCTGAGTAAGACAGATTTGAATTGAATAAGAACTTTATTATTCTATACAAGTATAAATTATACATGAAAAAAAATTGAGGAGCTAATTCGGTCATATGTGACTACTGATACTACTACTGATCAAATTCAATTTGTATGAGTTCAGAAAATTGACTGCTTTAATGAGTTCATCTCATACAGAATTAATGATGGAGTAACGTCAAATTGCCATTAATTGCTACACAAACAGATCAGTAAATCTACTAAAATAATTTAGTTGCGAATTTACTATTTAAAATAAATCTTCCAAAATAATTAATATTATTAACATCGTATCCATGGGTTATTTATCTCTCTTGTTTTGAAGAACAGTGTTCTTGTTGGTGTACCTCTCCATTAGTCTCTTTTCCTCGTTGTAGCTAATATTTTGTTGTAAGATTACTTACTCGTGTGTCAATGATTACTTACTCGTGTCCGATGGTGATAAGATTATTTATCAGCATCGAACACAGTATATAATAGGTCAATAGTATGTATGTGTATGTTTGCACAGTTCAAATCCATTTGTAGGGAGAAAATGGAGATACTAGTTTTAATTAAAAATCAAATAGCTTCATAGATAGTTGAAAACAACAGTTTGAATTTTCTAGATGGACAAAAATTTACTGACTAGATTGGCTATCTATATATTTTTCAATCATCAATTTTTCTATATACTCAATAGCAGTTTGCCCAATCGTTATTACAAACCTTTTCTACACGCGCCAAATGATTCAAACTATGTCCCGCATGGTGTATCCAGACCGACAAGTAGTTTAATCTGGCATGGGGAGGCTTAAATAAATTAAAGTTATTTTATTATTACAAATTTTTTCAACATTGATATGTACAAAATGAGGTAAATATTTTACACATTGCACACCTAGATCAAAACTAAGACAACTCAAAAAAAACAAGAATTTTGAGTTATTATTGTATCCGGATACTCTGTCACATACGCAACTAACTTAGCCCCACTACTCGAATAGTGTCATTTTAGGATACATTTATGACCTAAAATGTTATTTAGTTTCATAATTTTAGCAACAAAAAATGGAGAAAAATGTTATTATTTTTTTGTCTACTGAAAAATGACTTTTTGAGTTGTCTTAGTTTTGATCTAGGTGTGCGATATATGTAAAGAAATAAATTTTAATTTTTCAATCTGGCACACTTATTTTATTATTATTATTTGTTATTCTTGTAAATGTATATTAGGTCCTGGGGAGCTGCTCCTTTCTCTATTTATTCCTTTATTTCGATAGGCGTATTTTATTCTAGAAATTATATATATTTTAATAAATAGTATTTTTCTTTATCGAGCAGAACAAAAACATTAAAATCTTCTTGTTCACGATTGCAATTACTACAGGGCACCATCCATCCATTGGCGTCACCGTTGTGGTTCAGGTTGCTGGCCACTCGTCTACCTCTTGCAGTTCTGTCTTGAGATTATCCGCCCATCTATTATATATATACAAGATGTAGGTGGGCGTTAATCCTGTTAGTTTATGTATGAGAGCTTTGTGCTAACTGCAGTCTCATTGCCAGGATATCTGGGGCGGATGGTGATGGCATCCATCTTCTGTTTATTTTCAGGTATTTTGTTTAAGCAGCGTAAATCTCTAGTCTCTGCTGCGAAACATTAAAATGCACTCTTAGAAATGTTTATTTGAAAACAATTTTAAAATAAAAACGTGACGCAGTCATTCATCGAGTGAAGTTTAAAAGTTTTTAGAAATCTTTTCATAAAGAAAGATTGTTTAGAATAGTTTATTAATTTCAATGATATAATTGCAATGATTACCAGGTTGGTTAAATATATTTGTATGCATTTTCTGCTTAATTTACGATTACCTATAACTTTAACGAAGTTAGGATGAACTAACAACTCAAAAGGTATTTATTAACATCATTTGTAAAATAACAGAAAATTTCATCAGAAGTGCAATACACAAAGAAAAAAATTAAATAATGTCAGCACGTCTTTTCATAATCAAAATTAAAAATATAAAATGTGAAGTAAAGCAATTTGTCCATCACCATTGAGTTGAGACACAAAAGATTGTAATAATGTAATCCTATAAAGAGTTAAATTCACAGCAAAAATGTCGACTACCTCCGTATATTCATTCCCTAAAGAATGCAATCTGGGGTCTGCGGAGTAAGCTAATGCATGAGTTCTGACATTACCACTGTAATAGAACAATGAATTGTGTCACGATGACCTCGATGGTGCGTGAAAGTCAAGCAGACCAACAATCTGGGGGCAGTCTATCATACCATTGATGATCCTGTATAGAAATATAAGGTATTAAAGTTAATCTGCGGAACATGGTGATTTCTGGTGACTAAGCGCTTTAACTTCAAATACTGTTGGCAGCTGAGCGTAAAATTTACTTTGACTAGGGGCCGGTGCTAAATGCGCCGCCAATGCACATATCACTTTTATTATATAAAATGGGCCGGCAGTCCTGAAGATGCCAGAGCCTAATTTTTGTCTCAGTCCGCCTCTGACTGCTTTTATGACTATTACAAACTTTATTGATTGATGTCTAATTTAACTTTAAGGTTTTTTTTTTCAAAGGTAGTAATGATAATAATAAAGATTACGATATAAGTAGAATAGGTAATTAGGTACCAGTCTATGAAAATTAACGCTTACCTATCATCAGGACCGGAATTTGGGTGAGGCAAGCGAGGCGACCGCCCCGGGCATTGAGTCTGGAGAGCGCCGCGGTGGATCTGGCAAGACACGACACAGACTATTGAAAGAATTGTTGCTTTCCTTATGGCCATTTTAGATCAATTTTTAAACATGTATTTGTTTTTAATTCCCATTATCATCATGTGTTAAACTTCAAAGCATACCACAGACCGACGCGGTACAAAATTGATTGCGGTGTATGCCGGTAGGTACGCATGCACTACTGCGATATATCCACCACTAATAATTGATAAATAAATTATGCAAAACGTAACCAAAATTTTTGTTCAAATATTCTTATTGCTCGGGAAAAAAGTCATGTTGTTTTAGGAAAGAGTTGCAGGGGACGTTGATTACCGGGGGAGCAGGGGTATAAACATCAACATCATTTGCCTTGGTCGCCAATTGCTCTAAGATCGGTCTTGCCTACCAATACGACGTCATGTGTGTCATGATGCGCCATGAATGACATGCGACCGCTTTGAGCTTCGAGTACCTACTTTGTCTCGTATCTAGGTCGTAATTAGACCCTTCAAAAGGCAAGCGACAAAGTGCCGCCCTCGTCATAATCTACATTGTTTTGTGTGGTCATTGAAATTAATCATTTCGTTAGAATTATTATTCGTCATTATGCTAAAACAAGGCCAAATTGAATCAATTATTGGGAACAGATGGTTTACGAAACCTCTCTTCGGTGTGACTCGGATCAACAGGCAATGTGTCACCACGACAATGTCCAGCTACATGTGACAAAGACTTCTGTAAAAAAAGTGAAATAGGACGGGAGATTTTGATGTGTTCTTTATATTCACTGGACAAAGAAGATTTCAAAACTTTCATTCGACAAGTCGCAGCATTTTTATAAAAATTGGTCAGTAAAAGATGTTTTCTTTGAATTATAAAATGAATTGGTACAACGTGTGTAGATAAAACAAACTTAGTCTTATATATATCTGAACACTCTAAACTCGAGATGATAATGTGGAAAACTTGGATGAAGCCTGTGGTTTAACTACGCCAATGCAGCCACACGGTGCATTGGGGCCCACGTTAGAGGACCAAAAGATCGGCGCCCTACAATAATTTTGCTAGAATGGACTATTTATCCGAGGCTAATGCGGACTAAATTTTTTTTTAAATTCGAGAAATGTAATTTTAAAAGTTACAAAATCATTACTCACATGCATTAAGAAAACACTTGAAAACGTTACCGATTTAGATACAATTGCAGTACCCCGTTAATATATCGGGTTAGGAACCAGACCATCGCCGCGATGCGAAAACCACCGAAGCTAAAGCAAGGGTTTTTTTTAGTTGCAAGTACTTATTTTTAATCACGAAATAGTGAATATTATAGGACACAAAATATAAACTTCGTTATTATTTAATCAGCGGCGTAATCACAAAAATTGGGCCCAAACGCAGAACGGAAAAAGGGCCCCCCAAATAAGTATTGTGTATAATTTATACGAATATTAGTACAGCGTGAATAGTAAGAATAAACATTTTCAAGAAAGAAACACACCCAAGTGTTCTTAGGCATTTTATGAGTATGCACTTAAAAATACTTGCTTCGCTTTACGGCGATGGTCTGGTCCTTAACCTGACATATTAGCGGAACACTGCTATATACATCGACAAATAATGTGTTCCGAATTCGTAAACATAGTTTTGGCGCGTCTTTTCGAATCAACCGCGAATCCCAAATCAAATTTTCATGCTCGCCTTTTCAGTGTGAAATATGACCTTGACGCCAGCAGACGTTAACTTGACCGATATTTGTTCGATATCGACATCGCGATAGCATTCGCGGTGTGGACCTTTCAGCTCCAGTGCACCAGTACTGTATTGTTTGTGATCCTGTGATTTGTAAATACAGTGATATTGTTTGTTTGTGCCGTGGATGAACTTGTGACATCTTCGTATTTAATTGGGATCGGAGATCAGCTCATCATTTGTGTGATCTCGGCAGCGATTGCAGGGATTATGGAGGCGTCATATACAAGGTAAGGCGAGAAGTCCTTACGAATCCCGGTTCCACGAAATTCACTGGTTCTTCGACTAGAACCCCAATCCCCTCATCGACCTCATCCTGTACCACGTTTCCCTACTTCCCTCCCCTACCTTGCCATGATTCCGATTTACGACCAGAATTGTCGTATTCCATTCCGCGGGACGTGCGACCCAGAGATTGCACAATTCATAATGTTTTCACATGTTTTCGTGATACATGTGAAATAGGTTTTTTTTTTAAATTTTATAATTCTTGTTGTGGATTACCATTAACGTTGGGAAAGGAACGACCGAATATCAATGCAAAATGCATTGCAGGGCGTTTTGGGCCCCTATCTAAAATGGGATCCAATGCACTGCGTCGACAAAGTTACGCCATTGTATATATTAATGAATAAAACCACGAAATACTTAATATCTTGTACACAATACATAAGCAGTGGGCCCTTTTTTCTATTTTACATTGGGATTCATTTTTTTAGTTACGTCTTTGGATGACGTCACATATACAGTATACTTTATTCACGATTAAAATAACTTTTTGCAAGAGAAATATCTGAATATACGTATTTTATTTTAAAATCAGTCATATATTTAGTGTCGAAAATGTCATCTTTGTTGCGGTGATAAAAAAATATGTTTAGCTATTGTTTAAAAGAGCCAATTATCGTTTTTACTCTCGCCTACTTTGTTAAAGGCTCCTTTATAACTTCTGTATCCTTTAATATTTTACCCAAAGCAATAGCCTATTTCAAGTGTAAACATACGGTTTAGATAGAAATCTTCTTTTAATCATTTATGCTTTTTAACAGTTTCAATATTAAATTTAAATCTAATTAAATTAATCAACTAGAAAGATATACAGAAGTAATCTATCTATCGAAAAAATATTTAGTTGCTACCGGGATGTATCTCTTACTATCAGGGGAATCACGTTTACCATTTCGCTATAGCAATCGAATACATTTTTGAACTTGTATTCTGTAATCTTTCCAATTGATACATCTATTCCATTTTTAAAAGCAATCAACTGTATATTACGGTGAATCTCAAATACCTTTGAGTGAAACCCGCTAGGAGACCATAATTAATTAATTATTCAATTTTATTAAATTTGATACAACTTATATACTTTTTAACATACACATTTTGCATTTTCAAAACATAAGATATACAGAAATTATTATTTTTTCGGTAGATCTATTTTTTGTATGTATTTCTTTCTAGTTGATTAATTTAATTTGAATTAAAATACCACAGAACTATGTTCTGAAAATGCAATTTTAAACAAAAATGTGTTCTTAAAAAAATGAAAATTAAATCTAATAAAAGTTTGATATTTCATTTTGTCTGAAATTTGCCACCTTTTGGCATTTTCTGACTTTGGTTATTATTGCCTGGAGTTAATTGTTAAATGTGTTTTTAGAAGATTGTCAGTATTTATGTCGAATAGTAAAGTGAATGTATTTCTACAAGTTTGGAACACATTGAATGCTCCTTTAAGTGCCTTATCTCGATGGCATACTTCATTCTTGGTTTACAATTTGGACGTCGCCGCAACAGAGCAGGTAACCACCTCGGCTTTACCCTCCTGCTCGGAGCAATCAAAGTGTGACGCGCTGCCACTGAGGCGTGTTTAATAATTACAGAGGGAGGTATTTACCCATTTCTTGTGTTTAAAATGTGTTTACGCTGGTAAAGTACTTCTAACAAGACTAGAATTACACAAGAATATTCCAGAACAACTGGTGAGTAGTAATACTGATGAGCCTTCTATAGAACTCTGCGTCGAATTGTTTTGTTAACGTTATTTAATTATACAATATGAATTAAATAGTTTTCCATAAGTTAAAACTTATATTTAAACAATATTTAATTGTTGATGTTCTTCCAAAAAAAGTATCACTGGTTCGCTAAATTAATTTTTGTTATCATTCCAGACTGCGTTAAGTACGTAATTTATCCTGAATTGAGGGCCTTGAAAGGGATTTTTACCTGTAACATTTCAGAAGTGACGCTGTCGAATATTTTGAACAAATTTAAATGCTGCTGAACGTTGCCAAAAAAATGTGTTGAATCAGGTGAGCTGGAAGGGGCTAGGGGGAATAATTATTAAAAGTGCATTTAACATGTGCGGGAGTGGGGGTGCTTGAGCGTTTACCAAAATTGGGTTGATATAATTATATTTGGAATCAAATTTTAAAATAATATTGCTACCTCGTTATACACCATCGGTATGGAATTAATCTATTTTATAAATGGAAAAAAGTTGTTTTATCGCTATCTACAAAAAATATTGAAACATTATAAAAGAGATGTACGTTATAAATCATATACGGCTCTAGTATTTCGTTTTGAATTACTTAACAGTACCAAGATCACTCAGGGGGGTGGAGGGTATCAAAAGGGGCACAGATTTTGCTTTTGAGATGAATACTGACTCTTCCATTTTCCTATTGTCGTATTATTACCAGGTCGCCATTTAATTTTAACTCGCGGAAATTTGAAATTTAATATGTTTAAGGGAGAAAAGAAATTAATTCGCTTTTGTAAACGCTAAACACCCTAAATACTTGTAGGTAATGAATGTTTGGAACAAGTAGATGAGTTTGTGTATTTGGGAAGTATGTTTGATAGAAACAGAAAGGCTGAGAATGATATCGAAAGTTGGGTGACTGCAGGGAATAAAGTGAACGATGCTTTCAATGGAATTATATTTAACGGGAATATGTCAGCCGAGGCAAGACTAGCGGTGCACAACGGAGTCCTGGTATCGACACTGATGTATGGAAGTGAGGCCTGAAGCTGGCAGAAGAGTAACGAAAGCAGACTGAATGCAGTGGAAATGGGATCACTTAGGTGTATATGTGCCAAATCTATTTATGACAGAGTAAAGAATGAAGAAATAAGTAAATAATGTAAAGCTGATATTAGTATAGTGAGTAAGATTAAGAAAGGATCACCAAGGAAGCCCCAACAATCGACGAACTTGTATGAATGTGTATGAGGCGAGAATTGTGTCAGGACAGAGGAGTGTGGCGCTCTATCCTCTCTACCTACCCACGAGGGGAAACGGTGTGATGGTAAGTTAGTTAGTTTGTAAACGCTAAAACCATGCATATGTCAAACAAATTATCGAGCAATAACATGTTAACTTAGGGATGACTGTTGAGTTCACATATTTCATCTGTCTCCAAGTGCATGTGGTCAATGGTTGAAAGAATGGGATACTGCCGCATGCCTAGATGATCCAATTCTTAACAAAAAAAAAGTAGTATAAATTTCCCACTACGCTATATGTAACGTTACGTATACGTTTTGAAAATGTTCCGGTCCTATACATTTTGCATTCTTGCAATATTCGTCTGGTGCAAGATATTTGACGTATCATATTCTCAATATGTATCAAAATATTTTTTAAATGTAGGTACCGCCGCCGTGGCGCCACTACACCACTGATTGTTGGCATAGTCTAATGAATGTTGAAGACTTTAATTCTACGTCTCTTGCCATTTGACCACACACACTCCGACATGGTTGTGCAGTTCCCTCCAGAGACGCGCAGCTGGTTCACGGCCGCGGCCCGGGTGTATTGTTCACCTGCGAGCGAGCATCGTAATCGCGGTGGGTAATTGCCGCCGAGTCTAGCGATATGGAAAATAAGGCCGGAGCTGGAGTAGGGCCGTTCACCCGCCTCCATCGGGATGTGACGGCCGCCGCTCAGGCCGCTCATCTCGCTGCTGACTAACCTCTCAACCGGGTCGCTGACGTTGCCGCAATCCTCTAGGAAAACGCATCTTTACTGGATTATTATTGAAAACACAATGTAATATAAAATTAATACAAACAAATAATTTTGATTAAAGAACTTTATGGTCCCAAAAAAAAAAACAACGCGTTACATGTCTCATTCACGTGTATCATACCGCTCATGCATAAAATATGTTTTTACTCACATACTTCTTCCACGTAGGTGTTTACAAGCCTCGTAATAGCGTTCTTTTATGTTACAGTCTACCGGCGAAAATATAAAATGTGCCGAAATTTTCTAATGCTATGTCAAACGCACTTTTTTAAACGTTTATTCTATGTTTAAGAAACATGTATCAAACACACGTATCATACCACCCCTGCATATAATATGTTTTTCCTACATACTCGTATTTCTTCCGTATATAGGTATTCAGATTTTGAATACTTGTAATAACATACGGTCCATTCGCGAATAATCCTTAAAATGCTTAGAAATTTACTAACGCTATAAACATAAATTTTCTATGTTAAGCATAATATTTTTGATGAAATAAGAATGCTCTATTTATCACAGTACGTAAGGATATACATATTATTTAATAGCTCCGACATATTATTTTTCGTTAGCTGAAACAAAAGTATTTTCAAAAAAAGAACTTTACAATGCTGTCAAATGTTTTCACGGGTTTGATCGAGTGTGGAAAAGAAACATTTGTTACGCGACAACAAACCGATATCGTATTTGTGATCCTATCTATGTAGGAAAAATGAAGTTTCTTCTTTTGGTATTCCAGACGGGATTCTTATTATTTTTGATTTCGAGCCCCGACACAAACGGTTAATGAAAACGTACAATGGTGCCATAAATACGTTAAATGAGATTATTAGTGGTATTACTCCGTACATAGCAATAAGTAAAGAATGAACAAATAAGGAGAGGATAAAAATTGAAGACTTGGCATGACCAGATAATCCTGTTAGATGTCTCAACGGTCGACGAGCATGCCCAGTTGTGTCAGGACGTAAGAGTTTGTTGCTCTATCCTCTCTGATTACTCTCGCGGAAAGTCGTGATGATAAGTTAGTTAGTCATCATAATTAATGAGGCAACAGCCTAGTGTGGACCTTGGCCTTCTCAAGTAAGTTTAGTCACTTCGATCTATCCTCCGCTATTCCTAGCATCCTGGGTAACACCATCTAACTACCGCAGCTTGGGTCTTCCAATATGCCTTCGACCCCATCTGCTTGGACAATGCTGGGTTCAATAATTCTACACCTAATTCGTAGTTGAATATCCGCGTAATATCTTCGAAAGTTATGAGAAAATTTTAGAAAAAGTGTAATTACTTAAAAATGATCTTAGCTTTTCACGGCCGTTCAGAATCTTCTGTGTATAGTTTTCTGGGCTAATCTGTCGTGTATATATGACCTTTTTGGCTGAATTCGGACCCCATTGGAGGGGCCATCATCAACACGGCAGATCAGCCCAGAAAACTATACACAAAAGATTGTATTATTTAATTAGCAAATTTGATGAAATCTGTTGGACTGCGACATATTTTCAACTCGCAAACTTTTGCTATGAACGTTGGTAATATCAAAGATAAGTAATGATGAATACAATTACTTTCAATTTGTATTTACAACAGTCTAGAATGGAATGGAACAACCGGAGTCCGTTATTTCAGTTCTTTATTAGACGCCGTTCGCCGTTATCTTTCCGGTACAGTTGATCATAATGATAAAGAATCCCGCTGTAATAAGCGACGGCGGTGTCCGTATCCAATGGAAGCTCCCTCTACAATCTTGTCTCGTTCTTTACGCCGGATTTCCTCATCGCTTTAGCCTAGCATCCAGGTTGCGGCGGAGTCGGAGCATCGCAGCCAGTGTCGGCTATCAGGCGATGGTATCGTCCTGCGCGTGCGCCGGCCGCGCCGCCCCGATGACGGCCTCACACATTGTCAATAATTATTATCGCCCCGCAAATGGTAGTTATCGTAATTTCACTACGGTTGCGTGCCCGCCCGGTGCCCGTCCGGTGCCCGTCCGGTGCCCGCCCGGTGCCCGCCCGGTGCCCGCGCGTCACGGTCCGCAGCCGAGCAAGATTTTATTTCGCGTTTCAGTGGCGACGCTGTTTCTTCAATTCAGAGAAGGTAACGAGGCCATCCTTTGCAGAATGCAGCGGTCAATATTTAGGGGGTATATATATATATGCCGAAAATGTTCAAGCTGCCACGTACCAATCAATCGTGTCAGAAATATTAGCATTTAATTTGCGCGATTATTTAGATTAATTGAAATATTTTATCGATTACAAATTATATTATTATTGAATATATAAAATAAAAGTCGAAGTTAGATGATTATATGGGTTAATTTTTGTAAAATCTTATATTATATTATTTCTCGTAATGGTACAGAACTCGTGCATAGTCCTAAAATATTTTTGACTCGTTTTTCCATTATAATTTTCAGATACACTCAAGTCTTATTATGCGATCCAACTTCTGTTTTCTTTCGATTCGTTTGATTTTGTTCTTCTGTTTTATAAAATAATTGATTATTTTATGCACGTAAACTGCGTTTAACTTCTCTGACTAAACTTTGCGAAATACTAAAAAAGTTATATGAATAAAAAAATGGTGAAATTTCAAAAACAATTTTATAAAACGTTCACTGGTTTTCTTTATTTGTGTTTTCATCGTCGTTAATGAGTCCAATTTAATTTTTGCCGTTTTAATTTGTCAGTATTATTATATTACATGTATTAATCGTATTCGAAGACGACATTACCGACCCAGCGGGATGTGAATCAATCGTGAAAAATGAGTATTTAATATTTCCTCTTTTTTATATTACACTTTCTAATGTTTCTTCGTTTGTAACTCTTCCTTTAAGTTAACATTTACAATATTATTTTTGATTAATTGCTGCTAATACGTAATAATTTGTATGCGCGTATAATACGTATAATGCATACATATTAAAAAAATGTAAGAACTTATTAAGGAGAACACATTCTTATTGTGATGTTGTAACTATTCAGAACAGACGGTCTGTGATATTTCAAATATTAATTAAATGCATTAATCGCTAACGGTATACTCACAGGTATTTGAGATTCCTTAAAAACAATGTAGATGGCTTTCAAATAATGGAACGATAGATGTATTGCAAGTGCAACATACAGGTTCGAAAATTTGTCGTCAAAAGTACTATCGCTGTAGCATAGTTGGATCTCGGTAGCGAAACAAAAATAGTTTTAGATAAAATTGATTTTATATGTATATCTTTCTAATTAATACATTTAATGTGAGAACTATTTCATTGCAAACTGTTAAATTAATTTTGTTATAAAATTAAAAAAATCAAATTATTATTGAGTTCCGCTAGTTTGCGTAAAGCATTATTTAAATGTTACAGCTGTTTCAAACTGTCAAACTGTTTGAAATAAATAAACACGAAGTTAATTAAGAAATTAAACACAATAACGATAAATAAATAAGTTAAATTTGTTCGCGGCATCCCGAACCAACAAAAGTGAAGTTTTGCGAAGCACAAATCGACAAATCGCAGACAAGTGGCCATTATATGGTAGTTTGATGGTCGGCAATTCTACACGGGCGTTACTGCTGCATCTCGTTATAGGTAGCGGTGGAAATGGCCGGAATATAAATACAATATGTTATTTAAAACGGAAAACTGATAATTGTGGAAACGGAAACGGCATTAAACTATGTATTATTTTTTAAAACTTCGTAATTTGATTTGACACATAAAATAACATACTTTGTTATATCGTTCGTGGTTAATGGACATTCTTACAAATATATTGATATTTTGTCATTCTGAGTGTGTCATTTTTTAAAAAAGCTGTCGCTGCACTTAGGCGTATATGCGCCAGATTCATTTAACAGATTAAAGAATGAAAAAATAACGAAAGAATGCATAGCTGATGAGTAAAAATAAGAAATGATCATGATAGAACGGATGAACGAGAAGAGAATGGTAAGAATGATATATGACCCAACTGTTGATGGCACCAGAAGTAGAGAATGTTCGCGAAACACTTGTCACGACCAGGTAAACCAGATACTGGAGGATGGTTCTGTTAGAAGCCTCAATAATCGGCGAGCTTGTATGAGAAGATGTATGAATGTGGATTGTTAAGTAATGTGGTAAGTTAGTTAGTTAGTGAAATTAAAGGATATTTTCCGTTTAATAGTATGTAAGTACTCTATTATATCTTGATATTTGACAACTCTTATGTAAAAAGGCTGATACTTTATTTTCATTCCAACAAAGAACTTCATCAATATTCGTCTCATAGTTATGTCACGAGGATAATTTAGTGAAGCCTAAAATGAAAACAAGCTTTGGTCAACCCTTACACATGTTTCTGGCCCTCAAAGCCTATAACATTTTGCCGAGCAGTATGAAACAATTTTCGATGGACAAACTCAAACACCATCTCAGGAGCTGGTTATTGGGTGTTGGCAGAAAGGAAACTGAGCAAAGATTCACGGAAATGATCACATATACATAACGTAATTTCTTTATATTCATTTTTCCTTTTGCATAGTGTTTCAATCGTGGGTGTTTTTGTTTTAGATAAAAATAAAATTAAAAATAATTTCATATTTGCATGACTAACGACGGACGAACCTGTCTCCTTTAGTACAGACTTCGGTCTAGTTAAGGAGACAGCGAACATCACTACATAATGAAGAATGTTCACCTTTTTTTTTTTAGATACTTTAAGAATTGTTTATAATGCATAATATGTAATAATGTAAAATGAAATAAATAAATTGCTAATTATTATTTTACTTTTTTTTTATGTAGAAACAATATTAACAAAATTATGTTTTTTTTTTTTTTGAACAGTTAACATTTTTAAATAAGATGCTTCATCAGGCTAGCCAACGAACTTATCCGAGATATTAACAAGGTTGAGTTTTCCACAAAATAGACCGTTATAAACTTTTTAGCGGAGGGTGGTTTCGAAGTGTTTTTACTTTTTCGAGATTGTTGTGATTGACCTTCTGCAATAGGTAATACATCTTACCTTTCCATACGAAATCTACCTAATACAGTTACGTGACTAATCAGCGCCGGCGTTACGCACAGGCGGAACAGAGGCGCCCAAATCAAGGGGGCGGCGTTAACTGTCTCATTTTATAAAAACTCCAATAAATAGCATTATGATTATCACACTAGTCAATACTAGTGTTCACAACGTCTTTTGGTAAAATATCACCCTTGGGAATGTTTCAAAATGCCGGCCATAATCTGTGTGGCACGCGGGCGGCCTATTGAGGGATCGACATGGGGATGGTTTTATGTATTATAAAAATTTAACAACAAAATTCACTTTGTAAAACGATAATATTTGGTGTGTAAAAATGATTAAAATAATGAGGGGAGCATTTACAAGGGTGGAAAAAAAAACGATTTTGCCTGCGGCGACAAAAAGTCTAGCGCCGGTGCTGTAACTAATCCTCCTAAGAATATAAGAGACCGAGATAGTCTTTATTTTATCTAGATGGGTATTGTCAAGGAGCTCTAACCGGGACCCCTAGAGTTTCAGTGTTTTCTAGTGTTTATTTATATAATCTTTGACTTGCTATCATTATTTTATACTTTGCTCTTTATATTCAATATTTTCTTAATACTTGTATATTTATTTTATATTATTTTGTTGTCTCTTGTCACTGGGATATGAGAACTGCCGGCAGTGGTGCTCCGAAGACTGGTAAGATCGTTTTTCTTTTGTTTTGTCCTTTTTCCTTTCTAAGGGGAGTGTTCTTTCTCTCCCTCGGCTCTCTGACCAAAGTAAGATACTGACACTTGACATTGTATAATGTTTTGCGATCTTATATTATTATGTTGTTTACTTTGGATGGTATTTTCTCCTCTTATTCATGTTTATTTCTGAAATATTTATACATTGTTTCTTTCCATTCTAATGTTTATTTAATTTCATTATTGTAATCAATTGTAATGTAAATCTTAATAAATAAAGATAGGGGACTATGAGGGTTTTTGTGACGGCAGCTGTTCGGCTCCGTCTCGTCACATTGTACGAGACGAAGTTGTACAGCTGCGTACTAGCATTAGAAAAATGCCCACCGGGCGGCGAATGAGTAGAACCAAATAGGAGCTCTTGCTTATAAACGGTCCTGGGTAAGCGGCGGGTCCATTTATGAAGGTGATCAGTGATCAGCCCGCTCCAGCACTGGGCAGGACCGTTCACCCGGCAGTGGGGCTGTCCCCCCGTGTCCCGTGGACTACCGGACTCGTGCACGATAAACACGTGGAATTTATCGACAGCTCGACGGTTCCAAGAGACAATTCAAAAGCCTCGAGGATACTGCTTTATCGCTCGGAGAAAATATAATATATGCCTTTCGTCAAGTAGCGAGCACTTCAGAGAAAAATATTATTGTACACATTATCACATAACCACTAGAGTCTGTCTTGCTATAGGTGCCCAGATGCTGTATGAGGAGGATGCCTAGTGCAAGGAGTACATAGGTACTAAAGAAAAACAAAAAAAAAATCAAAATTTGCAATGAATGCCATATAATATACCTAATACACATCTATATCACGGTGAGAGGGTGAAATAGCCAGAGGGAGGAGAAAGGATGGCTATCTTTTGCGCAAGGTACTAAAGAGTAACTATGCAAAATTTGAAAAGAGCAGCATTCACACACAATACACATTTTTATCGGTTGGAGGGAGAGGTGTAGCAAGAGGGAGAATACTTATGTTTTGCGCAGTTATTTTAAAACATATTTTTATCGGGGAGAGGGGGTGAGATGGCCAGGGAGACGAGGAATGGTGTTTATATTTTAACTTCCACAAATCTTGTAACTATCCTGTTTACGCGCTTTTATACTTCGATAGGTAGACCTGGTATGAAATTTTGAATTTGTTTATTCCATTTGTGTGGATCAGAAAATAAAAGTGAAGCTGCTACTGGAAAGAGACAGTTTCTCGGTTTGGACGGACTTATTTACGGCGGCGATATAAAAACATTTTGTATTATATATTTTTGGATTATCGATTGTGAGAAAGTTTCGGAGGCTGGCCAGCAGAGTTAAGGACTACCAGCTTACAAGGAGAGCGACATCGGCGTCTACCAGCCCAGGTTGAATTACTGTATTCAACATTACCCAGGACTAGGTATTGAAGTATTGACGGTTACATATCCTTTCCAAGATAATACTCTCATTCAAAATCTCGGCTCGTATGTGCACGATATCAGTCTTATGCCTTTCAGGTACAAACATCGATTGGCCAGGCATTACTTACTGAAGCAAAGCTACGCGACACTCCTCCGGACTGAGATGACAGAAGCGGACAGCGTCGACTGAACTCTTCAGTAAATGACTCGTAATAATAAAAATAATATTTACCTAAATAATTAGTTACCTTATGAGGCGCCACTGTACATAAAGTGTCGCGCCTAGTTAATTCGAACTACCTAACTTCCAGTAAATTGTTTACAAGGGTTTTTAATCACAAATTTGTTAACTCTTCCAATTCATGTATTAATATAAAACGTATACGATGTTTATTACAATAAGGTAGTTAGTAAAAGTATCAAAACGATGAACGC
Organism: Eubasilissa splendida; assembly: GCA_031772225.1. NCBI lineage: Eukaryota > Metazoa > Arthropoda > Insecta > Trichoptera > Phryganeidae > Eubasilissa > Eubasilissa splendida. The sequence goes on along the minus strand of CM062846.1, from coordinate 28,510,075 downwards.
TGGTGCACTTGTACAGGAGTATCGTAAACTCAAAGGGCCGGTTGTGTGATCAGTTGTAACTTTTTACTATAGTAAAAAAAGTAATGGGTTGTTTGACCGTTAGTAAAAAAAATATTTACTTCTCGAAAGTACATCTTGTATTAAACTCATTTTACTCTGTGATATACGATAGTAAAAACGAGAATCGATAGCTAAATATGGCGGACTTTTCACAGCTGTTCCAAAAGCCATCTGACACATTGGTACTTTGAAAGTTGCAGTATACGATAATTAATCATTCAATATACCACTGTTTTAGTGATGAGAGTTTGTCTGATGATGATCTCGTCGCTTATTATATATTATTACACATAATACGACAAAAATTCACGACCAAAGTGACAGATATCGAACGCATAGGTGAAAAAATCCATAGATGACGTATAAAATAAAGTAAATTTCATGATTATTTGTCGCGCCTATAGACATCTCCATTTATGCTTTGACAGTAGTAAATTTGATGTATCAACAACCGGCAAAGGCTTTTTACTAAGGTTATTAGTAAAAAGTTACCATAGTAAAAAGTTACTACTGATCAGTGGCGTGCGGTAGGTATAGATTTAGGTTATGCTGTTACCGATGATATTCAGGCCTATTCTTAAAATTGCAATATTGAAATGAAGGTGATTGTTACACCAACCCTCAAAAATAGACAGATAGTTTTGACAGATTATGGTACGTTTATCTCCCTCACTCCCTCACTCTCTCTCCCTCTCTCTCATTCAAATATAACACTATTTTTGAGGGTTGGTGTAACAATCACCTTCATTTCAATATTGCAATTTTGAGAATAGGCCTGATTATATATGTAATACAATATATGTACTTTTGTTTAACCAACGTCTTTGGACAAAATAAATCGGTCGTTTATACGATCCTACCATGTATTTATTAATACTATTAATAGTGTTTTTACAGTTTAATACTTTCTTATCCATATAAAAAATGTATGGACGTTTTTAAGAACACTTTCTATGACTGAATATGATTAATTTATTGTTTGAAAATCCTTCACGTAATAACTATAGGAAATAATTATTTTTATTAAAGGTTAACGTAGGAAATAGTTCTGACAATTGCTTTTTGTTTTTCTCAAATCAAAAACCAATCCATGCACAAAATTTAAAGAACGATTATAAAATCAACAGTTTAAAAACAGTAAAGTAGTAAAATTCGCAAATTAGTAAAAGAGGAAGTAGACACTTGAATGATTTCCACGCAGTTGTAACCCTTTATAATGTTATTCTGTTAAAAAACAGCATACATAGGTAACGACTCTGTACAAAACGGATCAACCAAAAATGAATTTTCATTTAAATAAATAGCCATTTATATGACTCGAGTAATTCACTAGCTTAAAGACAGAACTGAGTAAAATGTAAATAGCACGATGCGGTGAATAAAAAAAAGCAATTGAAGTCTCTACTGGTACACAGAAGGCGCTAATTGCAAAATAATGTTTTCGCTTATGTTAATCCAATTTATATTTATTTCCCAGCTTTGCTTTGCTCGTATGCACTGCACGCCTCTGCTATTGATTGTACAACTGGCCCTAAGGAATTGGGAAAAAAAAGTGATCAGAGAAGTTATAATAATAATTATTATTATTATATGTTACCGCATTTACTGAGATATAAAGAATCTTAATTATTTGTCTGAGTATTATGTGTGCGCAGTCCTGAGTTTGGTTAAGCCCTATTATTTCTAATATTACTATCTCCATCACCATGACTAAAGACCGACTGCGCATGTCATTATATGATTTTATACTTGGCTGCCATTCCGTATAATTGTTATTTTATTTATAATAATATTGTTACTCTAATCGTGCTATCTCCCCTTACCTAATTAAAAAGTTAACGGTATTCAAAATAATTTGATTAAATTACAAAAAAACATTTTTAAACATACGATTAATACAGTTAGTAATATTAGTCCCGTGTGGCACATCGCACGTTTTATATATCATTGCTATAATTTTAAATTGAAAAAATATAATTAATATACAATGAAAGCGTATCGACGCTTAAATTTATAGCGCCTAATATTAGGAAAAATCACTCAGCACATCGTCAGAACTTCTGAAGTTCAGTAGAACATATTCTTTGTTTGTGTAAAATAATAATTATATACTTACATTTTAATTTTACGCACTTTTTAACAAAGAGTACACATATTACAATGTTTTACAGGAGAACGTTAACGGAATGAGACTTTTTAGAGATTTAGTTGAGATAAATGTCAGTACCGTGTACACAGAGACATGTTGGCATTTTGATCTGGAGATAAACTTAGAATATTATGCAAATGAATATAAGAGCAAAATATTTATTCTGTTATAACTGATGCGGGGAGAGATTTAAATTCACTCAGCTGACGAACGGAACATCAATGGTCAATGGACTGATATTTTACGTTTGATATACAACAAGCGTGAAATGAGGAGCCAGACAGCGAATCTTTTGAGACTTGGCGTGTACATGCTGAGAGTTGTCCCCAAAGACGGTAGCATAATTTCTATCTGTGAAAATCAAAAATCTCGCCCGTCGACACGAGCCATAACATAGAATCTAAGTTTTCACATTATCTATGGTTTTAGGTGTTAAATGTAGCTGTTAAATTGAATGTCGTGTACATGGGTGTGAGTTTTTATCTTTTTCTACTAACTTCAAAGTGATAATATAATTTATCTCCATATTAAAACATGAATTCGTGTACACGGTACCGAGATTTATCTCATTCCGTGGACACTGGCCATAAAAGCGTACACATTGCGTAACATAGAATATGTTTTGTCGCACTGTTCGTGGAATATTTTTAGTAAAACGAAAGTTTTATCGTGACGTTTCGTATTACGTAATTAGAGTCATTTAAAATAATTGGCCGGCTTGAAATCTCTATGGATTCCAAAGTTTTGATTTTGGAACACTTGTCGGCCGCGCAAGAAGCAGACGCGCGCGCCGGCCGTGACGGGCAAGGACCGGGGCGGCCGAGCGTGTCTCCTGCCCGGCCCGGCCCGGCGGGGACCTGTCGGCCGGGGGGAGATCCGGGTCAGTCCGTTCAGGCCGTTTCGGATATTTTCACAATCTATTGGATTTTTCGCAATTTTTCATTAAAACCACGAATTAAACAAATTCCAAAATATTCTAGCGGTGATGGATAATGCCGTGTTTCATAGCCACGTCTATTATCTGGGCTGCTGTTGCTGGTGTGATGTGATGTGTGAATTATTTTTTTTCCAATTCCTTAGAGTCTACGATACTCTGAGTACTCTACATGCGGCTAGACCGCCTAATCTACTACAAGTGCATCAGCGCTAATCACTTTGACACTTTTACAAACTACCTTATTATAATAAACATCATATGTGTTTTATATTAATACATGAATTGGAAGGGTAAAAAATTACTGATAAAAAACCCTCTGATGTGATGTGTGAGTGTCGGTGTTATGGTTAAGTATTGGCTTGCATTACCGTGTCGAAGGCAGGGCACGTCTTTATTTAAGTGTTGGTTTGTAATACCGTGTAACTAGACTGAGCCTTTGACAGAACAGTTAAGAAAACTCTACACAGACGATTGATCAAACCTGTGAACATTTTTATTGGCTATGAAACATTTTTAAAATAGATCATTTCCATTCCAGAAGGTAGGTAAAATAACAATATTATTTTTAAATATAATTGTACGTTCATTGTGCCTGGAAACTGCTACCTAATTCCTGCATAAATACAAAAGAAATGCATTAGTTTGCACAATAGTTCCTGACTTGTCACGTGTCAGACGTATAAGATCACCGCCATTTTGAACATTATGCCACTTTCTGAGGTTATGCGGCCAAGATAACCTCATCCTACCTCCCCTTGCAAAATGAGATGTAAGAGATCATATTTCTCATTGTGGAAAATATGTCGGAAGTGTTTATTTATACTTACATACGATACATAATGCCAGTCTCACTAGACTACGTCCGCGATAAGGCAAGCATTTTACTCTATTTAAATGCAGATGCTAGGTTAGGTTAGGTTAGGTTATAAAGTATGCTAGGTTATAAAGTAATAATTACATATTAACATAAAATATAATTTAAATAAAAAAACACAAATTAATTATAGCAACAAAAGAGTTTAATACAAAAATGCGTTTTTTTTCCGTATGATAGTTATTAGTTATATTAATTTATTCTTAGTGTTTTTCATTGGTCAACCCGACAGATCTTTAGCGTGCGTCGTTACAGCCACATTTCAAATGTATCCATCCTTTTAATGATGGCTTTTCTACTCCTCCACTCTAGCACAAGTATGACATAATGTATTAGAGTTTTATTAGAAACAACATAAAACTTGTTCGGTTATGTTTTTGTGTGAATCGAAGCCGTATCAGAACTCTACATAGGCATTTTAAATATGAACAAATCTTCTGTAATTTACTATTAAATTGAAAAATATAAGTTACACTAAGCCCCTGTTGCCATCGGCCCCGGCCTCCTTCGGCGAGCCCAAGACAGCGAGCTCTTTGCAGGTTGTTAACGCCCCGACCGTGGGTCGGGGGAGCGGTGGGCATCTCATACTGCAGATATAATGGTCGCTGTAAAAAGTGTTATTTTTATACCTTAATAATTAAAATACGGCATTTAATCAGCCTTAATCTACAAAATGAGATATCTGGTTCTAAATCACAATTCAAATTGACGCAATATAAATCACTGAGGGATGAAATATGTAAAGTAGGGAGGTTCATCGAAAAGTTTTCAATTAAATGGCATAACTTGAAATGTATTCGAAATAAAAAAAAGTGTCTTAGACGACTAAACTCTAATATAGTCATCTCTTTTCAACGAACAGTTTGGTTAGCAGAACCGTTGATAGATAAACTATGAAAAATTTGTTTAGGCAAAAAGCGATATACTGATCTTCAAGGTGATCTGAAAGTACTTTTAAGGTAGGTATAAACTATGTTTAATATTGTTTATAAACAATATTAAAAAAATAACTCAATAGGTATATAAATACTCTCATTCTAATGGAAACTTCTTTACGTTTCAGAATTTTTTAGTTTTGTTTTATTTTTTTGATTTTTCGAAATTGACCGCTAGAATGCGAGATGGACTAATGGAGACATTGATGCGTCATGCGATCTAGATGCCCGGAGACAAGGTCCCTCCGCAGACTAGCTCGAGAATGGAAACAAAGACAGTACAGGCCAGTACTAACTTGGCAAGGAGCTGTGCTTTGTTATTAATGTGTATTTTTTTCAAATCATATTCTACGCTGAGATATGGTAACACTTTTTTGTCGTCTTACTTTCTTTAGTGCACCTGCGTACGTTGTTATCGCTGTGTTTACAGTCGGAGACTAACAAAATTATTTTGATTACAACGGTAATTGATGTAAATAAATAAGTATAATTTTAATGTACATTTATTACACCGAGTTAGTGACTTCGGTCCGCGTAGGCCGTTAGCGGAGCGCAAAGCGTTTCGAAAAATTTCACGGACAAGGAGAATTAAAAACAGAAACGGTGCTAGATTATTTCCGTCTGGCTGGTGCTAGACGAATAAAAAAGATTTCCGCTTCTTCGGTTTGTCTAATGGACCTTACGGTCCCCGAATTGTCCGGTCGGCTAACTCTACGGAAACAATGGCGATGGACGGCGATCGGCATATCCAATGGAGCAGAGAGGTGGGGATTTGACAGATTGTTAGTGTCACGGTTTCCCGCGCGTCCGGTAGTTTCCGTCGCTGGTGGCGCCATTGTTTTATTTTTTCTCTCCAATGGTTCGGATCGTGGCTAAATGTTCGCAATCGCCGGGGAACACTTCCCGCGCTCTCGATCTAAATAATGTCGCCGCGAATTGAATTTAACAATTTTAAAGCAAGCCGTTGCAAACTGAAAGATGAACCGTGTTCTATATCTGTTAGGGAGGAAACGTATCGTATTTTGTAATAACGAACTCGTAAGGGTAAAATCGTAGAATGAAAAAGGATTAAGATGAAACAGCTAACAATACTATTATATAGTATTATGTTGTTATTTTTCTTCTTGCATAGCTATATATGATTGTGGAATTTTTTTGACAGGTTTATTGTGTGTATTATACTAATTTGTCTTGGGTTATTATATCGGATCACGGCGGAATATAAAAATATTAAAAAATAAGATAATGTGAATTTATTAATAATACATTATCTATTGATACCATTAAATTCAGAAATTTACCCGATAATTATAACGACATATAATATATATTTACTTGTACAGCAATAGAAACACTATAAAAAAGCATAGGTTAAAAATATTTTAAAAACCCCTCGAACTCACTAGTTTAATATTTATCAATATTAATGTATAAAAATATGACATATTTCATAGATGTAGAATTTGTCTGATTTTTTATCATTTTTGATATACGTTTAATAAAAATAAAAATAAATATATATAAATATGTCAATGTTCTAGAGCGAATATTTCTTTTTAAGTTTTAAAAAAGATAAAACGTTAATTCTGCGATGAAGTCAACTGTTCTTGTGAGAGTTAACCGATTATTCGTAGTTCAGCGAAAAATCACTGTTACACTAGAAACTAAAACTCCCAACAGTTTAATCTCAGTAACCAATCATTACAATCGAATACCAGGCACAATGAAAGTCAGAATAACGGCTTGGCTCACAACCACGTTAAATATAAGTAATGAGGTATCAGAAAATGTACGTTGCGTATATTATGTATAACGAAGGTGAACGCACGAAAAAATAAACAAGATGTAAATCAGTAAACACGTAAGATATTTTTATTGATAGCAATAAAACGTCTGCATTTTGGCTTAATAAATGAACTAACTAACCGTAAGAGTAATAAATTATGGCGGGTTATTTTGTTAATCTCGTGTAATTAATTACGACGAAGTGATTCAATGATAACAATAAATTAATTGATGACAGTACCGCTGTTTGAGGTACATTTTTAAATTTCCTCAATGCGGATGAATATTCAAAAGGACAGCAATACGATTTCTATTAACAGAAAGAAAATCAACGTTCGTAAAAAATTTCTAAGTACGTTACGTTTGGAAATTAAAATGCAAATTCACTATAATAAATTGTAAATGTTAAACAAATGCGGAAGAGGCATTTTTTATAGTGGCTGGTTTTGATACACCGGGTGGATGCAAATTTTCTTTACAAAAATCTTACAAAAAAAATGCTACTAATAAAATGTATATAGATATAAAGCCGGACAGTAAATGAACTTTAACTCGTGCCTAGAAAATGTTTGAAAGTAATTTTAAAATATATTGGAAATAGATTCAAAAACTAAAACGTGACAATGAAACGGATCATGAAAAAATGGGGGATTTGATTATATATTAATAAACCCAGTTTAGTAGTAATCCCAACCGTGACCTCCCTTCCCTGTTGTCTTCCACTGCCTCGATTTATTACGAGAGATAGTGAGCCCTTTAGTGTGCCCTTAGAACTTCTTAGTATCGCGTGTAGGATCATAAACGTTTTTATAAAATAATTCATTTAATATTTGAAACGTTAACTTTGTTAGACAATGTTTTATTAATCATATGTAACCACACGAGTTTTATTATTTAAACAAATCGGTTTTAGAACAATGAATATTTCTTTGTCATAATAGTAGAAAACTAAATTTAATCGTGTAATTTTGTCTTTACTTTCATTATAAATCCAGAGAATTCAATTAAAAAAAAAATGCAATATCATGTTCATGGGAAACCGTCGGTAAAAATATATACATAAATGAATTAATAATGCCTAAATGGTAAAGATTCAAACACTGAATGCGACAGTTCTGACTTCTCATTTATAATATACATATATATTAATGCAACATAATTTTGAGAAAAACTAAAAATAATTCAAATTTAAATATTATTTTAATCGTTTGTTTCATATGTATTTCTTAGAATATTCGCTGTCTTCTGTTCCATAGAAAGGTACACCGAATGAAATAAAATAATTATTTAATGAGACATGCTAGACACGAGATTCTGAATTTTAATTAAAAGTTGTTTCATTTGGAATTTTAATAAAATAAATACAAATAATACAAAACTCTAGTAATAATATAATAAACATTATTAATTAAAGAAAAAACACGAATGAGTTCATTATAGAATTTTAGTGTTATGTTTTACATAATTTAATTGTATTATTTAAATTTAACCCTTGAAATAGTGGCCACTGAATTATACCTATCGAGATGATTTAGATTGTAGGAGCCACGTGGCAGTGCGCCTCGAAGCTTCCATAACCCATCCTCACATAACCGGAAAATGATTCCGCTTCGTTCCAAGTTGGTAACACATTAAATGCTCTCATGCTCGCATGAAAAAATGTAAAGCTATGCTGAGATTGTCAGTGGCCAGCCTACCTGTCTGTACACAAGTGCCTGGCTCCCACCTGCCAGTAGATGGCTGCTACTTCGATCCTAGTGCAGATAACATAGACGGGAACCACGCGGCGGAACCAATAAGTCACGCATGGCGAGGAGTTCAAGAGGAATATGGCAGATGGGAAGGAGAAATCCTCGGAACAAAAAGTTTAATTAAAATTAAAAGAAATCAAAATTAAAAACTGTTGAACGTATCTGGACGCGGCAGAGCTAGGTGAACGATTTTTGAAACGAAAATAAATACAAAAATGCAACAAGAAAAATATTTTAAAATTAATTTAAGCATTACTAGCGGTCCCTATCTGGCGTTGCCCGCAATTTAGATTTAGTTGTAATTTAAAATAGGGTCTAGGAGGAAGGGGTAATAATGACGATGTATACAAAATTTGGTCCAGTCAAGGGGAGTGGCGGGCGGTGACAATACTTTTGTCAGGATCCTACAGTGCAACTGAACAAAATTACGATTACGTTCAATATAATACACATTAATATCGGTTGGGGTGGTCAGGGAGAGGGGGGGGGGGCAGGTTCCTGTACTTTGCGCAGGATCTTAGTATTGTAAGCAAGTATTGGTATACATTTTAAAACACATGTATATCATTGTAAGGGGGTGGGATGGTCATGAAGAGGGGGTTTATATATACATATATGTTACAGTGAATGTGTATTACCAGTGAAAATATATTTTCACTAGTAAAAATTAATTTCACTGTTCAGTATCAATGAAATTATATTTGTTTACAGATTGTGTGTTTGTGTCATTGATGTCACCCATAGATAATATATATGTAGAAAGGCAAACCCGACAATAATAGAGGATGACCATAGCCATCTGAAGCATAGATAAAATATATATTGTCTGACGATAGAGCGCGATCTTTTTTTTAAATGTTTTATTTTTCGCTAAATCAAAAAATCGTTTATTTTTATTTGGTGGCTTAGCTGGCAATGTGTCTTTCTATAACTGTATTTTGCATTTTGCATTTTGCAAAGTATGGTTTAACGAGTAGCACTCATAACTCAGTTGAAGATCGCTCTTTTTTTCGACAATGAATAAAATAAATAATTTGATGATATTTTCATTTTCCTGTCTCAATTCAATCCTCATCCCACCGAGGGTTCCTACGAGTCTTCTTGAATTATGATTTAACTTTAGGGATAGCTGCTGAGTATGGTAAAATTGAATTGTCGTATTTTAATGGACGAAAACACTTAGTTAAACAAAAACACACAAATAGCGTTTCACAACTGTGAAATTGACAATTTAGAGCAGTATATAATTTCACTAGCGCCTGTCAGTTAAAGTATATTTTTGCTAGTAGAAATATATATCTTCCATCGAAAATGTATTCGGATATGATTTCACTAAAACGTCAGTGAAAATATATTTTCACTAGTAATACACATTCACTGTAACGTATATATTTACATTAGTGCTACTAAATTTTTAATGGTTGATATTACACTCGATGTAAAGATGTTGTAAAAAGATTATGTGATAAATTCTGAGTTTTCAGTTTGTATGTAATATTACGCTATACCTGTTTCTCCATTCTTATTTTGGTGTGAAAAATATTTTAAAAAATACGGATGATTTCAAAGATTTGAACAAACGCGATGAATTTAAATGAAACATATTAAATTATTACATTTTTGTCTCAAAATTTTTCGCATAACGTCTTTTCAAAAAATTTCACACCGAGCTGCATGTGCAATGTAAAAGCATTTAAGTACAATGAAAAAGCATTCATTCATTAAATTGTACATACTAATTTATATTATTTGATTCCAGTTGAACCTAGTTGAATCCTTGTATATGGATAAATGTGTGTAAGAACTGGAATGTATGAATGTAGGAGCAAAAATGGGTGATTTGATTGTATGCTGTTTATTGTACGCCGATGATGCAGTACTAATGGCGAATAATGAACAAGAATTACTGAATCTGGTGAGTAGAATGTACGATGTATGCAAAGCGACCTCATGATGAATGTTAACAAGTCGAAAGTGATGGTATTCGAGAAGGACAAAAGTAAGACACCGTGCAAAATACTTGGAGGTAATGAATGTTTGGAACAAGTAGATGAGTTTGTGTATTTGGGAAGTATGTTTGATAGAAACGGAAAGGCTGAGAATGATATCGAAAGGAGGGTGATTGCAGGAAATAAAGGGAATGGCGCTTTGAATGGAATTATATCTAACGGAAATTTGTCAACTGAGGCAAGACTAGCGGTGCACAATGGAGTCCTGGTATCTACACTGATGTATGGAAGTGAGGCCTGGAGCTGGTAGAAGAGTAACGAAATTAGACTCAATGCAGTGGAAATGAGATCACTTAGGCGTACAGTGCCAAATCTATTTATGACAGAGTAAATAATGAAGAAATAATGAAATAATGTAAAGCTGATGTTGGTATAGTGAGTAAGATTAAGAAAGGATCACTTAGGTGGTTTGGTCATATGGAACGGATGAATTAGGAGAGAATGGTAAAAAATATATATGACGCAAGTGTTGATGGCACCAGAAATAGAGGACGTCCGCGGAAGACTTGGCACGACCAGGTAAACCAGTTAATGGAGGATGGTTCTGTTAGAAGCCTTAACAATCGGCGAGCTTGTATGAGAAGATGTATGAATGTGGATGAGGCGAGAATTGTGTGTCAGGACAGAAAAGTGTGGCGCTCTATCCTATCTGCTTACCCCCGCGGAGAAACGGCGTGATGGTAAGTAAGTAAGTGAACCTAGTGACGAGTGAGGAATGATCGTTTACTGCGTAACATTTTAGTTCTGGTTCTAATATTTTTATCCGTAGATACCTGACTAAATTGCGAGGCGAAAATGTTCAGATAATATGTGCCAAATCTCAACCATATAAGCATTAAAAAAAAAAATCATTCGATTATTTCAATTAATTGAAATATTTTATTGATTAAAAATTTCCAAATTATTAATTCTCTTCAAAAAATTAAAGGTCATCTAATTTTGAGCGGCCAGACTATTTTTTGTTAGACGATTTAGGGTCTGAAGCAAAGATATAGATTGATAGTAGATACATTTCGCAAATGTTTATTTCGAAGTACGTATTTCTTAAGATTAATATGATTCTGTAAAAATTTCAAACTACTATATACTAAATATGAATTAAATATATTAATTAGAAAGATATACATATAAAATCAATTTTATCGAAAAATATTGTTATTGCGCCACTGGGATTCGAACCTGGATCTCTTTCCTAACCGGGGAAGGTGCATTATCCAACTATGCTACAGCGACAATATTTTTAGCGACAATTTTCGAACCTATATGTTACCTTTTTGATATTAATACATTTTTAATCGTTCCGTTTAATCGTTTTTTATATGTATATCTTTCTAATTAATATATTTAATTCATATTTAAAATATCACAGACCGTCTGTTCTGAATAATTACAACTTCACAATAAGAATGTGTTCTCCTAATATTATATACTATACTATTTTCCGTAACGGGGCTGAATTTGCACATTTCCTTGAATATTTTCGACTTGTAATTTAGTCAGGTATCTAAATAATGTGGACTAGATCTGTTACACCTGTATATTTTATGTTTAAAATGTTAATGACGCACATAAGACGGCTTCTGTGATTATTTATTTAACTTATAATAATAATCTAACCGTATTAAAATAATTCAATTTTTAAATTTCTCTCAATAGACTTCCTATATATTTGAAAAATGTGCTTTCAGAATAAAAATATCACGTATCCACCTCATTCGTATATTTTAAAAGAAATTGACGAATCACTATACTGCAATGTATTAGTTTCCTGTCAAATTTTTCTACGCGTGACGTAAAGAAGGAAATTGGGATATTATTCTCGTATCCTCTATGTACACCATTCTCTTTATGGTGATGGTAAAACGCTATGTGATTGTGATAATGATTGATAACAGAATTAACGATAATTGGCAACTAATATTTAACTGTTGGAAGTTACTCTATTGCTCGAAGAATCACTATCAGCGTTAAAATTGAACAGTCACAATAATGTGACTGTTCGATTTTAATAATTATCACTAATTTACAATAATTACGATAATAATTATCACTAATTTACAATACGCACTTTTCTCACCACAAGCGATGAATGGAATCAATTTAAAAGTTATTCAAGTGTTAATTTATATTTATAAGAAAACTTGATTGCAATTATTTCCTGTTTTTTTTTAATGTAGTGCCCGCCATTAGTTCTCTTGTTATCGTCTCAATAGCTAATTCTTTATTCTATTGTATAATAGCATCTTAAATATTGGTCCATTTATTATATACGATTGAATTATTTTTGACATAATTTGATGGTTCTAAATATAGTTTATGTAGATGGTATTATATATGACAGTATATTTGATTTGAATTTCTACAGCTCCCAGAATTCACGAGGTGATTTGGCTTTGACTGTGGTGTTCCACGGCATCGTGCGATGGTGGTGGTGTTTCACGGAGCGGACAGATCTGGCGCTATCATCTTCACGGTCACGCTTCAGGAGCCAGGAGCCAGGCTCTCCGGCCGATTCGTGATCCAGTGATCTTCAAGCTAGAAGAGGAACAAAGGCCGGGTGTAATTATATATTTTATTAAGATACAAAATCGTATTTTTTTGCGTTGCGGTGATCTCACCAGATGCCCGATTCCGCGGAGAACAGCACACATTATGTTATTACGATGCGATTGATATTATGACCGTAGTTTTATTATGACGTGTTTTAAATTATTAATATAAATGTTAAGAAGAACTACCGCAGACGACGTTTGTAAAATAAAAAATATGTATAGATGTTTACACGGAACACATGTCGAGTCTATATTTGAAAACTAGTGTTTAAAACCTGCTTTAGGACGGCGTTGAAGCGTCGCTTTTTCTTAACTGGATCATCATCCTTACATCTTCTTAAACCCCAACACAATAAATACTTTAATAATAACCAACATCTTGAAACGATAAGAAAAATAGTTAAATGTTTTAACTTTGAAAAATGATCAAACCGTGGATATGCCACCATTGTGCTCCATACTGTCAATATATAATGAATTAAATCTTTATGTATTAAATAATAATACATAAATGTATTAATTTTAATTATTAAATTATTATTGAACACGAGGGATTTATTTGAAAATGTGCAACGTGAATTTTTTTCTCGATACTTGCGGAAACTAACGTTAGATATTATATTAATACAGTCGATAAATTGAGTCGATAAACGTTGTCGATGGATTTTGTATGGAGAGTAGACGTAACCAACCGGATTATATCGACCTTTAATCGCATCGCTTCGCTTATTTCACGGGCAAAAATTCATCTACGGATACGCACGGTAAATTTATGATTCATTGAATTTTTCATTCGTTGATTTTTTTTAATTCGCTGAATTCACAATTCATTGTTTTTGTTGCTTAATATTGGTTTAGTTCTGATATTTTTACATTATTTTCTTAATTTCACATCTTTCATTCTTCCGTCACCGCATATTTTTAATATTATTTTAATATACTAAAATGATGAGGTCACCTATATGAGATAATAACGTCTGATCCAAAGTCAACCGTTATTTGAGTTATATTTATGCATAACTGATGCCATATTTCACTTCATTTGAGACATGAACAATTGGAGACCTGAACGTAGGAGACGTGAGCAATTGGAGACGTGAACGATTGCAGATGTGACCAATGGGAGACCTCACATAAAAAATACTTCACGATAATACTTTATGATAATATGTTACATTAAGTTGGTATGATTAGGTTATTTAATACAAAGACACGGTAGCAGAATAATAAGTTGTGTGTGTAAGTCTTGTGTGCAGTTGTCATGGTCACAATATTAGATGTTAGGTGAGTAGTGGAGCACTAGAGAGATGTGCTACGTACATCGTTCACTATGTAGTGTAGATTCTTATTAAACTCTTCCCTTGTCTGACTAGAAAAGTTTTTCGATGTTTTGATTTCTTGATTTTGTCTTGAAACACCCTGTATCTTCATGTTCTAAATAATAATTAATTATGTATCTCGTCTGAAACATATTATTTCATCATAAAGAAGATAAATATTTGTTAAACTAAAAAAACTCTCTTATTTTTAAGTTACGTTATTTTTATTTAAAACTTCAATTTAATTTATTAATAATAGTCCCAAGAAAAATAGTCTAGTAATTTAATATATACCATACGCAACAATTTTATAACAATAATTTTTTATCACTTTATTTTACTGAAAACGCAGATTGTTGGCAAAAAAACTTCCGATAAAAAAAAAACGGTAAACAATTATTGATATCTGTTTGTGGGATAAACTACGTCGATGATTATTACGTAGCGGATTAAATCAGTTCCAGGTAATGTATTGAAGCTAGGAAAGATCATAATTAATCAGTCATTTCTAGAATACGTAGATTTCGATAAAAATTACACCAAGTCTCATGACGCAATTTACAGAAAAAATTAAATCCATTTTTATCATGATTAGGACACCTCAAAATCATCGATTATTAAAAACCTTCGCAACTGGTGTCTCTTCTAGGTTAGATTGCGTTTATTGTAGATGGTTTCCTTGACGGTATTGTGCTATGTCACGCCTTAACAATGGCGCATGTTATCATACCGAAACGTCGGCTTAGGTCATGGAAACCAGTAAAAAAAACGCAATCTGACCTAGAAGAGACTCCAGTTCCGTACACTAGTGTCCGCAGAAACCTTAAATTAAACATATATATATGGGATCTAACGAATTTTGTGGACACGATGAGTTCTTATTTACTTTCAATCAAATTTTTCAGAAAAATTGATCTAGTAGATATCTTAGTTAAGTTCATTAACTAAAGGGTGAATTTTATATTTCAGGCCCATGTGTTTGGCCGCTATTTTAGTTTAGCGGACATTTGTCAGTTTGAATTTGGTAATCGTAGAGAGTAGTTGATTACACTTTATTGTGGAGCATCTAACGTCTCAACAACGTGTTGAAGTTGTGAAAACATTTTATCTGAATAATAATGGCAATGCTGAAAGCGTTAATGGTGATCGCTATCGTCACATGTTGGAATCTTCTTGGTGGCCGAATTGGGTCGATTGGGCCTGCAACACATGTGGTTTCAACAGGACGGTGCCACCTCACACAGCCCGAGCTACGCTTCCCGGCCTTTAATATAAAAAAGTGGCGATATCGACTGGCTTCCTCGATCAACAGCTTCCGACTATTTTATGTAGGGGTACTTGAAAGGAAAGGTCTACGCCGATAGGCCAATAACAATTCCGATGCTACAGGATAATATTTGAAATGAAGTTGCCGAGTGTGTGTGAGAGAATGTCATGAAAAATATGGTTAAAATAGCACGCATTTGTGCCGCCGCCAGAGGTAGCCACTTGGTCGACGGCATATTCCATACATAATTATAATAAACCAAATAATAAATAAATAAATCAAATTAAAAAATTGCATTTCATTTCTTCGTTATTCAAAAACAACATCAGCCTGGAGCATAATATTCAATCTGTAGTTTGATCCGCCATCTCGTTTCAAAATGGCGACTCCTCAAAAACTTCGCAACTCTGAAAGTTTATCATTTTTCTTCTTGTGATTTATCTGATATATATTTTTTTAATTATAAATTCGTAGCTCTGTTATTATAAGACAGAAAAAAAAGTAAAAATATACTTTTTACACATACAAAATCTACCCGATTCTTCACATGTTCTAACATTCACGCATGCAGATGTTAGGGCTTATTGAGGTTAAGTTTTGTTTTTCGTGAGGGATGTGCCATTGATTCATAAATTATTCAGTTGCAACACTGCAGATGGGTTTTTAAAAATGATGTCAGATGGGTACGAATGAAGGCTGAGTGCCGGTGCCGGTGGAGGGGGCTGGAGGGAGCTTACTGGACAAGTTATGGCTGCTATGTGTTTAATTACATCCCGCCGTATTGTGGCTGGCTCGGTTTTGATTCCCAGGAAAAGCCTTTAAACCGACGCGGGCGGTGGACTCGGCGGGTCGACGACCCTGGCTTCTTCAAATAATTGCGCCGACATTTATACAATTTTATCCGATCATTTTTTTTAGATTTCACCACAGACTATCGAATATCTATAGACATGAACTATCGGAAATTCCTTGTTTAAATATTTTCATTTTTGTGTCACTCACGTGATCGCTTTGGTACCACTTACGCAATCAAATAACTCCGAGGCTTTTTTTAAATATATGACACGATTGGAACGAAAATTCAAACGCTGACAATATATTATGCATTAATGTAAAAATTACATCATGTTTACACAAAGATTTAATTTTTGAAGAGTATATACTTTTACTGCTGCATAAATGTGTGTCCACTAATAATATGTGTAGAATGACCCTCGTCCCGTAACTAATGTTCCGAACCCCTTTCCGATATGTATTATAGCACACCTAAAGCTAGAGCATCATTAATAATATACAGCTAGATGACAAAAAGCGGACGAACTCACCTGAATCAATTTTTCAGAAAAGTTCGATCTGATCTGATATACGATTTATATGTGTACAAATCTCTTTGGATAAAGCTGGATATGTGTAATGTTGAAAACACATTTAGTGACAGAACAGATTTTATGTTAGTACCTACTTACTTAGTTTTTAAAATACTGAAGGCTTTCAATTTTCAAAACAGATATACTGTTTCATCTCAGCAATCCTTGCCGATTAATCACACCCCACAGAGTTGGATTTCTGATTTTTTAAAAATTTGTAATCATCTTTAAATAATTACGTAATTAAGGAAGTATAATATTATTTTGATAGTCGGTTACGCCGTGCGGGCTTGGTGGCTGAAACTGCGCGTCACGTGGTCACCCGAAAACAATGATAATTATTATACCTAAATTAACCTTTTTTAAAACCACCATACTTTTTCTACACACCCAACCCATTTGTCGCTTTTATCTGCTTATGAAAAGGACTGCACCTCTCGAAACTACAGTCGTGACAAAAAAAAACTCATTTGTGTGTGTAGTACAATGTTTAGTTTAACCGCAAAGTAACTGCGATGTCAAGTAATGAAATATTTAAATATTATAATGTATAATGACTGGAAATCTCATAATTTGCTTAAATATGTATTTCGTTGAGTCAATCCTTTTCAGTACAACTTGGATCGATATTGGCGAAAATATTTTCTCTATATTTTTAATATTTTATATTAACATTACTGATTTTTGATTTAGGATATGATATTCAAAAAATTGAAAAAACAAATATGTGCCCATTAGAAGTAGGGCCGAAAGTGGTCCAAGTCACGTTTCTTTCGTTTCGAGATATTTAAAGATTTGCGTTTGAATTGGTTAAAAAATATTTTTATATTACTTTTTATGACTTTGTTTTTATACATGTTTTTGTTGTATCAGAGGTGAATATATTATAATATAATATGATAAACATAAGATACTTGCAATTAAGTATATACTCGTTGTTTATTATGTGGGATGGAGTAGACTCCACCTCTGATATATGCGGCATTGTCCTAGCTAAAGTAGCCAGTTTTCTTTTGTTGCGGTTGTGGTGTTATTTAATTCGTGAAAGATAAAGATTCGACCGGAATATAAAAAAAAATGTAGTGAGATTGTTGTAGAACTAGTGAATAAGTGTATATGAAGTGTAGACCAGCGGTCGGCAACCTACCACCCGCGGGTAATTGAATTACCCATTTACAATATTTCGAATTACCCACCAAGAAAATATGATGATGATATAGAATTAGAATTCATCGAATTCAAATGTTCAGTTCTATGGACAAATAAATTTAAAGATCTTCGCCAGCATCTCGAAAACATATCACGCAATATCATCATGATGGGCGACTTTACCATAAAAAATTTTATGCTTAAAAAAAATTGCATTTGCTCTATTATCAGCATTTGGTTTCACGTATTCTTGTGAGCTAACATTTTCCCAAATGAAATGTGTCCAAAATACGCTGCGGAATAGACTTACGCTAACAAATCTCGATTCCTGTGTTCGACTAAAGTTAACCACATATTTGCCAAATATCGAAAAACTTTCTAAGAAAATTCAAAACCAAGATTATATTAAAAACAAATTTGTATTTACACATACACGTATATATTTTATTTTATGAAAATAAAATTTTTCTTTAAAATTATTTTTTTTTTTTAACTTTTACCCACTTATCAAACGAAATTTTCAAAATTGAAATTTTTTACCCAGTCTCTCAAAAGGTTGCCGACCACTGGTGTAGACACTGTATAATGATTATGTTAGAATATTGGATAGCGATGCTTCTGATCGATCTCTACCCAATTGGATCATATATTGGGTCCATCTTATTGGAAGTGAACGATTTTCGGTTGGTTCTGAGTGTGTTGTACAGTTTCGGAGTTGAACTGGCGTGTAGATGTTCGTTGTTTGTCTTGTGTTGAAATCTTTCAAAATTTATTTAGCCTACTACATTTATAATTTATTTCGACATACAAATGTTGCAATAAATTTAAGGTTGAAATGACTTACTCCATTATCAAAACGAACACTAGCAGAGTTCCGTCGAACGTCGTAACAATAAACTGAATATAACGCTTCAATTTTTTTTTACAATTGTTGCAGTTTGCATCACATTATATTAATTTAAAACAATGTGACGTGAAATAATTGACAAACTCATTTTATTCAATTTCTTGACCACTTTCATTATAATGGGAACACGATAAGTTGACAGACGTTAATATTAGTGAACTATATGAACGAAGCATACGAGAACAAACTGTGTTTAAGCATGTGTTTAAAATAAACTATTGTTGTGTTATTTCTTAATTCTTACAATCTTCCATCTATTAGAACTACCACTAATACTATGTATAACTTACCCATACTTCCCATGAACCGAAGTGTTTCGAAATAGTGAACCACATAAAACTAATAGGTACCATAAAAGAAAATCTAAATATGTACATACTTAGCAAGCACATATACAACAACCTACAGGTTTTGATTTTATTCATGCTCGTTGATAAGACTTTATGCTATTTTTTTTAAGCACCCATTCTTATTGTAAAGTTACAATTTTTCATAACATAGGTCATACAATTTGTGTTAAATATCACAGACCTATGTTCAGAAAAATTGCAATTTGTATTAAATATTTTTTCGAGATTTCTTTCTACAAATTGTCATATTTTATGGCATCTGTTATGTATGATTTAATTTGTACATAAATATATAATAATAAAAAAATAATATTAATATACGAGTATGTATGATAATTAAAATAAATATTTGAATTGTTTTATTTGAGATACTTTATAGGATGTCCGTGACACTTTTCATGATGCATGACAAATTTAGATATTTATTAATTTGTTTCAATCAGGTTCAATTTTAATTTTGGTATCAAAGAATGGAAAAAAATGGCATCTTTTAAACACCGGAAATAAGGGTATTTTGGTGACGGTGACCAGGATCCTGATTTCGGTATCGCCGGTATTGGAAGTCCTTCGTGGAAAGCAAAAATAAACCAAAACTAACGTTTAAATGTTAGATGAGGACGAGAATTTCATCCGGTATAGTCAAATCAAAATAAGTAGAATGCATTAATATGAATAGAAATAATTGAATGTTCCCATCCCAGCGAGCCTCCTTCGATCCAGTGGCGGAGTGTACAACGCGAAAAGTCCTCGTCGCGTGAGAAACGCGCAATAAATTGTAATCATTTGTTGATTTAGCGCCATCATTCATTTTCGACAGTGACAAATTACGCCACGGAATGTTGGTAATTACTTCTGACGACACGGGTGCTGTCGATGGACCTGGATACCTTCATTCCTCAACCCGCAACACGTTTCTGCTGAGCGCTGAACAAAACTGTACAACTAATAATACGCGAGTTATTTGATTTCGATGTTTTGAAACACATTTTACTGCGGAAATATTAACGTATCGGATGAGGCTTCTAATAAATCAAACCTTGACATAAAGAATATAATGGAGTCTACGAGTACTTTAACGGCTCCTCCTGCATTATTAACGTCACACCGTATATTTTCACATAAATAGTAAAAATGTATCCAGTTTTTCACGGCCGCTTAGAGTAGAGTTTTCTGGGATATTATGCCTTGTGTATCTGAGCTCTCTGTCTAACGTTTTGGATCCCTTTGCGGCGTTCATCATCGGGGCTGATGTCGTTGATGCGATGTAAATGTCGATTTCATATTAAATATTGCAAACCACTGTATTTTTGCTGATGTAATGTGCAAGTATCGGTGGTATGTGCAATACAGTGGATTACAATTAATATAACATCGAGACTTTTGTCACATCAGCCCCGATGATGGACCCATCAACGGGATTCGAAACGATAGCCAGAGAAGTCGACGATACACGACAAAATAGGCCAGAAAACTATACACAGAATATTCTTCGTTTAATACACAGGTATTTAAGCTTCTTCTAATATAAATATGAATTAAATATATTAATTATAAAGATATACATATAAAATCAATTATATCGAAAAATATTGTTGTTGCGCCACCGGGATTCGAACCTGGATCTCTTTCCTAACCGGGGAAGGTGCTTTATCCAACTAAGCTACAGCGACAACATTTTTAGCGACAATTTTCGACCCTATATGTTACCTTTTTGATATTAATACATTTTAATCGTTCCATCAAATGATATTTTTATGTATATCTTTATAATTAATATATTTAATTCATATTTAAAATATCACAGACCGTCTGTTCTGAATAATTACAACTTCACAATAAGAATGTGTTCTCCTAAAAAATTCTTCTAATATGTACACGATCTTAGATTTGAAGACTCTTTGATATTTTCTTCCATCTGATCTGATCATCCTGTATATGTTCATGTACAGTGTCGCTAACTTAATATTTTATCTAAAATACATAGATTTTTTCTTTACTTCTTTCTGTCTACTTAATTGAAGACGTCAACCGAACATCGATGTAAGGCACATTTTGATGATTTTACAGGAACTGAGAAAAACTGTTTATTTTATCTAATGATGGGAA
This sequence comes from Eubasilissa splendida, assembly GCA_031772225.1. Classification (NCBI taxonomy): domain Eukaryota; kingdom Metazoa; phylum Arthropoda; class Insecta; order Trichoptera; family Phryganeidae; genus Eubasilissa; species Eubasilissa splendida. The sequence goes on along the minus strand of CM062846.1, from coordinate 28,488,558 downwards.
TATAATAATATTCGACGTGTGTTGGTAAATGGTAATAATATACTTTTTAAGTATGAAAATAAGACGATCGAGGCAGATATGAAGCATTTTTTCAGTAGTACGGAGCTGTTCTTACAACAAAACAGATTATATTATATGAAAGTTGTGTTTATTTTTAAAAGAACAAAGAATACATATCACTTAATTGGTAGATTTTTATAAAGCAAACAATGTAATAATTACTTTCAAAGTGATGTTTGACAGAATTCAATGAATAAAATGTGCTGTACAGCGTTGTTCTACTCACATCAGTTGGATTATTTCTCTTCCAAATATGTGGTTGACCAGCATCTTTCATCACTTTTCTCTTGATATCTCCAGTTTGACAGGTTATTTTTTTATTTTCCTTTGTTTATTTAATCTCCGAACATCACTCGGTGAGAGAACCACATCTGACAAGTGCGCCATCTTGGATGCTTTACAGCGTTGTTCTACCACAGGGCATATTTCAACATGTCGTAACTCCGTCAAGTGATAGAATTTCGAACTACCGACTACACCAAAATATGCGTAATTTGGCGTACAACAATATTGCATTTTATCGTTATTTGGGTAACATTTTCAATTATTAAATTCACTTAGTTCTATGACCAGAATTCGAGGTTCTCACTCTATCACAATGAGCCATAGATTTCTGCAAACTGATAACTTCAAATCCAGCCGCTCGTGATCGTAGGCTTATTTGCCACGCTTCAGGGTCTGACTCCATACTAATCTACTCCCGGGATGTCCTTCTTACTGTTACCGAAAAGCACTGACATTTCTTTGATTAGGTCAGTAGGATGACCAGTTTATTAAGCTATGTGAAAACGTATTCAAATGAATATTTTAGTTATTGATAACGGGGTAGTTAGAATTCGGTAAGGTCAGAACACAACGAGACACAACATCGTTCTAATAATTAATCAAAATAAATAATTATACAATAATAATACAACATATTCAATAATAATAAAACGTTAGTGAAATAATTATATATGATGTGATTAGTCATACCCGGGAGCTTTAGAGTTCTTCTATCATCTCGGTTTATTAAAATAGTACTATTCTCTATACTTTTATTCATATTCAATGATAATTGTCATCATCAGTCATACGAGCTATTTTTCTTCAGTCTTTCTGATTTCTAAGACAGATATGTTATGACAGATAGGCTCCTATTTAGATGCAGCAAACTTCCGCAATATGAAGACCCTAGAACATTGACGAACACGTGCTGACCTAATACTTCTCTTCAAACTACTGCAAGGCCACATTGATTGTCCCAGCCAGGAGTCAATATCTCTCCATGTGCCATCTAGATCAACCCGGCAATCCGTACTCTTCCACATTCCCAGAAGTAGAACATCTTACATACAAAATTCATTCATTCACCGGTCATGCAAATACCATAATGAGAAATTTACAGAAATTGATTTGTTCAAAATTAGCCTTACTAAGCTCAAATGGTTCTTCTTATGAACCACCACAATCTAAACTTTGGCCATTCATTATACCTATAGAAACTCATGTTGTTCTTCCTTCACCGCAACGTTAGTTGCAACCTCCCTTCCCTTCTCCTTCTTTTATCTAAACATACTTTGTATCCAATTATTCTTTGTGGATTTTCTTTATTTCTTTATACTATGTTTATTTCAATATGTTTTCACTGTCAAAATCTCTTAATAAAAAAAAATGTCTTTGAAGACATTGTCGCTCCATCTTAGCTTTGGTCTTCCCGATCTTATGTTTAGCAATGGATTCGGTGATTGCTGTTTGATAAAATGGATTGATAATTGAGCAGCTTAATGCACTAGTGTCCCTCAATGAAATTATCAACCGGTTCCATAAATCATTTAAAAATAAATTGAACTTCTCGTCGTGAAGTTATAAATTATTTTCATTGCAATAAATGATAACTTTACAACTTTTGATAGTAACAATGATCAAACAATTAAGAAGAATAGCGATTAAATGCACTAGAATAAAAAGCGATTTCTAACATAACTTCCGAGTTAATTATATATTTTTAACAACGGTCGGTTTGGCGAGAGATCATTAATTTTAACAACCGGATCGATCAAACCGGTGCGAACTCGTAATGGTACAAGTCACCTTTCTAAGAATAAGATAATATTAAAGCAAATAACATAATTTAAATATATTCATTATAAAGATATACATATAAAATCAATTTTATCGAAAAATATTGTTGTTGCGCCACCAGGATTCGAACCTGGATCTCTTTCCTAACCGGGGAAGGTGCATTATCCAACTATGCTACAGCGACAATATTTTTAGTGTCAAATTTTCGAACCTATATATTACCTTTTTTGATATTAATACATTTTTGGGGGTTAGGACGGTGGTTAAATGAAAAAAATGTGATTGGCGTATTGAGGTGTTTATTGTGATGGATATAACAATAAAGATAGATGTAATGAAAGGAATGAATGAAGATGAAGCACGTGTATTATGAACTGACCTAACCTAACCGGGGAAGGTACATTATTCACAAGCGACAATTTTCGATAATTGGATAATGCACCTTCCCCGGTTAGGAAAGAGATCCAGGTTCGAATCTCTGTGGCGCAACAACAATATTTTTCGATAAAATTGATTTTATTTGTATATCTTTCTAATTAATATATTTAATTAATATTTAAAATATCACAGACCGTCTGTTTTGAATAATTACAACTTCACAATAAAAACGTGTTTTCCTAATAATAATATAATTAGTTGGATATTGACGTCACTATTGAACACCCTACTGTCAACTATGTAAGACATCAAAATGAAACACGAAAACTTCTCTCGTTCAGAATGAGATTTCAACATTTTTGTTGCATTTATGAAAAGTTATCAGGTTGTAAAGGAATTATAACGTTACTAAAATTATACATTACAAAATAGTGACTCGGAAACAATTAGATTTTTCTTTACAAAATAGTGACTCAGAAACAATTAGATTTTACTTTACAAGTGATTTCCAAGAATCTCGCCAAGAACACTGAGTCAGCGGTGTCGAAATATTATATACCTACCTACATTTAGTATTACGCAGCGTTATAAATGTTGGTTTCATTCGTTTCAGCCCGCCATATTAACTATTATACCAGTGATGGTTTTTAGTTAGCAAATATTTCAGTTTTTTTAAAACATAGAATGTATTTAAAAAAATATAGAGTACGTTTATTCAGCGGGTACTCCGGTAAAATTTGTCGGCGTTAAAAAGTAGCATCTAATCTCACTGTTACCATATATTTTATTTTCCTCGCCTCCAAAATCTTTGAAGACGCCGAGTGATAATAATACTGATACCTCTCGCATTCGTTCCAGTCGGCGTTCTGCAAACTTAGCTAAATCAGCTGTGGTGTTAAATTGTCATATTGGTATTCCTACAATGCTGATCTTATTGTAGATTTTTTATAAATCCAGAAATACATATTCACGTATGACAACACATGCTCATACGAAAGCCACTCGTAGTTTTAAATATGTTCTTTCTTGTTCCGGTGGGTAGGTAGAGAACTAGTCGTATTTTGTGAATTCAGTACCTACACAGCATTTATCAAAAAATTTAAATTTAAAAAAATACGTACACATCTAGTACCTACCTACACAAAGTACAATGCAACCGTTTTCGAACAAACTAAATTATAAAATGACAAAATTAAATTTAATAAAATTACATTCCCTCCTTTCTTTCCAGTGAACTATACATATAACATAATAATAATCAGCGGATATATATATTAACATTTGTTTCTTCTCTATGAGAGTAAGACTCGTGTATAGAGAAGGAGTATATTCGAGCTAATTTATGTTTCAGTTAGTCTGTGTACATATTTTTTTAACTTCAGTTACAAATTTATGATAGTCCGTAATTTTTCTAATTGTGATGGGGAGATTGTTAAAAAATTTGATACCTTGATAAATATATTGATTTTGAGTTGCGGTATATTTTAGTTTTGGGATATCTTGTAGATTGAAATTCGCTTCTAAAATTTAATTGATTTTTAATTTTCAAAATTTGAATTATTGAATTTTTTTTGTATATGTCTACTATTTTTCGTACTTTAAAATCTGTGAAAAGTTGTATACTTGGATAGTCTATTTTTTTTTTTTAGAATAATTTTTATTATCATTTTTTGAGTGATTTCTAATTGTGACATTGAAGTTTTATATGCACCTCCCCATCTAATAATACCGTGTTGCAAATGTACATATATACACACAAACAAATGTTTACAAATAACCACGGGAGTATTTTAATTGTACAATTTATTCGTTTCGCGCTACTGCCCGTAATATTTTCATATATCTTACTTGAATCAACTAATATTATAACATGAAATTTCAAATATCTCCAATCAGATTCGTCTTATTCAAGTCAGTTCCAATAATTATTATTTATGCATCCGCGATTCTTTTATATTTTTGTTTTTGAAGCTGTATCATTATGCTGGATGCTATTAAAAAGGCTGTGAATGATAGACTTGACTGATATTGATTGATAATAAGTTCATTAGTTTTAATGCGAGCTTACACTTCTTTTTATTTGTAGATATTATAAAATATTCATATTAATTCGTGTTTAGATGTAAATCATTTTATGCAAAATACTCACTCATATCGCAAATTACACTTAATAATTTTTTTTTATACTCATTGGATTGGATTATGGCGAATTTGCTAACTGCTATGGACCGGTTGTGTGATCAGTAGTAACTTTTTACTATGTTAAAAGAAGTTACTAAAGTAATTTTTCTTGCGAAAACGGGTTGTTCGATCGTTGGTAAAAAAAATATTTACTTCCAGTAAAAATCCGATATCGGATAGTAAAAACAAGAAATTGATAGTTAAATATGGTGGATTAGGAGAACACATTCTTATTGTGAAGAACATAATGTTCTGAATAATTACAACTTCACAATAAGAATGTGTTCTCCTAATAATAAAGTTGTATCAATGTGTCCAAAATTTAATAAAAATGAATTGATAATTCTGGCGTCTGCTATCAATTTACTCAAAGGTATCAGAGATTCTTTAAAAATAAGGTAGATGGCTCTTTCAAATAATGGAACGATTAAATGTATTAATATCAAAAAGGTAACATATAGGTTCGAAAATTGTCGCTGTAGCATAGTCGGATAATGCACCTTCCCCGGTTAGGAAAGAGATCCAGGTTCGAATCCCGGTGGCGCAACAATAATATTTTTCGATAAAATTGATTTTATATGTATATCTTTCTAATTAATATATTTAATTCATATTTAAAATATGGTGGACCTTTCAGAGCTGTTTTAAAAGTCATCTGTCATATTGATACTTTGAAAGTTGCAGTATACGACAATTAATCATTTAATATTCAGCTCTTTTAGAAAAAACCACAGATAAAGCAAAAATTGGAGTATATTTAATGATTATTCGCCTTACCATACTGAGCGGTGAGATTGATTTTGATCATCTTTGACAGATCAACAACCCGCAAAGGATTTTTACTACAGTACCATGGTAAAAATTTACTACTGATCACACAACCGCTCCTAAGACACGACACTGTGAAAGGACTCATAACTTTTTTATGGGCATTTTTTCATAATTTTGAATTTACTCTTCTCATTATATTTCTGAACAATAATTCCAAAATCACATTTGTACAAATGTATTCTGCTTAATTTAAAAAAAAACTACTTACTTAATTTAAACTATGGTTAAATTTAGTCTTGCATGAAGGAAATTATTTATTTTTAGGCCTTATACTTTTGGGTGCCAACTGGTCTAAGACTAGACCTGAGTATACATTATACATGTCATTATGCTGTATCATTTCCATTGGGTTATGTTGAGAGGTTAGAATTTCATATTCCTTCGCTGATACTTTTTTTTTTCCACTTTATTTGGTTTCTGAGTACACTCTTCAAAAATTGATTATATTGTCTCGTTATTTGCCTTTTTGAAGTTATATAACCTTATTTTAATCTTATTATGTTCAGGTAGAATTCTCTTAGTACCATTATGGCAGCTTAGAATTGAAATGTCATTAGATGTACTATAGAAATATATATTCTTTAAGTATGCAAAAGTTCATTTAACATGTAAAGTATCAAAAATTTAATTATTTATATATATTATTAATCCTAATAATAATTGTAATAATCTTAATAAACAAATATAATGAAAAGAAAGAACAAGAAGCTAAGGTATTATTAAGTTAAATTTGAAAACATTTAAAAAAAAATTACATTTGAACTAGTCACAAATCAGATTTTTTCATCACCCCCAAATATGTGTAATATAGGTAGAATATAATTCGGTCATATGGTCGCCTCACGGCATTGCTTACTCGACGGCGGTTGAAAGAATCCAGATATAGTTTTTAAGATTCATTAATTTTAAATTAAATATACGCTCTAAGGATATTAATTATGATTATGACTCCTTAGCCGTCTGAAATTGTTCAAATTATATTTCAATATAGGATCATCAATGGTTCATGGTCATCGAGACACAATTCATTATTCTATTGCACGGGTAATGTCAGAACACATTCATTAGCTAATTTAGATTAGATTGCATTCTTTGGGGAATGAATACGCGGAGGTAGTCGACATTTTTGCTGTAAATTTAACTCTTTATAGAATTACATTATTACAATTTTTTCGAGTCTCAAATCAATGAAGACGGATAAATTGCTTCACTTCACATTTTATATTTATTTTTATTTTTAATTTTGATTATGAAAAAACATGCTCTTATTATATAATTTTTTTCTTTTTCTTGTGATGAAATTTTCTATTATTTTACAAATTATGTTAATGCCTGAATAGGGCGTGTATAATAAATAAATACCATATCTCAAAATCTTTTTAGTACCTGAATGTGAACGTCATTATTTTATCTATGTAACCGTAAGTACTAGTATATAGAAAAAAATGTTTTTGGGACCAGGGTGATTAAATGAAAAACCAACAAAAAAATAGCGAATACATTGCCCTCTACGTATTATTGTATAAAACATAATTTTATTTTCTTATATTGCAGCGAGTACAGATTACTACAGGTGGTACAGTTCTCGATGGCGTCGCTCACAGTGGAGCGGCCGCGCTCATTAGGGGACAATGCTGGTCGGGCGCATCTTCCTCCGCGGACAGGGGTGGACCCGGGTAAAATAGTCGAATCGGCATTATTAATCTATCTAGTAATCAGAGTATTAACCGGCTGTATATTCTAACCTCGCTTTCGTTTTCGCTTCTTTCTAAGAAGTTGTTATATACTTTTTGTTAACAATTGGTTACATTTGGTCATGCTGAGTCCATAATGCGGTTGTCTCCGAATTTTAAGATACGTATACGAATAGTAAAGATAAGAAACTAAGTATTCATTCAACATTAAACTCATTTTACTGTAAAGTGTTTAATTTCAAGTGGCTTAAATTGGACTCGTTTGTAATTTAATATATATCAAGTGATACCTATCTATCAAGTGATTCATAAATTGAACAAAATGACAGGTTACGCTAATGACTTCTAGAAATTCCACTTTATTGTATGATAACACTAACTATCAGTGTATGATAGCAATATACCAACTATTCACTGTAAAAGAGTCCGAAGTAGAGTCAAATTGTGAAATGCTACAATATAATCGTTTTATTTTTGAATATATTTTTTCATTCGAACTATTGTACAGATAAAAAACTGTATGATATAATACAGTAAAATATTAATGTAGCCGGTAGGAAACCGAATGACGTGTTGACGAATGACTTGGCTGCAATGTTTACTGGTTATTTGTATAATAACGTAACACACTTTGTAGTATGAATCTAAAAAGTAAATAATAAAAATTATTATTTTATGCAAACAAGCTCATAATCATAATCATCATAAATGATTTTAAACTCGATAAACTCAGATTCGTGTTGAAAATATCAGAGTGTACCTACTGTATTCTTTTGATTATTTAAAAATAATTACTCAACTAAATTAGTTATAATTCGGTTATTCAAAATTGACCCCTGTCAATGTAAAATATGACAGTTTATAAAAGTTAAATCTATGAAAAAATAATCTTAAATGTTTATAATATTTAAAATCAATAACGAATCGAAATACATGAAAGAAATATTTTGTGATATTTAATATATAATTATTTTGGTAGATTTTGCAATAGTGAATGTTAAACGTGGTTAAAAAACTATTACTTTCGAGTACACTGTATTTCTCAATGGTGTTTAAGCTGATCACGAACATGTAGGCTGATTTGAAACAGTAAATAATGTCACCATTTTGCGGTACTTGTAGCCTCTTCACTCAATATATCATGTTAAGTTTGCGCTCGACTCCGGCGTCCAAACAAAAAAAATTCGTTGGCCGATCAATATCCATACAAAGTTTTCTTTCTGCAGAAAGTAATACTATTTCAAAAAATCATCTGAGTTAAACATCTTAACTGAAAATATGTTTTCCGTTCTTCCCCAGCCGCGTAATTTCTGGAAAACGGTGAGATTTGTTTGAAATTTATACCGGTTTTGATGACGGGTGATATCTTCTTTTGCAAAACTTTCACCTCGTGAAGATTGTTAATGAAATTTTTTTTCCCAATTTACAAGAATTGAAATTGCCTTAGCAATCCATTAAGGAGTCCCTTATAAAGCTAATCCATCTTTTTGCATTTTTTACATAAATGTGAGTTTTTATTATGAATTTATATCACAGTTATACATATAGTTGTACACTAGATTGTATATTTTTTTAGTTCTTACGTAAAACTTAAATATCATTTGCCAAAATTAAGACTTAAAAATGAAATTAAAAAATCTAAGAATTAAAATTGCCTTAGTATGGAAAATTCTTGCATATTCGAAATATATTTTCTTGTAATCTTGAAGCCGAGATTACGAAGATATATTTGGACCTACAAATTAACAAAATGTTAAAAATTAATAGAGTTATAAACTGTTAAATTTGCATGACATTTTGTCAATTTATGTCATTTTAAAACATACAGCCGATTTTGACTAATATTCTGTATTTACTTGTATGCTTTGGGATATCAAGTTTTGTATAAAAAACAATAATTTATTACTAAATAATGCTTATATCGATCCTATTAATGTGTATTAATTATTGTTTTTTTTTGCTTCATTTCGCCGCTCAATCCGGCAATAGCGGAATTAGAGCCTGTTGAGGTATATATAATGACATATTTTAACTAAAATATGAATTTATTGAATTGTGAGGGTTTTCACTGATTTTAAGGAAAAACAACATTTTAATGAACAAAGTAAACATTTTATGTATGTTACTTTATATCTAAGTCGCAATGAAATATTTCGTATATATGTAGCACCGTTGTCTTTTAAACATAGCAAAATACTACGTAATTATGAAACAAACAGCTCATAGAATGGCAACGTGGTGTTTGAAATCGATAATATTAAACAAAACCACTAAATGCATTTAACACAATAATTTTGAATGTAGAACCATATGTTAAGCATCAATCTAAATATATGTAGGTACTTTGGGTGATCTCAAAACATATTTTTATATATCAACTATGTACTTCGATAAATTATTTAATTATCGTTTGATCAATTTAAATGACAATACACATACTAATTCATTCCATAATATTAATATGAAAAAATGTGGATAAAACTCTAAATGTGAGTTCTTTTTGACACTTGTCCGGAATGCGAGAAAATTAACCATTTTATTGTCATCTCTTTCTATCAAAACTTTTCTCTATGGCAAGATTTACGTAACAAATAACGCTATTTATTATTTAGATAATATTATGAGTACTTAAACTATTAGCCTAAACTACTTACTACTAACTACTACTACAAGCTTAAACTATCATCTTAAAAGAGTATATAATTCGGGTAGAATTTCTCGAATTTCAAACTAGAATAATGAAAGTAATTCTTAAGAATAATTATTTTTCTACATCTTTCAGAATCGTTTTACTTTATATTAAATATCACGTATATTTTTTTAATTCCACTAAAAAATATTTTACAAATAGTGATAAAGCTGCGTTTTTAAACTTTTGTTGCTTTTTTCAAACTTTGGGTCGCAAGTAGATACACTAAGAATTTGCGAATTGTATTTTGAAGGCTGTCACTGGCGTTTTATATTTTAAGTTAACGTTTTATATAGTATTCCACATAAATGCTCATTTATCAGATTTTATTGTGTATTTAAAAAAAAACGTATATTTTATGTCCTGAGTACGGGCTGTGCAAAAAACTTTTATAGTTGAAAGTCTCAGAGTTACGTTTTGAAAATAAATCCTCGCATTCTGTACATTTTCGCAAAGCTTGAATTCATACCTGGTCAGCGGCCATCAAATTCCTTTATCTCTTCTTGTCCAGCCAGGAATATGAATCTTTCTTATAAGATATTCTATTGAAACCGTCTAGAATGTAGAAGCGCCCCGACAGCCGGGCGGCCCGTCCCGGGGGAGATTCCTGGCAATTATCCCGGGACTCGCAACCTCCATACGCGCTGCGCTGTTTGCGGTCGGAGGGACATGATTGATTGGTTAAAGTGTAAATAATTTGACGCGCAGGTTTGTATAATTATGTATAATACATATTATACAGGAAGAATGTACATGTACTGAACAATCGATCAGCTGTAGACGCACAGTAGCAGCAGCAAGTAGTTGGCCGCGAACTGAGCGATTTGTTTTCTACTACAGGCCGCTCATTGGTCGCCTACTGAATATATAATTTTACATGGTGCAAAATACAAATAAATCTGATTTACTGACGGGCAGTAGTATTCATGTAGGTGACCTATTGGTTAGTATAATTCAACATATTTTAGTAAAATACTATTTTCAATGTAGCTAATTGAACTTAATTGTATCTGATTATATTATTTATAAATGGTTTATTTATCAACAGACATATTTATTGTGTAGGTACTTTTAACAATAATTATTTGGAGTATTTCGGCATTTCGGTATTCTATTGTGTTGGTATCTATAATCAGATTCTAGATTCAGGCAGATTCTACAGTGTTGGTATCTATAATCAGATTCTAGATTCAGGCAGATTCTACAGTGTTGGTATCTATAATCAGATTCTAGATTCAGGCAGATTCTACAGTGTTGGTATCTATAATCAGATTGTAGATTCAGGCAGATTCTACAGTGTTGGTATCTATAATCAAATTCTAGATTCAGGCAGATTCTACAGTGTTGGTATCTATAATCAATATCATACTTTAATCCTTTAACAATATATCTTCTTTATCTGAATTGTTTAACTTTTCCTGCGAACGTATGCAATGTGCATATATATATATATGTATATATTTGATTACTACAATTGTATATTCGTGTGATAATAATTCACCTTGCCATCTGGATTTCAATAAAATCTCTCAGAAATTCTACTTATTTTCAAATTTTATAGCGCTGCATGTATAAAGAAAGCCCGACTTCCACGTATTGATGAATAATGAATACTATTTATTAAAGAAACTGAAAAGAAAGTTTCCAATATTATTTAAAATGAAAATTGAATAGTCAATCATCCACCAAGATGACATCAAGTGAAATATATTTAAAATTATTGTAGAAAGACACAACAAATAAAGTTTAGTGATTTTGTTGGATTTTAAGACGACAATTTGAAGAGAATAAAAATTAATGGAGGGAAATAGAAATAATTGGAGGATTAATTAAGAAATTTATTAAAAAATCCTAATAAGATTTTTCAAGAGGTTGACAGCTTTGTTAAATGAATAAAATATTTTCACAACACTGATGGCTGATAGGATTATTGACGAGCTTTTCACCTAGTAACAATATAACAGCAGACGTGCAGTACGTCAAAGGTCCACACAAAACAAAAAATACACGTGTACTAATTATTAAATTAATTATATAATATTAGAAGAATGTGTTCTCTTAATAATAAAGTTGTATCAATGTGTCCAAAATTTAATAAAATTGAATTGATAATGCTGGCGTCTGCTATCAGATTACTCAAAGGTATCTGAAATTTTGTAAGAATAAGGTAGATGGCTCTTTCAAATAATGGAACGATTAAATGTGTAGCGATCAGAATTCATATTCACCGCCATCTCAGTCGGCATCGACGCTAGCGACAGCGTTGCCGGCTGCTGCTGCAAGTCTGGTTCAATGATTCACCCTGCATTCACCGCCAAGCAGTCTCTCCAGTTTCATCGATTCACAACGGCGGTCTTGCCGGCTCACGCGCGCCGAGTAAGACCGCCAACTCGCTTCATTTCAGTTCATAATACACGTGCTTCATCTTCATTCATTCCTTTCATTATATCTATCGTCATTGTTATATCCATTAAAATAAACACCTCAATACGCCAATCACATTTCTTTCATTTAACCACCGTCCTAACCCCCAAAAATGTATTAATATCAAAAAAGGTAATATATAGGTTCGAAAATTTGTTGCTCAAAATATTGTCGCTGTAGCATAGTTGGATAATGCACCTTCCCCGGTTTTTATTTTTCGATAAAATTGATTTTATATGTATACGTTTCTAATTAATATATTTAATTATATAATACTTTATATGATACAATGTGTATTTTCCTTTTTAGTATATTGCATGACACAACACGTAAAGCTAATTTCTAATGTGTATTTATAAACATAAACTATTGTAAATGCCCACTTTATAACATGTTAAAGACCAGTTCGGCTGTATTGAATAAATGTTTAAAAAATTTATGTCGCCTAAATAACATTAACATTATTATTACATCGAAAATGAACAATGCGTGTATATAAATATCTTATCGTGGAGCTTAAACAATGGCTCGTACAATAAATTGTTACAACCTACAAATATATTATGTGATAAAAACCTTTCCTTAATACATAGACGCTCGAGCTAACGTTATTGAAGATGCATGGCATATGTATAAAGTTGCATGGCACGGCGTGTATATACAACGAAAAGTATTTTTGAAGGCATTTTTAATTGTTAGTTTTTTGAATCATAAATAAATATTTTTAAACTAGTTACATATCTCAGACACATATATCATACATAAAATAAGTTTTTATGGTGCGATAAAAATATTTAAATAATTATTATTAACACTGATTTGTTACAAAGTTTAAATAAAATTAAATATTAAAATAATGTATATAGTATATCAAAAATATGAATCAATACATCGAATTCTAATACATAAAAAACATTGTACACTTACGGAACAATTTGATATCGTAGCCTATAAGGGAGTAATTAAAAAGGCTCAGAAGCATCGTTACGGATTCAAAATCTTTATGATTACAAAACAATTCTCACGACAAATTTTACTGGGGGACCTACTCATCAAAAGTGAGCAATATTTCTTTCATACCAACTTAATCAAAATATAACAAAACAATTCAATTTGGATTTCAAAGTAAATTTACACTTATCAGTTTCGATTAAAATTTGCCTACACAGTTTCCTTTCAAAATTCCCTGCAAAATTTCCTTTCAAATTGGCTTACAATGAAAACGTTAACCGCAAAGCTGAACTTTTATTTGTATTCGAATCAAGCGATTTTATAAATAAAATATGGTATGGTTTATTATTAGGCTACGAATTAAACTTAAATATAATTAAATTTTTATGAAATTTTACTCTATTTCCATAGAATACTCAGCAGATCGGCTGGTGGCGCCAGCTGCATTGTACCGCGCCTCGTGGCGCATGGCTAACGTCGTACGGTGCTGGTTTGGTGCCCAAACTTTGCACCCAGACCGGCAATTTTCCAATTGTCCTGCGGCAATCGCCCGATCAATAAACTAAACGATAAGCAAAAATAGACCAAATTACAAAAAAAATACCGAAATTCATTGAAACGTATGTCACAATAGCGTAACGCAGTGACGGCGAACCTTTTTGTTAAAGTGTATCAAAATGTAAGCCCTATTAATATTATATTTGTCATCGCGTTTCATAATATAATATTTCTTTATTTATTTTTAATTAACATACATAGATTACCGAGTTAAAATTTCACCAACGTAAATATGTCACGAAAAAAAATCAAATAACAAATTTTTCCGACCTTTTATTACTGGTAGAATCCTTTTCCAGTTGGGCGATGGTCAACTTCAAAAAATTTAAAAAAATCACAACTCCATTTATATTGCACCTAGAGAAAATCGTAAAAAGCGCACTTTCGCGCACAGTCGAAATCTACCTGATTCTAGTCAGTGTCGAAAGCGATAATTATTCTGCTCGCATGTTACGGATTTACCCTCGTCGATGTAGCGTAATGCAATTGTGAACAGTCTGCTCGGATGCGTTTGCTTTCGATTATAAAAATAAACTTTTGGTGTCTGCTTTCCGACGCGTGGGTGTTTTGTTTCAGCCAATATCGATTTTGTTTTTTCTGACGTAGCTAACTGGCTCCGGTGTGATAACACGTCCACTATCTGCGGCAGTTCACATACCTCGCGCTGGCCTTATCGCTCCACCTGGCGCGAGCCACCATTCAAACCCATTTATATATATTTTGTCGAATGTCGAAAACGAAAACAAGAATAATTACGTAGTTTTGACATCACCTGTGGACTCGGTTCATTATTTTTTATGGAATTTTTTATAATATTATTATTTATCTAGCAACATTTACGACGCTCGTGGAATGGTTGCCAACCCATAAACTTGAAATAAAATGAATCAACAGATATAAAATACATTTAATACATGATTAAAAATAAAACACAACGCGGAGAAGTTGAAATAATGTCACTGTTTTCTATAATACAAAACGAACAACTTAAGCACACCCGGTAATTGAAAACACCTGACTAAATTATGAGTCGAAAATGTTCAAGGAATATGTGAAAATGTTACACTGTTACGGAAAATATTATTGTTTGAAATTTTTACAAAATCGTGTTGAGCTTGGTGTTTACGTACTTCGAAATAAATATTTGTGAAATTGTTCATTTATTAATATATATTATTTGCTTCAGGCCCTAACTTATCTAACAAAAAATAGCCTAGCCACTCAAAATTCGATGACCATTAATTTTTTGTATTTAATATATAATTTGGGATCGATAAAATATTTAAATTAATAGAAATAATCGCTTAGTTACGTATTTTTTTAAATGTTTATATCTCTGACATGGTTGAGATTAGGCACATATCCCTTGAACATTTTCGACTCGTAAATAACCCGACCCATAAAGTAATGTGGACTAGGTCTGTTACACCCTTGTATATTTAAAAGAAAATCTTTATATTATTAATGTTTAAATGTATGTACTGTATATGTATTAGGATGTTCGTAGGTACTTCTATATATATTTATACATATGTATAGACTAGCACAAAAATATATGATTTATTTTGAATACCAACAATATAAAGAACATAAAAAAATCGATTCATGTTCAAAACATGTGTAGCATACCACTCCTGTATAGGATGTGGTTTTTCTAATTCGAAAAAAATATTCATGAATTTAGCTAAGAAATAAAATAATATAAAAAGGTCCAGACCCTGGTTGGTAACCACCCATTGCACTGCCGCTGAATACGAATGAAATGTGAAAATAGACTTGCAAATCATTTTATTAATGTAAGTTATAAAGTTGACATAGGGCAATTATTTTTCAGTTGAAATTAAATTTTAAATAATAAAGTACACCTACATCGACACATTTAACTGTAACACAAAAAATTAGCAATGTGCAACTTATACAGCAATTTGTCACAACAGTCCATTAGGGGGCTGGTTAAGTTAGCAGAGCGCTGGCTTAGCATGTGAGAGGCGCCGGGATCGATACTCGTTGTTGTGCGTTCGTTATTGATTTTAAAAAGGTTTTCGTGGTGTGTGGTACCGGTACAAGAAAAAATAAATCATTACATGAGAGCAAGTATTAGAAATTTTCTAACGTGTTATTTTTAACACAGTTTTCTTGACAAATTTTACAGTTAAATTATTGTGTTAAAAACTCAAACTTTCATTGTATTACCTTTCAATTTTTTTAAAAACTCTTAGATTTGAATTATGAAAATTGTTCTCAATGTGTAGTTAGCGGATTGTTACAATGTACGTATTGCCATATAAAGTACACCACCGTTCAAATGCTCGGTGTATAAATTTCCACTCGTATAAATGCTAGAGTACAAGTGCCGATGTTGGCGTAGAAAATTCCGCACACGGGTCGTAAATTAATTTGTGCCGTGTCCCTATACGCGGATAAAGGAATTGTGATCACTGATATGAAAAGTCTGAACATTTATTTTGATGTTCGGAAGAGGATACATATTCAGCATATTTTTCTATAATTTTGTTTTATTTTAGCTTTATTTTGTTAATTTTTAATTTATTGCATTCACCTTTTCACATATTTTATTCAAAATAATGTATACCTTTCTATGTTTCACACCACAAATAGTCAAATTTAAATGGTTAATGTATAATATATAAAATACATTTTTTAAAGAATATATATTACTAAAACTAATGATTGTTTTGTGTGTTGATATTTCAAAAATGACTTTATCAAAATCAATTTAAACAAGTTACTAATTAACAGTTGGCACCTAACTGTCAAAATAGAACACCCTCGTTGCAGATAATTAAGTAGCCTAACGATGACCGTCAAAGTCAATGACCGAATATTGTACATCATGACTTGGATCACTATTAGCTTGAGCCTGTCCGTCCGTTGATATAATTTGTATGAACGGTATGACGGTAATTTATTAAATTATTATTCTTAAGATGATGACTGAGTAGAGATCTCTGACCAGAAGGCCCACCGGTCTGATGACTGTTGACTAAGGACTCCAATTCGAATATTCGATTACCGAATTATTCGCCCATTTTTTAACTCTTCGAAATTCGAATATTCGTCTAATTATTCGTTCATATTTGCAACGAAATATTTCGAAAATTTTACAGATCATCCGCCCAAATATAAAAAATAGTTATTTTGGTTATTTCTTTTAAAAATAGAAATATGTATGTACCTATATTCATAATTCATGCTGTTTTTAGATTCTTCATAACTTTTAGAGTATTGGAATATTTTATCTTCTATTATTCGATTCTTGAATAATTGAATAATTGAAACTACTGATGCCATATGATGATAATGTGATACCCGCAACAGAGAAGCTTCGAAGGTTTTGGGGTGGACGTGTGTTCCACACTGGATGCAAAGACGCTGAATATGATCATGATGATGCTCAGATGAAATTGTACCCGAGCAGCGTATGGTGCAGCTAATTATAGACTCAGTCGATGTGCTCATGACTGATCGTCGTGATCCTTTAGTCTGCTTCTACAGCGTGAACGGCTTATATCTATACTTTTTATCTAGTGTTACGTGTCTGTCCGCCTTGTTTGAGATCGACTTCTTGTCCTTCATTTTTGTACATTTTCTAATATGTAGCGCCTAATTCCAAAACCTCCTAAAACGGATTTGGGATAATTAGAGTTAAATATGCAGTTTAGTAGATATTTCTGTCAGCTACAAGCAGAACACATTTGTTTGTCGCAAAAGCTACTTAAATCCGTTGATATTGCATGTTCTAAATCAGGGTTAGTTCCAAAACACCCTAAAGCAGACAAAGTATAAGTTGCTATTCCCCCTAAAATGAAATCAGCCAGTCACAACGCTTGATCACGTAATCCAAAATCCAGTATGGCTTCCAGAACGATATACATAAAAAGAAAAAAAAATCAGATTACAGAATTGTCTCTTTAAAAAATGCTGATGTGAAAACAAACATTTTGTACAAAGTCATTTTAAGGGGTTTTGGTATTAGGCGCTACACCAATTTCTCTAGGTTGACTCCGTCTCTTTCTAGCAACACACCCAAAGTACGAAAGAATTCTTCCTTTTTTCAATATGGAGTTTCGATTCCATACAAAGCTGTGCATCATATCAGGCAGCTAATCATGCGGAGTTTTACGTTCCTTGAGATAGACCGATTCTATTAAATTTTGGTCAGTTTCGACAAAGCAGACTTGACCATGCTAATTCCCGTTCATTGAACGCAGCCAATGCGGTGCACCGGGGCCAACCACCACAGCAAGAAATGCAAATAAAAATTTAAATTTCGTGAATACATTATCCATGTATACAGTAATATCTAATAAATATTGGTTAAGGACTAGACCAAACCCAAGATTTTTTTTCAGTTACAGGAGTTAAAATTTGTACGAGAGACGAGACCAATTTTGTTCTTATTATTTAAAAAACCGCATAAGCGCGTATGCAGAGAGCCCTTTTTTCCGTTTTGTCGGGGAGCCCAATATTTCTAGTTACGCCACTGCATTGATCTCTTGTTAGTCATCAATAATATTCTTTCTCTGTAATCGACTCGGTTTGAAATGATCTACCGAGAGTATTTCTGTCCAAAGAAGTGAGTATTGCTTGTTACGGTAATTTTAATACATCTGCCTCTGTATTTCATACTTTATTGCTCGTCAGAGATATACCGTATAATCGTCATGGGCGTGCACTACATACAAGCAAAAAAACTGTGCATTACTAAAAATTCTGGAAAATAAAAATAAATTAAATAATCCTTATTTTATAAAAAGACCTTGTAAAATTGTAGCCATTGTTACCCGGATTAGCGTAACCTACGACTTTTGTCTAGCCGTGGGTTATTCAGAAAAATTGCGAATCATTTATGAACATTTTCATGTTGATGCTTGTCGGCAATTTGCCAGCACATTAGTTTGTTATCCATTTAAGTTGTCTGTTCAATCCGTATGACAATCATACAGAACTAAATATTTTCTCATATATTTACGTTTGCCAATTTTTTACATTTTTCAAACAATTTGCACTTAACTCTGTTGTCTTCCAAAGGGATTAATCCTTACTGAAAACTATGCGCAATGATACTTTCAATATATTTCCACATTTGATTCGCAAACTGCAAATAGACTAAAAGTTTTGTTTTCATGGTGTATTCCAACCAAGTCCAACGCCATTGTGTCAAAATGTTTGCATAAATAAAAGTTATAGATTATAATTTATTATCTGTCAAGTAAGGAAATATTTGATTTTAAGTATAAGTATATATTTTAAGCGAAATCGAAAGCAGAGTACGGCACCGAGCAATAAAAGAATTTGCCTTTTTTAAAGTATATTTTTTTTTTTTTTTTTGATACCTATTGTATACTTTGTAAGCGTCGTCGGTAACTTAAGTTTGTGCCTACTGCACGCCACTGATAATCATAATACTGTTTATTGACGGATGGCACTTATCGTGTGATGGAAGTGTCGCCGGGGATAAGGCTGCCATGTAATGGGGTGATGGGATATGTGATGATGGCGGCTGTAGAATCTCATTCCAGATATGTCAGTCTGGCACCTGGCGTAGATAACGTAAACTACATCTGGCCAATATAATGTTATATAATATTCTATGTTTAAAGGTTTGATATAAATTTTAAATCTTTAAATATAGAATATGATTATTCAGCTTGTATTCCAGTTAAATTTGTCAGGCAAACAGGGTGTTAGAAAATTTCATGACATTTTTGTACACTCACTCACTTTTACCTTGTGTTTTGTTTTATTTGGAAAACAAACAGTTAATCGATGTAAAAAAATTATCAAGACAATAATTTCAAAAGACTCATTAAATTGATACAATAGCTTATTAAGACTTGAGTAATAAAAAAATGAGTTTTACGCTGCATAGAAAACGATAAAAGAATGAGAATTTTCTCGTCTATTGCAGAAATACAAAAAAATCTCTAAAAATCAGTAGAAATTAAAGAAAAAATAGAAAATAAAAACAAAATAATATAAAAAGAGGAGAGATAAATGTTAAAAATAAGAAAATTTTCCAGTGGAATGGGAGGGTGAAGGTGAAAGAAAATGGAACAGGGAATCAAATAAAAAATAAAAATACAATAAAATGAAGGCTATTAAGGTTTATATACTGAATTATGTTTGAATTATGGCAACTGAAATTGTAACAAAATGTCTATTTCATTTACGTGCGAGTTGAAATAAAGAGAGGCTCGGTAGAAAAATGTGTTTTGTTTGGCATTGGTGTTACAATTTATCAGTACCGGTTTGATACTAGATGCCTCTAAATTCATTTAGTAATCAAAACAAATTTGGAGATACCGAGTATCGTTCCGTTACCTCTCAATTCTAAGCTAGTGCTCTATCATCTTGCAATTTCCTTTTAGACTGTGGCATCAAATTTTTATTTAAGTATATCTAATTATAAATTGTCGTATAAATATATACTGATTTAATGCTGATTTTTTTGTGTTAGAATTTGATGCATTTTGATATACCTACTTTAAAATTGATGTATTCTTAACATCAAATTTTAATGCTAATATATGAATTTTATTTGAAGTATAGTTACACCTGGCGAAATTTAACAAACACACTTATTAAATGGATTATTAATTAATACACCTTTTAATAATTTTCACGGTTTTCGTATGCTTTGGCGGTATCCCCAGATTTTTATTTCATTTATTTAACTGAATTTATAAATTTTTCTTTCGAACCAGAAGTACATCTATGCAGGGGTGATATGATATATGCGTCTGAGATATGAAACGCGTTTTAATAATTTAAAAAATTCTAATACTATATTATATTATAATAAATTTATTCATCTCAGGATTTTTTTGGACTTTTTTCCAATTAATATTTCATTTTACACAATTGATTACAAATGTTATTATATTCTGCAAAGATGCTTAAAAAGACAACACATTTGTCTAGAAACGAAACGTAATCAATTGTGTTTTGAAAGTAAGATATGAACGGTGTGCGGAAACTCGTGACGTAAGAGAAATGGGTTTGGATGAAGCGTTTAAGTACCTTGGTAGGTCATTAACATAATATGTACTTAACCTTTAAGGTAACTAATGATTGGGAGGTTGTTGAAAGCTTACATACTTACGAGTATACATTATATTAATTTAGTGATAATCGACAATTAAATTTAACACGTCATTATCATCATTATAATCGCCTTCAACTATTATTGATCCACTACTGGATGAAGGCTTACACGCGACTCTACAAATTGCCATGTCACTCCCACTGCTCCGATGATTTCATATATTTGAGCGTCCTCATTGAAAAATATTCTTTCTGCGTCTTGAAATATTGCGGCCGGCTCATTGCCATTACGCTATTTAGCAGTAACAATGAAATCCTTCACCTTGATCTACTCTCTGACACGTGTGTTTCTTTTGTATGTCTCTTATGGTGATTCTCAGTTCTATACTGCACTATGTCGTCCGCAGCTTCCGTGTAAGCTTAGTCAGAGTCCAGGTCTCGCTAAGGTCTTATTTTACGAAGAGCGCACTCATTATATTTACTGTGTTAGAGCTGTTACTCTTAAAGACGACTTCATTTTTCCATACATGTATTGTGTGTAATCTCATCGAAAGGAATATTTCATTAATAATGAAATGAAAAAAAAAAAAATCATAATCTTATAATAATTTATTTAAAAAAACAACCAAAATACAAAAGCAAAATAATTAACTTTGTTTGAAATTACAGTGGAACCTCTCATAACGAGCATAATTCGTTCCAGAATCGTACTCTTAATGTGACACAATTTTATTTTATTTTTAACGTTTATTCAAAGAAAATTACTTTTTAAGGAAATTAATTTTTTACTAGAAAGCTGTCTAGAGACATTTGTTTTTGGCGACGCTTCAAAATTTGGTAAAAGGGCACACGGCATTATCATTGAATACATTTGTAGCGCGCATTGCCACCGCCCTATTAGGGGATGCTTCTCAATATACGACGCAACAGTTTCCCATTTCTCTTATCGCGCCAGAAGATTTTAGCTTTGCTACCTCCTCCTCTTCCACTGACAAACTCACCAAACCACAACTTCTTGCTGTGAAACACGATTCAACTCCATAAGCTCTTCCATGGTCAGCTCATGGCTGTGCTCTTCCACAAGCTCATCGATGTCATTATTATCCACTTCCAGTCCCATGATATTGGCCAAAGATACAATCTACAGACTCCGCAGGTGCTGTCTCAAACCGCTCAAAGTCACATTCGACAACGCTCTCTGGCCAAAGCTTCTTCCAAGCAGAAATGAGGGTCCTCTCAACAAGCAAGACACGGAGTGGCAGATTCATCAGACCAAACACTTTATTAATCCAATCAGTAAAAATGTCACGTGTCACCCAAGCCTTCTTTCTTGTTGGATCTTTTCATCACATTTAGCCTACTTTTTGGACATTACACTTCTTGAAGGCTCGTTGAGTTTCTGAATGGTAAACAAGCGCATCACTCGTTATGCGAAATGTCGCTCGTTAAGGGAGTCGTTTTTTGAAAATTTGTTTTGCTCGTTATGCAAATTGGTCGTAATGAGAGGTGTTCGTTATGAGAGGTTCCACTGTATTACCGTACATTTTCAAGTAATAGATTATGTGATATGGATAACTGTCTATATCGTATATATTTATTTTATGTTGTTATGCGACACGCACGAATGGAGATAAGGAAATTATATATGTACATAGGCAGGATACACATAAAATGTACTGTATATAGCTAAATCGTAAATGGAGTTTTATTGATTTGTTTATTTAAATTGTTTTTTTTTTAAATTGTGACGGTCACCCCGAAAGAAATTGACAAAATTCCTTTGACCTTATGAAGAGTTTTATACATCGCCGATGTGGTGATTGGTCCGAAGTTGGTTCAAGTGGTTGAGTAGTCAGGATGCACGAGACCCGCATTTAGCTCCGAAGGGTTCGATAACTCAATCGCGGTAGAGGGCATCGAGCACACGCACACTAGTGTAATACTAACGTGACATGTATTCATATTTGTCTTCAAAAAAATAATATATACAAATATATTTTCAAATGTGGTGTACGTATCAAATTTAATAGTACACATACTATTAAATGTGGTATACACACTATTAAATATGAAATACATACTATCAAATGTGGTATGTATACTATTAAATGTGGTATACACACTATTAAATGTGGTATACACACTATTAAATATGAAATACATACTATCAAATGTGGTATGTATACTATTAAATGTGGTATACACACTATTAAATGTGGTATACACACTATTAAATATGAAATACATACTATCAAATGTGGTATATATACTATTAAATGTGGTATACACACTATTAAATGTGATATACACACTATTAAATATGAAATACATACTCTCAAATGTGGTATGTATACTATTAAATGTGGTATACACACTATTAAATGTGATATACACACTATTAAATATGAAATACATACTCTCAAATGTGGTATGTATACTATTAAATGTGGTATACACACTATTAAATATGAAATACATACTATTAAATGTGGTATATATTCTATGAAATGTATATACATATTGTCGAATGTGGTATCGGTACATACATATTATCAAATTGTGTGCACATACTGTCTAAGGCAGTATAGATATTAGTTAATTATTGGATAGGTACTCTCACTTTAATAATTACCTCCATAATTACTTACGTTATCAGAGATCAATACTGCTAATGACGTCATAGATCTTTTGAAATACTCTCCCGTCCAACGTTCCTCACTTAAATTCTTATTATCTGGAATTACTTTCGTGATAACCAGCAAAGGGGAAGTACTCCTCGCAATATGTCGATGAGAGAACATAAATTGAATCAACTTTATGCAACATCGGATCGGAAATGGTGTCGGTTACACATGACTGATACGTGAGGAGAAGCGAGGGACGGAGAGGGAGCCGCACTTCCCAGGAGCGAGAGAGAGCGCCGCGGCGCAGGCCGCGGGGGGAGGGGGGAGGCAGGCACCTGTCAGGTGGAAGGGGACCGAGGCATCGCCGCCCGCTCAGGTAACTCAGTGAGTCAGTTGAGGGGCCGCGCTCGCCGCGGTCGGTCTCGTCTGTGCCGCGCCGTCCCGCGATGATTCTCGCGATGATTCGATTGCGAAAGCAACAGGTGTGCTCTAGGCAGTGCTCCTTTTATTGGACTTTCGGTTCCCTTCTGCCGCCGGCCCGGGCGGCGCACCAGCGTCACCGCAGCTGCCTTCGGACCCAAGGTACTGTTACACTCCTCTAGCTTCCGCCGCCCGCCGGGTACGGGTTTATCGCATTCGGCACAATGTTGACGTATCGTGAGTCACACGATCGAGTTGTTTTGATCGTGTCGGGCTCGCGGCGTTTGACGGATTCGACGAGCGATTTTTTATAGCAATTTGCGATGTCATTAAGTACACACACATGCGGAGATAATAACCATTTTAATAGTGCACCTGACGGCGCGGCGTCACGAACTTTGCCGGCGGATGTGGCCGTCACTTGCAACAATGTTCTCCATTATCCGTAAAATGTTTGTTTTAACTACAGGGTGTGTACGCACATTGATACATTATCTCGGCGGTGGAACTAGGGCTATTTATAGAGCGCAGTTAAATGTAAAAAAAAAAAATTACAATTTTCCTATATCGAAAACCAATGACAATTTAATGTTGAAATTACTGGTTTTTCAGAAGAATATATCTAACCAAATGTGTTATAACATTTATTAACTTAAGAAAATATTAAAGAAAGGACAATGTTAATAATAAAAATGCCATTACGCCATACGAAGCAATAAACGCGTACACATGTTTCTGACCGAATTTGCTTACTCTCCAGCATATTTGTTTATAACTATTTCGAAAAAGCCCCGTATTTTAGTCTTAATTACTGAGAATTCGTTATAGGTACCTACGTACATCGTTTTTTTTCGATCGTTCTTTATGCCATGTACAAGTTTTGTATTTTATAAGCGTTCACTTTTTTACTGCCCCTGGCGCCAAAATACCTAGTTCCGCCCCTGCAGAATCTATCTCGAATAATAATACATACCTAGTATGAGAGAAAGGAGAGCCGCGCGATATAAAACAATGCCGACGTCTTTAAAAGCATCGTATTTCATCATCTCGTCTATTATAATACATACAGCACCGGGACCGATCGTAAATATATTTTTACAATTCAAATCTCAAAATTTTACTATGTAAAAAAAAATCAAGGTTCAATAACCCTCTCGGATATTGACCTCGGATAATAATGTCGCGCCTCTGCTGGAAAATTCTCGAATTACCCAAACTGAATATTTGTCAATTGGCAAAAATACTAGGGTGTTTCTTTAAAAAAGGCATTATCATGTCGCACGTGGGGTATTGTGTCGCATTATATATTGAAACATTATTAGGACCTCACTCACATCCGCGTTTGAATCTTTTGACCGTGAATACATTTTAATCGCCTCGCCGTTTTGTACGACCGCTCATCTCGAGAGCGTGGGTGGCGAAAAAAAAATCGGTACAGTACCTCGAGAGTACAACAAAAATAGCGACAATCCACACGATTTGAAAACATTTCCAAACGGGATGGGAAAAGTTTTATAACTAATTCGCCAGCACACGCCGTCTTCCCGCAGGAGTGGGCAAGATGATAGAACGCCATACTCTTGTTTCGTGCGTCTTCTCCTGCGCGCTTGTCTGTCGATTTCGGATAGATTTCAATAGAAATTCTACCATTTTTAATATTTATAGCAAACACATTGTGGTTCATTTTTAATAATTAACAGTTTATTAACTTTGTTTTATAGACTACTGTGAATTATTTATATTTAAACGGTTTCGGAAAAATAGCATTTCCTTCATCAGGATGAAAAAACTATAGAATAACTATATAGTATCATATAGTATAACCCAGTGGTTTATAATTCTACCTATTGCGGAGGGTGTTATGACCATCTTTTCGATTATTGACGGTCGCAACTTTAGAAAAATTTCAATGCACATTTTTTGATTATGACCATTAGACATCGAAAATATCTACGAATACGGGATGTAGCGGATTTTGTAGACACTAGAACTCCTGTAAGTTCTAATCGGATTTCGATCAAACTTTTCTAAAATATTTACTTTGTTAATATTTCGGCCGAGTTCTTTTTCTAATCTGATTCATCGTTTTGTTTAATATCGTATCTAGATAAAGTTAAAGACACACTTTCTCGCATGGACGAAACCTATCCGATTCTTGTGGGCATTGACGGCGAAAATTTTCACGAAGCTTTCATTCAACAGGGTCGTTATTCAAAATCCGGTCTAATTGTTTATATCAGGATTTTCTGTGACGTTCTCTGTTCCTGCTGCCTTCAACACTTCGTACATTTTGTTTTCCATCGTCTTCACACTCGCACGTTCCACATGTACAAGTCGTTTCAATGAACCCTTTTCAATTATATTGATTATTTTACAAATAGATGTACATTGGCCGTAAATAATTTAATGAACATAGGTAATATCAGGAAAGTTCTAATCGATGAAAGAGCACGCATGTGATTGGCCGTTTCCGATTATAATTATTTTCTACTAATTACTTACACTATCCTTATTTTTGCACAGGTGAAGATTATTTCTTGGCGTTCCAATACTGAAAAATAGCACGCAATGAAGCACTAATTTGAAAAATACACGAGAGGTTATGTGTAATACATGAATTCGCATTAATAAATGTATGTAAATTACAACCTTTAAGGCTTAACCGTTTTTCTAACGATCGCCCTTCAGAATCACCCCCCTCCGAGACTCCTGTCACACTGCCCTTTAATAAAAATACAAACAACTGCCTTCCACCTTCTGGGCTTGTGGGCTTCTGCAGGTTCAACTTCCACTTTGGTATTCCGACCAGGTGCAGCGAAACATCTGTTGGTGGCTGGCGTCATAAGTGCGCCTGACACTCGATGCTTTATGGGCAGTGCGAGAGATAGCCCGCTCCTTGAGTAATGTCTGAGCGCGCGCAGTGCCGTGCAGTGTCAACTCAGCTTTTAATACCATTGGAAACTATCTCGGGGTCGAGTTGTAAAATAATACAATTCTAATGAATGAACTGAATGTTAAAATAATTCAATTTAATAACGCACGCACGCATATTTAAAATGCAATACATTGTATAATATAATGGTCAGGCACCTTATCATTTGTGAGCTTTGCGTAACCGCCCTAAGTAGGTACCTAATTCCCATGTATTCAATAATAATTTAATTTGATACCAGAAGTTATATACACCTATATGTAGGTAATTAAGAGTAAATTTGGAAATACGTTTTTATTTATGGCCTTTCATTCGTGAGTTTATTTATCGTCACTCGTTACTTTATATTGATAATTAAAATTAGTCATTTTACAGTATTTTAGATAAAATCCAACCAACAATTTTGATGTGTAAATCGTCTTAGCTCGGCTCCTCAAATTTCGTTCTAGAGCAATCTCAGAAAAGTATGTGACGAAAAAGTGACCAAACAAATATGCCACACTCATTACCATAGAGAACACACATTTTATTCAGTACCTACCCATAAGGTAAATAAACTTCTTTATAAATTCAGTGCCTACACGATAGCTACCTACAAATTTGAATAAAAAAATAATTCATTCCTAATACTTACGTATACAAACAACACACTGCCAAGTAAATATTTTTTCACAATTTTTTTATAAATATCAAAAATGAATATAACAAATTTTCATTATTTCCTTACTTCTCTGTGAACTGCACACGTGAAACGCGTACGTGTGATGTTTACACATAACGATGCGGGTATTAATTGTAGTAATTCAATTTTTTCTGTCATTATTAACGGGCTTTCACGCAGTAGATTGATAATTTTCCGCACAGCTTTTCTAAACTTTTATTAACTTTAAGGAATTCTAGTAAAAAAATAACTATTTTTTTGACTTCGGCCGCTTTCGACATGAAACCGGATAATTGTCACCGCAATTGTCTTTTAATGTTTACTCCGCGTCGCTTCCGACCATTTGCTTCTTCGACATTAGCCGGCCGCTGTCCCAGGTGTGTCATTAGTGCGCGCTCTACGAATCTTCTATATAATATTACATTTTTAAATGCGCCTATATAATTATTTACGTATTATTTGTTTTTATATCGACTGACTGAATTTAAATACCGCTTGAATGGTTTCCATTTCATTTTTTTTCTTCGAAATTAAATGGTCGCGGAGAAAGTAAAAAAATATAATTAAAGACATCCAAATAATTTAAATCTAATCTACATACACGCACATCCTAAACGGATAGAAGAAAATTGCTAATGTCAAGCGAGTTTCAAATGTTTAGCGGTGGTCGTATCGCGTTATTGTTAGCTTGTGTTAGTATACTCACATTACCTATATAATTAATAACTATTAAACTGTATTACATATTTATTAAAAAGAGGATATCTACTCACTACAATTTCCTGGATTCTGATTTAATATATTATATAAAACGACATTTTTATTCTATTTTTAATACATTTTGAAACTGTTTTAGAAACATATGATTTTTTTATACTAACCTAACATAACCTAACCAGATGATCTACTGAACTCGAGTATGTGTATAAATAATGTGTCTTAAATATTAGAATGAGAACAAAAGATAACAGTGTTAACTGAGTCAGTCGAAATCGTGCGGGGAGGTAGATAAAAAGATAGCGACAGGCAAATAATAGGTACATATTTAGGGTATTTTATTATTTAGATTCCCCCTGATACCATACTCGATACATATTTTTAGAAGTCCAGTTAAAGTTTTAAATATTACATCACACGACAGAGTAGTCGGGGATCGATCTGTTTCCCAATGTCTAGAAGCACATCAAACATCGGTCCTTCGGGGGTTCTTTCTATTATATGCAACCGCAATAAATTAAGTATTTTACGTTTTAGGTTCCGTGATATCTACCTCCTTTTAAAATACCAATAGACGAAATGGTAGAGTTGAAGTGGTTTTCAAAAGGCTAGCGCGAGCCCCCCCCCCCCCCCTACAGCTCGCCATTGACACGTGTCACGTGCTTCGTTTGTCTATTTAGATGTACTATCGGAGTCTGTTCAATATCTCAAATATCTACTAGGAATAAAAACTACGACTTTGCGCGTCGTCTTACGTTTCTGCGTGCTGTGTGATGCGCGCTGTTTGATGCGCGCTGTTTGATGCGCGCTGTTTGATGCGCGCTGTGTGATTCATGCTGTGTGATGTGTGCTGTATGATGCGCATGCTTAAGGCACACTGGGCAGCTGCCTTGAGCCTCAAACGTCTATATTAAACATGCCGCTATATTACATTTAATTCCTGTGTGTGGGTAGGGCCGGTAGGTGGCTCCGGTGCATTTCTTCGGCCATAGTGTACAGTGCTGTCGAGACGGCCGCGCCGTGGCCTTCCAGCTGTCACTCGGCGTAGCGCGTTCCTCTCCACGCGACCGCAGACGGTGACCTGCCATAACTTGTCCTCGAGCTGGCATATGGCGGACGGCTGGCGTGATTTGCGTTCAGCGCCATGTACGCTGTACGTTGCCCTACCAAAACTGCGTGAAGCGATGGCTGCAGATAATCATACCTTTACAGCGGTCGTTAATAACACGTTCTGCCGAGTAAACATCTTGTCTTTGATCGCTCGCAGCGGTGTGTACTTAGCTTTTGCTATTTACATATAATTTAACATAGATAATCTATGTGTATCAAATCCAACACGTTTGGGACATTCTAAGAATCCAAAATACGACCTAAAACGTTTAAAAACTCTATTTAATGTACCTGTTTATCTTAGGAGTTATCGGGAGACGAGTGCATGTAGATATCCGATTGGTGTCACAATATCAGCTCTTCTGTAGCCCGACTAATTCCTATGTGAGTTTAATAAAAACAATTGATAACGCTTTGGAAATATATTTTATCAGTTTGCGGAAAGCAGCGCGAATTATCAAAAATCTTTTTGCCACGGTAGCTACAGCTAATCTACAGATATCTTATTGTAATAATACGCGAGCGAACATGAACATTTATGAGATCTCAACCTTATTGACTGTATTATTACATAATATTATATAAATCAATACTTTCACAATTAATGTTATAATACTTCAAAGTGATAATCTATGTAAAAGATTTTTATTTTTATTTTTTATACCTTAACTGTATTTATCAACCTTTCTACCGGTATTAAAAGTACTTACCTCTTAGCGTGCATCAGGCATGAACAGTATATATATTAATTTGCGACAATTGTTCACCAGATCAAACCTAAAACTATTAAAAAAAAAAAAACACCTTAAAAATAACTTAACATCCGCGATCCGATTCAAAGGAAACTAGGAGCAAAACCTTAAGTTACTTTTTACTACCAAGAATGGATACCAAATTTGGTCAACGAACTTTTTTGTTTTGTACACCGCGTATATTTAATAAATTGCCACTAGACCTTAAAAGGTCTAAAGTGATGGGCGATTTTAATCTAAGAATAACAAAGTGGTTGCTTGATGTGGGTAGAAAGCAAAATAAAACTAATTTGTCAGTTAACAGTATTTATAGTTATAAAAATTAAAATGCACATCGCTAATTTTTATTTACAGTAATTCAGTATTTTTAAAATGCTTAATGTAGATAACAACATATATTAAGCCAATGCGCGTTTCATGGTATCTATATGTATTTATACACATCATCATATTTGCCATGTTACTCCCACTGCTCCGATTATTTCGTTTATCTTTCGAGTCAAATACAAAGTATACATACCAATTATATGTACATACTAGTACCTAAATACCGTTTGAAATATTCTGAAAATAATGTGAGATATATTAATTTGAGTATACATCTGTTTTGCAAACTTAGATTTCTATTTTGAAAAAAAAATCTTTTTCGGTACCTATAAATTGTAGAATTCTCACATGACTATTAAGTCATTTACGAGCACCAAATGTGTCACGAAAGTTATTGCGTCATCCACTAATTAACTATTTAATTATTATACTACGCACTAGTTGGATGAATATTACAATTTGGAACAATAGGTTGTGAAGGAACTTGTTCCACGTATCTTAAACCTATAATTACTACTCAAAAAAAAAAAAATTCCAGTTTAATATTTACCTAGCATAAAAATACGTTGTTAGTACATTTTTTAAGCCGACAAAAATAAATTCCAATTACAGATTACATACACAATTATCAGATTGGGAGTAAAACTAATGAGCTCCAATGTAGGAATATAGGATTTCCTATACAGGGTGTAACAGGCGTAGTCTGCAATACTTTATGGGTGGATACCTGATTAAATTACAAATTGAAAATGTTCAAGGCATATGTGCCTAATCTCAACCATGTCGGAGATATAAGCATTTAAAAAAAAATCGTAATTAAGCGATTATTTCGATTAATTGAAATATTTTATTGATTTCAAATTTTATAATGAATACAAAAAATTAAAGATCACCGAATTTCGAGCGGCTAGACTATTTTTTGTTAGATGATTTAGGGCTTGAAGCAAAAAAATATAGTTTAATAATTGAACAATTTCGCAAATATTAATTTCGAAGTAGGTAGATTTATACGATTTTGTAAAAAAATCAAACAATAACATTTTCCGTAACAGTGCAGAATTTGCACATATCCCTTGAACATTTTAGATTCGTAATTTAGTCAGTTATATCCACCCATAAAATATTGTGGACTAGGTCTGTTACACTCTGTATAATCAACTGTCTATTTGTTCTAGAATGGCTTAAAGATCTTCAATAATTATTGTGTTGCACACATTTTTAAGTTCTAATTTTTCTCAATATTAATTAATTATTAATTTTATTATTGTACGACCGTAGATTTAGACGAAACCTTCACATCTATAATTGGGGTGTACAAGCAATTATGATGCTTTAAAAATTTGGTATAAAATAATATTTTGTTTGTGCTGTGATAATTAATAAACTAACGTCTATATTCAACTTATATACTTCGTTTGTTTGACGAAGCTCGGTACTTGCCGAGTGATATTTCGGCGAATCAACACAATACTCGGTGATAAGAGACGCGCATACCGCGTTATTCAACTCGCGTGCAATAACACCACCGTTAAATAACTCCGTTACAACCTTGTAAAGTGACAATCATCTATAATGGGCAATTTAAATTCACCGTTGGCTTTGACCAGCGAAAACATCCCTTCATTCCAACGGTTTAACAAAAGAAATGCGGTTGCTGCACGCTTCTAACTGGCCAACAAGTGCATAATGCAACCGATGACCTTTTTAATTATTCCCGTTGCACTTTCGGGCCGTTTATAATTCCGAAAGTGCAGGGAGCGGGGCGAGAGCGACGCGAATACTTATCAAACAGGTTATACGAAGATCACACATTACGTGACGTTTAAGAAAATAACTAGTCTCGTTATGTCTACGTAAAATATCAACCCATACTATTGAGAATATATATTGAATGCAACATGTTTGAATTTTTGCTAAAATATATTTAAAATTTGTTTTATAACAGTCTATTAGATGTGTGTTAAACTACCTCAAGAAGTTTTTTCTCGTTTTATATTACCATTTTTATACACAAATAT
The DNA here is from genome assembly GCA_031772225.1 of Eubasilissa splendida. NCBI lineage: Eukaryota > Metazoa > Arthropoda > Insecta > Trichoptera > Phryganeidae > Eubasilissa > Eubasilissa splendida. Next base: position 28,456,099 of record CM062846.1, on the reverse strand, counting down.
CCAAGTAAAATGAAATTGAGCCAAAAAGATGAATTACTTTGTAGTTTTATTTATCATTACATTATTTAACTGTACCTTTAATCAATGCATATATGTGAGGATCTCAAGAACACACCAAGAGTCTAGCGGTTAACTTATTAGATTATTCGCCTAATCAATAATTAAATTAAATATTTATGTATTTGTACAAATAATAAATATTTGAAATTATAAAAAAAAATTACAACATAGTAAAATTGTTCTCGGGTCGAAGTAATATATAATTGATATTAAAAAATGAGTGGATAATTTTCGTAAATAAATAATTGAAGGTAAATTTGATATTTTCTATATGTGACGGATTGCATCAGATAGAATAATAGTACGCGCAAGCCATTTATACATTAAACTACCATATACATGTACAACGTGACTGACTTTCTATTTAAGATCACGGAACCATGGAAATATATATATTTTTTTTCTTGATTTTGTTTTTCACTAAAAAAATACTATAGGTTTTTTTTTTTGTGTTTCACTGTACTACAAACATGTCAAATTTTCTAACAGTGCAGAGGGGATAATAATAAAACAGTTATATCTTAATAATACTATTATCATATGCATAACATGTATGAAATGAGAAATTAGCATATTCAATAATACTAAATTACAATCCTGTATACTTAGCGACATTTTTGTAAAAATATTACCACATGAACGATGAATCAAACTCCACGGAAGAAATGGAAAAATGAATATTCAAAATTTTGAAGCTCCAATATCTCAATATCTCTCCAATATCTGACGTAACTGTCGGATGTAGTTCCGCGGGCACGACATGTTAAACGCCAAATAAGACTTAAAATTAAATTCTTAATGGCAATTTTTTGACAGTTCAGATATCAGCGTTTTTTATATTGATTCTTGTTGATGGATTTTTATAGTTTATGAAAATATCTTACAGAAAATATAAATTTATGTAAACAGGGGTCCACGGGTTGGTTTTTATGTCACTTTGAGACATATATAATGATCGCATTAGCTCACTTCTTATTATATATAGTGCTGCCAAAGTGTTGTGTTAATTACTATTAAATAAATAAGGCGTGCAATTGGCAGAGATGATGTGCAGGTTTACACCTCGTGCAGACGTCATCATGACCGGGAGAGGAGCTGATGATTGATGAGTATTAACAAGTAGCACGCGACCAACTGTTTACTTTATTACCGGGGAGAGCCAATAACACCAATTTTGTGTAATTTTATACGGAGCCGTTTAGATTAAGTATCGATAATTATTAAATAACTGTTAGTTTTTCGCCGTTTCGAAGATAACAGTGTTTCGTGATGAAATCGGTCGAATCCCCCACTTCTGGGCGAGCAGTTTTTCACCGTGCGAGTTTCGACTTTGCACGTTTATCAGGCCCGAGTTAAGTTATTCGTCGGCCAGTATAATGATTGTAATTTTCAATAAATGTGAGAAATATTACATAAATTAGTTAAATGAAAATAAAAATATGTATATGTATATTACTTTGGAATTCTAGCGATCTAGTAGTCAGGTGTTAGATTCTCATTTCGGGGGACCGGAAAATTAATATTATAAAAATATAGAAATCAAAGATCGATTGGATGGAACGTGAACCAATAATATTTCTTAAAATGATAATAAAAAAATGGTCATGCATACCGTTATGCGTTTTCCTACAATTTTCTATACTAAAATTCTACCTTGTTGGTATCTACAAAGGTACTAAACACATGTACCTAACAACGTTATTATATATTATAGTCTTATAAAATGTTAAGTGCATTATTACGAACGTTCTATTTTTAGTTTTATACAGGGAGCCTCCGATACAATATAATATTGTATTATTAAGGAGTACTTGGTCTGTGATATTTAATACTAATTAAATGTATTAATTAGTATTTAAAATATCACAGACCGTCTGTTCTGAACAATTACACCTTCACAATAAGAATGTGTTTTTAATATTATTAAGTTGTATCTGACTACACAAAAGTATTTGAGATTCCGTAAAATAAAGTAGTAATTTGAAAACTGTAATATATGGGTTCGAAAATTTGTCGTCAGAAATACTGTCTGCTGTAGCATAGTCGGTTAATGCACCTTATCCGAATTGGAAAGAGATCCAGGTTCGAATCCCGGTAGCAACAACAATATTTTTCGATAAAATTGATTTTATATGTAGATCTTTCGAATAAATACATTTAATTAGTATTTATAATATTCTATGTTAAAATTATGGGTAGTATGTTCAATATTATATATTCTATGTTAAAATAATAGGTAGCACGTTAAATATCAGGTCCGAACAAAATATTAAATTAGGTACAAGCATTGAAAAATACTAAAATTGTTTTATATATTAAAAAAAAACATTTGAACCATCTGGAAATATACGTAATTTATAATTATATTTTTTTGTTTCTTTAATGAAAATCTGCTCATGAAAAAGTATTATTTGGTTATCGTAATTGATGAAATTATGTATCTAGAAATCTAATTTAAGTAATGAATTATAATATTCCTGTCGAAATAAATCATTTTATAGCAAATACAAAATAGTAATTTCGCGGATATTAGTTCTGAAGTGTCCTATTAGCGAGACAGACCTCATAAAAGTGAATTTAATTTCTTCCGTCAGCCATAAATCTCTTCATCCCGAACACGTCTCCGAAGATGGACCAATTGCGGCTCCGGACGTGTCTCGCGATGATTAGCGCCGGCCCGTCCGTCAAGAGCCGCGAGGAACGTCCGTCAGGCGAGAGCGGAAGGGCCCGGAGGCTGCGAGGCCGTTAGCCTCCGCCGCTTCCCGGAACCTCCGGCCCGCGCCCCCCGCCCATCCCCGCCCGGCCGGACCCCGCCGCTCCCGCGGTGCGCCCCCCACCGGTCGTGAGAGTTTCTCACCTGAACCCTCCGGTCAGTCGCAGGAAGACGTCGGCCGGGAGAGGGCGCCTCTCGGTCGGCCGGCGCGCGGTGCAGACGGAAGTCGCGAAACTTTTTTATCAAACAAAAAATAATAACGTGTAGGAAATCGTGACGCGTTTCGTTTTATATTTTGTTTGATTCTCTTTTTATTTCTTACGCCTCAGTGATTGCGGTAGTTTTGGCTTTCTCCTTTCGAAATGGTTTTGGCGTCAATTGCTCGATGTCGGCTTTTCGGTGCGGCAAACCATGTGAGTACGCAATAATTATATTATATATATATATTTAATCAGACAATGTACGTATGTATTTTTTAAAGAAAACATGTATTCAGTTTTACGGCGAGAAGAAACAATCCCAGCTAAAGTTCAAGATTCCAGTTGAACATCTCGGAATAACCGTGACAATTGTTGAGTGGCGCACAAAAAGAGTGAACCATCATAGTGCTCGGTTTTCACTGGTAAATTATTTTCTGTCGTGACTGATCCCACCCCGTGGAAAGGAATCGTGCTCGGATACTCGCAGTTCGTAATATGTCTGTCTTGCAACACGTCTTTTTACCCCGTGGCGATGGTTTGCGAGCTCGGCGTCGGGAGTAGAATCCATGTAAATGGACGTTGGCACGGCTAATCGTATTTTGATTACCCAGGCCGTGTAACAATGAGAGTGTGTGAGTTTCCTTTACCTCTCAAATGTCTAAGATTGATTGACCGTATTTAGCCTTTTTGTGTGCTGTAATAGTGACTAATTGTAGGTCGGGCTATTATGGACATATTTTTCTATCTACGTGTCGTCCTAATGTACAAAACTACGATCTGTCTATCGGGTCTGTCGTGGGATTCATAATTATCGTTTTATACTGTAAATAATATCAGGAATTTTAGTGAACATTGCTCTTTGAATCAAATATTGTATTATTTAAAATAGTATTATTTTAATCTTTTAGGAAAACACATTCTTATTGTGAAGTTGTAATTATTCAGAACATAGGTCTGTGATATTTTAAATATGAATTAAATATATTAATTATAAAGATATACATATAAAATCAATTTTATCGAAAAATATTGTTGTTGCGCCACCGGGATTACAACTTCACAATAAGAATGTGTTCTCCTAAATAATAAAGTTGTATCAATGTGTCCAAAATTTAATAAAAATGAATTGATAATTCTGGCGTCTGCTGTCAGTTTACTCAAAGGTATTTGAGATTCTGTAAAAATAAGGTAGATGGCTCTGTCAAATGATGGAACGATTAAATGTATTAATATCAAAAAGGTAACATATAGGGTCGAAAATTGTCGCTAAAAATAGTGTCGCTGTAGCTTAGTTGGATAAAGCACCTTCCCCGGTTAGGAAAGAGATCCAGGTTCGAATCCCGGTGGCGCAACAACAATATTTTTCGATAAAATTGATTTTATATGTATATCTTTATAATTAATATATTTAATTCATATTTATTATTTTAATCGTTTATGTTAAATATATTTATTAAAAAAAATTGACCATTACAATTAGACTCGTATATAAACTGTCATTTCTTGCCTATACGTAAACAGAGGTAAATAATTATTTACGTAATCTGATTTTGGAAAATTAATAAAAAAACTCTCAACTTACAACATTCTTAAAAACATGAAATGTAGTTAGTACATTCTAGATAATTGGAATATGTATATTTAGGCGTACATAAGTAAAATATCAAATCAAGTATTTAAGAAAGATTCCCTGACGTCGGTTTTGTTCATAAAAGTAGATAATTTAAGGTTAAAAATATACTTCGAATATTTTAAACGGAACGAGATGATAGTTTTAATTTGGAAGAATGTGTGAACTTCATTTTTATGTTTTAGATATGCTTTTTATTAATTTAAATTTGATTTTGTGATTGTTTCTTTCTTGTAGCATTATCTTATATCTATTAATGAACTAATCCAACCATTTTATAATAATCGATACATTACCAAATTAAATTATTATTTAATTTTTTTTTATTAGTATACAATATACTGGATCTGTACAGATTAAAAAACTATTAATTTGCATCGAAATTGCATTGATCGAAAGTAAGATAATCATATTTTTATTATTTATTTAATTGTCCATGTACTTTCTACGTATCATTACATAAATTATTAATTTAAAAAATAACACGACTGTTCAAAAAAAATAAATTAATTCGACGTTTTAGTACCTACATATTATAATACATTTTTTTGCTGCCAGTGCGCTACTCAATCGGATGGAACTAGAGCACATAGCAGACTGTTTCTCTCACCGGTGAATATGTAAATATATAAGATGACAGCAACCCACCCGCCACTGAATTAAAGTTACAAAAATAGTTCCATCTTTAGAAGTAAAAAACGTCCCAAATGAAATACGAATAAAATTTATCGAGAGGAAAGCAGAATTTGTCATGTTTGCTTATCTTTGATAAAGTTTATTTATGCAAAACAATAAACAATGCGCGTGTGCATGGAATCAGCTTTCACATGAATATTCCGATTTCCCTCGCTAATGGCTGACTTACAATGTAGTACAATTAAAACCGCAAAGCTAGATAGATTAATGAAGACGATTTAGTTGTATCCGAATAATCAACGCATCCATTGAGTTTAAGCACTAGAACTAAGCTCCGGACAGCAGATTCAATTTGCATGTTGGCTATTCTGTTAAAACGTACAGTTAGTGGGATAGCACACTTCGTTAGTGAACCGCCGCGAAACGTTACTCAGACAACTGATCTTACTAAACTGCTGCCGCTGTTCGTACCTGGTACGGTGTTCGCACTTATTACCTTAATCTCTCTGAAACCATTCCACAAGGAGATTGTATTGGCGTACGTACTCGTATAATATATTTATAAATTTCTTTATAAATTTAATTAACTGCATATTTGAAGCTCTTGTAAATAAATATAATTAGAATAATTTAAATAATTTTTCATTTTAAATAAATCTGGTTGGTTAAACCATCGTCTATCACTTTAATCAATTTCATAAAACACTGATAAATTCAGCCAACAAGTGTGTTAATTAATAACGTACCTATAGCTAAAAAACAAAAAAATTCAAACAATCCAATATACACACACGTGTATCAGAGATTTCGATAAACATGAATAAATTAAATGTTTTCAGTTGAAACAAGATTCTGCTCTGATCAATAATGTTTTAAAAGTAACTTTAAAATTAAATAAATCAAGTAGATCAAGTGTGGCTCTGTCAGTTTATTAATATAATATTTTTTGTAAAATAAATATTCAAAAAAATATTTTAGCGTTAGTTTGAAATTAGAAAATGATCTATTAACTGAAATAATGATTAGCACAATTGTTAAGTGCTTGCCATAATGAATTATATACCTATTATTCAATAGAATAAGCATATTTTCATTTACATTGAAAAATTAATTAATTAATAATCTTTTGATTTATTTGAATAAAAAATGTTAATTAACGTAAGAATCTCTTTATATTTTAATAAAAAAAAAATTCACGGGATTCTCATATACATACACTCATCGCAGTGGTTGCATACATACGTATCTGCTTAGATTCTGCTTCTGTATCCTTATTTAAAGATAAATAAATTTTTTAGCTATGTTTGGTTAATTATATGTCATTTATTTGGGAACACCTCCATATGTGTGCGCAGCGTCACGAAGTTAGCCTTAATGGCCGGGGCCTGGAGTCGTTTCGGTCGGATCTCCTTGAAGCGAACGTTAATTATCCTTATTCTAGAAAAGACTCTGTATTATTTTTTCAATATAATTAGTTACGCTCGGTGTTAAAGACTGCTCTTAAATCCATATCAAATACAGAAATAATACATTCACATGTGAGCGAAATGTTACACATTATATTTGCTGCCCGTTCGATAAGAAAACTTGATAAACATAGTTTAAAGTCGTAAAAACTCACTAGAGTACTATTAGTGGCCCGCGTCGGAACGGTCACCTAATTTATTGAGAACGTTTTTTAATATTGATTTTATTATTTAATAAATAACGATTAGTTGTAGTACTCGAGTAATTGCTGAAATATGTCCACTTATCCACAATAATTGCATAATATGTACAATAATACTATTTATCAAAATGTATTTCATTATCATCATCATCTGTAGATGTTTTTATAATGTACAGGACACATACGCGTAAGTTTATCTGTTCCCTTCTCCCCGCTCGTATGTCATCGGACCTTTGGTCTGCACTCGGTCATCTTTTCGTCCATCTACTGCCTTCTCATCTCATTAGATTCCTCGTCCATTGTTATTTCAGCTTTGTCGCAGTACAGGAGTCTCGTCAGAATTTAGCCCCTTTGAAATTATTCCCGCTTTCAAGGTCATGAAAAACTAGAAGGCCCTAGGCCAAGATGGCCTCTCTGTAGAACTTCTCTAACACACAGTCCTACAACGATCTATATAAGTAACAAAACATGTAATAAGTAACTTTTCGGATTTTTCGTTATTGGCATATAAACTAAAATAATACATCAGAAAAGATAGTCAATTGAAGATTACGTCAATTATATTGAGGTGGTTGAATTTTGTCCAGAATGAAAAAATATCTAAACGGCTGTAAAATCCTAATTTAATTTGATTTTTATGAATAATACAAATTAATAAATTACAGTAAATATACTAACAAGTTACACTTTTACAAAATAACAATTCACACAATCATATATATATATATATATTTAAATTTACACAATTGGTTCTGGTTGATTGAATTAAATTATTATTGAACACGTGGAAACTAGGTAGACATATATAGGCTATATATCCAAAACTCAGTTGATTCATTTGAAATGTAGAACGTCCAGAGAGAGAAATATATGTTATATTTTTTTATATTTATTCAGGTGACGAAATACCTGACGATTACATATAATTATTTTATTCGAAACGTGCATGCCGTGCGGCTTACGTTCGCAGGTCATTGGTATTTATTTAAATAAAGTATAGGTACTGCCAATGTTCCCTCTTGGATGGGAGTGTCTAGTATTGCACGGTAATCAAAGTGAGTCGAGTAAAGTAAAGATCCACATAAGTCGATATAAGACAATAGTGTCTTAAACTCATAAAAAATTTCAATTTTTCATGGTAACTCTAAGAGTTACTTAAATCTGTGCCTGAAATATTATCTCGACAAATTTGTCTCATCATACATTTTCACATGTTTTGTAAAGCTGACGCAAAAAAGTATATTAGCCATTCATAGATATTATGTTATGAAGACGTTCATTGGATATTTTTTATTTATTGATCTGATTATAAATGGTATGAGCGCGCCTCGAGAAATAACGTTGTGAACGGTTAATTTCCAAATATTTTTTCTAATCGGATTATGTTAAATTTTTAATGAGGATTAATGAATATATAATATTCTTTAAATAAAATGATTGGATAAGACGTTAAAGCTTTTGAGGAACTGAAAGTTTCCTGAGAACTTCAGTCACGTTCCATGGACCTGCCATTCCGGTACTTTTAAGTGGTCCAGCATTGTTATTTTTTTTTTTAAAGAGACCTATTCCACTGTTCCAACAGTCGAGACCCATCTAGTTCTATCAGTTAACAGCGGTGATCTTCTCGAGGAATCTATAATTGTTATCACTGAAGTCATCAATTACCCCGTTCGCCCAACAGAGCAGCGGTTCGCTTCGTGAATCGTGATCTCGGAAATAACAATAATTTGCATCCGTGATCGGTCCAGTTCCCGATCCGAACTAATTTCTACTTTGGACCACATCAAGCGAGCCAGTCGATCTTCAGGTCACTCGACATGCAACACAACGGCAATTTTAACACCTTATTAAAAATATAGAGACTCCTTTGTGATGGTAAAATACGTCCCATATAAAATGAAGTTTTCGGAAATATTTCGATAATTTGATATATACAAGATATAAATTTTCGAGATAAAAATATGTTCATTTTGGTTGATGTGCCCTAAAGAAGAGTCACATAATGCAAAGGGAGAATGATGGAACGAGTAATCACAAATGAGGAGAGTACAAGAAAAGAGGTCCACAATAGAAATGATCGAAATGCAAAGGGCCAAAGGTTAGGGCATATTATTAGATACAATGCGTACGTCAGAAATGTAATTAAAATAATGATTGAAAGAAGAATATACATAGATACGAAGGCGTAGACAACCTACTTAAATGCGCATTAACACTTGCATATTTATAGTATAGTAAATATGCAAAGTAGCTAAAAATCACGAACTGTGTATTAATCACTGATATATGTAAATCATAATCACCGTCAGTGATTATCTGGAAATATCTGTTAATATTGAGCGAAATCCACAATTATTTACAGTTGCTGAAAAATTATTTGTATTCAGTGCGCAGTTAGTTTTTTTATTTACACAAGACCACGTGATCTAGACACTACTGTAACTTATTTATGCATATGCATAATGATTTATCTAACTAAAATATGGTCATTTGGCTTACGATTCTGTTTCAGCTTTCTAATTTAGAGAGTAATGTTGAAAATTTCAAATGTAAATAATAAAAAAATATTTATTTATACGCATGTGCGTAAATGTAAACAAGATTAAAATATGATTGTAAAAAATTGTATTGAAAAGGTGATTACTGTTGCAGTCACCGGTGAGTCAAGAGTAGCAACTGATTTATATCTTCGGTAATGTTCACCTTTAGGATACCGTTTTAAGAATTATTTTAGTCACAAAAAGCTTAGTGGTAAGAGACAAATTAATGACAGCGCCGCCTACACCTGTACACCGCCGTTCCGGTTTGAACTCGCCACTGCAACTCGACAGTTCCGTCCGTCAGTCAGGAGGAGAGAAACCGGCAAAGATTAAATGTCAACATTTAAGTCCATCAATTAAAAGCTTCAACGCCATAGATCGGCGGTAACGGGGCTCTCGGATAACGGACAAACCACAGCTCATTTTACTTGTAATTGAATATATAAGTTCACATTCCGAAAACAAGACACACATTTTCACCTGCATGGTTACATTTTTATTTTTATTTTCGCTCGCGCATTTTGAGCCACTGTGTTTCATGGCGCTCATTACGGATTTTTATAAAAATGTGATCAGTACGAAGTAGGTGATGGAAACCAAACCGATACAGCCATGCTTATCATTACAAAATTCTTTGACATACATAACGTACACGTGAGTGTTAATGCTTTTTAACTATAATATATCTGAAAGTACGCTATGTAGCTACATGCTTTGGACAAACTCGATCTAGCTATCTATTCAGAGAATTATTTTTATAAACGATATTTAGAAAAAAAAAAGATTTTTTAAAAATCAATACGATATTTTAATGATTCTACCACGGTTGAAATGATAACAAATTTTTGTTTAAAATTAATTATTTAACTTATAATATAATACACCAATCAGTTACGCCACTGATCGCAATTGGTATTTGTCAGTTACTGTGGGCAGTTTGCTGATCCAGTGATTGCATTGTGACGGGTTGCTAAGGTTATCGGTTCGCGACAGGATCAAGCAAACGTGCTTGACAAGAAAAACAGATATTTGAGTAAAAATAAACATTTTTTCCCCCATTATTTTCATGACTGACTTTACAAGATCGCAGAAAATCATTTAGAAAATGTAAAAAGAAGTTTCTGACTGTGAGGTTGGGTTGAGGGTTTCCGACTGAAAAGACTTAACGAAAGTTAAAGGCTTAATTGTGTAAATCGGATATTTCGAGCGGCAGATGATTGGGCAAAGGTTATTTGGATGATGAGACCGCCTTTCATATGTGACCGCTAAAATGGTGCGTTAATAAGTGCGTCAACTTGACGAAGATACGTTTCCGGAAAGCATGCTATTATAATGATGTATCATGTTGGTCATAATACGGGAAATGTGTCTAATGACGGTTCCAGTTGGTGTCGTAGTACGGGATAAAGACAGTTAATATAACAAAATACTAGTTCAAGATGATATTTTGGTTTTTGCATAGTGGATGCACATTTTAGACACTGCCAAAACTAGTATGAAATGACAAATAAGAGCACCACCATTAAAAAGAACTTGCATAGTCTGGGAAAAATCTGGATATAATTGCAATTAAAGATTGTGGTCAATGTTGAAAATGAATATTTTCCGCCGAAATTGCAATAAAAAAAAGTCCATCGACTCTTTTGTTCTTATCTATCAGATTGTCGTGTTTAATTAAAAATCTACACACGAAATGAAACGGTATATTTGAGGTGTCTTGCTTTGAATTGTGAATTTATCATTTTGATGGTGATTTGTCGCAATTGCGCCTATTTTATGCAAATTTTTAGCATGAAAATTCTAGGTAGCCGTGCTATGTTAACTCAGTTCTGTAGACGCCAGACTCTGTGGAGTTCGCGAGACGTTACTCATTTACGTTTTTTTTAAATTGTTTTAAATAATTTCTATAAATCAAATTTTAGGTAAAACAGAAATAAGATTCATTTTAAAATTGCATGTGTTTAGATATTTTTTTTTCGAATATCCCTTATACACATATAACATTCATATTTCGTATCAGATTTCAATTAAACATTTCTGAAATCTATCTAAATACCTCGGGTAAGTTCGTTAATCAAACTGACCCAAAAAAAGTAAAAAACATACTTTCACACCTGACTGCATCATGTGTCGGATTTTTTAGCTTACCGCAGTAATTAATAGTAAATTATTTATTTATTTATTTATCTATGCGAGTGTATTTATAAGTTATAAGTGCCTCGCGAGACTTGTATATTTGTGTTGAGACAGTTGAATACTTTAAAATTGTCGAATCTTTACACAAGCCTACCGGATCTTTGTCGTAATGTGTAATTGTATCGATGTTAACTGGCTTAGAAATCCATAGACGCACGCTGCCCATATTGGAACTGTTGCTAGGGCCTGTTTCCTAACAGTGAAATAATTGCCGATTTCCTCTTCGTACAGAACAGCTTGCGTTCGAGAGTCCATAAATTGCCTCGCGCCGCACCGCGAGCCTTCGATACGTGAACGTGGCGGTCGATTTCACGTTTATAGTAGTAAGTCAAGGACTCCGAACGAGTTTTAGCAGCGTGGCGCAGCGCTGCACCCGGCGGTTATGTTCAGTTGCCCGTCGTCGTAACTCTGGCGCGCGTTGTACGAGCATAATTTGTTAAGTGGAAAACAGAAGTGGAGGTAATCTTAATGCTGATTTAATTTTGTTCGCGGGATGCGATCTGTAATTTATAGCTTTCGGATAAAACGAAGGTAGTTCAATTTCTTTAGCAGTTAATACATTTATCGATATTTCCGGCGATCTTTCGCACTTTGTTTATTGTTAATTTATGTTAGTTTTTTTAAAATTATTCTTTTTGTTACTAATTTACACTACTTATTATGATATTTTCAATGATGATTAATTTTTTTTCACTAATCAATTTTCAATCAAAATAATTCGTACATGTGCTTCAACGTAATGTAACATTTTCAAGATTAGAAAAAAATAGAGAAGTCATACCGAGTACTAGAAAATATACCACGGAAGATAATATGTTTACAATTTAAGAAGAGCCTTAATAACACAAAGATCTATGAAAAAATAGCGTTTTTGAGTTAAATATGAATGCAGATTTATTCAAAATAAATGGCTCTATCCGTAATATAAATAACTATTCTAAATATGAATTAAATATATTAATTAGAAATATATACATATAAAATCAATTTTATCGAAAAACATTGTTGTTGCGCCACCAGCATTCGAACCTGGATGTCTTTCCTAACCGGGGAAGGTGCATTATTCAACTATGCTACAGCGACAAATTTTCCAAGCTATATGTTACCTTTTTGATATTAATACATTTAATCGTTCCATTATTTAAAATGAATTGAAAATTATGGCGTCTGCTATCAGATTACTCAAAGGTATTTGAGATTCTGTAAAAATGAGTTGGTAGATGGCTCTTTCAAATAATGGAACGATTAAATGTATTAATATCAAAAAGGTATTAATATCATATAGGTTCGAAAATTTGTCACTAAAAATATTGTCGCTGTAGCATAGTTGGATAATGTACCTTCCCCAGTTAGGAAAAAAGATCCAGGTTCGAATCCCGGTGGTTTATTTATTTATTTATTTTATATGTATATCTTTCTAATTAATATATTTAATTCATATTTAAATCATCACAGAGCTATGTTCTGAATAATTACAACTTCACAATAAGAATGTGTTCTCCTAAAAATAAGTATTTTCCTAAGAACTACAGGAAGTGAATTAATCTAAAAATTGTCTCATGAGTTTGAAGTTATAAAAATTAAAACAACGAAGCATCACTTGAAAAATAATTGTTTTACTTTTCAGTCCATTTAAAAGAAAAAAATACTTATTATATTGATTAATAATTAATTTCAAATTTTGGATTTCCTCTCTCTTGAAAATTTGGCAGTGTATACGATAGGTTTTTGTATTAATGAGCCATCGGAATATGCACGTTTCAAATTCATTCTTAAAACAGAATAGACATCGTACATTTTGTATAATTTGACATACAGTATCTATTTTCGAAAAACTATTCTCTAAGTCAAATTATCGTCATCGGCTAACCCACCGAAAAATCACGAGATCAGAAAACATGATTTTTAAATTTATATTAGATTATTCCGACGCTTCCTTTTATTCGTTGTTCACTGTAGTATATATTTCTCAATAGTGATCTGCCCGCAAGACCAAGCCGGGGCACCGGGTACCGGGTACCGGGTGCGATTGCGAGGCTGGCGGCGTGGAAGAGGGGGTCAGCCTTGGTCCCAGCCGACGCTGTCCCGACTCGCAGCGTAAAAAACGTAGTAATGATGTCACCGCGCACGTGACTGCTGAATCACTGCCTAGTCCTAATATGTTAACAATTAATTTTCACATGATTCATTAGCATCATCCGATCTTTGCGTGGAATGCTTGTCACAGCTGTCACATTTGTGTGGGTAGTTGACGATGCTTTGATTGTTTCACCCCGTGTTGACATACAGTGAGGATTGTCGAGCAGTCGACAAAGTGTTGCATTGAAATATGCAGTGAGGATTCCACCAGTGAAATATTATCGTGTATGTATACGTGTACTATAGTGTATAGTTAGCACCAATTGGTGAATCGAAAAGTGTTCAATATTTTTGAATTTGTCTCTGTTGGAATTTGAACACAGAATATTAATCTTTTTTGATTTTTAAACGTTTCGTGTTTTAGCGAAACTTTTATTCTCCGGCACTGTATCACTTATTTATTAGTTATTTGTAGACAGCTTACGCAGTTTATGAACTTGTACGATGGAAATATATCGTGAATCATATCACCCAGCGTATATTAATTATAGTATTGATTTATTGATCACAGTATCTCAATACATGGATTATGACCTATAGTTTAGGAAATGAAAACTTTTACCTATAGTTTATAGATAAAAGGTTTTTATATAGTTATATAGTTTAGTTTGAAGCACTGTTAAGTATATATAAAGTGATCACTTAAGCCAGCCGAAGACAGGTCATAATTCCTGTAATTACGCCGCATATTTTCTATATATTCCTTTAAAATATAATAAAAATAGCTTCGTCTCTATGAGATATTTGATATTTATTTAATAACAGTGTCATTATAGGTAAAACAAATCCAGTAATTTGTGTGTTCTTTAACATACTCAAATATTGTCCAATTGTTTCATGTTCATAATGTTTAAATTTTGTTCCGTTAACATAAAAATCTTGCTACAATACTAATATGTATTTATTTGTTCAATAAACTAAACTCACATTGGTTTATTTCGTCACTACTATACTTTCGAGGGGTGCGGTCTCTCTTATGACCAAACTTGTCTAGTGTGTTTCTCAAATCTATTGTAATCATGAAATAAACCTACACGATACTTGTATATAGGGTAGTTTATTGAATTGAAATAATCATGTCGTTTGTTTTAATAACAATTCAATTTTCAGAAATACATTATTTTGGTATAAGAATATATTATTACATATTTTAAAATAAATAATTACATTTAACTAATTAATTTTTCTCAGCGGGGTGGTATACTGATAATACTGTAAAATAATACAAAACTGTAAAATACTGAACTCTTTGAAAAGATCGCATTATATTCGACCTTGTTTCTTTGAATAATTTTTTTTTCACTTGTTCGATATTAAGTTAAAATTAATTACATTATTTTTTTTAAAAATATTTGTGCATATACATACCTCCGTATGTGAATTTTATGACTGATCTCGTTCAGAAATACGCAATACATTAAACGGTGATTGTAAATCTCTCCATATTATGAGAGCCCGCAGTGTTATTTGGACCAATATGATGCTTTCCGATATTAATCGTGATATTAATTGTAAAATGAATAAGCACACCGTTATTTTAATTACATTTTCCGTTACTTGCTTTAGTTTCATTCGTTGAAAAAGCCAAAGTTCCGCAATGATTACGTTCGTAAGAAATCATTATCAGAATTATATCTCTTTCTTCACCATCTGTCGATAAGTCAGCATCGGTCAAACGTGGAACAGTTTGGACCCGAGGAAAATAATCGAGAGATTATTTAAAATGTAAATCGAATTTTATTTAAAATGTAAATCGAATTTTATTTAAAATGTAAATCGAATTTTATTAAAAATGTAAATGGAGTTTTATTTTAGGTAGATAAACACGACAAATAAAAGATAAAAAAATATTTAATAATATATATAAACAACATCTTCAACATAACGTACGCTTCCAATTGGTACATGATGACTGAATCGCGATGTTATTTATTTATGTTTTTTCCTGTATTAGAGTAAAGTTTTCCTCACATCGTATATTACAAATGTATTTAGGAAATAATAATTTATGATGAAAAAGTATCTCGTTCCAAACAAATTATAAATGTTAAATATTTTGAAAATACGTAAAATGAAATAGATGTATATTTGCGTATGTTATAAAATTAAGTCGCATGTATATACATAAGATACATTATATTGACGAATGAATACACATGAATGTTATATTAATATTCTTACTATTTTCAAACATAGCTAAGCGCCTATGAAAATAAGATTAACTTCTCGGGATATGTATACAGACATACTATTATATCATTTAGAAATCACTTACATGATTTTTTTATAACATCTTCAATTATATTTTATTGGAGAAAAACCTAGGCACATAAATATTAATCATAATTCATTAATATGCTCTATTAGGTGGGTTCGCGTACATCGTTCCAATAATGAAGGAATCTATAAATTAATTTAATATCCAGTATTAATATACAATATCCATTATTATTTTAAAACGATCATATTTCTGTGTAATTTACTGTTTTGAAATGATGAAATAAATTCTTGTGCTATGATTGGTTAAAAATCCACATATTCGATCTAGATAGAGCGAACCGTTTTCACTCCGCCCTGATACGATTTAATGGTTCCGGTCAATGATTTGTAAAATAACCTGTTATTATTTATTCTATTACATATTCATAAATAATATGATGCGCACATGTATAGACACATTATCCGAATTCCGGTGATGGTTATTGGTGATGGATACAAATTGTTATTTTCATAATGATATGTGTGCCTAATATATTATATTGGAATTAGTACTTGTAAAAATGGGAATATCATTTAATAAACATACCCAATTAACTGCTTCTGTGATGCTTTAAAACATTATGGGTTGTGTTTCATTCAATTAAAAACTAATTGAATTTATCTTCTTGTGATAACTGTATCATTGTGTATTTGCTTACGTAGGAATGCTGTGTGGACAGACAGGTGACGCAATTGATTAATTTAATTGTAATATTTACACATTTCTTGTAAAATTGTCTTCTAAATATACTACGTTTTTTAGAAATATTTTTATTAAAATCGATCAAGTTTGTTACAATTTATCAAAGACGATAAATACAATAATCAAATAATATAATTAGTCAGGATAATACGTCAGCACAACACCATTATTCATTTAGGTGGTGCAGAAAACACTCCGATGAACTTTATTACAGATGAAGTCTTCGCTTTAAAGTAAATGAGAATAAAAGTAAAATGACATTTATGACACGCAACTGAATTCATTTCTTCTTATTATTATTGTTCAACATTACATTATTACATTTAAATTAATAGTATCTATATTATGATTTTTTTTTTCAGAAATCGAAGTGTTGAACCGTTTCGAAGAATGCAGAAAAATCTACAAAAGGTATGAAACGATAAAAAAATACAATCTAGTTTAAAATTTTGATGAAGTAATTTGTAGGGCTTCAAGAAACATACCAACAGTGCAAAACAATGTGATCTGCTCTAATAGAAATAAATATCTCCCATGCACAGGAAATGGCACTGGAAGAATTCACGGGCTGATATTGAATGTCCCGTGATCTCTTAGTGGCATCACTGGTGTACTGGGAGTTTCTGCGTCATCAGCAACCTCCACACTTCTCTTCTTCTTGGATGAAGATGTAAGGAACACCAAACACCTGATTTGACCTATCAGGCTTAGAAATAGTGCCGTTAGATCGATCGATTAGGAGAATAATATTCTTAGAAAATTTTTAATATACGTAGATCCAGTTATTTAGATTTTGACATCAAATAATTATGTTGTTATAATATTCAATTTAATTATGTTAGTTAAAATATGTCATTAAATATTTGTATTTGAGTGTGTTGTAAACGGAAAATGAAAGTCTGAGTCATGGCTGGGTATCTGTCTATAAATATACTGTAAATTAGGGATTCTGTGTCGAGACAACCCGAGAATAAACTCCCTGGAATCCCATGTTTTTTTGCTGTCTCGACTCCCGAGACATAAAAAAAATAGCCCGAGATTCGAGACTCGGATTTATATTATTAATTTTAAACAAGTTAAGTTATACAAATTAAATGAATCAACTAGAAAGATGTATAGAAAAAAATCTGTTTAACGAAAAATTATTTTCGTTGCTGATCGATGCATGTGTATTTTTGTAGCTTCTAACTACTAAAAAAGCTAAATATATGATTAGCTATAAAGATTCCGAAGTTTTGTCGGCTTTTTTAAACAAGGGATTGTGTTTCCTTGTAAAATGTAATGTAAATATTCAAGATAAAATCGTGTCATCTTTTGACAAAACAAAATTTAGATGTTTGTTTCAGATTTTGACAAAATATATATATTGTCTTCCGTTGTGTTTCTTTATCAATAATTTTATATTTGTATATTTAAAAAAAAAGGAATTGTTTTGTAATTTTTATACATGTATTTGTTTTTTGTAATCAATTTATACATGTAAGCTTAATTTCATTTAAAAAACTACTAATCATTATTTTAACAAACAATTTTTATTTGATTTAATATGGATAATATCCCTAATAGCTATACATATGATTATTTATTTTCTTATAAATTAAATGAAATTCAGAATACACAATCCATACTGTAACCCTCAGCATGTACACTAATACCTCACTTAAGGGCCTAGATATCTGTAAAGCGAAGAGCCGTCTAACGAATTGATATAAAGTCGTACAAATTCATTATTACATACGTATTGATATGTAAGGACACGATTCCGTATTCAAAAAAAGTGCTTACCGGCTTTTAAATGATCTTGTATCGAGAAATTTGGGTCTTAAATTGAAACTGAGTCATTGTTTAAAAGCCGTGCAACAGGCGGCCATATAGCAAGATATGTGTGTATTATGCATTCTATTTTACTGTCTGCATAACGAGATTGCTCACTTTTAGGAGTCTGTATTGCTTTCAATTCTGGCAACCGTGACATAATTTTGTAATTTATGAATCTTCATGTCCTATAACTAGTTTGATTATAGCCACGCTTTGATAGAAAGTATCACCTGTTTATTGAGGTGGAGGACCCGCGAAGGTTCATCATCATCACTTATCACCTATGCGCGCGCACTCAGGCTGTTACAACGCTTCATGGGGGTGTCGTCGATAAAACGGTGCATGAAAAAACACTAATTAACTTTGTCAAGGCAAAACGTTATTGTATTGTATATTATGTAGTTAATGAGTTCACTTATTTTCATTATCTTTCGAGGGAGCTAAATATTTTTGTAGCGCTCTTTGGAAAGTATTAATATTAAATTTTTCTAAATATATATTTGAGGAAATTTCATTACGGTAGTTGGCTGAAGTCGTAAGATTCTGAAATAGAATTAAATGTAGTCGTTTTAAAGCTTATTTTCTATACATGCTATGTATATTTATACATATATATATATATACTCTAATTTTAAATTACGGTATGTTTGTATGCAATTAGCGTATTTTATTGAAAGAAAAAAATCGAGTGAGCAATTAGTACTCTCACGGTGTAAACTTTGCGTGCGTTTTATGTGTACAGTTAGCTGGGAAGGAAGGAATGAAATTTTGAACATAATATTATAATGTAATTGTGTTAGAATACGATAGACAGTGTAGACAGGTAGATAGGTACTAGGGATGTATTATTCTTGGATTCAAATTTAGTACCGTGTAGGTACTAAATTTACAATGAAGGTCTTTATCTACTTCTCGAGACGTGAAAAGATAAATATATGTATTTTGATATTAGAGCATTTTTTGACTTTTCTTGTGAATTTCTACAAATAGAAAAGAAAAATAAATATTTTCACAAATTTATCGTATAATTTTTATCCATTCTTTATTTAAAAAATAATAATATGTAGAAGTAAATGTTAAGCATTGAGTTGTGTGCAAGATTGTAAGGGTTTTAATAAAGTTACAGTAGGTATTAGTATGTTTTCAAAACTTTCACTCAAATTAGAATATCAGACTTATTTGATACTAAAGTCAATTGAACCTACATACTATATTATGTTATAGTAATTAGGTGAGTTAATAAAATTAACAATATGTAAGCTATTGAATTTCTGAAGAAATAAGATAAAATAACTTCATTTATAAATTGTTTTCTGTACATCGTGTTGTAGTTTTATATATATAAAGATTGTAATTAAGTACTAAATTGTACATTAAATCATTAAATACACATAAGCATATTTGAAATGGTCTTATTTCTGTGAAGAAATTGTTATTTTAACGAGTACAGTTCTTGAGCGTCATCACAGGCCTCTGCTTTTCTTCTTCACTCATGCTCGTCAATTTCGTCTGACCCACACTTCTGTCACTTCCTCCAAAATTATTTCCTCAGAAGCATTTTCGTCAGTCTGTTTTTTGAGTAAATAAATTGAAATTCATAATTTTCAACTATTTTAGTGTAATATTTCTCTTTAATTGAATGATATTAATTTAAATAGATTACTATCGAAATAGCAGAGTCTAATGATGCAACTTTCAGAAAAATTTAATAAACTTTCATCGATCATGACCAGGAGACATTGAAACCATCCTCCGTTAAAAAGTTTACTTATAAATATAACATAACGGACTTTGTGGATACGATAACTCCCGCAGTTATCGTCAGATTTCAAACTTTTATGAAAAATCGACCTGGTAAATATCTCGGCTAAATTCGTTGGCCAGCCTGATTGGTCATATTGTTTAAAAAATGCGGCTGTACAAACAATTTTTTTTCTTCTTAAAATCCTTTAATAGAGAAAAAAGTAAAAAACACAAAAAAAATTACCGGAAGGGTTTTTATTTGATATATAATAATAATTTACATGCATTAAGTTCACCGTCTGTTATACAGTCTGGCGTGCAGTAGGTATAGATTTAGGTTTATGCTGATACTAATCATATTTTACAATCATATATAATATATGTAATACAATATATATACTTTCGTTTAACCAACGTCTTTAGACAAAATAAATCCATTGTTTATACGTCCCTACCATGTATTTATTTGTAATTTTTCAAGTACTATCAATAGTGTTTTTAAAGTATAAGTTTTAACGTAAAATAATACTTTCCTACTCATATAAAAAATGTAAGGACATTTATAAGAACACTTTCTATGACTAAACATGATTAATTTATTGTTTGAAAATCCTTCACGTTATAACCAAAGGAAATAATTATTTTTAGTAGGAAATAGTTCTGTCAATTGCTTTTTGTTTTTCCCAAATCAAAAACCAATCCATGCACCATATTTAAAGAACAATCATGAAATCAACACGTTAAAACAGTAAGATAGTAAAATTCGCGAATTAGTAAAAGAGGAAGTAGACACTTCAATTATTTTCACGCAGTTGTAACCCTTTCTAATGTTATTCTGTTAAAAAACAACATAGGTAACGACCAGGCGCGTGCAATCAGTACATTGAAATAAGCTATAGGTAATTTATATTTTGGGAAATAAAGGAAAAATATGTATTTATCTGACAGAATATTATGATATATTAAAGTCTGCATAATATGAAAATAACTGATAGAAATATTACGATATATATATTTTATTTCGCAGAAAGTCTAGTTCATTACAGATTATTTTAAAGTACTGCACACCGCTGGTAACGACTCCATACAAAACGGATCAATCGAAAGGAACTTTCAATTCAGTAAATAGCCAATTATATGACTTGAGTAATTCACTAGCTTAAAGATAGAACAGAGTAATGCGAATAGCTCAATGCGGCGAATGCACAATGCGGTGAGTTGTCGTGGTAGTTTTTAGAACTAAGCAATTGATCTCTACTGTTACACATATGGATTTAATTGTTAAATAATGTTTTCGGTTATGTTAATCCAATTATTTAATTTATATCTGTTTTCCGGAATTTTTAGTAATGCACAGCTTTTTTGCTTGTACGCACTACACGCCCCTGAGTTATGTCACGTTGAACATACCTCCTTCACCGCCGTCTGTCATTAAGCCAATCAATCACGTACACACCGTCCACAGCCTGCAATTTCCTCGGGTTTAAACCTGTCATTTGACGGAGATAATGTGCATAATTTTTAATAAAGACGCGAGTTGTCACCTTGATTCATCGTCACATTGAATTCTTGTGACCACATGACATTGTTGTGACGTAATTTATAACACACCATGATACGTTTTGGTGACACAACCTAGAATATGTTTAATGGCTGGCATCCTGTGAAAATAAATCACGCGCGTACACTACTTTTGTTCAATTACATTTAATCATATAAAACATCACATTCAAAATTTTGCAAAATATTCTAAAAATGAAATAGAGTATAAATCAATCAAATGTATTCCATTATATTTTTATCAAATTGAAAAAAGACCAGAGAACCAGCCATTAAACGTATTCTGTGCAAGGGTGATGCGCATTGCTGGTCATATTTTCATACGTGCATAATTTTGTGAATTATACGTAGTAAACTAAACACACCTTGAGTAATTTTTTTGCTGCTGTTGTTTCGAGAACAAATGCACCTCTTAGTATAGTTTTCTATGCCATGTTTTGACTGCCGCGTTAGTTAATAATATTATAGTAAATATTACGGCAAAAATGGCAAAGATGTAAAAAATAGATATCCCCCACACCACCTTGCCTAATCGCGCCAGGTCTTTCGAGGATTTATTTTATTCCCGTCATTTTCAAAACTCGCCTACAAACAAGATTTTAATATCACTATTATTATGATTTCCTTTTTTAACAGTACAACAGGCCACGAGATCCAATCACTAATAGCGAAATTAGAAGTCGGTACATCGCCCACTGGACTACGAGGGTCGCATTTGCGTTCACATAGTTATAGTATGAAAAAAAACAATACATAAAACGAACTATATTATATTGAAAGCTGCTCTTGACGAATGTCACAGCAACAAACGAGATCTTGTTTATTATTAAATTGATACAATATATGCAAGTGTGATTATCGCGTCAAATAATGGGCAATATTTAGATATTTTAATTCTTCAATGATTTCCCGTCATTTCTAGTTTACTAAAATGATTGGTTGGATAACTGATCATTTTGACAATATTAATTTCAATATACATTAAATTAATCAATTAGAAAAAATCTATATATCGACAAAACAATTTCGGTTGGCACCGGGATTCGAATCTGGACCTTTTTCTATCCGGATAAAAATACCTTACCGTTTCGCTTTATTAACCGATTGTTTTCGATAAAATTTTACATTATTTTCTGTACTCAATTGATGCATTTATTATTCTTAGAAAAACACATTCTTATTGTGAAGTTGTAATTATTCAGAACAGACGGTCTGTGATATTTTAAATATTAATTAGGAAGATATACATATAAAATCAATTTTATCGAAAAATATTGTTGTTGCGCCTCCGAGATTCAAACCTAGATGTCTTTCCTAACCGGAGAAGGTGCATTATTATCCAACTATGCTACAGCGACAATATTTTTAGCGACAAATTTTCGAACCTATGTTATTTTTTTGATATTAATACATTTAATCGTTCCATAATTTTAAAGAGCCTTATTTTTACAGAATCTCAAATACCTTTGAGTAAACTGATAGCAGACGCCAGAATTATCAGTTCATTTTTATTAAATTTTGGACACATTGATACAACTTTACAAAATCTCAAATACCTTTGAGTAAACTGATCGCAGACGCCAGAATTATCAGTTCATTTTTATAAAATTTTGGACACATTGATACAACTTTATTATTAGGAGAACACATTCTTATTTTGAAGTTGTAATTATTCAGAACAGACGGTCTGTGATATTTTAAATATGAATTAAATATATTAATTAGAAAGATATACATATAAAATCAATTTTATCGAAAAATATGGTTGTTGCGCCACCGGGATTCGAACGTGGATCTCTTTCCTAACCGGGGAAGGTGCATTATCCAACTATGCTACAGCGACAATATTTTTAGCGACAGTTTTCGAACCTATATGTTACCTTTTTGATATTATTTATATTTATATCATTTATTATTTCATTTTTTTAAGATTGTTTCTAATTGATTAATTTAATTTGTATTAAAAATACCACAGAATTATGTTATACAAATGCAACTTCACAACAAAAATACTCCATTAAATTTTGTAATTATGAACTCATTTTACCTTCCTTAATTGTATATTATTTTCAGAAATGGCTCTTGTACCGTGAAAACATACTGAATTACCTATATCGCGTATTGAGAAATTCCTGATAATGTAATTTAATATTCAACGTTGATTTAAAGCGCGATTTAATATTCAAGTTGCTTGCTGTAGCACCGAGGAGTCGGCTGTTCGGTGTTAAATATTTTTATATTGCTAGATGAAACAATCTAATTACGTAGGTACCAGAATGTTAATAAAGGCTATGTTTAGAGACCAGATCCGAACAGCCTAACTGAATGAAAACGTGAGCTGTATGCACGCACATTTCATTACTTTGGCACTTGACCGGATATGAAAAAATATTACTGTCTGTAGGTCTCATTTTTTCAAATGAATTAACCAAACTTTGCGTACTCAGCCTATGTATGTAGGGACTTACTTTCTATATGTTCAATAATACAATTCAATATAGGAACCGGCTAACTATTCTGTATGCATATGAAAATTATTATGATTTTTTTCCAATCATTATTGACGAGCATGGACATTTAGTATAATACTATAAAAAATGAAAACCTGGTGTTTTCCTAAGACAAATCTCATTTTTAGAAGAGTTTTGTAGTCTTACTTTATATATTTAATATGTATAAGATACGTAACAAATAAGATTTAAATAATTTAATATTAATAATTAAAATAATAACCAAACTAAAAGTAAATTTCAATGACAATTGAACAATTAAAATAATTGAAGTATAATAAAAATCATAATTATGTAAATGTTGTGTACTTACATATTTTTTAATTAACATATTTTAAGTTGTAAATTGAGTTAAAACACTGTTTTATTGCACTATATTTTTTATTGTGTTAAACGATATAACGTTTTCAGGAACCCCACCCCTACCTCCGTTAACTCCAAACACCCCATATATTACTGTCTGAAAGTGTTTTTAATTTTAGTTAAACTATAATATTGATAATGGGAAGATGTTCCCGAAAACGTTATATCGTTTAACACAATAAAAAATATAGTGGAATAAAACAGTGTTTTAACTCAATTTACAAAATAATCATGCAATTCCACAATGTTTCACCAAAAACCTTTGAACAGTATTTTAATTATTTATTTTTAATATTGGATTTTAACAATTTTTATTTTGTTTATGAGATTTTACAAATTATTGATCTAAACTCGTACGAAAAATATCTACATATTTACTCATTACTACTAGTACACGTACCTACATTTTCATTTATACACGATATTAAAAAATAACAAATAATTTTATTTAATTTTCAGTTACTTATTAGTTTTGTATAGTTATTTATCTTCCTGATGCGTGAACGGGTATATCCAATGCAATAGTATATCTACATACATGCTTAAATTCTAATAAATAACGAAAATTCTATATTGATAACGTCATAAATAGATATGTCATAAGCGTAATATTTTGAATTAAATTCATTATAATACTAATACACACATATACCTATTATATATCTTATAATCGAAGAATTGAATCTAATACTATATTAGAGGTAGCCAAGAATATCAGTGGCGTGTTCCATCTGACCAACAAAAACCTTGAACTGTCACGCACAAGATGACTGTCAAAAGTGAGCTGAATTATTGATTTGTCATTCTATGACTGAGCGTTGCAAATTATATCTATTTGGTGTTTAAAAGTGTTTCGGCGAAACGGGTCAGGTAAAATGTCGATTTAAAATTATTGCGCGGTTGAAGGTTATTAATCAAATATTATATTTAAAATTCGACGTTCTGCACTTCTCAGAAGAAAACTCATTTGGTTGTAGATATTTTCTTAGAAAGTATTTTGTTAATCATTTTGAATCCGTCAGAGGAGTTTGATCTGAAAGTTTTCCTTACTGAGTATTTTAATAAATATTTCATACTAGCATTCCATCGAATATATCATTATGATTTAAACAAGCATTATGGTATCCGATAAATTTGCCTTGTACCAATTTTATTTTAATATCTGCTCCAATGTGTTATATGGAATTTTAACAATCTTATTTATCTCTTTCTGATTCGTTGTTTTTGGTTGAAATAATTAAAAAATATAATACTTGTAAGTTAAATATTTGAAGCAATAACTGTGTAGTGTATTTTAATATTGAATATATAATAATGTTGTGTGTGTAAACCTACCAGCTTTGAAACAACTGTTTGTTCTTGTATCAGGGTAGTGTAAAATTAAATTAAAAAATATAATTTTGTGTTTATTTTGTTGACTTTTCAAGACTTCATTTTTAAAATTTGCAATATTCAAATTCCTAGTAACCCTTTAGTTAAATGTGGTTTTAAATAATAAAACTAAAGTTTAATTATAAAAATTATTGTTTTTAATTATTGAATGGTTAGTTACGGTACTAGTTGACGGTTTAAAGGGAATAATTAACAAACGATGTTTAGAAATGATTCTAAAAACAAATGATAGTGTGATTGAGAAAGCCAAAGTAACGAGTATGTAAGCCACTGAAAATAGTGTAGCTGGATGCAGCGACAACTTTGATGTGTTGGTTATGTAGTTGAATGCCTGAAACGAGACTGTTAAAAAAGATGAGACGAGTACTTTCAGGTAACCTAGATGAATATCCAGGTCAAAAAGCCGCTATAAAGACTCCTTAAAAGCGAATCATCAAAGGGCCAACATTACTAGCTGTACAAGACTACCTGGAGAGCAATGGTATATATATAATGGTAACTTAATACTTCGAAGAAAAACGTCAACAGTAAGCTGCAATCAGAAGAAGAAAACGCAAAGGAAAAGAAGATCAATCAGAGCACAGAAGCAGCCATGGCCAAGATGACCCAAAACATGTGGACTTGGAATAGTTTTCAGCAACTTTATAACCCACAATCATGAAGTGTGAATGTCTTTCTCAGACACGAAGGATAGTCTAATTTTTGTTTATTATATTTACATTTACTACTCTTCTTACTAATCTTACTACTTGCACACACAACATACAAACTATTATTAGAAATTTAAATGTCATATTTCCTACATTAAAATATTAAACTGATGCGTATCTATTAATATTATTTACTTATTATATTATTACTAGTAAGCTACAATGTTACACACATGATGATTGTATTCATTGTTTCAGGTCTATTTTTGATGTATTATATATAGTTTATACTATGCATCCATCAGAAACGGATCATCACGCCTAGCATAAGCCATGGTATTATTTAGTTCAGGTAAGTATTTCTCACGTTAATAATAAAGTCATACATAACACAATATTAGGACTCTAGACAATGATTCCTTTGTTAAGTCCTAACAATAAGATGTTAAGACTTTGTCTATGTTAAGTCGTAGTTCATCAAACAAAAGCATATGTTTGTAGGCACGAGTATGTACATAAATTCGACTCAAGAATTTTTACTTATAATAATAATGTATTTTCGGTAGATTTCGATAGAAGATGGATTTTCAATACATTTTCTTTATCATGATCAAATTTCGAAACCATCCTCGATCAATCTTTTCTGAAAAATTGATTGCTTTACTTGGTTAACCAGCTTGATTTGCCTTTTTGTTTTAAAATGGAGCTGTTCATAAATTTTAAAATTTCGTAACTACGTTAATATTGGACCTAGAGAATAAAGTAAAAATTACACAAACACACACAGACAAAATCTACGCAGAGGTGGTTTTGTTAATATGTTTAATGTGACCAAACGCGTGTATCGATTGCAATTTTTGTCATTAAAATACAATACAAAAATATCGCTTCATTGTGTCTATCTAAATTGTGTTCATACCGGTCGTGGTATCGTTGTTTAAACCTCGCTGTAAAAGGCAAAATCAGTTAATAATTAAAAAAGTTTAAATGTTTTTGGACAATTTTCCATTTTCGTTAGACTAGTGCGGTTCCCCACAATGCTTCGCTAGTGGTGTATCGAATTATCAGTTCAATGACCCGCTCGATATCGGCTGTGTTCGAGACTAAAACACTTAACTGTGATGTTTTAAAACATTTTGTTTCCCAGTACGTGTTGCTCATATTTATTTATAAGGACAATCCGAAGATTTGGATGTAAATTGTGCAGAATCTGGTGAAATCCCAGAGCCAATGCGGTTTGGGCAGAGAGATTGAATGATTTTTGGCACACGGTTATTTCCGTACAATATATGTGCATAATATTATATCCACCTATAAATATCGCATTTTTTGCTTGGACCGAGTTTAAAAATAGAATTATAAAATACTATCACCGATGGATTGTTACTAGACAGGCCACTTCGAGGCCAACTTGGACGCAGTGCGGCCACGGCCGGAGTTTCCATAGAACCTATTTTTCAATGTTGAAAATATTATTTATTATCAAAAAAAGGAGACTTTACCGCAGTACAACCTAACTTAACTAAATAACGCACGCAAATACCCAGTTTACGGAACGTACCGTTTTAGCGCTAACGCGACACACGGCGGTCACGGAAAAGCGGTATGTGTCTTGGCTACACAGTGAATCTCGGTTGGATTCCATCATTAGTAATCTCTGATTAATTTCTAAGAGGTCCAGGTTCGAATACGGTAATAGATAGATTTATTTTTCTAGTCGATCAATTTAATTTGTATTAAAATATCACAGAACTATGTTCTTAAAATGTGTGTTCTCCTTAATAAAAAAATGTATATTCAAATTTCACAAATGCCGTGTCACGTCACAAACTGAAATAGCACAACGCCAGGTTTATAAAAGGTTTAAATTGTTTTGTTCCAATTTTGAATCCGATTTGTTTGTTTAGCGACTGTTGTGGCGGCGACGGGTGACGCGGCGAAAAGCGCCTGGCGACAGGCGGTTCCGCTACAGATAACAGTCACACGAGTTGTGTAACGGACTCGGGCATTTTTGGAAATGCCATGGTGGATTTATCGTCGTGAACATTTCCAGAACATTTGGCAAAGTTCTTCTTAGAGAGCGGTGACTACGGCAATTATGTTGGAACCGGGTCGTCAGAAACAGTTCAGTCAAAAAGATATTGAAATGCTCGCGCTCCAGATACGGTAATTATTACTGGAAAAGAAAACAACTGCTGCTTTTGTACAGCTATGCTCTATGCTCTACAGCTAGAGACGTTTGTCGCTGGTGAGAAAAATAACAATCGACACGCACAACCTCAATATTTGCTACCTTTTCAATAGTCATAGTTATACGTTGACCTGTGAAATATTTACGAGGATTTTATTTACTTTGTGCAATTTTGAAAGCGGCTTTTAAATATATATATATTTTAAATAACCCGTGGCCGGTCACCTGACATTTTTTAGTCGTTCTAGAAGAATCGTTTGTGGCTCGATAATTTTTGTTCAATCTAAAATAATGGACAGGAGCTGTAACTGGAAATTGAAATGATATCACGAGCCGGAATTATATTTGTGAGAATTTCATTTATTTTTTTCTAAACTGTATGACAGTTTTACGGAAATGATTGCCTTTTATATAGTTATATTATTGAGGTTTTATAAACATTTTTTTTTATAACTGAAATATAACAAGAGGAAAAAAATAGATATGAAAATGTTAATGAACTAAAAGTATGCATTATCCAACACCACATCACAGTAAAGTTAAAAGAAATTAGATGAATTACTTAGAAAGATATAAAAAAAAAAAATCAATCTTTCAAAAAAATATACAATTTTTACAGGGTGTTGTAGACCTAGTCCACAATATTTTATGGGTGGGATAAATGAATATAATATAATATAACAATTCTCTCCCGATCTTATTGAATTATTTTCCTCTCTCGCGTTAAACATTAGTCAGTTTGTCGTTCGAAGACACCGATGAAGCCTGCCTGCATTGCCTGGGTTGTGACTAGGTTAGGCGCTCAGTTGGAGTCGGAATGTTAACAAATACTTCCGATGTGAATTTCAGTGACTGCCATTATCTCGCAAGCTTTATTTTTTGTTCTAACGGGGATTCGACGTCATCCCTGCGGTACAGTCGGTACAAAATTGAAATAATTTAGTCATTTAGATTAACTGCGAGTGAAAAATGTCCTTCACATAAATATCGATATTTTTTAAAATTAATAATAATAACACCTTACTTCTCTAATATAATATGTATAGAGCTTTAAACAGTTATAATGTATTACATCATATCAAAAACATATGATGTTATTTATATAACTTGAATTATTTCTAATATATTACATACAGAAATGTTGAAGTATTTTGAAATAAATAAATATGTGACTTATTTGCAGAATGAATTTAGTGGTTAATAGAATCAGCTGCATAGTGTGGTCGTTTTTTAACAGATGGAAGCAAAAATCAAGAACATTTTCAAGATAAATAACTCGTATTTTAAAATACGTTATAGAGTGATATAACAAGTAATAATAATGTCACCCAACCTTTTTAGGTAGGCCAGTATAAGACCAGTAATTATCCTCACACATCTCTGATTACAGATGTCGGCCGCAGCTTTCTTTCTTTTAAAATGTTACATATAGTATTGCCCAGACGTTGTCAGACGCATTGAATTATTTTATCTGAAGTTATCGGTTCGGTTGCGTTAGACATCGCCAGGCTTCATGTTTTTTATTTACAATTTTGTGCGTTATTTTCAAAGTATGTTATTAATGTTTTCTATTGTATTGATAACCGAATTAATGGACTGTTTATTGATTCTAGTAAACATCTAAAAAATATTTTAAATGAACCGATTATAAATCTAGTTTAATGTTATGTTGTTCACTTAAATATAGGTGTTAAAAAGATTCATGCATATCACCTTTGTGGAGATCTTAGTTATCGGATAATAGAATTGCTCGATATTCAAATCAAAATCTTTGAGGACCAATGTGATACACAATAATTGGCCCCTATTGTATGTGACAATGTTAAGAAATCATTGAAAATGTTATAAACATAATCACTTTGTTTTTTGACAATGTTATACACATTTTTAACTTTGTTCGCTTCGCTTACTTTGTCGAGGATTTTTATTATTTTAGTCTTAAGGTCATTATATATTTTAAACATAGGAACTTGATTAGTTTTAAATGATTTCAAAGACAAAGATAATGTATAATAATGAAGTATTTGTCTATTTTTCGGTAGTGGGTACTAAGCGTAGTGTATCTGAACAGTGGACAGTTTGTCAGACCAGAAAAAACGTAATTATTCGCGTCGTGAATAGCATTAGCTCTGGTTGTGACATCAGCCCTGGGACCATGTCTCCAGGCGGAATGTCCGCGGGACGCAGCCGCTAATGGCCCTCGACCGTGAGGACAATAAGCGAAATAATTAATAAAAAAAACAGAGCGGCATGACAACGCGACTTTCTTAAATAGAGAGTTCACGAAAAAATCATATTTTTAAGACCTAATTATTGATCCACAGAAGAGATTCGTTGGCAGTTAGTAACTGCTGTTGTTGGAGCAAAAGAAAATCACATTATTTGTCATGAATTTATAATGGAAGTAACCGTAATCGCTTTTACAGTTACGAGCAGTATCCTGAAATTGTTTGATGAAAGGATTCCGATGATCGCGAAGGTGATTGCGGACGCTTTAAGATTAAAATAACTTGCTATTAGAACTTCGATACAAATTGAAACAATATTTTTATTTATTATCTTTGTTTTATTAACCACTAAAATGAGTTTAAATACATCTACCGGTTTCGAAAAATACAATTTTCTTCTTCAGGATGTCATAACTAACTAAAACATATATTGTTTCTTTGACAGAATCTATTTTAAAAAAATCTATTTTTTAAAAAAAAAAAAATTTTTTTTTTAGTACCTAATTCAAATCATTACTTAATACAAATTTACTCGAATAATTTTTAGGAAAAAATTTTTAGAATGGGACTCGTAGTTAAATTTAGTTGGTTGTTTATAATTTTTTGATTAGTTTTACACGCTTTATTTATCTCCAACGATTCCAAATTATTTAATTTGTGACCAACACCGTTTATATGCAAAATTGACAATCCCAATTTTTTATCAAAATCATGACCATTTTCTATCAAATGATTAGCAAATTCTGAAAACCCAATATATGTTTTAGTTAGTTATGACATCCTGAAGAAGAAAATGGTATTTTTCGAAACCGGTAGATGTATTTAAACTCATTTTAGTGGTTAATAAAACAAAGATAATAAATAAAAATATGAATCTTAACCACAAAGATAACATTGCTGATTTTAAAAGTATAATATTGAAATTGTCTCTGCGTTCGAGGCTATTGTAGTCAATAGAAGCAACCTCAACCCGAGAAAAAAGAATGTACAAAAATTCATGAATTTCCAATAATTTACCTTATCTTTTGATGTCATTACCAGTGCCGTAACTATGCTAATGCAGTGCACTAGGGCCTACGACAGATAGAGGCCAAAGAGTTACAATCCGTCCATCACGCCTTACAATCTATTCAGCAATGATATTTTTGCGAGTATCGATACCTTTCCTAGCGTTAATAGTAATCCGCAACAGGAAACGGAATTTAAAAAATATCTTCTCAAGAGTATTGTGAAAACTTGTGAATACATTATCTCTGTATACAGTTGCAGTATCCCGCTAATATATCGGGTTAGGGACCAAACCATCGGCGTAAAGTGAAAATCGCCTTAAATTTCAAGCGCATATAAATTACCTTGCAAAGCGTACATATTATATGAGAAAAGACGCTTATTTTATTATTACTATTTAATGTTAATATTCGTAATTGTATAAACAATACTTTTTTACTCTTTTTCCGTTTTGCATTGGGGTCAAACTTTTGTAGTTATGCCACTGGTCATTACCTAATCTTTAATGAAAATTTAGTTTATTAAAACCGGTTTAGAATATATATATATAAATAAGTAAACTATTTTAATAATGTAAACAGTTATATTGATTAAAATGCTCATCGATAGCTTTTGTTCAACAAACATCTGCACTTTTTGTAGTACACCTACATTGCACCATTTCGGAGACGGGGTGACATTTCAGATATAGCCTGGGGCATAAAATACCATCGCGCTAGCCATGATTATGAGAGAGGGATGGATTTGACTCATGACTTAATTTTTTTGTTGATAATATTGACTTATCTTTCGACATATTATATAATATCTGAATTGTCAAGTTTTTAATACACTATGTAATATCTACCACACTTAAATGTAATCGTTTGGCGATAAATTGAAATCAGTATTTTATCCAGATAAAATTGATGAATGCAGATAAACGCGACGGACTGATAGGAAAATAAATATACCATGGTTCCAGCTTCAGTCCTTTGGTGCTGTGGGGTTGAATCACCTTGTTGCAACACCTGTCTCTGGATAGCATAGCTGATGGTGTGCAATCTTCAGATATTAAACTTTTATTATTAGGAGAACACGTTCTTATTGTTAAGTTGTAATTATTCAGAACATAGGTAATTTAAGGTAACCGAAGGTATTTGAGATTATGTAAAAATAAGGTAGATGGCTCTTTCAAATAATGGAACGATTAAATGTATTAATATCAAAAAGGTAACATATAGGTTCGAAAATTGTCGCTAAAAATATTGTCGCTGTAGCATAGTTGGATAATGCATCTTCCCCGGTTAGGAAAGAGATCCAGGTTCGAATCCCGGTGGCGCAACAACAATATTTTTTGATAAAATTGATTTTATATGTATATCTTTCTAATTAATATATTTAATTCATATTTAAACTTTTATTATTTAATTCTAATTTAAGTCATTTCAAGCGTGATTAGAATGATTTTTATTAGATCTGAAGCACACTAGAGATATTATATCTATAACTAATTAATTGTTTTATTATTCTGGTTGTCGATTTTATAAAACTCTGAAATTTATTTATTTTCTAATAAATTGGGTAATTAATATCCACACACCTCGCTTCTGCAACCGCGGCAGAATGGTTAAGATGTCTGACTAGTAATCGGAATTCCTTTGGGAGCGAAAATTCTACCGACTGTGAATTTTCTTAACGTATGTTCTCTTTTAATAATTGATTTATTTTATTTTCCTTTTTTAAATTTCATTTGAATAATCATTTATTATATTACACGCTAATTATCGACGATTAGACACAACATAATTATTTGTTTTTCCAAATTTTCATCAAATGCTGTCGATGGTGGCGAGATTGTGTAAGGTCCGTATCAATGTTATTTGAAAATATGATTCCAAATTGGGTCGTATGTACAACACGTAATGACGCACGGTATCCGTGGGCCACTAGTGAGCTGTGTTACGTTTCAAAAGGTTCATCTGCGATTGTAATTATTGCAAGCAATTTTAGTGACAATAATAATTATGCGGCCCGCATTACTCTCTGCCTTTGGAAAGCCGAAGACCGTCCCGAAGGAATGCGCGGGCGGTCGAGGATGAAATTATAAAGGAGCCAAAAAGAAATAAAAGAATCGCAATTAGCGAGCAGAATTTCCGGGCAGCTTTTGTGGCCGACGTAATGACCATCGCGGTCGGCTACCGAGCGGCGCACGCTGGGCCCGAGGACTTTCAAATGCGACAAAACTATCGTTTTAATGTACACCCAATATATCCTCTGATATATTCTCCGCAATGAGAAATTTGATCTCTCATTATGCAAGGGAAGAAAGCAGGGGTTATCTTGGATGCGTCACCTCACAAAGTGGATCAATATCCAAAATACTAGCGACATTAAACCTACATCTTATACAGGATAAATCAGCATACTCGGTTGCCAATCTTCAACAAAAGACGACGCACAAATTTTTTTTTTAACCATGAGTTAAATTTAATACACCAACCGGTTTCGGAAAGTGCCATTTCCTTCATCAGGATGTAAAATAAACTAACTAAACCATATATCAAATTGATATAATGTTTTAAAATACTGTTTAAAAAAATTTAAATAAATATTGATTATTTAATAAATAAATCTAGTATCTAACTTAAATTGTTACGATGATGAAAAACGTGAGAATTGACCTAATGATACAAAATTATTGAAATTTTTTTTAGGATAGGACATTTGATAAAAAATTTGGATTGTCTGTTTTACTTATAAACAATGTCGGTCTTGAATTGAATAATTTAGAATCATTAGAAATAAGTAAAGCGTGTAAAATTAACCAAATTGTAATAAATAACGAACTATATTTAACCATTACTAATATAAGAATAAAAACCATAATGTAAAGTTTGCAATAAATATTAAAAATAAAAATAATGTACACACGAATGACAGATGTACTCCCTAGTTTCTGTTCCATGAGTTCAGATTAAATATATGTATATAATACTCAATGATGAGTTTGTTTTAATAATATTTCCTTTTCTCATGACAGGATCACGATTTTGATGGAGTCTCTCGATTAACCTTTTGACGATATTCTTTCATTTCTCTCGGTATCCCGCAGTTATTCCCGCAGCTGCTACAAGTGTAGTGCCTGTTTCAGTCTTAACTAGGTCGGTCTAGCAGATGGGGAGGATGAATCTCTGTATCTGGATACCTTCATGCTTTCAACCACCATAATGTCTCTCCAGGCTATCATATCTCCTGGACAACATGTACGAAATATTAAATAAGGATACATTTATAACACGTAACTGTAAGCTTGTTGGAAATTTTCAGCTCCTGTAGTATGGAGACCTTGGTGCGAGGAGCGATCCATGATATACTTAACATGCGTTCCCAGCAAAGAAATAGGTACAAATTAAATGTATGATTTTTCAATTAAATTATAATGAGTAACATGTGTTATAAAATAGTGTATCAAATATTTAATACCCATTAGGTATATATGATGTTGCGCAATGCTCACATCACAAACATAATATTATTATGGTATACAATGTTGAATATAGTAATATAATTAATGTATTAATTAATTAATTTTTTTTTTTCGATATCTTTCGATTTAGGTATGTCGCAAGTTGGTAGTGTCCACGTCCACCGTGCAGCGTTCCGGTTGAAGTAACAGCGCGACTACAACACTTCAAATTTATTCATCAGGTGATTGTTAGGAACCCAATGTTCATACACTTTATGATATCCTTGATCGAGATTTCACTCATGTTTTATTTAATAAAGTTTGAATTAAAATAGTGCACGTAATTTCACGAATGATGGCATTTTTTTAACATTTTATTAAAATGAATACGTAACCACTAAAATTATTAATCAGAAGTAATATAACGTCACAATTTTCTATCCTGTTATACCACTCTTGTTGTGTTCACTTTAATATATCTCATGCACGATCGTCGGTTGTTGAAGCTTTTAATATGGCTGTCTTCGTTAGATTAGATACTGATTCTGATCTAACTGATCATGCCAGGTATTAGCACCTATCGCCATTCACATTTAAGATATACAATTTTAATTTTTTTTAAATCTTTTTCAGGAACGTCATTTCCGCTCACTGCGTTGATTACACCAACGCAACTGTTAACGCTTCTATTGTAACCGATAATACTTTGTACTGTGAACTGTGAAGGAAAGCCACAAGGTATAATTTAACTGATGGAACAAATCGTAATAGAGAACTTCTTTCTTTTACTTTTCTTTTATTATAATCTCCCAATTTAAGCTTAGAACCTTTTGATAATTAAATGCACTGAGTGGAATCAAAGCGGGGGAGTGCACAACTCTTAACGGTTCCGAGATACGGTATGTCCCACAGGGGATTTTTTCTGTTTAAGATATATAAATCTTGTTATGTTGCAGAATCCCCGTCGCCCAACTAAAGTGAAGAGATTCAGGAATGGGTGACCTTGGACGCAGGGTAAAATGCCTGGCTGCAATGATCTTTTGTCAGGATTGAATTTATCAGGAATCAGAATAAGCTTTTAATTATTACACTCCAATGATCGTGATATAAAGGAGTCTTGTGTCATAAATTTCGCCTCATGTTATGGAACTGGATGCAATTGTGCGAATTGGACTCTCCGTATGGTAGCATGCTCGTCTTGTAGTTAGCAGACATACAAATGAAATGTGAATAGATATTCTTAATAAATATATTTTAATACAAATTAAATGCATCAATTAGAAAGATATACAGGAAAATTCTATTGATTGAAAAAATATATCTGTTGCTACCGGGATTCGAACCTGGATCCTTTCCTATTCGGGGAAATGCGTTAACCGATTACACCACACCAACAGAGTAAATTAACGACAAATTTTCCAAATTATTATTCCAAATTTATAATTATTTTAATATTTTTTTCGATAAAAGTAATTTTTCTGTATATCTTTCTAATTGATACATTCAGTTTGTATTAAAATACCACAGAACTACATAATGTATTCTCCTTAATTAATTAAACTTGTTTTTAGGAGAACACATTCTTATTGTGAAGTTGTAATTATTCAGAATAGACGGTCTGTGATATTTTAAATATGAATTTAATATATTAATTAGAAAGATATACATATAAAATCAATTTTATCGAAAAATATTGTTGTTGCGCCACCGGGATTCGAACCTGGATCTCTTTCCAAACAGGAGAAGGTGCATTATCCAACTATGCTACAACGACGATATTTTTAGCGACAAATTTTCGAACCTATATGTTACCTTTTTGATATTAATACATTTAATCGTTCCATTATTTGAAAGAGCCATCTACCTTATTTTTACAGAATCTCAAATACCTTTGAGTAAACTGATGATAGCAGAAGCCAGAATTATTAATTGATTTTTATAAAATTTTGGACACATTGATACAACTTTTTTATTAGGAGAACAAAAAACATTATATCTAAGCTCTATTTATGGTAACACACAAAATAATATGACAGCTTAGAAAAGGAAATCACCCCAAGCGCAAGACGCAACAACACAGAACAATACCTGGAAGAGAAGCACTAGGGTAGACGGATGAGTTCCCTCCGAATGGGGAAACCCTGGAGTCCGCCTAGCCAGCCCAGGTGACCCTGGAGCGACCTCGGAGTTACCACAGCCGGCCCATTGGCCCATGTCTGAGACTTTGTCATGTGTCATCCGATTGAGGCTATATTCAAATGGGGGAATAAACAAGAATGTGTTTTTAAGGTAAAAATAAAATATAATTAATTCTAGCTGGGGCAGATTGTTCTAGACACATCAAAGATTTATTAAATTCGGGCGAGGAATGCTGAGAATTGTTGAGGATATTACTTTGTGATTATCGCGTAGATTATATATACTACTAATATCAATGCTATAGAAGAATTACAGGCTGTGTTACCACTGGAAGTTGTATTCTAAACTGAAGGCGTTTTGACAAGGAAGAAATATAATCTTTCAGAGAAGCACTCTGTTGTAAAAGTGTAAAAGTGCACACGTGGAAGTCATGTTGCCTTCTTGAAAAATATTAATATTTTTCTAGGGAAATTCTTAAATTACGGCTAAATATATTATAACGTTAAATAATGCCATATTGATAATTTAACAGAACGAATACATTCAAGTTCGCTTCAAACATGCAATTACGCCGTTTTGTAAAATGTCTGTTTCCGGAGTACCGTGCAGCGCAAGTGAGATACCTAAGTATTACATTTAATTAATATATGTTTAGGATAGATTTTGGATGAAAATATTGCGCAGTTTAATTTGTAAAATATAAATTCTTCCGCTACATGTTTCCAGTTAACGCAAAATGCAACCTTTGAATCAATTAACGTACGTAATTAATATATACATATATAAAATTGAATGTATGTCTTAATAATAATAAGAAAACATTTTTTATTTAGGAGAACACATTCTTATTGTGAAGTTGTAATTATTCAGAACATAGGTCTGTGATATTTTAAATATGAATTAAATATATTAATTAGAAAGATATACATATAAAATCAATTTTATCGAAAAATATTATTGTTGCGCCACTGGGATTCGAACCTGGATCTCTTTCCTAACCGGGGAAGGTGCTTTATTTATAATACATTTAATCGTTCCATCATTTGATAGAGCCATCTACCTTATTTTTACAGAATCTCAAATACCTTTGAGTAAACTGATAGCAGACGCCAGAATTATCAATTCATTTTTATTAAATTTATTAAAGGTATTTGAGATTCTGTAAAAATAAGGTAGATGGCCCTGTCAAATGATGGAACGATTAAATGTATTAATATCAAAAAGGTAACATATAGGGTCGAAAATTGTCGCTAAAAATATTGTCGCTGTAGCTTAGTTGGATAAAGCACCTTCCCCGGTTAGGAAAGAGATCCAGGTTCGAATCCCGGTGGCGCAACAATAATATTTTTCGATTAATTTGATTTTATATGTATATCTTTCTAATTAATATATTTAATTCATATTTAGAAAACATTTTGTCGTATGAAATGCTGTCACAAAGCAATTTTGCAATTGTTGAAGGAATGTATGTCTTTCTGTTTGTTATCTATACAATCCAGCACCCATGATCGATTTAAATAAAATTTAGTATAATTATTAATTAGAACCCTGCGCTAAGCATAAGTATTATATTACTGCTCAGTAATATAACTGTGTACTGGACTGAATGCTATCCGTTCCAAATTTTGGATTCTTAGAAAATGTAGTAATCCCACCCAACCTCCGTGGATATCTCTCACCATGTCTAGGCTAATCTTTTTAGTGCCTTCGCGAAACTACAAAACCTCTTTTCCCCAACTCCAAACCCCTTTTTAAATTTTAGCTAATTCTGAATTTAAACTGGTCACGGACCACAAGTATCAAATAAATATGTAATTTAGATTTATTTCGTAAAAATTACACTTATTCACAGCTTTATTGATTGTATGGAGAGCACGCTTCTGGTATCTATCCAGATATAATACAGCAAAGGAATAGTAAGTAGAAGATAGGCTGCAAAAAATAAATAAAATACAATACGAGATCCTGCAGGCATAACTACGCAAGTTTTTCATAGCACCTTAGTTTCATCAACCTGAAATGTGATCGCGGTTTTGTAATCTGCTCTCTGTAAGCGACATCTTCCAAGAGGAGCTATTCAGTATTGAATCATTTTACAAACTCGTTAGTACCAAAGCGAGGTTGACGATTGTACAATATGCTCATTGTGGCCAATATTCAACCGAATTATCCATTTCTAACTGGCCGTAAAAACCGCGAGCCTCGATTGGACGCCTCCCCGAGTAAACCCGACCGATGGACGCTGCAGTCATGCTCTACGATCCGGCTCGGCCAATCACGGGCCGCGGTTCCGGTCTGTCGCTCATGCGGTTACCGCGGAAGACGGCAGCTGCCGCCGAGATTTTTTTTAGAAATTAAAATCGAGAACAGAACGCTCCGCAAGTGCCGCCCGGTTGCCGGCCGGGAGAATGGCGCAATGCCACTTGAAATCGTTCACGGAGGTTTTTGCTAGAAGGGTGTCTCGTAGCCCGAGGACCCTACAGTTAACTTCTTCTTCTTTTTCTTGTGCCCTATCCATTCCACGGATGTTGGCAATCATTATTATATTTACTACGGCCTGGAGAGCTCTACAGTAGACTGGCCAAAACATTGGTTCTGGTTCTTCAGCCATGATGTTCTCCTTCTTCCAGCAATCTTTCCCTGCATTACAAGATGCAGGATCTTGTACTTCTCCGAATATCTCATTACATGTACAAAATATTGAACTTTACAATACTTAATACGTAATACAAGTACATAATAATAAAAATTAGTTATTATTTTATATATTACCTCCATCAGCCGTTCTCTATTATTTCATCAGATTTCTCTTGGACGCCACTGGACAATTGCATTTGTTCAACAATTGTTCGTCCTCTAAGGGATGTGATTTGATTTCATTTTCTTAGAGGGTATTCTGAAAGCATGCAATAGTTGAACACTTTTCGTTCAGGATCGCTGGAAGATCACCTTGAAAAATCGTGTTTAGGCGTTCGTATGCATTTTAATACAGCTTTTTTTGCGAACAATTTGGTCGGATATGCCTCCAGTTATGACATTTGTTATCCTAGGTAAACATACACTATCTGATTGTTCAAACTGGGTTCAGTTAACGTGAATGCCTATCGATTCAATAAAGAAGTTCATCGATACTTGGTGTTTGAGACGTTTATCATCAATTCTGCTCTGCCTCTCACTTCTGATAGTTATTGCATTTTGTTAATGTATAAATAACATTATTTTACAAATAGTTATCTATAACTACATTAATAACACTTATACTTCTAATCATAAAGGTTCATCTGAAGTGAAATTAAATTTGATTGAAAACAGTAAAAATGAATGAATGAATTAATTAATTATGAATATTATTCTATAGGAACTAGTATTTAAAACACATCTTAAGACGAGCGAAAGATATACGTAGAATATATTTTAAACAGTTACCTATCTACGATACAGAAACATTACAGTTTTCAAAATTATGACAATAGATATGGCCTTGTTCGTTTTATATTTTTAAAATGTATATTCAGATCCATCTAATTCATATATTTTAAAGGAAATTGACACTTAACTTCAATGTAATTTATCATTTTCATTACACTTGACACACAAAAGAACGTTGAGATATTATATATACATATATATTTATATGTCCAACAACATTATTTCTATTGATTGAATAGCTTTTGTCACATCATAATTTTCTTTAACTAATTTGAGCGTTTATCATTTATTTAATTTAAGCTATAAAAAAAGACATTTTATTTAAGATAAATTTCAATAAAAATATAAATAAGTTTCTAGTATCAACAACACCTTGTAAGTATTATATTAATTTTGTATTAAACTGCAAATTCGTTTGAATTGTTTTTGCTTACGGTACTATTATCGATTAGCGAACACTTATAATAATAATTAAGAGTGTATTGATAGTTAATAAAATATTAAAATAAGCCATCGAATCGTTTTAATCAGGTTAATATAATTATGCTATTAATTGGAGCATAAATTTGTTTAAACGAGAGATTAATTGAATGACATGAAAATTAGTAGCGCATGGCAGATTGTTTATTAGCGCTTTCGCTCCAATAACACGCTCTACATGACACCAGTAATACCAACTGAAAATTACTAATGTTTGCAGAACAATTATATATAATATACCGATATAAAAAAATATATATAATATAATATAAATAGTAATATCATTAATACAAATTAAATGTATCAAATATAAAGATATGCAGATTACAACAAATTATCGAAAAAATATTTCGGGATTCGAACCAGGAACTTGTCTTATCCGGGGAAATGCGCTGTGTCAAACATAGTAAGTTAACGACAAATTTTCGAACCTATATGTCGCACTTTCAAATTGATACATCTGTTATTCCATTTAAAAAAGTATAGAATGTGTTTTTACAAATTGGATCACAGACCTTTCTCATATTTCTCGCTCAAACACTTGAAATTTCATAGAATCAACAGAGCTCAGAGTCCAGGTAGGATCAGAAGAAACCTAGATGTAATGGGGTCGACGATTAGCGAGAGAAAGCTCAGAATAGAGAGGGATGATGGATGAATATTGATCCATTTGCATTGGATCTAATTGGATTGGATATAAATATATAAATATGCAATGACCATCAAATAAAAGATTTCGTGCATTTACTTCAGGCACTACCATCAACTGAATG
Organism: Eubasilissa splendida; assembly: GCA_031772225.1. Taxonomy (NCBI): domain Eukaryota; kingdom Metazoa; phylum Arthropoda; class Insecta; order Trichoptera; family Phryganeidae; genus Eubasilissa; species Eubasilissa splendida. The sequence goes on along the minus strand of CM062846.1, from coordinate 28,413,622 downwards.
ACATATTTCTGTGTGAAAATTAAATAAGAAATTGTATTTTCAGAACATAGTTCGGCGGTATTTTAATATACCTAATACAAATTAAATTAATCAATTAAAAAGACATACAGAAAAAATATTTAGTTGCTACCGGGATTCTAACATGGACCTCTTCCTATCCAAGGAAGCGCGTTCTCCAATTTCGCTTTAGCAACCGAGTACAACTTATTATTTGAAATATTACAGAATATAAGTTCAAAAATTGGTCGATAATGTATTCGGTTGCTATAATGAAATTGGAGAACGCGCTTCCCTTGATATGAAGGGATCCAGGTTCGAATCTCGGTAGCAACTAAATACTTTTTCGAGAGATAGATTTTTCCTGTATATCTTTCAAATTAATTAATTAAATTTGTATTACAGTCTATTGCATTTCATATTTAATTTTCAGAGATTAAATCTTTTCAGAAATCACGTCACAATTCAAATTCAATAAAACAATCCGTTTCACGTAATCACGTCCTGCTATTTTGTATTCTTCCTATCGTTTCTTTCTGCGATTAATTTGCCAAAAAGACAATCGAAAATGTTTGTAAATGATTGTAAAAGACACATCGTATTTATTTTCTGTCAATTCTGCAGTTCGCAAGTTATATTATACATAATTACTATTACATCTTCTTTTATGTAATATTCAAGTTCTTCGAGAACTGACATCGATATCGAGATTTAAAAATCTTTGAGCGGTCGGAACTACAAATTAAATGATAAACACTATCGGGTCTTTTCTAATTCAATTAGACTCAGACTTCACAATTAAAATTCAAACTTAGATTTAGAATATGTAATTTAATTTATAAATAAAACGACATATTTTTTATATATGACCCCAAGTTGTTGGTGGAATAGCTACATGAAAAAATCTTACAATCAAACCGCCTTCTGATTTCTATTTGTGGTATTTAATTCCGATAATCTCGCTTCTTAAAATATTGTAAATTTTTTTAACTTGGAATGATAAAACTGTGTTTATTTTTTGTGCAACTTGACACGCAGTTTAAGAAACACTTTTCTGGTTAGCGTTAAAGAATATTCTATAAAATTGTACGCTTTCGTGGAAAGGCCGAGAAGTTTTTCCTTTTGGTTCGGTTTGTCAGATGTTGCTTTTTTATATCTAACTGTAGATGGATTAAAGTGGTTGTTCTTTTTATGTCTATAGCGCGGTTTTTTATTAGAACTTAGATACTGCAATACATATAAGATGTCTTCACTTCATACATACAAACATTCTATCACACCCTATTTTATTGTTATAAAGATTTTAATTCTAATGTAAATGCATACAGTTTTTGTTTGTTTCTCAACATTATATTACCTACCTACCTATTAGTGCCTACCGTCATTTAAGGCACTATAATATTAACTAATCAGTACATAAAAAAACGGAAATATTTTTCTTATAAGTTTAGTTATCAAAATAGCTGATAATTTTATATACTAGTATTTAAAATTCATTCTAGGAAACGATACTTTTCTAGACTGGATTTATTTTCTCTATTAATTATAATAAATACCACAAACTAAATCGTCTCATTAAAAAGTTTAAAAAAAAAGTTTTAACTTTGAGTAACAATCATTATGAACTAAAAATCTTGTAGGTGTTAAATAATAATTATCTGTGTACTATATTAGTTTTACAATTTCAATTGTAAATTTTTTTATAATATAAAGGGCCTTTTTGTTTAATATTTAGAACAAAAAGATCACAATTTATTTCACAACGTTTCAAAGGAAATTGACACTTCGTTTCGATGGAATATATTAGTTTTCAATGTGTGACACACGAAAAGACATTGAGATTTTATGTTTTGATTAATTGGATCATTTTAATGGTAAATTTTATCTACGTAGTATATATCATAATAATCAATTAATTTGAGCATTTTTGATGATTTTAAAATTAATTTGATTTTGATTACCTCACACGGAAATTTTCTAAATTGGGAATACTTGGTGAAATCTGGCGTCCAAGGTTGTAGAATAAGTATTGGTAGAAGTAAACGAGCTGCACTGGTGACTTAAGAAGACCGGTGGTTTGTCGAGGAAGGCTACACTGAAGCGAGTATCTCGGCCTGTGTTCGGCAATGGACATAGACTAGCCAAAGAAGTAGATTATTCTTCACTGATTAAACACAATCAATTTAATTTATTACAAGTAGAATAAAATAATTTTTGTTTTTTTTGAAATGTACTTTAACCATTGCTATTTATAGGTACTGCATTCTACTTTCGGAATGGCATTAAGTGTAAGTGAGTAAGAAGTTAGTTGTAAGAAGTTGAGGATAGATTGTGGAGTTTTGAAGATGAATAGAAGACGCTCGATGAATGCTTCGATATATAATGCTGGAGCATGATAAACAATGAGATTAGTCCCTGCATTATCATTCGTAATGCGGGCATTTTGTTCCCGCGTGGCAGCTCTAATTAGAACCATCGCATAATATTCCGAGAAGATGAAACACGGGGTCTCCGGGAGCGTGGGAGCCGTAGCTTCCTCACGGAAGTTCAAAGAATGGGTTCACAGGCGACTGGCACGGCTCGGGCGTCTTTCCACGTAAATGGATTCTAAATTTCATACTTCAGCCGCTCGCTGTTATTGTTCAATTTCGAAAAATTATTAGGCCTTTGAAAACTAGGGCGTGAGATTGGCATGAACCCTCGCCAGTATTATTTATGTGCGGCGTGGCGGCCAACAGTGCGTTAGAAAATTTTATACGAAATTCGTCGGTAAACTTTTAGGTATTAAAATGATGTTAGAATATTTTTGACACCAACGCGAAACAACATTACAGTGCGTCAACAATTTGATGACGGAGCATAGAGAATAAATCAGTTGTTACAGTACAAACCTGGTCATCACACCTCTTATCATCGTAAGCGTGAGTTACAATTTGTTTACCACGATAGCCTATAAATATTCTAAATACTTGTGATAGTTAAACCGTTACTGTGGTTGTGATTGTGATAGTTAAACCGTTACTGTGGGGCTGTGATTGTGTTTGATTGTAACGATTATTGGTAAATGATTATTCGTAGTTCTTCGAGAAATGACTGGCAAAGTAGAAAGTAAACCTCCAACAGTTAAATTTTAGTTACCAATCATCGTTAAATCTCAGTTACTAATCATCGTCATAATCGCAGTTGTATAACGGTTTACTATTACTACTAAATACAACAGCAGATTTGAATTGTCCATTGACAACAAAATAATACATAAAAATGAATGTTCTGGACATATTCATTTATCAAGTAAATACATAAAAACAGAATACATAGGAACATAGATTAACATATATTTAGCACCAATAATACAAACATAGTTTTATGAAAAATGTCATGAATTTTTTTTTTTTAGTATAGTAAATGAATTGGAGAACGTGACACATGTGAGTTTTTCTCTTCTTGACATAATATTGTGTAGAGATAGATTTTATTTTATTATGATAAAATCGTGCCAAATCTTCCGCGGACGTTCTCTATTTCTGGTGCCGTCAACACTCTTTCTTACCATTCTCTCCTCACTCATCTATTCCATATGACCAAACCACCTAAGTGATCCTCTCTTAGTCTTACTTACTAGACTAAGATCAGCTTTACATTCTTTCCTTATTTCTTCATAAATGTATCTGCCGCATATGCGCCTAAGCGATCTCATTTTCATTGCATTCAGTCTACTTTCATTCCTCTTCTGTCAGCTCCAGGCGTCACTTCCGTACGTCAGTGTCAGCACTAGGAATCGGTTGATGGGTTTCCGTTAAATATAATTCCATTCAAAGCGTTCACTTTATTTCCTGCAGTCACTCTCCTTTCGATATCATTCTCAGCCTTTCAGTTTCTATCGAACATACTTCCCAAATACACAAACTCATCTACTTGTTCCAAACATTCATTACCTACAAGTGGTAAGTATAATTATTAACCCTTCCCAAACCATGTAGTAACACAGGTCTACCATCATAATTAAACCTTAATATTTCGGTAAATACATGCAGCATAAAATTCATATTTTAAATAATCCTAAAGAAAATATTAACGCTTAGGAATGACTAGTGAAAAACCAATTATGAAAAGGGAATCGTACAAAAACAATTATTTTTTCCATTCAATCCGTTGTAAAATTAATACGTTAGTAAAAATACAATTTTTGATATGAAAGACAGAGATAGCACACTATTTTCACAGTGAAAAGAACAACAAACATACAAACACAATTGTCTCTTTCTCACTAATTAAATGAAGAGAGATAAAAAGGAAGAACACATTGTATAGGACCTAATGAATGCTCTAAATTATGTTATTAATCATTTTTTCAAAATTGAATGCTCAATATTTAGAATAAATTCGTGCCATTGAAGCCATTTAAGCTAATAAAATCATTTTTTCTCACTGTTATTTATGGTAACACGAGTTGACAGCATGGCTGCGTTCGGGTATTTTATATCATGGTACGGTAAAGGTTAAAAAGATTATTATTTCACAGAAAATATATTATATACGTCTTTCTTGCTCGTCCTTGAACTGGTTGTTGAACGGAAACGCAAAAATCACACAAGTCATCACACTCAAACGTTCAAACTAAATAAAATAGCGTTATACTTAAGCGGAATTTGGCAAAATGTCATTGGAAAATGAAATTGATTCACGTATTGAGTTTTTGTCGAAATATTGAAGATGAAATATATTATTATAAAGAAATAGAGACAAAGTAATAAAACACGCTTATTAGTCATTAAAAAAATTACCCGGAATAACGTTTCGGTATTTTTCTTTGGGTAATAACGTCCAAACTATTGAAATGTTCAGCCGCGTCTGTTGCATGGTGCAGTTTTTTTTTTTTTGCGATAGGAAATTTGTGCGGCGGGGCAGAGACGACAGTAGCCTTCGAATAAGGCAGTTGGGCAATCATTCGACTCTGTGATTCTATTAATGCGATCACATTATCAAAGAATAAAAATATCATTAGTTTTTAATATAATGTAATGTGTAAGTTATTATAATAAAATTATGTAGTATATAACTACTTCAAATTATGTATATATAATAATTTATTAAGGAGAACATATTCTTATTGTGAAGTTGTAATTATTCAGAACATAGGTCTGTGATGTTTTAAATACTAATTTAATGTATTAATTATAAATATATACATATAAAATCTTAAATATATTAATTATAAAGATATACATATAAACATATACATACATTATACAACATAGTTGGATAATGCACCTTCTCCGGTTAGGAAAGAGATCCAGGTTCGAATCCCGGTGGCGCAACAACAATATTTTTCGATAAAATTGATTTTATATGTATATCTTTCTAATTAATATATTTATTTCATATTTAAAATATCACAGATCTATGTTCTGAATAATTACAACTTCATAATAAAAATGTGTTCTCGTAATAACATATAAAATCAATTTTGTCGAAAAACATTGTTTTTGCGCTACCGGGATTCGAACCTGGATCTCTATTTCCAATCCGGGAAAGTACACTACCGATTGTGTTATAGCGCCAGTATTATATAATGGAACGACAGATGTATTAATTTGAAAAAGTGAAACATATAGGTTCGAAAATTTGTCATGAAAAATACTGGCGCTATAACACAATTAGTAGTGTACTTCCCCGGATTGGAAATAGAGATCCGGGTTCAAATCCCGGTAGCGTAAAAACAATATTTTCGACAAAATTGATTTTATATGTATATATTTATAATTAATACATTAAATTAGTGTAATAATTTAACTGATTAAATTGTATTGATGTTCGCCGATATTCCGCCAACGAAAGCTTGAGTTTGAGTCATCACTGTATATTCGACGATCATAATTGCGAATGGTTTTTATTTGCTAGTCTTTAAAAGACACTTAATGAGTGGGATGTTTGGATTTGTTTCGTTTTATATCAATATTTTGTTATGAAATAAAATGACGGGTATCTTCTATCATCATCGTTTTTATACATCACATATTTAAGGAATCATTTTGGCACAAATCATTATTGTCAGAAAAAATACTACAACTATTAAATTTTAGTACCTAACTCCGGTTATGACGCGTATACAGATGAATATTATGTTACAGGCCAATTTTGTTTGGCTGCTATTTTGGTTTAGAAATTATTTGTCAGTTTGCATTTCTTGGTCATAGAAAGTAGTTGATTACAATTTATTATGGGGTATCTAATGCTTCAAAAATTTGTTGAAGTAACTAAACCATTTTTTCTAAATAATAATGACAATGTTGTAACCGTTAATGGTAATCGCTGTCGTGTTGGAAAATTTCGTGGTGGTTGAATTGGATCGATTGAGCCTGCAACACATGTGGTTTCAACAGAACGGTACCGCCTCATACACAACCCGAGCTACGCTTGAAATTTTTCCTGATTATACAAAATGTCAACATAATCTCGATATAATGTCAAAAAATGGTGATATCGACTGTCTTCCTCATTCACCTGATTTGACGGATTCCGACTATTTTCTGTGGGGGTATTTAAAAAGAAAGGTTTACGCTAATAAGCCAACAACAATTCCGATGCTACAGGATAATATTCGAAATGAAATTGCTGAAATAACACGTGAAGTGTGCGAGAATGTTATGAAAAATATGGTTAAAAGAGCACCCTGCCAGAGATGGCCATTGGCCAATATCATATTTCATACATAATTGTAATAAACTAAATACTCAATAAATAAAACCCAAATTTAAAAATTGTATTTTTTTTCTAGTTATTTAAAAACAATATCGACCTGGAAAATAATATTCATCCTAAAGAATAGAGGATAAAGGATGAGCTTTCTCTCGGAGATTTGTCTCGTAAGCGTGTAAAGAACAGTAAGTTAAGTGCAAACGAGCTATGAATCATTGCTGTATGTATTTTGTAAAACTGCAGAGTAGAATGACCACACGCCATACCGACCTTTACCGATAAATCTCTGTGATGCGGGATCAAAGTCATCGTCCGTGGACAAACATGATTATATTATTTTTGACTCTAGACAATCTCTGAGATACAGATTTTTCTCCGGTGAGATTCTTTAGAGACAACTCTTGGCTTTCATAGTCTCCGTAAACACACCATGTCTAATGCCCACCTTTACGCTTTTTGTACGTCAATTGAAGGTCCATTTAACCATTTATAATCCGTTCATCAGTTGAGTGAACTTAAATCTCCCCAGAAGCATTTAAAACGGAATAAATGTTTATAATTTAATACATTTTATATGTTTGTAGTTAAAATTGGACATAAATATAATTTTGAAGGCAGGCAACAAAACTATAGTGAGATTTTTCTTAAATAACTTTCGTTCGCAAGAAATGTCAGTGGAAAATAAATACAACGCATAATAAATATGTTGAATCAGTTTAAAAATTTGAAGTAAATTGAACAATTATTAAATAAGAAACCAGGCTAAAAAAGCTCATATAAACATGTGTACATGATTAAACCTACAAACTTAATTTTAGTTATATATAAAAGTCGTTAAATATGTTTTCGTTTGACATTCGACTGGTTGACGTCAACAAATTTAGAATCACAACTATCTTGACTTAAGACGTACAAAAACATAGAAAGTATTATTAAAAAGAGATACGCGGGAACGTTTAGGATTGTTTTTTGGTTGAGGTATTTTCGCAGGTAGGACCCTTTGTTATATAACAGTCAGGTAAGATCATTTTATCCCCAAATCAATTATCCTCGTGCGGATATTTAGAGTTTAAGAGCTGTATGCCTCGTCGCAATAAAAGATTATCTAATGAAAAGAAACCATTTAATAAAACTATACAAATAATTAATAAATAACTTACTTAAGATTATAAAGTGTACTCTACAATAAATAAATAACAATCGAACAATGAAAATTGATATATTCATAGATTTGTGCATTTTTTCGTATTTCGCTTTCTGTATTATTAAGGACTAGTGGTCCTTACCCGGCGTTGCTCGGGATTCACTTATTATTATTATTATTATATTATTATTATAATTTATAATACAAGCTCAAAGGGTGGGGAGTGCGGGGTGTCATTGTTTTGAGCAGGCCCTAAATAATAACGATGTATGCACAATTTGGTTCAGGCAACGGAAGGATGAGATATCCGGAAGAGTGGGGTGTGACTGTATTTTCCTCAGGATCCTAGAGAGCGACAAAGAGTAATTTGAAAAAAAATGAATATATATATATATATACAGAGGGAAGACTGCACCTGTTTTATGTGCAGGGTCCTAAAAGGTAACTATGCAAAATTAGTAATATTAAGAAGAACACATTCTTATTGTGAAGTTGTAATTATTCAGAACATAGGTCTGTGATATTTTAAATACTAATTAATTGTATTAATTAGAAAGATATATATATATAATCAATTTTATCGAAAAATATTGTTGTTGCGCTACCGAGATTCAAACCTGGATCTGAACCGGGGAAGGTGCATTATCCAACTGTGCGACAGTACTTTTTAACGACAAATTTTCGAACCTATATGTTATACTTTTTCAAATAAATACATCTATCGTTTCATTATTTGAAATTTTATTTTATATGTATATCTTCATAATTAATACATTTAATTAGTATTTAAAATTTGTACCCACAATATTTCTCTATAAAGATATTAATATTTTTCAAGAACTGAAAATAACTTTCACAGGTACAACTAAATGCTTCTGAATGATTGTATTTCTTCCCAGACAAAGCGCCTCCAGTTCAGATGAATACAATTTCTAATAGCAATACAGTCCATCGTTATTAGTTATTAGCAGTATAACCTAAGTCCACGCCTGGTGCACGTCTTTTGTCAGTTTCTTCACGTAGGTATTAAGATTTGAACTAAGTCGGGCCGATACAGAAGCACTTTGGAATATCGAATTATAAGTAATGCTAGGTTCTTTGAAAATGTTGACTCACTAGTATTTAATATAAAACACTGTAACCGCCATTAAAAATAACAACGTGTTTTACCGAAACAAATCGTAGAAAGGCGCCATAAATTAGTACAAAAGTTGTTGAAACAACAGTTTTAACGACGTCAGACTGTATTTATTACGTAAAATATCCTGATACATAAAATAAAGTATCTTTATTTTCGTTTATCAATTCATACCATAGACGTACCGTCTGTGCGTTGCTAGCTTTACAGTTGGATTGAGTAATTAAATTGGTTATGGTGTTTTATGATTTGGGATAATAGGCACCTTCGCGTGAGTTATTTCATATCGATGTGTGAATACATTCAGCATGGATATAAAGCATAAAGTAAGGAAATGACCTGGTCAGCTACCATCTGTCATACTTACTCAGGTATTTGAATATAACGTGTCTCGACGTTCTTTGATGTTGTTTGTAGCCCGAGGAGCAGCCCATCTCTCGGATGTTTAGTTCTTGGTCGAGCACTATTACGGACAGGCACCTGTGTTTTATTTCTTTTGATACATCATGCCCTTGGAACAACAGGGTGTCATCGGATATTTACATCGGACTGATATATTGAGCTTCAAAGTTTTGAAGGTAATTTTTTATATTTCTTATTTTTTTACAAAAATTGAGGTATATAATAAAGAATAATAAAATAATCAAACTTCTGATTTCGGGCACGTTGTATACATAATATAACTCGTGGATTTTATTTGTATTCAGATCAACAGTTGTTCTAAAAAATATTTAATACCTACTAAAATATAACATTGTTTTAACAACTAGAACATTTTTGACACAGATTAAATTATTGTCAAATTGTATACATTTTATTTATTTATTTGTATACATTGTATAAATATTGTACGTTTTTAAAGAGAAAAATAATATCAAAATGTTGTCATAATGTGTAAACATTTTTGTACAAAAAAGTCAATTTTAAACAAAATATCAGATAGTGCCTTGCTGTTCCAAGGTCACGATATTGTGCCTCCTTTATAGTATTTTAAAAGGGTTGCGTGCAAGTTGTCTACAAATTATTTAAAATAATAAACACACCATTAATAAAGAATTAAATTTAATAAAAAATTAAAAATAGTTTAATATATATTTTTAAATACAACTGGTGTCAATTCGTATAGTTTATAGAATTATTATTAGTTGCCAAAATAAATATTTTTAATGTAGGTATTACGTTTAAACATAAATTTTAATTTAAATATTAATACTAACATTTTATTAATCACGTAAATTATTTTGATGTCGACTGGTTTTGGTAACACTGAATCTTCGTCAGGATAGACGTAGTGTGAGAACGTAGTGTACGTCTATCCTGATGAAGATACAGCCGTACCGGAACCGGTGGACGTCAAAGTAATCAACGTGGTTAATAAAAAGTTAGTTTTATTTGTTTAAATGAATAGACAAAATAAATTATTCAATATATTAAGGAAAACACATTTTTTTGTTGTGAAGTTGCATTTTCAGAACGTTCAGTGGTATTTAATACAAATTAAATTAATCAACTAGAAAGATATACAGAAAAAATCTATCTATCGAAAAAATATTTAGTTGCTACCGGGATTTGAATCTGGACCTCTTAGTTATAGAATACATTTTCAACAACTTTGATTTTGATTTCAAAAGACCATGGAATGATTGTTCGCACTAGGTACTTATTAAATATTTAAATATTCATCATGTGTCGTACCATACCGTACGAATAGGTAAAGTGGCGCATTGTCCACACGTCACTTTACATTTATTACAGATTTTAAAGTAATTACATCAAGTTTTAAGCCTTTTCTTTTTTAATTAGATTTAAAAAAATCCATTTCCTTCTATCTGAGGCAAGATTTCTCTTAAGTGAGATCTATTCCGATTCGACGCACGGTATAGGTTCAGTGTTTATCGCCATATTAATAAGTTAAGATTCAATTCAAATATCATAATCGCGTCTGTACACGTATGGTCATTTTTGTATTGTGATAGTTGGCTCTAAAGCCATAGCTGACCGCAAATAGGTCCTCCAGTCCTCTCTGTATTAAGCCGCGCACTCTCAACAGGAAATTTTTAACCTCATTGCCTTTCATATTTTGTATGGATCAACTTCTGCCGACGAATCTCCGAGACGAGAGATCAAAATCTCATTCGTGTGCACGTACCACAAGATGACGCCAAACATCGATATCGAAAGGCCATTATGAGAATCTGTGCAGATCGTCGGGGGATCCAATCAATAATGACCGAGTTGAAAGAATATCGACTACAGGCTACGCGCAGCGAAGTCAATGTCATTACTTTAAAGTGTATTGAAGACGAACACACCTCTGTAATCAGAAGTAATTTGAATAATCATAACGCGCTTGCAAATGAGTTACATTAGTTTATTCGGCAAAACTATTCATTTTCTTTGCAGAAGAAATTGGTCAATTTAATTTTTAATAGGATATCAGAGATTTAATGCAAATTAAAACATTATTTTTTACGTGTTGGTCTGGTATTTCGAAAAATTATTAATTCCGCTCCTTTCTAAATCGCCGACTGTACATAAGTGCTACTTAGGCGAGCGACTTAATGTAAATAAGTAAATAAATGAATTAGTAAATGAAAGTAGCTAGTCCTATATTATTAATAGAATCGGCGTTAACTATGTAGAGTTTCATCATAATTGATGGATATAATTGAAACAATGTCATTACTCTACTTGCGTTTATTATTAGCACTACTCGAATTTCGATAATACTTCGTTTAATACTTCACTGTCGATGAGAATTACTGTTTCTCTCGAAACTCAAGTAGTGCTAATAAACTCAAGTAGAGTAATAACATTGTTTCATTTATATCTATCCATTAAGTTGGTCCTATTTTCATAGTACAAAGGTTTAGCTTAATGTGAAAATAGTAAGAATATTGATACGACATGTATTCCGTTTACGCATCTCTATGTAAAAAAGAAGGGTATTAAGCTGCATTGTCCAACACACAACAATTTAAAAATTATATTTCCTTCTTCACATAAATTAATATCAAACTGGTGGTTTTTCTTTTAGAACATTTTTGATTTAACTAATATTGTACTCATGTAAATTCTTATAATATTTTTCTTTTGGCTATACACCAATGTATATATATGACATACTCCAGACCAGGTCAAGAGACTAATGGAGAACCCGCCGTTTAAAAAATACAATATAATACCGGGTGAATATTATGTTCCAGGCCGATTTTGTTTGGCCGCCATTTTGGTTTGGCAAATATTTGTCAATTCGCATTTGGTAGTCGTAAATAGTAGTTGATTATAATTTATTATAGAGCATCTAACGCCTCAACAATGTGTCAAAGTTATTAAAATATTAAAACAAACAAAAATCCGATTTTTGGAAATATAACATCATGAGCGACGAAGCTCATTTCGACTTAGCGGGTTTTGTTAATAAACAAAACTGCCGTTATGAAGTATTTGCATGTGGCATGTGGGCCAGCGGAATCATTGGGCCCCGTTTCTTTCAGGATGCAAGAGCTGTAAAAACTTATAGGTGACCAAATAGCGTCGACATATGCGGTTACAACAGGACGGTGCCACCTCACACACAGCCCGAGCTACGCTTAGAATTTTGATGAATGAAACAACATCGGCCTGGAACATAATGTTCACCGTGTATATATGTACTAACAAATAAAATAAATAAATGCTTAAAATTCTATGGACTTATTTTTTGTATTGCATATGTACCTTAAAAACCTTAATAATCAATACCTACCTGCATAATATTAGTATCATTACTGTCATTATAAATAATATATCTTCAGAAAAATAAGGTCACATATTTATATTTCAAAGGAAATTGACACTACTTTAAAGGCATTAGAGTTTTGTACATAAGATTTAATTAATTGAATTAATTGTCGAACTGCTCAGTTCGCTCCCTTCAAAATTCTATTCACTCACTACTTCTTCTTCTTCTTCTTATTAGTTATGTTCTTGGCAGAGCAGTCGTTGTTGGCATTACAATGACGAGACCACAGTTAATCTATCCGGTGCCATCCGCTCTAATCTGTAGCTTCCTGGAGCGAGCCGTTGGTTGCAGACTTCATCAGATCCATTCATCGTATAAAGTTTTACGTTACATTTAAATATAAGGGCCACATTGTTCTCACTGTACTTTGCGATGGTCGACTCGGTCGTTAGTTATGGAGTGAGTAGCATACAATTAAGATTCTTAAAACTTGTGTTTTGTATAAGAATGATTATCATAAATTATTTACAATATAATATCAGTTGACATAAAAGTAATATATAGTATAGTTATATGATAGAAGAGTTGATAAATAATGTGAATAAGAATACTGACCCTCACCATAGCTATTATACCAGATCGCGAACAACGTGTACGGCGAGAGAACGAGAAAAAATATGTTGTGACACAAATATTTAATAACATCAATGAAGACTAATTAAACATGAAAAATAAAGAGACCTCAGTGACTACCCTAAAATATAGAGTGATACTCTCATCTAATTATTTGTTTCCTTTTTATATATACGTTGTATTTCCAAAGAAAATGATTAAACACTGTTAATTACTATATGAAGGGCAATCCTTTTCGTAAAACCGTTCTGCAGTTTGTCAAATATAGAAAATGATAATATACATGTATATAATAAAGTAGGAATAAAAAAATAAAAATAAAACGTGTAAGTTATGTGCTTGAAATATATTTCAAAAGCCAACATCAATACAGTAAATCATTTTGCGTCGTCCACTTTCACATTTGGTAACATCCTGCACGAAGCGGTTCCAGCTTCCTGAGAACTCTCGTTCGGTGAAATGTTATTGCACCAGCGGCGGAGGTGGTTGCGGGGACAGGGATGAGCAACAGGAAGTGACGAGATGTGATTTCTTTCAACATTTCTACCTTTGTCGGTTCCATTGCGCCCTCCGTTTGCGGTCTCGTGGGTAGATTTATGGCCTTGTGTTTATGGAAACGTAAATCAAGTCGGTTTTCAAATTATACGGTTGATGCGTTTGTATCAAATAAATGACCTATGAATGCTTTAGCTCCTTGAGATCGATCACTGTTAAGGCCCGTGTCCATGGAAAGAGACGCGATGAGATAATCTCAGAGATTTAGTTGAGATAGGTCTCAATACAATGTACACGTGTTGAGATTTTGATCTGGAGATGAATTCAGCGATTTATCGGTAGAAAGAGACAAAAACCAGTTCGATTTGATAGCGATACTCAATATGTCACTTAGACCATAAATACCTACAACTATTGATTCTGAAAAAGAAACAGAAGGCATTCAAATACAAACAATTATCTAGTTATAACTGCTGCTGGGAAGATTCAAATTCAAACAACTGATGAACGGAATATCAACGATCAGTGGACTGATATTAGATGTAAAACAAGCGTGAAGTAAGATGTGTCTCAAAATAATTCATAGGGACCAAGATCCATATCATACCATTTTCTCGTACCGAAAATCTCATCTGTAGAGACGGGCCGTAACAATCTTAGTTTTGTTGGAAAAAATGAAGAATTTTGCTGAAAACAATGTTTTAACTCACAAAAAATAATCACTTATCGCACTGGCTATTCTGCTTGAAATCATCCGAGGCATTTACCCGATAATGATTACTGTCATTACCTCCTCCAGCTGCAACAAAAAAATAAAATACCTAATACAGAGAAGATCCTTCTTGATGTATTCTACATGATATTCTCTTCATTTATTTGATCTGGTATTTTAACACTGTTGGCAAGATATCCTTTTATGTCCATAGAGAAATTCAGCCAACGGGTGTTTCAGATCGTCCAGTGCGAGTTCCTTTTCCCCTCTCTAAATGTCACAGGTGGTATACTCACACACGGAGTCTAGTCTTGTACGTTTCAAACTGAAGAATTTACAATACAACACGGTGCTGCTTTTCAGAATAACGTCTGCTGCTCTAAGGATACACCTTACATGGCATCTTCGGTCTTGTAGATTCTTCATAGAAAAATGTTAATAATGTTTTCTGGATGTATGGAAACAAGTCGAGAGAAGTCTTTCATAAAAAAATATTGGTTATATAATATTTTAAATTGGATTAAATAATTACTATGTTTATATTTAAGAACGGTGTTCGTATTAGTATTTTATTGTTTTTTTTAACTTTCTAGTTATGAGGAAAACATTAAGGGGAAAAAAACCTATCTTGGTGCTGCTACAAGAATCCATATAGATTTCGTCTGTACGTGAGTATGTTTCTTACCTTTATCTCCACGTTCAATATTAATGGATTAATATAATGATATAAAAAATATATATATTGTCACCACAACGTATTACAGTTTACATTAACTAAACCGTCATAAGTTTAAATCAAAATGAAATGAAATTGTATGAAATACTACTTTAAAATAACATCCTGGAGTGGGCGTTTAGTGCTTGGTCGGTTGCGTGACGTAATTGTAATGGGCTATTCGCCATCTTGTCAAGCGGCGCGCTACGTGCATCCCGTGTCTGTCAACTGTCTGCTGGTTAACGTACTTAGCCGAGATATTTAGCAGGTCAATTTTTCATATCGAAATATGGTAATATAAAACTGGTTACAAGATCTCCTAGACATGAACGAAAAAAAGGCATTGATATCTTCAAGAGGTTATCTATAATGTTTCTTCTTTGTGGAGGTTTTGGATTGCAGATTTCATCATCGGTATGTACTATTATTACTATATTAATTTATAAAGCGTTTTAGTAGGTTGGTTTGTAATATCGTTTCAAAGTCAAGACGTGATCACATTAATGTTTTCAATGAGCGAGTCAAGAGACGTTGAAGAAATATTATGATGATAGGTACTGCAATAGATTCCAAATTGTCAAAAAATGTAAAATTCAGGCAAATCGACGTATATACCATGCGGTTGTAGAAGAAAAATAATTCGACAAATCATTTTTCTATTTGATCGATTTTTGATGACTTTTTCCACTGTGCACAGGGCTGGATTTAGAATAGGATCCCAGGTCCTATTAAGTCTAGGCAAAGTAAAATATAAAAGTCTCCAATATGCTGAAATTATATTATAGATATATTCGATTCCCATATTGTTCGTAAACCTGTTAATATTTTTGAGTAGCATGTTCGGAATATTATAACTATTAAGTATTAATATTGCGAGTACTTGGGTAGCTACGAATAGGCATCATTTGATTAATGTATATATGTGAAATAGTATATGTGTATTTAATAGTAGAAATTTTGATAAAAACAATTATTACAGAATGGTCAACAACCCTTTTAGGTATTCTTTATGGCTTCTTAAATAATAATATTTGTACTTTTAAAGTTACCAAAATTAACTTTGTGGTTAAAATTCATTATTTTATTTGTTAACTTTGTTTCATTAAACACTTATTGAGTTTAAACACATCTACCGGTTTCGAAAAATACAATTTTATTCTTCAGGATGTCAATACTTATCAAAAACCTATGTTGTTGTTTCTTTACCAGAATCTATTTTTAAAAAACAATAATTAATACGAATTTACTCGAATAATATTTAGGATATTTTGCTATATTACGCTACGAGAGCGATAACAACGAAATATATTCTATAATTGTATTGCCATTTTTGTTTTACGGTTAAAAATGTACGGCATTTTATTATATAAGTTTTGAAAAAAAGTATTTGATTTTATTTTGAAAAATGTGTCACCGCGATGATAAAGGAGACATATCGAATAGACCAGACCATCTGACTGTTTATATGTCACCAAGTATGGAATCTCAAGTAGGGAGTGAGATCAATAATCTAGGCTGCAGAGATGAGATATCTTATGGAGAGTTGCAGGAGTGACATAAATGAACCGAATGAGAAATACAGCGGTACCTCGGTTTGCAAACTTAATTCGTTTCGTAAAACTGTTTGAACACCGAGTTGTTCGTAAACCGAAACAATTCTTCCCATAAGAATCAATGTAAAATGTATTAATCTGTTTAAGGTTCCGCGGGCTTTTCTCATCTTTATTTTACTTCTTGCTAGAAATCCTATAAGAGCAATAAAAATACTTAAAAAGAATTGGAAGTAATATAACGAAAAGAATAAACGTAAAAACAAACTTTATTTTATAAAATGAGTAGTAAAGTGTTATTGTTTAGAAGGGGACTCTCCTTCTATGAAAACATCAGGTGCTTGAAATTCATCAGGTTTCTATTTCACGAAAAACCTATCCAACGTTATATGGGTTTCTTTTGGATTTTTATAATGTTGCGGAAATGAGACATGATATTATTATTAAACAGATTTATAACACGATTTGATAACGTTTTATCAGGGTGATATTTTTCCACAAAACTTTGCACCTCATTCCACTTTGCGCTCATTTCGTGGATCGAGGACCTAGGAACATCTTCCATTCATGAATTCATTCATCGTCTTTACTGCTCATTAAGAAGCTGTTCTAGTTCTTCCATAGAGATTGCCTGCCCGTTCGTAAACTGAAATTCTGTTCGCAAACTGAAATATTTTTTCGTCAGGGGTTTTGTTCGTAAACTGAGGTTCCACTGTTCTGCGATAAGAGAGACTATTACCAAACAGACGCTACTTCTACACATAAATAAACTCAATTGATATAGTTTGGACGCATTTTGTGAATGCTACAATAACATATAAATACTTAGATGAATCTTATTGGTGACTCTAGAGGGTAGATGATCGGTGGGTTACTTCAGAATAAGTTGGTATAAACAAAGTACTGAAACAGCGCACGACGAATGTCGAACACGTGAATATGGAAGCACATTGTGGAGACTCTGGGCCCTCTACTTCTTCTGTTCTTCTAGTACTTGTCCGATTATCGAAGGTTATTTGCGGCAGCTATAAATAGTTGCATTATAAACTTTTCAAACCATTCGTTGCTTTAGATTTTTTAGCCAAGATGCCTTTCATATGCAAGTGCTTCTTCTGCTAGTAATTTTATTTTGTCTTATATGCAGGATCTGATAATTTTCTTCGTATCTAATACTATGGTTAACAATATTGCAATTTCCGGGTTTTTATTGCTTTAATGATTTATTTTTCCTTTCGTTCATTTAAACCATCACAGTTATCTATCAATCTAGATTATTTTTAGAAGTCGTCATTGGATCCATATCTCAAATACTTCATATCGCTTTAGGGAATAAAAATGATTATGAATAATTCTGTCTCGTCCGGGCCCTAGGCGAGTGGCCCGAGTGGCCAATGCGCCTAGATCGTAATCCGGCTCTGTAGAAAATGAGCATGTTGTTCATAACATTATGTCTCATCATTCATATCATATTTTATGAAAAGTACCTCGCGTATTTATTAATCTTTTGATAAATTCAGCCAAGCTAAACCGTGAACAGGTCGAGATGGTAATCCACCCGCTTTTACATATCATCCTATGCGAGTTGCACCGAGCTGGAGGTTTATTGCCTGCCTGTGATCTTGCACCGCAAATAATGACAAGTAGCAAATGGCATCGCCGTCGGAGCCGATTCCTCACGCTCGAATCAAATAGACCACTCCGATAAATCATCGAACCCGAGTAGAAAGTGAGCAAATGTTTATATTCAAGCGCCATGATTACAAACCGTTATTTTTATAAATCGGTTAGAAGCGAGCAACTGGTTACTTGTTACTCGCAGAATCTTCCCGGTAGATGTTGTGCCTGATGATGCATCTATATCTCCAGATCAAGTCCCGGTTTACATCTCGACTTGGAGTTTTTTATTATTGTAATCCGTCGCTAATAGGTACCGACTGTAAAAAATTGTATTATTAAAATAATAAATACTAAAACATTATTTTATTGAACAAATCGTATTATGGAGTTTATTGCAAATGTCTACTTAAGCAGATGAGCCGTTTCCGGTTTCCGGTCAACTGCCGACACGTCATAATGTAATATAATGATTTGTCTTTCTTGCACGCTGGCATTTGACATTTTATAATAAGTACCCAGCGTTGCCCGGGATTCAGATTAGATTGTAATTTTGAATATGGATTATGGGGGAAATATTTTGTTTTACGCAGGTCTTTAATAATAACGATCGCAATATTTGGTTCAGGGAGGGGGTACTCTATTTTATTCAGCAACATGTGTCGTAACAATCATTACGCCAATTATGATGTAGTCAGATTAATAGTGTTGGAACCGATCTTGCCGCCAAAAAGATAGAAATATTAGGAGGACACATTGTTATTGTGAAGTTGTAATTGTTCAGAACATAGGTCTGTGATATTTTAAATATGAATTAAATATATTAATTAGAAAGATATACATGTAAAATCAATTTTATCGAAAAATATTGTTGTTGCGCCACCGGGATTCGAACCTGGATCTCTATCCTAACCGGGGAAGGTGCATTATCCATTATAAAATTGATTTTATATGTATATCTTTCTAATTAATATATTTAATTCATATTTAAAATATCACAGACCTATGTTCTGAATAATTACAACTTCACAATAAGAATGTGTTCTCCTAATAATAAAGTTGTATCAATGTATCCAAAATTTAATAAAAATGAATTGATAATTCTGGCGTCTGCTATCAGTTTACTCAAATATATTTGAGATTTTGTGAAAATAAGGTAGATGGCTCTTTCAAATAATGGAACGATTAAATGTATTAATATCAAAAAGGTAACATATAGGTTCGAAAATTGTCGCTAAAAATATTTCCGCTGTAGCATAGTTGGATAATTCACCTTTCCCGGTTAGGAAAGAGATCCAGGTTCGAATCCCGGTGGTGCAACAACAATATTTTTCGATAAAATTGATTTTATGATCTTCATTAATATTTAATCATATTAGATAGAAATTGATATTTATAGATGGTCTAATTATAAAAATATAAACTATATAGATAATATCTTAAAAAATTGTTATAAAAAATTTAGCATATGTCGGGATCGTCATAGGATCCATCAAGGCTCATCCACTTAAGACTACGCGTTTGAAATTGTTTACGAGTTTAAGTTTTAACGGTACAATTTAATAAGGATTGATGCCTTTGAGATGTGGTGTTGGAGACACATTTTGCGCATTCCATGGACGGCGAGATGCACGTATGTGTAGGAACTGAACATAGCTTGGATAAGCTTATTGTAGTGTACCACATCGAAGGACGAAGAATTAGAGGAAGATCTCCCACCCGCTGGATCGACCAAATGGAAAAGGTAAGAGGCATTTCTGTGGTGGTAGTCCTGAGAACTGTGGGATGCCGATAAAAATGAAGGAGCATAGTCAAAAGAGCGGGAATTCATAGAGATTACGTTCTTTAATCATGAAAGATAAATATACTTTTTGTATTTATTTATAGCATCTTTAGTGAAAAATTTTCGGTGCATTTTTGATGTCGTATCTTTCTTCATTTGAGCAGAATTCAGGTTAGATATCTGTCATGGAATATGGTTCGGAAGATTATAATCGTGATAATTTTTTTTTTAGTAGAGGTACATGGAATACATGTCACAATTTCAAACTAAGCTAAACGCTTGTGCTATGAAAATAGGACTAACTTGATGGACTCCTGGAGCACAAGATCACAAGTAAATAAAAGGGGTCTAAAAATGCATTTCGTTCATATAGAATGTTATCCGTCGAGTAATGCTACAACAAGCAACCCCTTCGAATCGAGCACTGAGTTCAGGCAAGACTTGGGTGTTTTATCTGGCCATCATCGTGGATATTGAGGAAGTAAGTGAAGTGCGTTCATGATTTATTGACACTTGTGACGTCACTCGTCCCTCAACTGGATGCCTCGGCGCGTGAGAG
The DNA here is from genome assembly GCA_031772225.1 of Eubasilissa splendida. Classification (NCBI taxonomy): domain Eukaryota; kingdom Metazoa; phylum Arthropoda; class Insecta; order Trichoptera; family Phryganeidae; genus Eubasilissa; species Eubasilissa splendida. Next base: position 28,392,859 of record CM062846.1, on the reverse strand, counting down.
TTTCTCGCCACGAATGAGATAACAATCTATCTGTCTCGGTCATGGGAAGTCCGTGGGCCTGTTGCCTGTTGCCTGTATTCGTGCTACACACGCGCGCAGTAATAATAACTACGTTTTCAGTGGCGTAGAGAGACAGTACGTTAATTTCAGTTCTAAATTAAACACAAATTTAATAATTCCAGTTAATATTATAAAGATGAAAATCTTATCTAAAATGAGAAATGTTAAATATTTTTTTGATACGTGTAGTAAAACAGATACTTATTTTTTTTTAACCAAAAAATATAGAAAGTAATATCAAACCGGACAACGTAGATACTGTTATTGATCTTAGGAATTGTAAAAATAAAATAAAAACTCTCGATTTGGTTATTTTACGACCTGCAGTAAATATATGTTTTTTTTATTCATCTTCGACATTCAGTATAGGTACTATCTAAAGGGTGTTTTTTTTAGAAGTATAGAGTTTTACAATTAAAAAAGCACATTAAAATCGTGGTAATGGCCATAGTATTGACTTTATTAGAGAGATTATTTTATATCATTAGTGTTTAAATATGATTTCGCGCATATGGGCACCGCGGCTGGCTCGAATAAAACGCAATCTGGAAGACCAATTTTTGGAGTAGCTGGGGACGTATATCGGCAATAACGCGACGAATGTTGGTTTCCATGTCGTCTATCATCACTGGTTTATTGGCGTAGACTAACGACTTCACATTTCTCTACAGTAAATAATCCAAAGGTGTTAATAAATCACACGATCTTGGAAGATAATTCACAGGTCCATAATGCAAAATGATGCGCCCATCAAATGTTTCCTTCAACAGTGTGCGCTGTGTGGTATGTTGCGCCGTCTTGTTGATAAAGTCAGTACTCGTTGATCTGTAGCGCTCTCCGTTGACTGTTCTGGCCGGCATCATTTTTGAAGAAACAGCAGCTTCTTCGGTGCGCACTGTACAATGTCTCTGCGGATGCTACTATTGAATCATCACCACGCTCGGATGGATGATTATGTCGACCGTAAAATGGACGTAGCGCACGGTAAGTTTCGCGAACTGAACCACGATTTTAGAAATAAATTTGCATAATTTGCAAGCGTTGTTCTATTCTATTCTTGGTGAAATGGCGTACTAAATTATGCACAAATCAGCTGTTAACTGTAAAATTGGCTGTCGCTGAAAAAATTGTAAAAAAACAACTTTTAGAACCACATAAATACATTAAAGTAGTTCACATAATATATTTTTAAATATTTTTTTAACTCACAAATTGCGGTTGCAGAAAAGTAAGTCGGTGAAAACTTATTAAAATTCCTGAAAATATTATGCGGTTAGTATTTTATTTATAATCATAAAATAGTCATTTTTGTTAATAGTGTAAGAGTATTTGTATATGGTCAAAATTAATTAATTAAATTTACCTACATTTTGAATTAAAATCGGTATATAAGAATATAAAATAAATATACAAGAATTTCAAATAATGATCAGCTGCTGATAGCGAGTAGTTTGTTGTTTTGTGGGTTAAGAGAGTTACCCACTACTCTAGTTTATTGGTTTTTTTTTAATTTTACATTTTACATTACATATATTATTATTTTCGAATAACATCTATTAGAAAATTGATTACAATTAGATTACATTTTTTTTGTGGTATGCAGGTGTCACCTCTGATAGTAATTCTGCTTTGTCCTGGATTCTTTTCTACATTAATATTTTAATTAAGTTAATGTAACTAAATAGTCGGTTTTTTCAAGTCTCTTTTGAGCGATTTAATTTATGCGAATATAAAGTTATGCGATACGATACATATAATTAAAAGCTGAACAAATGGAAGTTGATCCCAATATTGAACGTAGTCTTACAATTCGCCGAACGATAAACAATGCAATTCGTTGCTACAAAAAAATATATGGAAAACCAATGGTGAAAAATGTGCAGACATCGACATTGCAATTATTTTAAAATAAAAAATGAATTGTGAAAAGAATGCATTTAAAAAAATTACATTAAATAAAATGTATTTCTAATAAAGTGAAAAATGAAAAACAGTGAGAAATGAATTTTTTTGTAACCAATTATTATTTTTTGTATGTATTTAGTTAGATTAGATTCGATTAGTTCGATTTTAAACAGTCCAGGATATTGGCGGAACCAACTACTGGACTACGAGAGGTATTAATTCCAGTATAAGTATTTCTATTAATATTAATAAAAACAATATATTTATTTACTCGGCGTTGCGCGGGTATAGTTTTTCTAAAACTTCCCCGCAGCTCCGCCTACCGCCGCACCTATGTTATCGTGAAAAGTTACCACTAGTATGCCCGAGAAAATGAGAAAAAGAGAGACATATATTTCAATACTGTTTTATTTCCATATTCTCTTCAGTAAAAAATTCTGTGGAAACAATTAATTACGAGATATGTACGGCACTGCGTCGGCCACAAACATGGCTTCGGCCTGTAAAAGTAACGTGTAATTTTCATCTGTCCATTATTTGACTTACAATAGTACATGCAGAAATATAGTTTGTTTATATCTAATACATAGAGCGATCTATTGCTATCCTATATTACTAACCCATTGCGCGCCAACTGCAAACATCTTATATTTTCTTTGTTTTGTCAACCTTTTATTAATCAATTTTTAAATCTCCCACTTACGTGTTATACTGGCTGCGAATTATATGCGGGGGTGGAGCCTCTTGTTAATATGGTAATACACATATTAACAAGAGGCTCGCGTGGACTCGGTGTTCGGTGGAGATAATTTTTTATTACTTTCTGGAAGTAATATATAAAATATTAATTATCAGCCCTTTTAAGAATTGTTATATTATCCTCTAGAACAGCGGCTCCCTAAATGTGCGACCAACTTATAAAGTCACCTTACATCATTTGAATTCGTTCGAGACAACTTTAATTTTTAGAAAATTGAAAACTTATGGAAAAGAAAAATTAATAGAGATGGTGGTAAAGATTATTTACCTTTGTTAAAGCAGTTTATGACCTTCAATCAAGTAGTAAAATTTATTTAAGAAGAGCATTTATCACACCTTATCAACTGGTTTGAAAAAATATTTCCAAGGAGATAATATTGACGTAGCAGAGGGACTACTGAGGGGTCGTAGAAAAATTCTTATGCACCAAGGGTGCTGTGAAACAAAATCAAATGTTTTGGAACCGTTGATTTAGATAATTGGTTGGGGCTATTTTATTATATGAAATAAATTATACACAATTATTATTATTATACACAATAAATAAAGTAGGTATTTAACAAGAAATTTCAAAAAGACGTAGAATATAATATACTTATACACAGGGGCGTGCAGTGCATACAAGCAAAACAGCTATAATAATAATAATAATGTGTTTATTCCATTGTGATCAGGTTTTTTTTAAATCCGAATTGCCATAAAGATAATACATATTATGTTATACATTAAAGTTACGAAATAAATAAAAAAAGAAAAAGAAAACCAAGGAAAATATTAATAAAAAAATAAAATAAAAAGTAAAAAGTTCACACATATATACATATACACAAAATATAAATATTACATATATAACTACTTCAGTCAGGGCCATTGTTGTATGTGTAGCTATTCTCTAGGCGTTGCCATTCTCTGGTCAGGGAACCAGCTTTCCATAAAGCGCCGCTTGCACCAGAGAATTGGTGCTGAGCTCCAGCCGTAGCTTTACGCCCGCAACTCGATGTCTCAGAAGCGGAACGTCATGTACGGCCATGTACGGCCTTCGGTAAACATTGTAGATGCGTTGTAATAACGCGCCAATCCGAACAGTATTCTGTATGAGTTGTACTGAATTTGGAGACGGTTATACTTCACTTGCTTGTATTTCGACCAAAGCTCGCAGGTATACATGCAGGTGAAGAACGATTTAAACAGGATCCTCTTCACCTCCTTACTGCATCGGTAGAAACGCCGTGACAGCATATTTGCACGAACGCTCAACTGTCTCCTCTGCCGTTCTATATCATCATCGTTTTGTCCATCTTCATTGAATATATGCCCAAAGTATTTTACCTTATTTTGAACGTTCAATTTCGTCCCGTCCAGCCATGCGGGAGGGATATTATCTGGCCCTTTTCCATATTTGAACGCCATTAGGACCAATTTGCTGGCATTGTATGAAATATTATGTCACTGGCATATGTTTCACATATCTGTAAAAGCTTTCTTATCCCTTTTATAGATGGCGCTAGTACAACCATATCATCGGTATAACTAATGTGGTTCACATTTGTCCCGCCCATGTGGCAGCCAATTTTTGCATCAGATAGTCGCTCGATCAATTCGTCCATGTACATATTGAAGAGGATAGGCGACATGCATCCGCCCTGCTTCACCCCAGTGCGCAGGTAAAATGGCTCGGAGTCGGCGCCTTCCCACCGCACTGAGTTCTCTTGCTGCCTGTGCCACCTGTCAAGTATATCTATAACTGGTTGGGAAACGTTTCGCTCGCGCAGTTTCGTCCATAATTTGTCGTATCTGACACGGTCAAAGGCTTTGCTCAAATCTAGAAAGCACGCGTATATCGTGGTTCTTCGACTTTTAAAATAGTCCACATTTTTCTTTACGATAAAGATCGCATTGTCAGTAGACAGATTCTTTTTGAATCCCATTTGGTTGTCTCTAGTGTTCATGTTTATTGAAATCTGGTCCATTATGATTCTTTCAAAAAGTCTTGCCATTATAGTAGCTAGCGAAATCGGCCTATAGTTTTTGGGAGACGATATATCCAGTTGTTTCGACTTTAATATATGCACAATAATAGCTTTCGTCATATTCGCAGGTATGTATAGATGCTTGATCATGTTACTGAAGTGTCGCCAGGTGATTTGCCGGTTTTTGTAACTTTAATTGCACGAGTAATCATTTCACTTGTGACTATGGGTGTGGCGTCTTCGGTTGATCGTTCAGCTGCGTGCATAGGAGAATCCTGACCATTGACCTCAGAAATTTCTGAACTGAATATTTTTGAAATTTCACGTATGTCCGATATTCCATTAACATGACTAGATGCCTGATGTTTTGGATTGGTTATTTTTCTCGTACTGTTCCAGAACTTTTTAAAGTCTTTGCTTTGAAATTGTGAAGCAATTTTATCCATTCGTAATTCGTGTTTCAGTCTCTTTTTAAATATTGCTCTAAGATTCCTTCTTTCTTCGGCGATAGGACGGTTACGGGGTTTACCACTCCGAATCCACTTCTTTAGTACCTCTCTGGACGCTTCATAACTATAAGCCACGTGATCATTCCATCCACAAATAGTATGTGTGCGGTTACTGATACGACTGTCGCTAAAGGTGATTTTTGCTGCCGTGTGCAGTTCTGCAGTAATTGAACGATACGACTCTTCTTACGTAATTTATGATCAGGGTTGTCACAACTATTTTCATTGCTATGTTCCAATATATCGAGTTTAATATTCTTCAGTAGAACTTCCACTGTCACGGAATAGTTTTCTACTTGGGAGTGAGTTTTCGGGTTCCACCTAAATGCTATGCATTACTAAAAATTCTGGGAAACCAATATATATTAAATAATCTATAGTAAGGATCGTGAACGTATATTTACGGATTTATTACAATTTGCGCCATCTGTGTACCAGTAGAAACTTCAATGGCTTAGTTTTAAAAACTAAATGTACTGGTTTGGTCTGAGAATATTAAATTGAGAATTAGTAGTATTTGATTCTCTTGTATATTTGATACTTGTTACATACATACATAAATAAATAAATTTAATTACGAATTCATTTTTTAAAGCCACTTACCTTTGTGTGTAATACAACTTTATTTGTTACGGTAAAAAAAAAGCAATTTGAAAATGAGGATTCCGATTAGTGACTGTAAATAATTATTTCTATTCTAACATTTAAAAAAAAGATAATATTTATACATGTACGCAATGGAGGCCACGTTAGATAGGGGTCCATAAAATTCGAGCCCTACAATTAATTTGGAATTTATATTTTTACGAGTATTGATACCTTTCCCGGCTTAAATAGTAATTCACAGTAAGAAATGTAATTATAAAATAAATAAAATGTATGAGACAAGAAATTTTGTTTTTTCTATTATTTAATGGATAAATCACGCAATACTAATATTTGTGTATCTTGTATACAATACTTATATAAAGGGCCCGTTTTTCCATTGTCCAATTTTTGTGGTTACGCCACTGCATGTAAGCGTTGAATCTCAAGAGTTCCGCGCGATCAAGTGCAACTTGAATAAAGATTTGCACTCCTCTTGACAATCAGGGAGTGCTCTATTTATCAGAAGAGAAGTCAAGATTGTCAGCTATATGCCCATTTGCTATTCTGTTCAAATAGCCTTAATAACAGTAAATAAATAAATCATTTCGTATTTTTCCAGCAGAAAGCCCGGATGTAGACAATTAAATATATATATTGAAATATAATTGTTTTGGAATATATCTTCATAAACATTACAAAAATCATCAGTAATTCCAAACAAAGTATACAAACATCTGAACAATCATAAAGCTGATCTTAGTATAGTGAGTAAGATTAAGAACGAATGAATGAGGAGAGAATGGTAAGATAGGTATATGACGCAAGTGTTGATGGCACCAAAAGTAGAGGACATTCGCGGAAGACTTGGCACGGCCAGGTAAACCAGATACTGGAGGATGGTCCTGTTAAAAGCCTCGATAATCGACGAGCTCTACAAAATTTAATAAAAATGAATTGATAATTCTGGCGTCTGCTATCAGTTTACTCAAAGGTATTTGAGATTCTGTAAAAATAAGGTAGATGGCTCTTTCAAATAATGGAACGATTAAATGTATTAATATCAAAAAGGTAACATATAGGTTCGAAAATTGTCGCTAAAAATATTTTCGCTGTAGCATAGTTGGATAATGCACCTTCCCCGGTTAGGAAAGAGATCCAGGTTCGAATCCCGGTGGCGCAACAACAATATTTTTCGATAAAATTGATTTTATATGTATATATTTCTAATTAATATATTTAATTCATATTTAAAACATATTTTAAGTTAAGGGCTCATGTTTTTTAATAGCTTTTAGTAGTTCTTTATTATCATTTATCTTCCTGATGTTTTCGGGTAAGTTGATAATTTTCCCTACTTGCGTATAGTGGCGTTGTGCAAATGATGTGTTTATTTTTAAGCATGAAAATACAAATTTAAACCTAGTATGAAGTCACGCAAAATCTTTTATTTTCAATTCTACGTTCTTGTGATCTTAAATGCAAAGTCAAGTTTATATACAATAATGCAGCAGTTGAAATGGGTTGATATTTAGCTACTTTTTTTTTATCTAAATACGTTTTAAATTTGTCATTTCGGATACTTATCATTCAGCCGGTGTATTATTATTCGTATTTGCAAATTGTAGAGTGGTTGCTTTAGTGATTTATCTTCCGCAAGCACTTTGCGTGTTAGTGAAAAGTCAGCGTTAATATACATACATATAAATAAATGTTAACTTTTTATAAAATAGATTGTCAGTTGTCTATCCATCTGGACTATGTGCCCTCGGGAATTTCGGTAATACTATTATATAATATATACGAATAAATGTAATATTCTCATATTAAAAGTATGTAAGACTTATTTCACTATACATAATCCCGAGACTTCTATCATATTCATTTTCGAAACTAAAAAAATACAATGTTCCTTGTTTGTGTTCTGTAAAGACATATTATCGATAGAATGTGTAAATAAATAAAAACAACATAGCTTTCTAAAGAAACTTTTTGATAAAATCTAACATATTTAAATACAATTTACAGAGAGCGGATTGTATATCTAATTTGAATTCCCGTATATAGGACTTGGCGGAAATAAAATACTCTCTTTATTGCAAATTCATGCAGCGTTATCCGATGTAATGCAAACGGGCATACTATTAGTGCGAGCATGAGATTCACGACGTTCTTTGTGCGGAACTGTCATTACAGCACTGGAATGATGACCATTTGGTTACAGTTGGACAACTTGGAAATCAAACGCTCATTTCAAATTAATGTCCTTTTCTATCATAGGAACTCCCAAGTCGACGTTTTGTGTAACAGAATCGGAACTATTTCCATGCACTTAATATCATGGGGAGGAATAAGTATAAGTAAGGTATAAGTAACATTTATACGAGTGAAAGTTTATACGTCTGGCATTTTATACGCAAAGCAGCATTCGTACGATGATACTATTTAAACGACAGTACATTTTGTATATCAAGAACATAAGAACATTATAAAATCTCTTTCTATTTTTTACATACTCTGAAAATTAAATCAGTGATGGTTTATTAAAACCGTAATTGTGACTGTGATTGTGTTCGATTGTAATGATAGTTAGTAATTGAGATTTACGAGTAGAAGATTTAGTTTCTAGTGTACTAGTAATTGCTCTAAGAATTATAAATAATCAGTTCTTGGTCATCGTTATATAATTGAACGCACTCAAAGTCATAATAACTGTTTAAATAACAGTTTAATCACCACTAAATTGAACCAACTACAATAGTGATTTGTAGATTACCATCTTGTATTAGTATCTACCACCCTTAATAGACACAAAGCCTCTATTCAAATTTCTATGGTGTACTAAATATATTGCGTAAAGCGTACCACCGTACCTATACTTGGCGTTTAATGTACTTGGCGTATTAAGTACTTGGCGTATTAAGTACTTGGCGTATCAAGTACTGGATGTATAAATCTCTACTCGTATAAATGTTTTGTTGCACATATATAATTGATATAATGTAGACTGTTCATCAATTATTTATTCAATTTAATATGCGGGCTGTAACAGACTTTGTATTCTGTATTGTTACGGAAAATCTTATTGTTGTAATGTAAATCGTATTGTCAAGATTTATATAAAAGATAATACTAGTGCTTCGAACTAAACGTTTGCGTAATTGACCCACTAGTATGCTATATTTTTGGTTTAGGCCCTATATCACAATCTATCGAAAAATAATCTGACCAGTAAAATAATTCAATTATTCGAAGTAATCGCGCAACTATGACTTTTTTAAATGCTTATATCTCTGATACAGTTGAAATTGGGCGCATGTAGCTTAAACATTTTCGATTCATATATTAATATGTATCTACCCTCAAAATATCATGCACCAGGGATATTAAACCCGCTAAACCTTTAATGATCATTCTCGCAGCAATCAAATGAAAAAATCAATGCATTAGATGCAGATTCATGCCATACAATATATATTTTTCTCTTTGTATTTTTAGGGCGATCGATTTAGTAAATATTTATAAATTATTTATACTAGGTACAAAAAATTTAATGGAAAAATGCCGTCATGTAAAGTTGTCAGATCAATATTTTTACTATTTATAATCCTACGAAAACAGGTCTGATTTAAATGAATTAGACCACTAAAAGTCAAAAATTTAAAAGTAATGTTTGATGTGACAACTTAGCCCCCAGAATAGCAAACATTTTTGCTAAAGTATCCGAAGGTGCTTAATACGTTTGCCTTCATACTTTTCAATACAATTTATATAATATTTTGTTTAGGGGTAAAAGGGGGGCAAACATACGGGTGGTTTCCATTTATTGAAAGTATTTACGTCACATTTCAACACACTGAAAGTTTTTTTCGTTTTTTACGATATTTTTAACAGTCTTTGTTTCATTTTAACATTTATATCTTTACTAGAAAAAATGAATAATGAATTGAACATAGAACCTACGACTTCCTTCGGATTCATCGGTTTTCTCAGCAGAATGTTGAGCAATTAAAGAGGCTCTGGACATCTGCGTATTCCGGAACGTCGATAAGGATTATATTCTCCGACTTTCAAGCAGCCCTTGAATCTCTCTCTACTAATATGAAAGTTTGGCTAGACAATGAGATAATCTGTTCCATCAGTAGATGTCTATTTAATTTGGACAGCAACAATAAACAGGTGTCATTCGTTTGGATTCCTGCATATCAGGGAATTCATGTAAATGAATGTGTCGATAAACTGACCAAGGAGGCCACTCTTTCTGCAGTTTTCCCTCATCAATTCCATATCCCGATGTATGATAGAATATGGTAAAAAAACGTATGAATTCTATTTGGACTCCACAATAGAAGGATCTAAATAATCAAAGATCTATTCCTCGCACTCTCTGGTTTTCCAAAAGGAAAGTCTCCAAAAGAACAATATCAAATATCTCTATAACGTGAATTGGGTATTACCAGGTAGCCTTACATTTATTCAGATTGAATTAAATAAATTCCCCAATGTGTGAGTGTGGTGCCGAGGAGGAAACCCTCGACCACATCTTTTTGCCTGTGCATTGCGGATCACATGTTTTTTTTTACAGTAATCTCGTCAATGGTAATTTTCAACTCCCGGTTAACTTGTGTCATCTCCTTTCCCTTAACTCGCCACATTTAATCTATATAATAGCAAATTTTTTGAACGACAACGGTATTGACTTGTAATATAATATTTACAATTCTATAAAATAAGGTTTTAATTTGATTAATGGTACAAATCTCTCTTGAAGGGTGGATTGCCTATTTAAAAGAAGAAGGAGAAAAAGAACGGAACTTTTTAAATTAGTTATAAACTACTTAAATTTAGCTTTCGCGATTGCGGCGTTAGACTATTCAGCGATGTTGCATATATAGATTTGGATGAAACCGTCGAGATTAATGGAGCTTCAGGTCCGAGGCGCGTCCGACAGGTTTGAAACATCCCGAGCCAGCCCTGGCCGTAATGACTCCGGCTGATGTGGAATGAAAAAGTCGCTTTCATTACAGGACGTCCTTGCCCCCCGAGTTATTCCCATTGGAAACGTAATGATATAACGACCGCAAGACTCGACTTTAATAATGATTGAATCTTTCGAATCAGCTGGAGTCGGACGGCCGAATTACAAGAACAGGTTTCATGTCACGTCGAATCAATGCTTGAACTACTACGAAAATACAAACACAAGCTGTGTGTGCGTCACCTCGTAAGACTCCCAATCTTAGCACAGAACTCACGTCTGCCGTGCACCAATGAACTGAACGGAATTTACGTATAATTTTAATTAGAATTTATTTAACGAAGAACAGAACAACGCACAATTGTGATAGAACACTAATATTTTTGAACAAAGTACTTATTATATAAGTAAGTAATAGATTTAATTTGTCGTGTAATACTAAAAAAAATACAAAAATGTAGCACATTTCGTTCAAAGTTAAATCTGAAAATTTTCGCAAAAAAATATATCGCCGATGTACGATACATAAAAAAATCTGATCTTGACAAAGCGATCTAACTCTCAGCTGGGAGAGAAGTCTACCGGCAATGGAAGGGTCCCGGGTTAAAGTGCAGTTTTTTTTTTAAAGAAAGAATTGTTTCAGTGACATATTTTGATTTAATTATCAAGGATCGATATGTTCTTAAAAATTACAAATTCATAGATAAATGCATGAATTTATTATTTAATTATATATTTTTTGTTTATATTAGAAAATATAAATAAATCAAGCACTAATTCCACTTTGTTGGATTTAGTTTCACTGTAATAGAAATAATATACCTATGTTTTCTTTCCAAAATTTTAAAATACATTTAGTTTTCTTGAAAATTATAATTTTAAATTAGAAACACTGCAATAATTAATAAATGATTCTGTATTTTGCATAGGATATACAATCATAGCGACTACATTGGATACGTATATTTCTTGTAATTCGGGGCAAAACCTCACGGGCCTAGGGCAGTCAGCTAGCAGCTAGCTTGCACTAACACCATCATACTATAAGGACCAAGAATGACATTAGACCAGAGTAGCTTTCTAACCACAAACTGCTCGACAAGCGAGTCCGGTCTTCTTAGCTATTATCACGATTTCTCCTTCATTTTTGGCGACATTTCTAACCGCGTCAAAGTATTTACTGCATTCTAGACTTGGTAATGGAACATGACACGAAAAACAATGAGGTCAGTCGAACATGGAACATGAAACAGGGCCCATTGGACCGAAGACACACGGGCAGCATTTTAAAATTATACTTTTGTGTGTTTACTTTGACAAATCGTGACAAGCTAAGCAGTGAATGAGGAAGATTAAAGAACCTGCATTTCCTGGAACTCCAGATATACTGAGGAAGGTGAAGGCGAGGAAGCTGCAGTGGGCGGGATAGTTATAGCGGATAATCGCTCCCCAAGGAACAACGACTTAATACGCGACCATTTTTTTATCAGGTCATGAGTGACCCGCTGGATAATTCTAGGAAAGTAGACAGCATACCATTTTACTGCCTTCTTCTCCCTTTCATCTCTGTGTAAATATGATTGTGCTGAGCGAGACTCAAAATCTTTATGTCCATGTTCTGTCTAAATCTCCTATCCGGGAGCGTCTCTATGGCAGCCGTTACTGTAACATCTCTCTCCCGTAACTATAATTACACCTTGTTAATTGGTACTTGATATCTAATTGTAATTTATTTATTTTTATTATTTGTAACTAATCAATGTCTCAATATGATTTCAACTTTAACCAAATGTTTTGTTATTCACTTTTACTATGTACTCTTTGTTTCTTAATAAGTACTATCTAAATACCGCTGAAAGCTAGTATAAAGGAGTAATTAGCTAAATAATTAATCGATGCCGCATTCAAATTATGGTTATATTAGACCAGCGTTACTTTGTTTTGTCGAGAGGAACTGACAAGAGAGTAACCACTCCTATAACAGTTCCGAGTAAGGGGGGTCTATTCTTTCTACTAGTGGGCGGGATATATGTAGCAAAAGTAGAACACGTACAAAATCCTCATACACAAGCCAACAAGATCAAGACCGAGAGAAGACCAAGATGTGGAAGTCAAGATTGACCTGCGGAAGGCAGGAGAGTGTCCAGTAGACTGGACCACAGAGGCTAATTTAATGGATGAATAGTGCTCTATTATGACTGCGTTTATGGACTTCAGAATGTCATGAGGCCGCTGAAGATGAAGAATGTTTACTTTGAATTAGTGGTACCCAAACCACGGTAGTAGCTTCAGCTCCATCTTAGTGACGAAACATTATGAAGAAATTTTTTTACATTTCACCAAATTTTCTAATTTATCCAAAATCTGTTACATTTTTAAGTTTTAATAATACATAAGAAAATTCAATACTCGATGATAAGGATTTTTTAAAATATTTTTTTTTCTGTTTACGTATCTTAGTAGATAAGTTCAGACGGACTAAATAGTTTCTTACGGTTATTGGTTGTCATATCTGAAAACTGTAAATATTTGTTCTGAGCAAAATAATATCGATATTATGATTTTAAAACATGATGTAAAGATGTAGGAAGGATAAATTCATATACGGCAACCTTTAGAATGTTGGATTAGGTGGTATATCTCTACTAGAAAAACAAATATACTCCTGACAAAGATAATAATTTTCTTAGTCTGCATAAAGCTCTCATATTAGGCACATAATACCTACTAGAGTTAGTATATTATCAGTGAGATAGTTATTAGTTATACTTGTTATACACATGTTATATGGACTTGCATTATTTTAATATTAAAGTATTTAGACATCAATCATATCACGATCATCTAATAAAATACCAACAAGGAGAGACCTGCACACAATGAAGAGTTACAGGCTGATGATGATGATGATGATGAAGAATGAATAATTAATTAATTAATTATGTAACACACCATCAATATGTATCTTCAGACTGAATTGACTAAAACTGAACATTTGGCACACAATTGGCACACTTAGTTGAAAAATGCATTATACCCATATTGATTAAAATGCAAAAAGCCATAATGAGAATAATTCTCAATAAATTATTTCAGCATGAATTAGAACCGTTATTCCAATCCCACACATTTTCACACATTTTCAGTGTACTCGGGCAAAAATTCAAAGAAGACTAGCTGTCTCATTGATGAAAACCTCATTTGCTCAAAAACATGCATGTTTTATAAGATCGCGGATATATAATAAGTTACCACAAGAGATGGCGACGGTGTAGTATCCTCAATTCTCTGTGCTTATAAAGGAATGGCTTTTCAAAATTGGAATAAGCCAGCTGGAAGAGTTCCTTAAATGATCAAAGCTACACATTTTATGTAGTTCTTTTTGTCCTTACATCCTACCTCGTACTTATCATGTTTTGTTTGCTCCCTGTATGTTTCTTTTCTTTTACTTCTTACATATCTTTAGTCTATCAAAAAATTTACTTTGTTCAATTTACTTATTATCTCTACTTGTCTCTAATTTAATTTGTTACCTTATATTCAAACTTATATTCTAGCTTATGGAACCTTACGGCTACTTACCTCAGAACAGGTGCATATGTACCTTTTGGCTTGCATGTAAATAAAATGAATTATTTGTACTAAGGATTTATATATTGTTGCAAACAATAAACGCCGATTTATCGTCACTGAAATGATTATATTTTACAAGTGGATTTACCGGGTTTATTAAAGAATATAAAAATTGACATTGCACATCTCGGATATTTGAAAGGATCCGGGAAATCCAGGCACATTTTTTTTGTTACACCGACTTAACGGATGAATTGAACTGTTTAACAGTGATTAAATTATAACAACGAGATAAAACACCTTCCAGGGTTAGCTGAATTATTTTTTAAATAACGTAAATCTAACCATAATCACAACGGTTAAACAAATTGGTTTTATAAAAAAAAAAACATTTCTCATCTTTATGTCGTATTTTCTATTATATCCTATTTTTATTTCGTGCTAAGTGTAATGATAAGTATCCTTACATGTCATGCGGAAGTTCGGGGTTCAGTTCCCCACCAGAGATATTTTAATTATTAGCATTATGAATATTTTTTTCGAACTAAAAAACATATTCCATGCTGAGGTGATATGATATATGTGTCTGAGACATGTTCATTTTTATGTTGTTCCTTATTTACAACTGCAATTTGGTGACGGCCAATTGCCTTAAAATGCAAGTAGAAGTGTATAATACAAACTTCTAAGACCAGGTTCCTCCCTTGATATCGTAAATTATCTCCAGACGCTAGGAGCAGAGGAACGACGGACTAGTTTGCTCGCCGGCTCTGTGGTAGGTGCCTAATGCGCGAAGTTACAGCGTCACGAGTCCGTGTCACGATCCACACGAACAACTGCCACTTCCCAAAGTACCAACAGCCGTGTAAAGTTATAGAAGACACGAAACAAAAAGGTTGCAGATGACCTGTTTCTCGCTAATATGAAGGAGTTGTCACTTTTACGAATAACGCTAAAATTATATCAGAGATAATAGATGGGAAGTGGTTATATTGTTGGAAGAGAAATTGAGAATAGGTAGAATGCAAGTAATAGAAATGCCAGTTGGTTCGATATTTCTCGGATGGGTTAGCGAAATTTTCGGACTAATATATTCATCGAACTTTGAACTTTTGGAGTTTTTTTATTTTAATGCCTCTGCATAGGAACACAATCGTTTTTGTTACGACGAATTTAATATATTTTTTTATTTAAATATATTTAAACATCTCAGATCCCTAAGTCGGTTCGAGTATAAGGTCCAGAAAAATAAAGGTAATAGTTCGGATTATAAATTCTAACAAAGAAAGAAGAAACAGCGTGAGATTTATTTGAAAGAATTATGCGCAACTTCTAAAATGGCTCCTGTTGAGTGAACCTGAAGAAGATCCACACCGGGTTGATTGATACATTAGAGTAATATGATCCCAAATTGAGATCTGTGAATTGTATTGTACACAAAGGTAAAAAGAAGATGCTGGAAAAAAAGTTCACAACAAACTTACTAAACAGCAGGATGTGAGGTAGTTCAAGAGGCAATTTATATGGGCGCGCTGATGACAGCGATAGTGGTGATAGCTAATGTTACTAAGAACCGACTTGGACGAGAATATGGAAGGACAAAGACGTCAAGAAAGCAAATTATACATATATCATAGAGACGAAGTTATTTTTATTATATTTAATAGAAAATATATGAAAGCATGGGGGTAATTACATGCCTTCCGACCTGTCTTCGGCTGGCTTAAAGTGATTACTTTATACAAATATAGCGTTCACCATTCTCACCCATTAATCAATATCTATCAAATTATTTTGTTGAAGTTGTATATATGTTACTATGTGTATATTTATATATATTATGTCCAATTATTGGATTTTTACCTCCAAAGGACATTTCAAAGATAAAGAATATTGCTGTAAAATAATTTCAAAAAAATCAGATTCTCATAGTGATGACACATATACTGTTTAAAAAAAAAGGAAAAAAATGAATTATCAAATTTGGTCCATAGATGGCGATGGTGTAGTGGTACTCGAAGTGAGTCCACATACTAACATACATACAACTTTCATAAATTTGATAAATGTGGAGAATGAAGGGTGAAAATTGGTGAACGTTATATATCTGTAATTACCCCATGCTTCCATATATTTTCCATTAAATATAATAAAAGATGGCTTTGTCTCTATGAGATTATCTGATATTTGTTTAAAATTATTTTTGGTTCACACTCTTGTCTTTCTAATCTTCATGTATGCAGCGGAGACTTGGACAGTCCGCAATAGCGATAAGCGTAAAATAGATGCCCTCGAAATGTTTTGCTGGAGAAGGACAGGAAGCGGACAGAACGACGCACGAATGCATTAATCCTACAATAAATCCAACCGCAGTAACTAACAAAATATTCTTCCATTTCTTCGGTCACATTATGCATCAAAGTGACAGTCTAGAGAAGAAGATGAACAATGAAGACCTGGAAGAGTGTCTTGCATCTGGCTGAAGATACCCCGGAGTCAGCTGTGAGAGCGGCCCAGGACCCCGGGACTTGTGTATGTGCATTACGAGCCGATTCTCATCTGATTGAAGCCACTATATGATACGGAAGAAGAAAAAGGAAAAGTTGATTAATCAACACAATAAATCAAACACGATTTTTTTGGTTCTATATTTATTTTAACAAATAATTATACATTATCAACTGATAAAACATAAAACAGTGTGGTGATCTTATATACAAATTTTGTTACAAAGTTGGGTATTACATATTAGGTGATTCACAATACGACATACAACAAATAAAAGCTGATTGCTGACAAAAGATGTGATTAAATTACTGATCCTCGTGAAAGAGTCATCAAAATTAAACAATTATTTTTAATTATTCTTCGCTTTGTATTCATTAGTCTGTGGGCGCCACGAGAGAAGGTAAACAAAATTATAGACGATAAAAGTGCTAAAACTGTTAAGAATTAATAATATTTTATAATGTTTCTTTTTCTGTATAAACTAACAAATATATGTTATTAAAATTGACTTTTATCTATCAATAAGAGGGCTGAAAAGAAGAAATGAAAGAAGGCCCAATTATATTAACGCATATTTTGAATTCACAACATGTCTACAAATACCTGCTACATTTTATTTTCGAAGATTGATGACTAAATAGGTATAATGTATTAATTTTTAATAAAATCACATTTTCAGTGTGACGTTACGATTTAAGTATATAAAATCTAGCGGCATTTATAATAGATTCACTGTAAACCAAATATGGAAATAATAGAAGTTATTTATTATTATTTTATTTTTTTATTTTATTAGTAACTATATAATAGTATGTAAAAATCTGTTTGGACTGTGCCTGTATCATTAGAGAAATTCTGTGTCGAGACGGGCATAGTTTATAAGCAAATGTTCAATTAATTAGAATTACAAGTAGATAGAATTACATTTATTACTGTATAAAAGGTGTATATAAAGAATAATTTTAAAATGGACTTAATTTTTTAATCACTTTGTAGCAATAATTAATATAGGTATGAGTCAATACGTTTGGGTGAGTGTATCAATACTGGCTCTACCCATATTACGAATCCAAGTTTTAATATATAGTTTCATGTTCTTGAGACAATTCAATTGATTTAAGTCTTTTAGCATTCTATTAAATAGTTTAGGTCCAAAATATTTGTAGCTCTGGTAGTATGTGCTCTTGGGGTTTGTAGGTTATTTGTATTTGTCCGTGTGGAAATTATGTTTTGAATTGTTTTAAAATGTGTCTGTTTGTATTTATCAAAAATTTCGTCAGTGCTCGTTGTGATTGGGGATTTGAGAATAACTTTTAATATAATTTTTTGAGCTGCTATTATTTATTATCTATTATTTCATTAATAATGTAACTTATATAGCTAGAGATATTCAATTTTAGGTCAACAATGAAATACCTTCACTGACTGTGGGTCTGTCACTTAAAGAACTAAGTTATCAGCCACTTCATTATTAAGGAGAACATATTCTTATTGTGAAGTTGTATCTGGCGTCTCCTATCGGAATCTCAAATACCTTTGAGTAGTATATGGCTTTCAAATAATGGAACGATAGATGTATTAATTTGAAAAGTGTAATATATAGGTTCAAAGATATGTCGTCAAAAGTACTGTCTGCTGTAGCATAGTCGGTTAATGCACCTTCCCCGGATTGGAAAAAGATCCCGGTTCGAATCCCGGTAGCAACAACAATATTTTTCGATAAAATTGATTTTATATGTATATATTTATAATTAATACATTTAATTCATATTTAAGCTACTTTATTGATTAATCAATTAAAAATTGAAAGATCCAATGATGATTTTATCTTAGTGTTGTTTATTAACATTCTATGGAATAGTATTCCCAGCGGTGGGCGGCCCGTACGTTAACAAGGGGCTCGCTTGATCTCAGAGCTATTTTTTTAATTTATTTATTATTTTTAAGATTTTTTATTACTCTTATTAAAAGCAATCGAATATTACTTAATTTACTTATATTATGTAATAATACGCAATATACCGTAAAATAATTTATATTAATAGCTGAAAAATGTACTTGACTATCTTATATTGCAAGAGTAAATAGTTCCAAGATTGACACAGATATAGGTACTATTCTTTTAGCTCCAATTCCATGTTTTTAAACTGAACACTGTATTGAAACTGAAGTTCCCCTTAGTAAATGATTGTACATAGTCATAAATATTAGGAACTGTCCTCAGAACTGTGCAAAATTATGCTAAAGAGAAAAAAATGTGCTCGTGTGAAGTATGAAGAATAATTGTTTAAAGCATAGTTCACACAGATGTTGCGTTGAACATCTAAGAACATCTGGAAGCAATATATATATATATATATATCAAACATAGGCATTTTTCAGCATATTTAGACTATAGACAAAAAAATGGCTAGGTCTCTTTTTATAGTGCATCCGAAATAAATGTGATTTACGAGAAATTTAAAAATACAAGAAAGTCTTATGTTTCATTTTACATTTAAAACATCTACAGAAATTGCAGTTAGCTACTGATTTGATCTGAGAATATTGTTTTCTTAATTCAACAAGGGACTCACGAGAGCCCCCCCCCCCTCTCCCGAACCTCTTCCAGCCCACCCCTGAGTATTCCCAATACTATCACACGATAAACTGGTAGGCAGACGACCAGTAGACACCAGCGAAAAAATGGATACAAATCTGGCAATCTATCTCGCCCGAGTGGTTCCCAGATCTAATACAAAAGTATTTTCAACGTACATGAAACATTGCAAATTGACATAACAGACTTTCAAATTCATTACAACTGTTACAGAACGCCAAATAGCACCAAATATGTTACATATTATCAAAAAAATATCGTTGATATTATCAGAAAAGCTATCGAGATAGGAAGTTATCACGATAAGGGGCTAAGATGTATGTAAGTGAACTAGTGAACTACGCAAAGGTAATGTCAGAACAGAAAAGTGTGGCGGACTACCCTTTTTATCTACAAACATTAATTCATTAAGTTTATATATAGCCAAATGTGGAACTCTGGTTGTTGCGGTAATGTTGCCTAATTAAATGGAAATACCATAATCCACTTGAAGCAACCGAATGAAACGTTCGGGTCGCTCGCTTACCCGCTCGATTACTTCTCTTAATGATGCACACTAAAGGAGATATTAAAGACATCATACATTGTAAGGTAGCATTCGATGTAGGCGGAAATTAAGAAACCATCAAGTTTTTGCAAAACGATTGTCGAGTTGAACGAGTTCCGTAATGAGTATCTTTTCATTAGGAGAACACATTCTTATTGTGTAGTTGTAATTAACATTATTATACTAATAATAAAGTTGTATCAATGTGTCCAAAATTTAATAAAAATGAATTGATAATTCTGGCGTCTGCTATCAGTTTACTCAAAGGTATTTGAGATTCTGTAAAAATAAGGTAGGTGGCTCTTTCAAATAATGGAACGATTAAATGTATTAATATCAAAAAGGTAAAATATAGATTCGAAAAATTGTCGCTAAAAATATTGTCGCTGTAGCATAGTTGGATAATGCACCTTCCTCGGTTAGGAAAGAGATCCAGGCTGGAATCCCGGTGGCGCAACAACAATATTTTTCGATAAAATTGATTTTATATCTATATCTTTCTAATTAATATATTTAATTCATATTTTAGAGTATCTTTTCAGTTAAAATGTCGCTTTCATTGCTTGCCTTTTAGGCTATATTGAATCACTAATCACAAATTACACTTATTTTAATGAATATATTTTTTAATAATCAAGAATGACATTAAAATAGTATGGTGTTTAGAGAACGAGAGCCAACACGAGACTGGTCACGTGACTCGGATTGCGCAGTATTAATTCCGGTCAAATGTACGAATGCCGAGTCGAATTTAATTAGAAAAAGTTGGACGGATGTCGAGTTGTACGGGTAGAATGGCAGGGGTTCTATTGCATTCAGTTTATTCAAAGTTCGCACGTTAATGGGTTGACTATCTAGCGGGAGATTTTAAATTAACAAATAAAGCTGTGCACAGTGCCGGCTCTAGCCTCTGTAGCGCCCTCGGACGGAATTTTTCTGGCCTCATCCCTGATTTAAAAAATAATGGATCTGTTGAACCATTCTCTTAGATTTCGCATCCACAATGTCCTCCTGCGACCAGATTTTCTTTTTCGTGATTCGATCTTGCACTGATGATAGGTGGAGAGTGTTGTATTACATATATTTCTGAAGTTTCGCTTCACATGGGCAAAATATTCAAATTCATTATCATATTAAAATTACCGGTGAGTTTTTCGGTCAGTGTTTTTTAACGGCACCCCATAAGCTGTAATTATTGTGATACTGGATAATTAGCTGCCATTCTCCAGGGAAACACTCCAGCAGAGTCGTTCGTAACGATATTTGAAGAAGCAGATGGCTCTTTTGGATCTGCAGGGCACCCCCGACTTACTCGGCAGCCCGGCTTGCTTGGCGCCCCGGCTTGCTCGGCGCCCTCGTGCGGGTCCCGAGCTCGCCGCCCCCTCGGGCCGGCCCTGGCTGTGCATGTGTATTTTGAATAATTTTTCGCAAACGTAAACGAAACGCAATACCTATTTATCTCGTTCGTCACGCGCGGTATGGTCTGACGCGTCGCAAAATGTTTTAAAGAATGTCGCAAAATACACAGCAAATTTGAAACGGATTTGAATGTATTAAGCTCCATTACATTGTAAGCGTGGTATTATTATATCGTTATGTGTTGTGCCGTTTGATACTATTAATTTTGAGAATTGATTTGCTAAATTAGTTACAATTTATTTTATAATATCCTTTTACATATTGCATATTTATTTTAGTTTTCCAGAATGAATATGTATATTGTTATATGCATATATATTTCGTTTGTCAACGATTTTAAAGAAAATCCGTAGTCTTCTAAAGACGAACCCTCATATTATACATTACACGTAAAAAATACATAGTTTTTGTCGATTCTTTTAGACAATATCAATAGAACATAATATGCTATTATTTGTTTATTTTATTAAAATTTTTCATGGGACCCAAGCGCAAGAAATACAGGGCAACGACAATCTGTGATAATTGATCGTTTTCTGCTAGTGTTAAATAAAATGATTTTATTACTCTCACACCTCACATTTAGTGAATAGACATATAAAATCAATTTTATCGAAAAATATTGTTGTTGCGTCACCGGTATTCGAACTCTTTCCTAACCCGGGAAGGTGCATTATCCAACTATGCTACAGCGACAATTTTCGAACCTATATGTTACCTTTTTGATATTATTACATTTAATCGTTCAATTATTTGTTAATTAATATATTTAATTCATATTTAAAATATCACAGACCCATGTTCTGAATAATTACAACTTCACAATAAGAATGTGTTCTCCTAAAGATATATTATTTATGATTGTGTGATTGGTGTTCTATTGTAACTGTGCTATAAATTAATTTTTAGTGTACCGGTGGTTGCTCGCCAAATATCAACTACCAATCATCGTTACATTCAAATACAAATCACACAATCATAGTTCATCTCATCACTGCTGACAACGCAGCGCTCTTTATGTATTTCAGATTTTTTAAAACATTTATTGAAAATCAATCCATTATATAAATACTTAATAACATTTTTCGGAATTTTTATGAGATTTCTTTTTACCATTTCATTAGAACTATTTTGCGAATAGCCACAAATAAATACTCATATAAAATATTAATACCACACAGTACACGACATCTTTACACGTGACGCGTACGTAATATTTTAAAACTGGTATAAAAAGACTTTATCTCCTTTCTAAATGAATACTTTCTACTATCCTCTATATTTATAAGAGTGGGACTTGCACAGATGTACATCTTGCAACGTTAATCGACAAGCCGTGTCACTTTGACCTCATTATTGAATATCTAACATTGTTTTAATTTTAGACCCTCAAAATTATTAGGGGCAGATTTATGTTTGACGATTGTTTAGGATATTTGAAAAAATATTCTCGGACTCGCAGCTATAAGCTGTAAGTTGTAACTGATATAAAACATGCTGCAACTAATATAAAATAAGCTGCTCGTAATGTAAAACATGCAGTACATAGTACAAGTTAGTAAAGTTACAAGTAGTAAAGTTACATAAAATGATAACCCTCGCATGTTATAATTATGTTACTTTACCACTTGTTAATACGGTGAATCACTAATACAAAATAAACTATATTATTAATCGAAATAATTTGAAATTGTAAAATTCAGTTGAAGTAAATATAAGATGAAAGAGAAAAGTTTTACTTTATCCTATTATTAGGTATCCTGCCTGGTGTCAGGCGTCAACGACCATTATTTCGATCAACGCTTCATACCATACCGGTATTAACCTTTTAAATGCGATGGGCACGTCACCACGCAAAAATTCATATGTTATTCAAAGCTACAAGCGTGTTGACACGCACTTATGGACCTTGCAAACGAGACCCTTAAAGTCTAGTCTTACTTTATGGGGTGACTTCCATTTCATATAGAGTTGGCAGTTAAAAGGCTAAGCGCTGCGTAGCAATTGATCAGCATCTCGTTTGGTCCACAGACGTCCAATCC
Organism: Eubasilissa splendida; assembly: GCA_031772225.1. Lineage (NCBI taxonomy): Eukaryota > Metazoa > Arthropoda > Insecta > Trichoptera > Phryganeidae > Eubasilissa > Eubasilissa splendida. Next base: position 28,369,405 of record CM062846.1, on the reverse strand, counting down.
ACATTTTCTCTTTACTTTCTCCAACATTATTAAATAAAGGATTCGTATTTAGTTCCTTGCGTAATGTTGCCTAGGTAGGTACTCAGTACTCAATCATGCTTGGAGCGCTTAATAATATTTAGAAGCTGAGACTTTTGCCAGCCATTTCTAGAACTGTAGTGTTGGTTTCTTGTCCAGGGAATCTTCAGTAGGTAGGCATCTGTAGACCCACATCTCGACTTATAGTGTCTACTTTTAATACATTGTAGATTCAATGTGTCTACTTTAAAAGCGTGTTTTGCACCCGTCCAAAAGCACTGACCAAACATAACACTGGCCAAATTTCAACTCATCTTTATATCCAAGTGCCTGTTCGTCAACATACAACAATTTTTAATAGAATTTCAACATTTTTTTTCCCTTTATCTGGATACATTTCTTCATACAACATTCGAAATATTTTAAATGTTTCATTTTATTTTTACAGTTCCGAGTTAAGATCATTAGGTCTTGGTTAGTTTTACTCTAACTACATACGTAAATTAATTTTTATTTTTGAAAATAATATTACATGTCAGTCAACACTTTTTGACTATCTATTGGATCACTCACCAATTTAGTTTCTTAGTTTAATAGGCACAATGAATTTCAAATTTATGAGATTCATTTGCTGACGCGATCGCAGTGACGGGTCGCGTTATCTTTTCGACATCGTTCCAAAAAAAACAATATGTGTTTTAGATCCAGATAGGTATGTGTACATAACGAGTTAACAGCAACCTACATCGGTTGATCCTGTTAAGGTTGGATCCTCGTTGCTAATCGGACTATTAACGCTGAACGCCCCGAAGCGAGGCCTGGTGCTCATTAAAAACATCTTCAACGGCCGACTGTGGACCTTCACCGACAATAAACCATACAAAAAGAGGTATAATAAATACATTTATCAATGCTGTAAGATGTTTGTACCGTGAACCAGCATTGAATTATACAATTCGTCAATGTTGAAGCCATTCGATTGGATCATTTCATACGGATTTTACAAAAATCTTGCATTGCAAAACAGTCATCGCTTTTATGAATTAAAAATACACGCTTTGCGATTTCACATTATATGTAGTTTTATCTGATGAATCGTAAGTTTGTAACAAATTTGCGATCTTTTAGATTAGCAGATTTTTTAAATTTTCGCCAAGTATTTCTCAACTAAGAAATCCTTCTTCAAGCTACTTTTAGTCTTGTACTTTTCTTTCAAGACCAACTTGAGGATGTCCCACGAAACATGTGTCTAAAGCATGCTGTTTTATTTTCCATTTTTTATTCTTCCTTCTTTTCTTTTCCGAGTGTCTGCTCATTTATAATGCAAGGTTTCTCGCTGATTTTGTAATTTTGGATCACCATCCACTGAACAGATTTACCCTCGATACTACAAGGAAATGGTCTGTCTCCATCTCGGCGTCTCGAAGTATATCTCGAGGTGGATGCCAGCAGTAGCGTATCTCAATCAAGAATCAAGCACCATGATGTCAATTTACGATATCCTAAGCATTATTCTATAAAGTCACATTTCAAAGGCTTTGATTTTAATGTCCACTCTCCACTTAAGCGACAAATCCAGCGCTCTATTGCACAACAAAGGATAAATCTTAATGAGGACTCCTCGAGCCAATTCCATTTGCAACCATATATCTCCCTAAGGATCCTAATATTTGTTCAGAAATTCTATTAAAATATGTACATATCGACTGCGTAGTGTCAATTCGATGCAACTACAAAAAATGCAAAAATCGTTTTTTTTTGTATTAATTCATTCAAAGAATTTATGCTAGGTGTATGAATTTATAGGCTTTTTGCTTGTACCTGTATTTAATTTTAAATATTAAAATGTAGAAACAAATATAACTTTGCATACTAATAATGTTTGTGAACATATAATATTATAATACAGGGTAATTCAAAATGATGGATTCATATTCATTCTGCTATATTTCCTGAATTATACGTTGTTTTGAATGATCTATATAGACCCACCGAAGGTTAATGTGTTTATGGACCATTATTTATTGCGGAAAACTTGGTTACTGGAGTAACGTATCTCGGCATGCTGAAAAACTGACTTCTTCTGCAATTAAATGAAGATTCAGAAGACTTCATCTTTCAACAGGACGGAGCTCCACCACATTGGATGTTCAAGGTTTTCTGAATGAATCTCTACCTCGACGATGGATAGGTCGCATAGGAAATGAATACCTGGCTCTTTAGTTCCGCCCCCGAGATCTCCTGATCGCGCGGCCTGTGACTTTTTCTTGTGGGGGTTCGTGAAAGAAGCAGTTTATGTGCCACCTCTATCGACAACTCTGGCCGACCTGCGGAACCGTATCACAGCTGCGGTGAACTCAATAACACAAGACGTGCTTCATCGGGTGCGGAACGAGTTCAGCTACCGATTAGATGTTTTCCGTGCAGCCAAAGGGGGTCATATTGAACATTGATAAACTGTATTTGTAAACTTTATTGTGAGTATTATTAAATGTAATTTACTTCATGTTTGTCACTTGTTAGCAGTTTGAAATACAGAGTTACGAAATTGAATTCATCATTATGAATAACCCTGTATAATTCTTTACAATGGAACATGTATTCGTAGCTTAAAGACTTCCGCAGGGATAAATTATAATCACATATAATAATAATGTTCATGTCTGAGATAATATCATACAGCAGTAATTATTGTTCAAATTAATTATAAATGCTAATTTTAAAATAAAGATGCATACCTATACGTAATACATACATCAATTTTTTTAATAATTATTATTAAACTAGTATAAGATTTTGTGCTATAATAAATAAGACTAACTTTGTGTTTCCCGGGACTGAACCCCCGACCACTTAGTTACGAAATTATATTATATTATTAAAATATGAATTAAATATATTGATTAGAAAGATATACATATAAAATCAATTTTATATGTATATCTAAAAATATTATCGCTGTAGCATAGTTGAATAATGCACCTTCCCCGGTTAGGAAAGAGATCCAGGTTCGAATCCCGGTGGAGCAACAACAATATTTTTCGATAAAATTGATTTAATATGTATATCTTTCTAATTCATATTTAAAATATCACAGAGCGTCTGTTCTGAATAATTACAACTTCACAATAAGAATGTGTTCTCCTAATTATATCATTATTTTACCTGACAGTTATCTACGCCAATCATCTTCATCCCACGTCAATTTACTGTTAGATAAAGATCTCCTGTAATGACAGCCATTCCTCGCTATCTTCTGATCTCTGTCCGCATCCCGCTGTTTCCTGAGATTTTTCTTATGCCATCGGCCCAGCGAGCTAAGGGATGACATGCGGCACTATTTTACTGCGATGGTTGTCATTTTTTCGGTTGTGAAAAGCGAATTGCCATTTCAGCTTTGTCATTCGATGAACTATTTTTCTAGAGCTACTCAAACATAATCATTCTTCATAAAATCATTTTACAAATTCACGATGAACGGTTGAAATATATAATATTATTAAACTTTATGACGATATAAAGAATCTAACGATTACTTTATAAGAAAAATAAATAGAGATGTGTTGGTACACTAAACATATATCGTATTAATATTCGTACTATATTATAAGTAAACGTTTGAGCAATGAAAATAGGACTAGTTTGCTAGTTCCTTGGAACAATGTTCCAACCCTCGACCACTAGATCACTAGGCGAGTATCTTAACTACTAGACGCAGACGGCTCTTTTCATATGCATTTGCCACTCTTCAACTCCGGCTCTACAATTATACATATTTGATATACGGAATAGTTTCCACTCTCACAATATTTGGCTCTACCTATACCGAAAAGACATTATCTTCCATGAATCAAATAAAAAATAGGTTAAGAAGCAAACCAACTGACGATAATTTACAATCCTCCCTAAAATTGAAAACAAATAGTTACTTGCAAGACATATCAAAGATTTCGAAAGGGATGCGAGGTCACCGATCTAACTAGTAAACTTTACAAAGCTCAAAAAGTGTATTATTAGTGTTTAATTATTGATACTTTTAAAATTAGCAATATTAACTTTGTGGTTAAATTCATATTTTTATTTATTATCTTTGTTTTTTTAACCACTAAATTGAAATACACAATGAATCGAATCATCCACTATAACACAAACATTCAGGGTTCCACTCCATGATACATCGTTTAGTTAATATTTCTATGTCAACATCCAATTTCAATATTGAATTGAGTACAATTAAAAAAATAGCAGTTAATAACGGGTATAATACAGGTTTGATAGACATTATTTTAAAAAATAAATTAAAAGAATATAATAATCAATTTTTATATAAATCACAGATAAAACATAATGATAATAATGATTATTGGCGTAGGATTTTATACATAAATAAATTTTCGAATCAAATATCTAAACACCTACCACGAAACATTAGACCGGCATTTTATACAAATAATAGTATAGGAAATTTACTCATAAATTTTAAAGACAAAGATGATAAATTTAACAATTCTGGTGTCTATAAACTTAGTTGCAAGGATTGTGCTGCATTTTATATTGTTAAAATGGGTAGAAATTTTAATATAAGAGTAAGGGAGCATTTGAGATGTTTGAACAATAGTGGGTTTTCAGAATTTGCTAATCATTTGATAGAAAATGGTCATGGTTTTGATAAAAAATTGGGATTGTCAATTTTGCATATAAACGGTGTTGGTCACAAATTAAATAATTTTGAATCGTTGGAGATAAATAAAGCGTGTAAAACTAAACAAAAAATTATTAACAACCAACTAAATTTAACTAAGAGTCCCATTCTAAAAATTTTTCCTAAAAATTATTCGAGTAAATTTGTAATGATTTGAGTAAGGTACTAAAAAAAAAAAAAATCATTTTTTTTAAAAATAGATTCTGACAAAGAAACAATAATATATGTTTTAGTTAGTTATGACATCCTGAAGAATAAAATGGTATTTTTCGAAACCGGTTATTTAAACTCAATTTAGTGGTTAATAAAACAAAGACAATAAATAAAAATATTTTAATTATTAAGGTTTTCACGTTTTCTAAGTAACCTATGACTATATTGTAAATATTGATTTTATCTCGTTTTTTTTGTCATTAAAAATCTATATACGATTAGCTGCAGTAAAAATTGATGTTGCGGCTCTATGAAAATGTTGAGATTTTGTTTACTTAATATTTGGCTCTTCTCACTAGAAAGTCTGTCGACATCTAGATTAGATCAACAAACATGTCGATTTGAGTTGTGGTGCTGGCACCGTATAAGTCAATCAATTTAACGGCTACAGGTTCAACATGTCAATTTTCTAGAAGTTCGTTCACTTTGTTCAAAAGTCGAATATTGAAGTACTTCGAACATATCGCGCGACGAAGTGAAATGTCGATGGTAAGAGAACGAGAAGACGAACCCCGTGCATGATGAAGAAATCAAATAAAATAAATGACAGGATCTTTGCATTGTGCAGAATTGCATGCGGCAGAAGACTGAAAAGTATTGTTAAGACATACACGGTAATACTACCAAAAGAGCAAATAAAAACTACATTACTTACGGATATTTATCATTTAAACATTTAAAGCAATAATAATTTTATCGTGAGAACATCACCTTGCCTGTCAATAAAATGTCTTCTGTCTGAGAATAGAGGTATCTGTGCTCTGAGAAGTAAACATTAAGATAATGTTGAAAAAGTTGATAATTTTATCATTAACCGAAATCGAGCTTTATCAAATCACACAGGTATAGATATTTAAACGCCAATAGCACTTTAACTTCGCTCTGTGTTCTCACACTTCTTATCTTTGAAAACCGAAAATAATTACTTTCCGTTTTAAGTGCTTTAACAACGCCTTTTTTTTCTGGCACCACAAATTTTCTATTGCACTCAAAATTCCCAATAAACTGACGGGAATGCCTCCAAATAAGTGCAGTCATAAAAGGTTATGATTAGTTTTTTTCTAATTGTTATTATATAATAGAAACATTTAAAAATTATTTCAACATTGGGTGTGCAGATTTACGGAAACGAATTTAAATATTTCTCACGCAACCATCTCCGTGGGAGGACTCGATGCGAAATAAGGTGATGAACTGCTCGCCTCATAATTATGACATCATAAAGATTCAAGTATCTATTCTTGTATACAATCATTTATTATTAATAATGTGTCATTTGTCATTAATTATGGCGTTAAAATAAATCGAAAGATATATTTAACAAAACCACTAATTTATATCAATTGTTTTGCAAGCGATATCATTTTTGTTTGTTGATATAATTCCTACATATTATATAATTTCTTTATGTCCCTCTATCCAATCGGCCGTCTGTGTTGCATTAAAAATATTAACAATTTTAAACATAGGTATATAACAGATGTCCCTGTCGCATACTAACATAAAACAAACAACGTATTTCCGTGTCGTATAGAAACAATAAAGTAAACGTAGTAACAGCAATGTAAAAATAACAACAGCTGTACGAGTTGCATAGAAACATAAAAGAAACTAAGAAATAACTGTCCGTAGCATATAACCATAAATAAAAGAACAGCCACCCATGTCGCATAGCAACATATAACAAGAAACAGCAGCTCTTGTCGCATAGCAGCATAACACAAACTACACCTATCCGTGCCGCATAGTATTATAAAAACATATATTGACAGCTGACCATGTCACACAGTAAAATAAAAAAGCAACCAATTACATGACGTAAGAGTGCATCTTGAACAATTGCATGCAACATGCTGAATTATTTTAAAAGTAATTATATAAAATGATATTTTAACATTTTAGATTAGCTAGCTGTCCAAAATTGTATTAGATGTGTCTTAGGGAGAATTCATCGATACAGTCGAACTCGGTTATATCGAGCACGGTTATAGTGAAATCACGGTTATAATGAGGAAATACATATTATTATTTTGATTCAGGCCTGCTTTCATACAACTCTTCACTGTTATAGCGAGCTCGCTTAACTGATATAACGTACAAAAATATTGTCAACAAGTGAACAAAATACACTAGACGGTCTGAAAACGCTAATTCTTGAGAAGTCATAAAATCGAAAGCAGCGTCTGCCGACGAGGTTCCTTATAGTTTACGATTTCTTTCAGGTTTGTGAATCCTTAGAAAAAAACAACTGGCATTAATTTTGTGTGCGTAGTAAGTTTTAAACTTGAATGTAGTAATTTAATTTTAAATGTTTTGTTCATACAATTATAGATTTTTGATTTTTCGTATGTTTATGACATTTGTATATTACATATTTTTTGTAATAACGAGTAACGGTTATAATGAGCAAATTTAGCTGCTCCCTTCGTACTCGTTATAAGCGAGTTCGACTGTATATATGAATATTATTTAGAACTTTGATTCACTGAACTATGCAGTGATTCACTGTTGGCTCACTTAGACATAAAGATAGAAATCATGACCATTTTGTTTCCATTGTTTCGGTTTAAGCCGAGCGGCGCGCAGAGTTGAGATGGTTGATATTATAAGATGGATAAATAATTAACTAGCGACTCTTGATTTGGGCTGACTGAAACCAGGACTAATGTCATCACCGACAGCCATTATTGTTATTCCAGTCTTTAGAGACACTCGGCTGGATTCCCGGTTCCATTCTTGATGTTGATGTTCTATTTTGAAATGTGAAGTGAAGTGGACCGAATGGTGTGGTATTGTGTGAAGGCGTGAGAATGGATGGACACGAATTAAAAAGCTCTTAGCAGAGATGGTACCGGTGTAGTGTGACAACACATTCGTATATGGCGGCGGGCTGAACTCAGTTTTCACTTTCATTTGTATTATTTTTTACTTCTACATCATTCTTAATTTAGATCAATTTTCTATATTAAAAAAGTATACACTTTTATATGCACATTTAAATAAATTATATATTCCTAATTTTGAAATATTTTTTTTACTGATGAGATTTTCTCTGAAATTCAATTCAATATGCGTAAAAGTCATCATCATTGCATGTGTATCGCTCACATATTAGAATACATACGTATCTTTACAGACTCTCAGAGATTAAAGTCTCATTGAGAGATCATCGTAGTCACAGACCTTTACAACCTTAAACATATTGTTACATTATTTTTTCCAAGGCAAACATACACCAACGCACGTTCGTCTGGACGATGATGTGATGATATAGCTGTATCGGAACCGGTTGACGTCAAAATATTCAACTTGATTAACACAATGTTTGCAATTTGTTAAAATTAATATTCAGTCTTACCACGATGTTGACGCTATAAACAACAAAAAAATTATAATTAGTATGCTTACTATCAAATCAAACGATTACCAATATTCCATTTAATTATTACTACCATTAAAGTTATTTATTTGGGAGCCATCGTGTGACAAAAACGTTGTACTGATTTCAGTGCCTATAAATCGGCGTTTATTTTCATAATAACTTTCTTTTGAAACTTGTATCAATATAAACTTTTTTAAAGTAATTAATGCACTAGTAAGTACAATAAGTATTAAATATTATATTTCATTTATATGCAAGCTTTTTAGCGCTTCCTACCTCACTGAGTACATATAATGTACCTGTTCTGTTTCATTAGCTATTTATTATTATTTTTAATATTCCTGAAAACTGATATGTGCATAAGTAAGAACAAAGGTAGGACTAATTTTAATAAATTAAATAGTAAAGAACAGAATAATGAAAAATAAAACAAGTAGAGAATAAGGAAAAGGAATAAAATAAAAATTTTGATAGAGTATAAAGAACATTTAAAAAAGAGCATATTAAAGAAATGGAATAAAAAATTAAAAGATCAGAGTAGAGTAAAAAGAAGAACAGAGTAAAAACAAGGTAAAAAAACAGGATTAGAATAGAAACAATCAGGGAGCAAACAAAACATGATAAGTAAGAGGCAGGATATAAGGGTTGAAAAGAATTACATAAAAAGAGTACCTTTGATCATTTAAGTGTTACTGTATATACATTGATATGAACACAAAAATAACTATGTATACATTAAACATATATTTTTAGCTACTAAATGTATTAGCTAGTATAATAGGACAGAGCAATATTAATTTGTCAAATGATGAATTTATTACTTCAAACATTAACTCTTAAACATATATTAACTGAACTCTTTGAAAATATCAATCCTAAAGTTATCATTATTTAAAAGTACGCATATGATCACATTACATGTTTATAATTATAATTATTTTAAAATTAATTAATTTATTAATTAATTTATAATTATTTTAACAATTTCAATTTACTTGTGATTGTTTAACAATGTAAATTGTTTGCCTAATCACGGGCAAAGCCCAGTGAGATGGACATTAAAATACTTGCATGCACATTTATAATAAAGTTTAAAAAATAGCAATATTGTTTTACGACATCTTACGACTTTTTAAAATGTATATAATACGTAAAAGATGGAATTATTCAAGCAATGTCTAGTGTTCTTCAGAAGTCTAAAGATACTGTAAAATTGCCAGGCTCAATGAATGAATAATGACATTTATTATTCACTGGCTGGTCACCCCAGCAAGTGTGGATCACGACACAAAAGCTCGGGCACTCGGTACTTGACGTTTAATTCCACAAGGTAAATTACTCTGAATTCCGAAAAATAAATTACTTACAGTTTTACACGATGCATTAGATTGGAATGAATTGTGTGAAAAAAATACATTTAAATTCCGTAGCGGTTCCGTGGAATAGCAGCCATACTTACTTAGCTGTGAACTTTGATTGATTGCATTTCCTATTACGTTTAACAATGGATTATGTAATCTATAGCCGCACATTATGGTATGCGATTCAGTTTTGAATCACTTCGTATTACGCTCGCCAGAGATGTTTATGCATATGTTATTGACATAAAACTCAGTGACGTTTTTCTATTAGGATCAACTACAGTTAACGTAATATTAACGTATTATTGAACCAAGATTTAGCTAGATTAATCTTGTATTACGCTTAGCCATCGATGTTGCGATAATTTGCCGGACACAGGCGAGAAAATAAATTGAGCTCATCCTCTAAAGTAATAAAAACGATTAAATGTATTAATATCAGAAAGGTAACATATAGATTCGAAAATTGTCGCTAAAAATATTGTCGCTGTAGCATAGTTGGATAATGCACCTTCCCCGGTTAGGAAAGAGATCCAGGTTCGAATCCCGGTGGCGCAACAACAATATTTTTCGATAGAATTGATTTTATATGTATATCTTTCTAATTAATATATTTAATTCATATTTTAATAAAAAAATATTTTATAATCCGACATTCATTGATCTATTTCAATACGGCATTATATTTGTTTTATAATTTACGTTAAAAAAATAAACCTTTCATAATTGCCGATGATGTTTTTGTAACAATTGACACATTAAATAACCAGTTTGAAAAATATTTTTAAAATATCTGTCATTGCAGGTTTTATGGTTAATATTTTTGAAAGACTCGGAGCTATTCTTATGCTATGTTCAGAAAAATTATGACTTCACAAAAAAAATGTGATTTCATTAAAAAACAATTTTAAGTTTTACAACATTACGTAGAATATTCGTGATATCTCAATATGGACGTTTGATGAAAAATTTAATTTAGTTGATTAAATACTACTTTTGATTGTTGACAGCAAAAATTCACAAACGCAACGAATGATATTGCGGCAGTAAAATATTTACATCGATGCCGAATATGGTGCAATCAAGATATATCTTAGGTTGTTAATAATTTCGCGATAAGCCTCTAATTCACTTCTGCTTTGAGATTAAGATACGGGGGTGGCTGCAGCTGAGAAGTGATAACATCTCAATATAAGGCACAAACCGGTACTCCATCTTAAGAGGAGCTAACTATAGAGTACCGGCCGTAGGTTGGTACCTCATGGGCTATTCCACGGTAACGGACGTGTATTTAATGAAAATGTTAAAACGATTATATTTTTTTATTAATTTATTTACTAAAATTCTCATAAATGTGTATCGATTTCAGTTTTGAAGATTATCACGGAGTCCAGATATTTAAATTTATCAACTGTCGGTACAGGAATATTTTCAATGCGTGTAGTTTTCCGTTATTAATACTTGAAAACATGTATTTGTGGATTGTAATACATAACAAATATTAATATTTATAATATTAACGTTAAAAACGGTTAGTTAAGTTTAATAAGTGATAATATGTAACGCTAAAAGATTATTAACAGTAACAACAATTATTTTTGGTAATTGTACTTCCTGGTATTGAATTTATTTAGCTTAATTAAAATCATTTCATTATTTTAAAGTAACACTCATGTTGGATGTGCTAATCTTAATCCACGTTATTCCAGGTTTTTAAGCCACAAAACTTTTATTATTGTGAATTTAAAATCATTCTAAAGTACTTTATCTCTTTTTAATCTTCTTCTGTTGATATGTGTCCAGTGTTGAATATGGGCCTTATTTTTTTATTTTTCTGAGCTTTATGTCTAATGTTCATTGGTTTCAAAATAATCAAACAGCTTGTCTTATGTTTTCTGACGTAGTGTCTTAGAACGAATACATGCGTAATACTCGTACGTAAGATCGTCAGTCCATCTTATTGATCGACCTCTCATCTTTCGTCCTCGTACCTACATTGCCCGTGATCACTAACTTCTCCAGATTATATCCATCTTTTTTATAATGTATTATAAGTATGAGAAAAAAATTAAGTTATTAAGAATTTTTATTTTGAAATAGTTTAGCTGTTACATGCATAATTTTAATATTTCTAAGTATTTGTTTTAGGCGCGTATCTTGTGTTGATTTTCATTTATTTTAAGGTTTACTATAATACATTCCGTGCATTAAGGTATTTCTAATGATTATTCCGTATTTAGAAATAAATTAATAATAAAAAAATGCGCATATAAATATAATATTGTATATATATCGATGTGTTGTGTTGATCGATGCCGAACTTAAGTAAAAATGTTAATAAAAAATAACTCAATGAAAAACAAATACTTTATTAAAAAGTAATTTTTGCGTGCGTTATCGGGGAATCCCTCATCTATTTGTTCCACCAGTCGGGAAAAGTTCACGTAGACGATAGGAGGCGTGCGCGAATGGCTTTGGAAGGTTCTTTGTTCAGCGACCGAGAGAATTTTCAGTAAGAGGAGTAAGTAAAAGCAACGCATTGACGTACCTAACTTATTATATTAAAATGAACCCGTCCAACAAATACACTTTTATCTCGAGAGTTTATCCAAGGAACGTATGTAGTCTCACATATATATATATATGATCTATGACTATAGTCTCAGGGGTTTTGTTGTGGTTTAAAGTGTGGCAAACAACTAACAGAGTACGATTCTCGTCAAGCGTCTGCTTAATGGATCAAAGGTCAAACGGTCTAGCGGTCGTGGGGTAAACAATATTGTGTAAGTTATATTTTGCAGTTGATTAATCCTCATCTATCTTTAAATTAGCTCGAGACATAAGCGTTTTATTTTAGCTTGCGTGTATACTACTCGGTTATGATAAATAGTTAACTTTGTCGTTATGTACGTTATATTAACTAATCATACATAATAAATTTGACGTCATAAATTCGATTTTTTAATTAATGTCAGACAAGAAAAAATAGTGTATTATTGTGAGAAAGACAAGAAAAAAACATATTTTAAAATTTACACAAAATAGTTGATAGGCACTTTCTGGTATCGAATTAAATTGTTTTTGAACACACGAAAAGTAGCTACATAAGTATATTGTATATGCAAAATTCAACTGATGAACTTTAAAAAAACAATATTTTACCATATCCAGTCAAGATTAAAATATGGTTGCGTATGGCATATAGAGTGTGACGTACAAACGGCGAGAATTATATTTATGTATGTTTCATTATATGTATAAGTAAATATTGTTATATTACATAAATTGGAACCGTTCGTATACGATTTAAATAAATCCAAATTTTGAGAACTGTACCGTAAAACAAAATCAATTCATTGGTGACAATATTATAAAACAAACTTAAAATTAAATAAAAATATAAACTTAAATTCCCTGTTAGTTATATGGCTTATCACGTCATTTTATAGTCTAGGTAGATTCTGTGGTATAAACTATTGCAAATTAAAAAATTAGAAAATTTAATTTGTATCCCACCCTGGATATTTTGTATATTAAGATAACATTGCAAAAATATTTAATAGCTATAGTGAGTTCGTTGAACGATAAGTAATTCCCATTCATTGCAACAATTAATCAAGTGTGTATAAAAGTATTTATACGATAAATATTTATCAAATTTTTATTTACTTGTTAAAATATCCCCCCAAACCTACACGTAGGTTCTTGTCTATTGTTTTCAATTTTACATTTAGTTTCAGCACAACCTAAGGTCCACAAATATTTAGTATTAAGCTATGTAAGCACTTTATGATAATTTACGTGTCATTAAATCTGAAAAATGACACCATTCAAATGAAGACAATTATGATCCAAGACAAGCAATTTGTTTTGATGACATCGGAGGACCACGACTTATCTTCGAGGTGATTCTTGGACATTGCTGCTATTTCCGCAATGCTGGTCAGTGTTTAGCAAGCCGTCCACGTGCTCGGCACTCTTGTATCCGTAACTGTTACAACTACGGGGGCAGGCAGAGAATGCTAATATGTCATATCTAATCTAAAAATATGAAGATCTGCACGCACCGTTGGAAGTTATGGTCCATGACGCTGGACATGGACGGGTAGATGTTTGGAGCGTGTCATCATGATGGTCGTGCCGGTCAACTTGCTAGGTGCAGGGAATATTTAAAACATTTAAGTTCGTGTATTAATTTAGATGAGTTTGATTAAAAATATTAGTTAAACCTGCTAAACAAAACCTTCATAAATTTTACTAAAGTAAGATATATGAAGTTATTTAAATAATTGTACCATAATAAAAAAAATCTCCGATATTCTCAATAATATTATTATTTATATGTTAATGTACTAGCAAAAAAGCAATCGGCTGATTCAAAATTAAATTGAAAAAAAATGACGCCAATGAACTCAAACAAATACCCAAAAAATGATTTAAATTATATCATAATTTATCAATCCTGACAGATTATAATCGCGATTATTTTTTACAGCCAACTTATAATAACAGTTTGTCTTGGATAAATATCGTGTAACCTTAACAAAGTTATTTCCTGAAAAATGACAGATACCTGGATAAATACTTGTCGGTAAGAAGATTTTAAATGATGATTTATGAAACTCTGCATGTTGATTTTTTTCTCAATAAATAGTCCTTCTTGAAATGGCTACTAGATTAACGTCAATAAACAGTCAATAAAAAAATATTTTGCTACATTTGATAGAATAATCTACATACATGACATATGACCAATGTTCCATCTAAGGTGTGCGGGTGTGCGTTAGCACACGATTGGGCATCATATCGCACACAATAAAATATAGCGCGTACACAATTTGTAACAAGATTTGTTCAACATGTGCCACCTTCTATCGAAAGTTGGCAACCATGTTGCAGTATGTTTGATTTATCCTATATAAGATCACCAAAATTTTAAACATTGAACCACTTTCTGAGGTTGCACAGCTAAGATAACCTATTTTTATTTACACATAATGAAATCTAAAATATGATATTTTCATTCTGGAGAATGTGTCCGATGTGTGCAACTTTCCTTAATAGTTGTTATAAGTTCTCTTGACTTATTTATACGTCTTAACACATCTTCGTTAGTAATGTAATCAATCCAGGCTCTACTAATAGTCTTACACTGGTATGGTAATGTTATTTTTCTCCTTTTTTTTTCTCTCCAAATTTCTCAAATTTTCTCCTCCAGCGCACAAATAATAGCATTGGTCATAAAAATTTCACAAAACTAGAAGGAACATTGCATATGATTCCATTATAATTAATAGAAAGGTTACATTGATTTTTTTCTTGCTTGTAATAAAGACTATACATCAACATTACACGCGTTTTTGACACAATATAATAAAAGATGCTTCGGAGCCAAGCTATACACTATGTAGATCATAAAAAGCAGAGTACGAGTATAAGACGGAAGGGATGTAGAAAGAGAAGGCAGATGTCGAACGTATGCAAAATACTATATCCAAAAGATGTTACATATTATGTGTATCTGTGAGGGTTCAAAAAACATATTAAGTAATTATATCTGTCTTCAATAAATTATAAATTCCAAATAATGAAACCATATATACAGTTTGTCCCAAAAGTCTTTTTCATTTTGGTTCATTTGCTACATCAACGCAACGAGCGGAAGAGGGGCGAGGGATATGCTGATCGCTAGCCGCGTCTTGGGAATTCAGTCGCTATGGAGCGTATCCTTACCAGTTGTTCATGAAATTTTCTCTGTAAAATTGATATCCCGACGAGGTGACATAAACTGGCCTTCACGTAGCCCAGACTTGACACCAATGGACGTTTTCCTATGGGGCTACCTTTAATCAAAGGTATTCAGTAACAATCCTCCCTCTCTGAACCAATTAAAATATAATATCTGAGAAGAAATGGCAGTGATCACGGAAAATATGTGCCGAGCAGTTCTCAGAAATTTTTCCTCCCATTTAGAAGAGTGCCAGCGAAATAACGGATCACATTTAGAAAATATAATTTTTAAGAAATAAATTCTTAGGGACTGTATATACTTAAATGTGAAATAAATATTTTTTTATTAAATCTATCCAATATTTTATTATGAAAAAGACTTTTGGAACACAAATCATCTTAGTAATGCTTTCTTAATTCTATCGAGTAAGCTAAAACAGATCTATATTTGCTTCTAAGTTTTTCATTCAGACTTTTTTATTCTTAATAATCAGGGAAACAGGCCATTAATATATTTAATACGCCTTGTAGTATTTTAATTTTCACAATTTTTAATAAAAATAAATAAATGATAAAATAATTTTAAGATAAGTGTTTTTATTGTTTTCGTGTAGGTTTGATATGAGGTTTTTTTTTCGATTTTACGAGGTTTCAAATCAAGTGTTTTAACGCATACTTCAAAAACTTAATTGTTTAAAAGATCTAATCAGAGGAATAGTTTAATCAACAAAGAATATAGAAATGATGTTGAGTTAATGAATTACAAGAATGTACCGGCAGATAAACGCCGAACGGTGTAAACCTGATATTACTGCTGAAATGCTGAACGGTGTAAACTATGCTTAATTTATATTATTAAATTCATTATTTTTATAGATAATGAATTTGACATTACTCGTCAGCATGTTCTACCGGCACATGCGTCAAAAGGGAAAAATATTATTGTTTAATTTTGATAAATATTCATTATACATTCAAATATTTATTGAAAATGCAACAAATTGCATATACATATTGAAGATGATTCGAATACAATGAGACATCTTTTAACGAATTAATCCATGTACAATAATATACAATCAAATTGGAAATAAAATTATAACTTAATGTTTCAAATTGGTTGTTGAAGTTCTTCTTCTTCTTCTTTCAAACAGGCAATCCACCCTTCAAGAGTGACTTGTGCCATTAAATAAGCTATTATATAGCTTAAATGTGGCGAGTTGAGGGAAAGAAGATGACACAAGTCAACCGGGAGTTGAAAATTACCATTGACAAGATTATTGTAAAAAAAACCTGTGATCCGCAGTGGACAGGCAAAAAAGACATGGTCAAGGGTTTCCTCCTCGGCACCACATTCACACATTGGGGAGTCTATTATGTTCATTCTTATTCGTGTGTTTTGATCTTGCACATTTCCCAATACCTTTTGCTTACATTACATATTGTATTGCACATTGGTACATATTTTTTCTTTCTCTTTTTTATATATTTTTTATACATATGCTTTTTTTTTAAATATTGTGTTTTTCCTTCAATGAGTTTTCGTTTTGTAAAATGTAGTTGTTTACCAATTTGCCCTAAAATAGACTTGCCTAGTTGAACAATGCATTTTAAAATGTGTGTGAAATATATGTAACAAACTGTTATTTTTTTTTTTGCAGCTGTACAAATGTTATATGTCACTTACCCATAAAAAATAAATCACACCACTGACTAAATGGTAACTATTTAATAAACAGCTATTTTGCATCGGCTCCACTGAACACAACATCTGGGCCATTTTGAAAGGCATGTGGCGACTTTATCATTATTTTCAAACTGGGAACTCCTGAAAACGATTCAATGATATGTAAGAATCACTTCGAAATAAATGCACGAAATGTAAATTAAAAAATAATGCACATATTTTTTTCTGTTTGTAAATATAGTATATATATTTGTGTGTATTTATTTTAATGAAAATCTGACTAATAAATAAATAATAGATTCTATTATTAACTTATTCGTGTTTGATCATATAAACTACAAAAAAAGTACCTATATAAACTCACATCTAAACATAAAAACATGGACTGAGTGACGAATATATTGTTGAATTATCCACCGAATTTTAAAAATCAACTCCTTTTTACAATCTGTCTTCGCGACTGGTTAAGGAATGAATTAGTTAAATGCGCATTTTATTTACGAATGGAGTAATTTCATAACAACAATTATAAGTAATCAAATTAAGGACTTATTGTATTGTAGATTAGAGTCGACATTGGACTGTTGTATTATTCATGTTCCATTTACGTTCTCGCTAAGAGAAATTCCAAAGAAATCCAAAACAACATTGTGATGAGACTAAATCTACTGCATGATGTAACACACCATGTTAGGAAGTTGGCGTAAAGGCTATTTCATAACAGATTGAATCAAAATGCCGTAAGAAATATTAACACATATATTGTTAGCGCAAGTCGAATACCCACTCCTTATCCATTGTGTCCATCCTATATACAAACCAAAAATCTATACCTGTCCCGCTCTGGCCGACTCATTACTTACGATTTTGCCGACGGGGGGACAGATTGCGCTTAGACATCGCACTATTAAGATCTTGTGCCTTTTTTTCTGCCATCCTAGATCCGCGCCGTGCGTAACGCTGGGATCGCGAAGAGGAAGTGTATTCAATAGTTCCGGAAGTGTAGCGATCTCTCGGCTCTGCACCACAAACGTGCTAGTCAACCGGAGGTGAAGACGACGCTCAACCCAGGACTTTAAAGCAAGGTAGGCCAGATCCATCTGCCCTTATATTCCTTCAGACTTCCATTCTGGTTGTGTCCACTAATTAATATTATTCTAGATACAGTACACGGGATCTTATCCCACCATATATATTTATAGGAAGGAAAGAATATATTATGAGAACATAGGTCGGTGATATTTTAAATATGAATTAATAATGAAATAATGAATTAATTGAATTGGATAATGCACCTTCCTCGGTTAGGAAAGAGATCCAGGTTCGAATCCCGGTGGCGCAACAACAATATTTTTCGATAAAATTGATTTTATATGTATACTTTTCTAATTCATATATTTAATTCATATTTGAAAGATTATATGTATGAATATATTTTGCGGACACAAGAACTCCCGTAATTTTTATCAGAGTCGATTTCAAAATGGTGGCTGCACAAAAAATATAAAAAAATCGTAGCTCTATTGATAATGAACCTAGAGAAAAAAGTTAAAACATACACAAACAAATGAAATCTACCTGCCGGTAGAGTTATCGGAATCTACTCAACAGTAAAAAAGTTATTCATAATAATTATGTCGATTTGAGCTGTTGAATTCACATTACTCACATTTATTTATTTGTTTAAACACTTTTATAAAACGCCAATTCAGCAAAATTTGGCTTTAATGTCAACCTACAGGAATACATAATACATGTAACTTCTGGTTTTATTAGTGTTTTTGAACAACGTTTCGGCTCTGTGTGTTGGCCTGATTATCGACATAATTAACATACAGGGCCGTCACTTGTAGATGAGTTTGAAAATCTCTCGAAATATATTAAGATTCGGTCCTGCACAGACGCGCTGCAGGCGAGCGTGACCGACACCGGGCGCTCGGAGAAGGGGAGCGCCAAACTCGATTCAGACGTAAAGATAACTTAAACAGCACCACATAAATACCGGCGATGATTCAGGGTACGAAGGTACAGTTGCTCTTCAATTTCAAGAGAGTATTTTCTTTGGAGCTACTGACGACGTTTTCACTGGTTTCTATAAATTAAAAAAGAAAAATACAACGGAGCTTTAATAACGGAATAATGGAAAAGCATCTGCAGTCAATGAAATTGATATAATGGTCTAAGCTACGACTCAATTGAATGGTTTTGCAGTCATTACTATGAATGATACCGAGTCTAGTTTTAGAACTAGAAATCTAAATGTGGTCATGAGATTATTTCACGGTCATGAGAATAAATAAATGATAATTAATATAATATATAACTATTTATTTAATCAACACTATTATTTTTATATAATTTAGGTCTACTATTAAGGTGCGTGTACACGGATGAAATTTGTAGATCGGTGTACATTGGTTGGTTATTCAACTTAACAAACATACAAAATACAATACTCAACGAATGACAGATAGCTCCGCATTAAATAGCACTAATTTTAAGACAATTCACAATAAAGGTCAAGGGTTCGGATTTCACTGTTTACGCCAACCTAGTAAACCTACAGAGACCTTCGTTTTAATAACCCAAGTTCATTGTACCCGAGGATCGACTCGAAGTAGTAAAATAAGATGAAATCTTACATAATTTTATTTTCATTATTTTGTTGACCAATATTGTAATGTACGAATTCGAAAATGTATAAATAATTAGGTGGTTTTATTATAGACTGCAGCTTTAATATTTGAATGAAACCAAAAATTTATGATGTAAAAAAGTAGATTTCACCACCATTTTGATTGATTAATCAATTCTGATAAATTGGAATTGAACGAACTACTGTAATTTAAAAAACCGACATTATTATATTATCGACAACGAAGAGTAATTTAGACACATTATGAAAATATTGCCGATAGAGCAATTTTATTTAATATTACTTCGAATATTGGTATTTTTCAGAACGGTGAAAGTTGTATTAGAAATGAATTTATTAATAACATTGTTTTATTATTTTATTCCCACTTCATCTGTTTTATATTTACATACATCATTTTAAACTTGCATGTTATAATACGTATATAATTTCGAAGTATGAAATGAGATATGATGTAAAATCAAATAATAATGTCACGTTTTTTTTTAATATTTTGGTTAACATATCAGAGCTGGGAGGTATGCTGAAAATGGGCTCTTGACTTGTTTCTAGTGATGAGAAAAAATGCTACTCTTGACTCACTGGTGTGATTGTGATTGATATTTGATAATATCAGTGATTGAAAACTGTGACTGTGATCACAGTTCCATTATTAATACGCGTGCGCCACACAATATTACAACACATCAAATAAATATTTAAAAAAAACATAATTTTGAGCGTATTTACTTTTATTATTCCAATTTCATTTGCGTAAAATCATATTCTGGCATATTTAATTTAATATCATCATAAAACCCTTAAAAAATGTGAGTTTGTGTTTGGGTCAAATTATCAGCATTTCGGATTAAACGTTTTGGCAGAATCTACTAGATGGCGCTTATAACGATTTATAACGTCACTCATTCATGAATATTTTCTTTTCATAAACACATGCGCCGAATCATGATTCACAACCAAATATAAATAAATCACGATATTTCCGGATACTCAATCACTGATAGTGAGTGTGACTCAAAGTATCCGTGATTGACTCACCACTACTTGTTACCTCTAAATGATATCGCATTACCCCATTTCTGAAATTATTGATGACCTGATGTGATGCATTGCGAGCTTTTTTACCCTCGCGGAATATTGCAAATATGCACGAATAAGGACTATTGTTATTTAAAAAGAAAGGATAAAGATAGAATCGTTTTGGTGATAAAAATAAGAATCAGTTTTCAAAAATCCAACTGTGAAATAAAATTGTCTAACTTGGTAAAACACTGCAGCCACCCAGAGTTTTGATTGGTTGATTGTCATTGAAGTTTTTATTTCAATTATCTCCTCTCTACCGGAAAACAAGTAATTATCTCGATTTAAATTGTATCGCTATAATGGCGTGTCGCGGCGGGGACGGAGTGACCGGGTCTGAACAATCATTGTGGGGAAAAAATGTAATAGCGTAAGTTTGGTTTTTTTTCCATTTAGATACTTTAGAGAATCTTTTTGCGGTTAATTTATTGTTGCTGATGTCTCTATTATTAAAAATCTGGTGTTAAATTTCATGCCCTAGTAATGAAACTTTAAAAAATATTATTGTGTTTAAACGAGGTTTTTTTTGGAAAAAAATGTGCTTATTATAAAAGGCGCAAGAAGGTTTTAAAATGCATTCGATGCCTCATCTCCAGAAGC
Source organism: Eubasilissa splendida (assembly GCA_031772225.1). Taxonomy (NCBI): domain Eukaryota; kingdom Metazoa; phylum Arthropoda; class Insecta; order Trichoptera; family Phryganeidae; genus Eubasilissa; species Eubasilissa splendida. Next base: position 28,347,976 of record CM062846.1, on the reverse strand, counting down.
GTCGTTACTTATAGTTTGTTTTTAGATAATCGGCCACTTTATTTATGCATTTGTAATTTTTCATTAAGGTGACCTTTTTCATTAAATGTGATACTAAATATATGTTATTATTAAGGAGAACACAGCAGTTATTTTAATATTTTTTTCGATAAAATAAATTTTTCTGTATATCTTTCTAATTGTTACATTTAGTTTGTATTAAAATACCACAGAATTATGTTCTGAAAAAAGCTGCAATTTCACAATAATAATGTATTCTCCTTAATTAATTAAACACGTTTTTAGGAGAACACATTTTTATTGTGAAGTTGTAATTATTCAGAACATAGGTCTGTGATATTTTAAATACTAATTAAATGTATCAATTACAAAGATATACATATAATACTGTTGTCGAGTACAGAAATGAGTATGCAATCAAAAATCACAAGATCTGCAGATGTCGAGAAAAGTGAAGGAGCATAGTCAAGAAGGTGGGATATTCGAATATATTCGGCCTTTTCTACTATTCGATACTCGAATATTTGTGCAGCTATTCGTACTAATTTCTAAAGATGGAATATTAAACATTTCCCAGGATTCTGATTCGGACGTGGAAGAGATACCTGTTGCTTATCGACGTCCGAATTGCAGACTGAATTAAGAAGCACCATTTTATCCTTTGTAGAAACTACAAATGTTTGTTCAAATAATCCCGGTAGCGACAAGAGTATTTTTCGATAAAATTGATTTTATATGTATATCTTTCTAATTAATACATTTAATTAGTATATGTTATTGGTATCAAATATAAAGCTATATGTTCATAAGAGCTATAAAGAAAGCAAAATAAAACAGACCTAAGACTTACACTCTGAGGATCTAACAAAGTAGATTTCAATAGAAATGCTACCTATTGCAGAGGTTTGCGTGACGCGAATTCCGGAAAGAATTTTAAAGCACTTTCTTTGATAGTGATTAGTTTTAATATTTATGTTGTGGTGGACCACGTCAAAGAACGAAAAGGAAGAGGAAGATTTCCTGCCCATTGGGCAGGCCAAGTTGAAAAGGAAACACTTCTTTGGTGAGAACCCTAAGATCTGTAGGATGTCGAGAAAAGTGGAGAAGCATAATCAAGAAGCTGTAAGATCATGGAAATTATATGATGAACTAACGTAGATGGACATACAATACGTATGAAATATAACTGATTTTGTGCACATTATAATTACCTACCATAGGTTTTACTAGATTTCGATCAAACTTATATGTAAATTTAACTTTTTAAATATCTCTTTAAATATATTTCAAATGTTTGTCAGCGAGACTAATCCGCCATAGCTGTTTAAACATTTTAAAATTCGTAACTCCGTTAAAGTTGGTACTACATAAAAATGGTAAAAACGCACCGTCACACAGACGTGATTTTTAGTGATTACTTTTTTAATTTTGAATAAATATGCTAACTAAAGTCAGGTGTGTAGACTCACACCAAACATTAAGTTTTAACATGTTAAGTTTTCTTTAGCCGGAAGAATGATTTTTCACCATAGTGATTCACAATTTTCAACGGAAACGCTTAGAAAAAATAGTCTTAAATTGATCAAGCTTCTCATTGTCTATAGACGTCGGACCAGTAACGCCTCCCGAACCAATCAAATATCCGTCAATAATCGGTCAACAAGGGTACAGAGAAATTCAACCATGAAATGAAAGAAAACGATAGGCCGTCATGATCTGTGATCTATGGTATGAAAGAAAGTACGGAAGGAAATTTACTTAAAACATAATTTTATTTCATAAATTATACTCGTATTTCATTTCAAAAATCTGACAGTGAAAAAAATTTGTCAGATGAGAAATGCATGGTATTATGTTCTATATGGGTAGTTCAACGAGATCACGGCGTAGTAGTATGTATGATTTTTAAAATATTAAATAATGGATTAAATTAGACAAAATACATACATTTTAAAAATAATTATTTAAATCTTTCATGCGTGTTTAATTTATATTAATAAGAAAGCGAGTATGAAACGTAATGTATGCAATGGTACGTGTTACCGTTCCAAAACGTCGGCCTATGTTTCCCCATGGAAACCATATACAAAGAGCGTGATCTAACACAGAAGAGACGCCAGTTGAATATATACAACATAAAGGAACATAACAAAATCATAAAGAAAACAAAACAAAAGGACAATGAATATAATCATAGGATGAAACATGGTGAGAATGCACCGTTGGACAGTGATAGCATGGAAAATAAAAACAGCTCTCCCAGAGAAATTCAGACAATACAAAGACGGTTTAGTCATTGAGAATAGACTGTTATACATTATTTATTATTAAGGAGAACACATTCTTATTGTGAAGTTGTAATTATTTAGAACATAGGTCTGTGATATTTTAAATACTAATTAAATGTGTCAATTAAATAGATATACATATAAAATCAATTTTATCGAAAAATATTATTGTTGCTACCGGGATTCGAATCTGGATTCAGGGACACACTGTGTTGATGTAGAATAATCGGTTAATGCACGTTCCACAGATAGGAAGAGATCTAGGTTCGAATCCTGGTAGCAACAACAATATTTTTCGATAAAATTGATTTTATATGTATATCTTTCTTAAACAAATATCAAATATCTTGTAGAGACAAAGCTATTTTTTAAATATTATATTTAATGGAAAATATATGGAAGTATGGGGTAATTACATGGCTTACGACCTGTCTTCGGCTGGCTTAAGTGATCACTTTATATATATATATATATATTTTCACCCCTCAATCTTTACATTTATCAAATTTTTGAAAGTTGTATATATGTTAGATCACTATGAGAATCAGATTTTTTTTTGTATTTTTGTTTTGTCTCTATGAGATATTTGTTTAATAACAGTGTCTTTGTAAGTAAAAATTCAGTAAATCAGTAGTGCTAGTATATCTTTATAATTAATACATTTAATTTATATTTAAAATAAAATATTATATATTTGTCTAATACAAATCCTTCATATTTTTGGGTATCTTGCGAAACGAAAAGATAGCTTGGAGAAGCTTGTTGTGGTGAGCCAAGTCGAAGGGTAAAATGCTCCGTTGGACGGACCGAATGGAGAAGGTCAATCCTTCTCCATTCGGTCCGTCCAACTTCTCTGGTGACGGGCTTCAGATATGCAAGATGCTTTACATTACTGTTACATGTATCTTGGATACGCTTTCGTAAATATGTGAAACTGTTATTTTACCAACCTTTTATTGTACACAAATATTACTTTATTGCATTACTGAAAATAATAACTGCGTACCATATTATTAAATGTAAATAAATTAGGCCACTTTAATACATTTATATAATATCTAAATCGTAATTAACCTTTACCATACCGTGATATATAATACCCATATGCAGCCATGCTGTCAACGCGTGATACCGTAAGAAATTTTTAACATTTTTAATGTGAAGAAAGGTTTTATTAGTTTAAATGGCAATACAAATATTAATCCTATAAACTTACTCTAAATATTGAGTTTTAATTATGAAAATTGGATCAATATCCTAATATAATTAGGAGTATTCATCAAGTCCTATACAATATGACCTTTTTTCTTATCTCTCTTCATTAAATTAGTGAGAAAGAGAGATCACATATTCATATTTTTGTTATTATTTTTATTGTGAAATTAATGTTCCATATCTATTGTAATACCACAAATAGTATTTTTTTCAGCATATTAATTTTACAACTAACTGAATTGAAAAATAATTATTTTTGTAGGATTCGCTTTACACAACTGGTTTTTCACTAATCAGTTCTAAGCATAAATATTTTCCTTAGAATTAACTAAAATATTAATTTGATGTTGCGTGTATTAACCGAAATATTACAGTTTTAATCGGGGCTGTAGATCTATGTTACTGCATGGTTTTGGAAGGGTTAAAACACACTACCTAACATAAGTAAAGAAATGGATATGCAATCTAAAATCACAAGATCTGCAGGATGTCGAGAAAAGTGGAGGGACACAGTCAAGAAGGTGGGATCATGACTAGAGATTCCAACCCAAATATTCGAATATTCGATATTCGAATATTTGTGCAGCTATTCGAATAGTATTCCTACTAATTTCTAAAAATGGAATATTAAATATTTCTCAGGATTCTGATTCGGACTTGGAAGAGTTACCTGTTGCTTGTTCGAAGAGACGTCCGAATTGCAGACTGAATTAAGAAGCACCATTTTATCCCTCGTAGAAACTACAAATGTTTGTACAAATAATCTAAAAAAATATTTTAGTAAATAGTATTTTCAGCTGCGAACAAAATTGAGAACAAATTTAAAATACGAAACGTTCAATGCGTTGTTACTTTTCAAATGTGTATTTTTAAAACTTCAATAAATAAACAGTTTATAGTAAATTAGCTCGTTTTCCTATAAGGTTTGATGTACTTGCGTATAGTAAGATTTATTTGAAATATTCAAAATTAATTTCATACTGCTGTCATACTTTAGAAACTATTCGAAATTCGAATAGTTGAAATATTTGATGATGACTCTTAGGACATAGATGATGATGACCAATTTCAAGTTGATCACTGAATTTATTTCCATATTAAAATCTCAAAAATCGTGTACTTGGTTCTCAAATTTATCTCATGGCGTCTCATTGTGGACACGAGCCATTATAGCAGATCTAAAAAGGAGGAAGGCAATCTTCTTTAGACCCATGGAACATGTACTCCTGCGGCGAGAAACTTTCCGCAGCGTTGGTTTCCCTCGCGTGACGAACTTCGTTTTTTAATAGCGTTATTATAATACGTTGCTTAACTAATTAAAGTGGAATTGTTTACCTTTTAGATAATATTTTTCACATACGGCGTCATGAAATATGCATAGTCTGCGCACGGCCATTAATATGGAGGTACTGGCGGGTTCGCTGCTCTCCTAAGAAGGGTAATAAAACAATAGAATCTCCACAACCTTAAAACGTAGCCAATTAATAACGTTGTTATAATATATTTATGTCATTATTTAACTGAATTACACCGTACAACATTGGAACGTCGTGATATTCAGCGGTAATATAATTAAGTGAATATTATTTACAAGCTACTTAAATTAAAAGTTATAACTATATTCAACATTGTATAAACTACTAGTATCTTCGTCAGAACTGGCATACAATTGAACTATTCCATAAAAATAAAATATTGATGCTTCTAGATGGACTTTAGTATGGTAATGATAATGCCCCTCTTTTAAAAATATTTTTATATTTCTTAATCAATAGAGTTGAAAACAACGCCTTGACAATGACACGTGTTACCGTTCCGAAACTTCAGCCTAAGTCTCCCCAAAGAAACCATATACAAAGAGCGCGATCTAACCCAGAAAAGATTATTTCCACTGGACATGTATCCAGTGGTAATAAAATCCAGTGCTAAATAAAAAAGTACCACAGCGATATTTGATTTTAATCCCCCCCCCCCTCTATTTTTGTATTTAAAAAATAATTTTTGCCAACAGTAAATTAGCTTTTGTAAATCATGCATGTGTCAACAAATTTATCGAGCTATATATAACGTGTAATTTAAAGGATGACTATTTATTTACGTTGAGTTCACATATTTCATCTGTCTTCAAGTGCATGTAGTTAGTGATTGAAAGAATGGGATACCGCCGCGCGCCCAGAAGATCCAATTCTTAACAACAAAAAAAACTATAAGTTTCCTCGTTTTGTGAATTGCTCAGGTCCAATATATATATATTTTTACATTCTCGTAATAACCATTGACTGTACGATATTTAATGTACAAAATTCTAAGCGGAATTTTTAGAAATAAAATATTTTAATTTTATATGCTTTGAAAAGCAAGTTCCTTGTCAAAAGACGTGCACGCCCTGGTCCCATTATATCACTGCGTATATCATATGCATGCTCCTCTTAAATTCTTCTTACGTTTCTTGAGTATGAATACGTAATATTCCGAATAACTTGCCTTGCTTCTGATCTGGTGTTCTTGATATATCTACTGACTACTATTGTGTCTCGTGTAGCATAGGTCGGGTTTTCAGAGGCGTACATAAAATATATATATATATATTAATAAAAACACTTTTTTGTCATGAAGTTGCAATTTTGGAACATAATTCTATGATTTTTAAAACAAATTAGATGAATGTAGAAAAATATTGCAAATTATTAAACACAGGACTACGTATAAGTCTCAAATTTTTTTTGTAATATTAAATGGTAATGAAGAGTTCCGGATTTGTATCCTGGTGGTAACCAAATATTTTTTCTATAAATAAATAGATTCTGAAAAATATTTTTTTGTACTCATGTTTATCTTTGTATATTTACTAAAAATAATATGGAATTTATTGCATTGCATAATTTCATTCTGAATCGCTACAATTTACTACCACTCCGAATAATAAACATTTTTGGAGGACAAAACCCTTTAAAGCACAAATAATAAAATTAAAGACGGATTTTCAATGCTGGCAATGGTATTTTTATTATTAAGGAGAACACATTCTTATTGTGAAGTTGTAATTATTCAGAACAGACGGTCTGTGATGTTTTAAATACTAATTTAATGTATTAATTATAAATATATACATGTAAAATCAATTTTATCGAAAAATATTGTTTTTGCGCTACCGGGATTCGAACCTAGATCTCTATTACCAATCCAGGGAAGTACACTACCAATTGTGTTATACGCCAGTATTTTTCATGACAAATTTTCGAACCTATATGTTACACTTTTTTCAAATTAATACATCTACAAATTTTATTGTTATTTTTAATGCTAAATTTACCTTTAATCTCTCGAACTTGATGACTGGTGAACCAAGGCGCAGAACAGAAAGGAATAAGGAGATTTCCTCGGGGTGACAACGACGTTGATGTTCATCGATGACATGATGAAAATCATTGCCCAAAAACATACGTAAGTCGTATAATACATTCCTTTCTATAAATAATTTTTAGTCATAATATTACATTTAATTGATAGATCAAGTAATCTCTATGACTATCTGAAATGTTTGATAGAGCCTTAAAAACATATGACAGCTAATCGCTTTTGCGAGGTACGTAAAGACAAAAAATAAAGCTTTATTCTTAATGCTTAGTAGTTTCACGTATTATCGGTAGAGTACTTTTTAATTATAATAAATTATAAAATGTTTAACATAACAACGGTTTCATGCTGAACCATCTTACAATTATTATTATTTATTTATTGATTTTAGACATAAAGTATTTAACTAACAAATAATTATTTTTAAGTGTTGTAGTATTTTACATATTTATGCGGCAGTTACTTTTATTTATATACAGTGATACCTGATTCAATTACGTGTTAAACAAATTCAATAAGAATGAACAAATTCTATACTGTTATGGAGCATTTGTTAAAACTTTATGTTTAAGTCCTTCGAAATAAATATTTGCGAAACTGACCTATTATTTATTCTGTATCTTTGCTACAGGCCCTAAATCATCTAACAAAAAATAGTCTGGTTGCTCGAAATTCGATGACCTATTGCTTTGTGCACATAATTTATAATTTGAAATCAGTAAAATATATGAATTAATCGAAGTAATTGCATTACTACGATTTAAAAAAAAACTTTATATCTCTGAAATAGTTTGGATTAGACACACACCTATATATCTCCAATTCTCTAAATTATTGTGCATTAGGTGTACACTGTTATTTAAAATATTTATCAAATATACGCGTAATACCAGAACAACTAAAAATGACATATTTGTTTATTTATTTTATATTATATTTAGGTTACAATATAAGAATATAGTTGATAGATCGTATAGATCCTTTTGTTGAAATAAAATGCAGCATTGAGCAAGCTCGTGCACTTTTATTCGCGTGAAAAATTTGTTCTGCAGTAATGATCCCAATCTTAGATTACGTATGCAAATAGTCTGATGCTATGTGTTCTCGGTATTATTTTATGAAATGGAAACATAGATACTTACTGAATAAATGATAAGGTGACTTTAAGGATTCGAGATGTGGATTTACAGAAGAATACACAAAATAAGTTGGATGGATAAAGTTATGAATGAAGATGAAGATGAAGAGTCACTCGGATGGATTGGCTGACGTTTAAAGGTTATGTAATTCGGATCAAAAGGTTTTGTACATGGTGAGACTGAAGGACCTATCTCTCATCAATGCTCACGCGTGTGGATGTATATGAATGTGGAAGGTGCGAGTGAGTATATATGCTGTGACTAGAGCAAGGTATTTAATTATAACAGGACTTGCAAAAATTACGAGTCGATTCACTATTAAAAGTACAAGGAGTATAAAGTTTGAGGTATTTCCGAAAGAACTAGCTGTGGAGGAGTGGTTGGCCTTTAGCTTCTAGGAGGTACCCGTTTCGATGTAATGACATCTGCATTTCTGCGGGTACCAGGCGGGCGGTATGGCTGTCAAGTGTCTGGATTGACAGTTAATTGATGGGACATGTATTCCGTGTACGCATCTATATTAAAAAAAAAAAAAAACATATTTGAAAACTTCAATATCTCGGACATGTGATAAGACATCCGGAGAAGTATGAGATAACTGAAAGTCGGGGCCCTGGAAGAAGGAAAACATTGCGGCTGAATCTATGGCAATGGTTTGGCCAGTCCACTGTAGAGCTTTTTCGGGCCACAGTGAAAAAAATGATGATAGCTAACGTCTATTAAACGGATATGACACGAAAAGAAGATACGATTAATATATTAAATTATTATTGTATTTTACGTAAGGAGAGTCGATTTATTAAATAGCGTAGTTTCTGAGAATTTCGACAGCAATGTAAACACTTCAGTCTTATTCTTGTCCCCATTTTAGTTTAATTCGAATCGTTTTTCACCTGTGCACCACTGTCGTATGGTAATTCCTCGTGTGTCCGCCGTCGTGTGAACAGTGCGGAGCGGTTCCGGTTCAGCGCTCCGCTTCCGGTTACTCCCCCTTCTCCCTCCCCCTCCGCTTTCCCCGCCAGTCGCCGCCGTCCGCACCGCGGTGGGGGCAAGTGCCCACTTGCTCCTTGCATCTGCCGTAAACCCAGTTGGCATTTCAGTACTGGAAAATTTGTCAATAAAATAATTAGGGAAGTATACTGGATTAATGGTATTTTTGGAAATTATTATTATTTTTATAGCGTAGGTACCGACATACATATAGTTATAATAAAATGAGACATTTTTTAGAACACAACATAAATCGTGCTTGGTATCATTTCCAAGAATCCGTCATATTTAGAACTTACATATTACCCGGCAGAAATCCGTCCTTTCGCACCATTCCCAGATTATGTGCGTTAAACGATACCTGTAGTAAGTGTGCCCTTTACTGCGCCCATAGAACCTTTTATTTCACCAGAAATCCGTACATATAATATAGACAGACATATAAACATTTTAAAATATATATAAAGTTGTACGTAATTCAATTAGATGATACTTTTGAACGCAGAGGGGGGTAATATCAAGCGACCTTGGTCACACATATTATCAACCAATTTACCTTTCTCACTTTCTTTACTCGCTCTTCTATGTGCCGCTGCTTGGTGACGGCTGAAGGATATTTATTTTGTTAAAATTAAATACTGAATTTAACTGGCGATGAAACAAGTTTACAAGTTTATTCATAATGTATTTAATCTTTTAAATGCCATGAGCGCGTTAATACGTCAAACTTTGTAAGTCACGCCAAGCTATAAGCGTATTATTAACACGCACTTTTGGACCTGGTATTTTGCCATCTATTAACGATAGATCCCAGCTTTTGATAGATCGGTCAACACCCTTACAGTCTAGTCTTACCCAACGTGGTGTCTTCCATTTCAAATACAGTCGACAGTTAAAAAGTTAATCGAGACTTAACCTAACTCTAAACAGATATACTCGTATATTAATAGCATAACTTGCGAATAATATGTGAAATATGTAAAATTAAACACATGCATACTTTGAGATGGTACTTCGTCGAAAGCTATCCATTTTAGCGAATGTTGGCAATCAGGACGACTATTCATGATGTTCTTAAGTTACGACCACGGGTTTGACTATCCACATTATTGCGTATAAGCAAGATGCCGAAAGAATTCAGGACAGGAAGGAAACTGGCACTTACCATAATCCGGATTCTGCAGACATCTCTAAAATTTTTTAATCACTATTTCGTCAAAGGTTCCAACATAAAATACAGACGCGAAGTCTTAAATTAGTATAATATTGTAATCCTAATAATAAGGGATGGGAAAGGAGGGGGAGGGGGGGGAGTGAAGAATTAAATATATTTGTAAACACATACATATAACAAGACTATCTACATCATGATGATATGATATAATATCATACAATAGATGGTCATCTCGAGATGGTTATATAATAGTAAACAAATTATATATAATTACCAAAATTTTGTGATCCAAGTTAAATAAGTAAACTGTAATTATGAATTACACAATGATGTTATGCTAAAATCACGGATCTGATCTACTCCCATCTGTACTCGTACATGCTCCCACATTATATTCCCCTTCATATTCACACCACATATTATTTCACAACAGGTAGCGATTTATTTATTTTTTTAGTATCAACCACGATGTCCGTGGGGTGGATTACGAAATAATTTTAAAATATATTTTTGATATAAATTTGGCGCCGGTAATAAAAAATTAATAAAAAAAATATTTTACAATGCGATGGTCGAGAGATTTATAAGCAATATGTCTTTCTTGTATGCACAAGGATCGGATTTAAAAATAAATAACTATCATATTTTTAAGATTGGCAAAATCAACTTTGTGGTAAAAATCCACTATTTTAAATTGTTAACTTTGTTTTATTAACCACTCAATGAATTAAAATACATCTGCCGGTTTCGAAAAATATCATTTTCTTCTTCAGGATGTCAATAACTAATCAAAAACATATGTTATTGTTTCTTTAACAGAATCTATTTAAAAAAAACAATATTTTTTTAAAAAATAAATTTAGTACCTAACTTACAATGAAAATTACTAGACAACTTTTAGGAAATTACTAGACAGCTTTTAGGAAAAAAAATTAGAAGTGGACTTGTGGTTAAATTTATTTGGTTGTTTTTAATTTATGATTAGTTTTACACGCTTTATTTATCTCCAACGATACCAAATTATTTAATTTATGACCAACACCGTTTACATGCAAAATAGACAATCCCAAATTTTTATCAAAACCATGACCATTTTCTATCAAATGATTCGAAAATTCTGAAAACCCACTATTCTTCAAACATCTCAAATGCTCCTATACTCTTATATAAAAAATATTCTAGTAATTTTGTATCATCAATTCAAGTTAGGTACTAAATTAATTTTTTAAATAATTATTGTTTTTTAAAAATAGATTCTGTTAAAGAAACAATAACATGTTTTTGATTAGTTAATGACATCCCGAAGAAGAAAATGATATTTTTGGAAACCGGTAGATGTATTTTAATTCACTAAGTGGTTAATATAATAAAGTTAGCAATTTAAAATAAATAACTATCAACCTAATGGCCCGTATCCATGATGATCTCTCAATGGACTAAGAGTCAGTAAAGGTAGATGTGTACTGGATGCTTTATTATAATCCGCGCGTAAAACACATCGGGTGATGATTAGAGTTTCCATATATTCGTTACTTTTAACTATTCGAATACATTTATTAAGTTATGAAGAATCTTAAAAATACACTTAGAATAATGAATACAGATACACACATATAAATGTCTATGTTATAAAAATCAACCATAAATATTATTATTAAATTTTTTATAAACAAGTACATACATCTGATCGCTTTGACATGTATATTTTAATTATTTTTTTTAAATATTATTGATAAATCCGAACTTATAACATATATCCATATAAAACAACTATATCCGGTTGCGGTATCGTCAAAAAATATAATATTTGCTGTCATAATTGCGTAGAGGATGTACAATTAAAAAACTTTCTTATATACGCGAAGGAGTCGATCATTCCTCTGTAACTGATTTAAAGCCTAGAACACAATAGGCAACTTTCGTTTTGCTATAGAAAAATGTGCACCGATTTCGCTGAAGCGTTGAGATGAAATCTCCGCCATGAAATGCGTTCTCAAAATATATTCTGGAATATGGCTTAATGGAATAATATTTCGGCGGATAATCTGGACTACCTGTGTTATTATAAAAAAAATATGTAAAATATTTCCCTGCAAATACGAACGAATAGTTAGATAAATATTTTAGTACCGAATAGTTTAAAAATGGTCGAATAATTCGGTATTCAAATATTAGAATTGGAGTACCTAATGATGATTCGTAAATCGCTTCGCGCTGAACGCTATGCTGTCCTTATGCGTAGGTACTCATGTAAAATTTTCAAGAGAGATATCATACGTGGATACGCGCTAAAATAATTAAGTCTCCTGAGGTTAGTTGAGTGACTATAACCTGACCTCAAAAAATCATGTATTTGTAACCATAAGATACCTTTTTTCATCTTCTTCAATGTTCCACTTCCACTCAATGCCATTTAATCTTTAGAGATAACTCTGCTCTGAACAATGACTGTGAACTGCTATGGAATCAGTCACACAAGTTCTTCAACTACATATATCTTTTCACCCCGTCTCCTTTGAATCTTTCGATATAGCATGACTTAAATAGGTTCTTTATATTTCTCGCCTCAGATTATTTACCTAAAGTACTCAAGTTTTCAATTCTTGATAAAGTACTCACCCAGGAGATATTCAATATTCTCCTATAGCACCACATTAAAAAAATCTATACCTGTTAAACATTCCTTTATACTGTGTTGTGGTTAACTCGTTCAATATCACCGTAGCTACAAAATGTACCTACATACTTACAATAAATTTAGAAAACATTTTTAATACGCTAACTCATATATTATTTGATCTATAAAAAATGTTAATGTGAAATAAATTAAATATAACGATTTTATCGATCTACGATGTTTTATTAAAAGTTTAATGTGATTTGAATATAGCCTCAGAAAATTAATAAGTGTTGGACCAAGTCGCTACTGTTTTTCAAGTACAATCGATTTTTTTTACTTACCGTCAGTGATATTTATTTGTAGGAGACTGGTCACATTAGATCGCAAACCGCAGTCAATCGTAAAATCGTCCATTAAAGTCGAAGTGTTTATTTTTTCTCTTTACAATCTATCTACTAAGTGTCATTATTATTTTACATTTGTTCGTTTTTATATCATTTTCAAAAGAGAAATAGAAAAGATGACAAATTTTAGTGAAAAAAAAGTGAAATATAATTTACCTATCCGCATTGATATCTAAGGAATGCTTCTATATCGGTGGTCTCACACCAGGGTAGCGGTTGGCCTCTAAAGATGGCTCCAGACTTCCGGACCGTGGGACCAGTCCGTCTGACAATTCTGAACATGACTGAAATAGCGATTTCAAATGACTAGTTAACTTCCAAAATTATTTTACCGGGCACAACTTTAGAACGAAGAAAACCCGGAAGAGTACCACAGCGGTGGATGGATGCAACATATCTAGTTAGAGAGACTTTGGAGGTCGACCTGGGACCGAGACTTAATTGCGCGTGGTGTATCATCTGATTGAGGCTATAGTTGTAGTCTGTACTAACTCCAGAACTTCCAAAAGCATTGACTATGTGACAAGCTCTTCTGACCATTCTGAATATGACTTATGCGGCGTTGATAATGACTATTATAGATAGTTTTAATTGGCCTAATAGGTACAACACATGGCCAATGAAAATACTTTATCTACTTTATCCAACGACAAATTATATAAACACAATCTTAATAACTTAAAGCTTTGTATGACTCGATTTAAGTTCAAAATTTTTAAAAAGTGTCATGTATATATTAAATACTAATTAAATGTATTAATTAGAAAGATATATATATATAAAATCAATTTTATCCGCAAATTGGAAAGAGATCCAGGTTCGAATCCCGGTAGCAACAACAATATTTTTCGATAAGGACAAATATGATAAATTTAACAATTCTGGTGTCTATATAGTTAGTTGCAAGGATTGTGCTCCATTTTATATTGGTAAAACGGGTAGAAATTTTAATATAAGAGTAAAGGAGCATTTGAGATGTTTGAATAATTGTGGGTTTTCAGAATTTTCTAATCATTTGATAGAAAATAGTTATGGTTTTGATACAAAATTGAGATTGTCAATTTTGGATATAAACGGTGTTGGTCACAAATTAAATAATTTGGAATGGTTGGAGATAAATAAAGCGTGAAAAACTTATCAAAAAATTATAAACAACCAACTAAATTTAACTACAAATCCCATTCTAAAATTTTTTACAAAAAATTATTCGAGTAAATTTGTATTAAGTAACAATTTGAGTTAGGTACTAAATTTATTTTTTAAATAATTGTTGTTTTTTTTTTAAAATAGATTCTGGTAAAGAAACAATAACATATGTTTTTAGTTAGTATTGACATCCTGAAGAAGAAAATTGTATTTTTCGAAACCGGTAGATGTATTTAAACTCAATAAGTGGTTAATAAAACAAATTTAACTAATAAAAATAATTAGTATTTAATATATCACAGACCTATGTTCTGAATAATTACAACTTCACAATAATAATGTGTTCTCCTTAATAATCATGTATATATGTTCTAAAAAAGCAGTACTTGTTATTAAAACATACAGGGAAAAAATAATGTTTTTCATACATACCTTCTAGAACAATTTAATATAATACAACATAACAATTCGAATGCGGGTCACAGTATAAAAATTATGAAATGAATTATTATATTTATTAAGTACAAATACGGCGCAATAGATATTTATAAATCTTTGTTTCTTTAAAAATGGCAGGATGAAATGAAATGGCAAATTTGTAGCAAAATTTTAGCAAACTTACGTCACACATTATAATTTTAAACGAATATTCAATGTAATATAATACAAATTTTAACAGCATTACATGGGTTACTTTTTGATCAAATTTCTCTATACAACTGACCAAAAATGATGTCATTGTTTTTATAATAATTTTTGGTAAGATTATATTATACATATAATATTTTCCCCAAATATTTATTTCTAAATGAAATGCATTTAGGTTAAGTCGCTCGCCTACTAACCATGAGACTGGAGTTCAATACTTTCAGAAGGCACCAAGTTAGTCCTACTTTTCATAGCACAAGTACTGAGTGCATCTTTCATATTTTTTTATGAAAATATTGCCACTCCGTAAAATAAAAATAAATAAATAACATAATTTTGAAAATGACATCTCAAGTTTTTGTTTTATTTCACTTATGATGACCAAGGAATATTATGAATTTTTTATTTTTTATTCCTACCTTCTCACAAGTCCAGGGTCTCTTCAGCCAGATGCAACGCATCATTCCACTGCTGTGGTACTCTTCCAGGTCTTTTCTAGGCGGCCATACTGACGCCCAAAAATTAATAGTGTTTGATTATTTAATTAATTTTATTTTACTTATATTACCCTCAGGAAAAAAATCCTCGGTACAACCATATTACATAAAAAAAGTATCTTGTATCTAGAAATTTTTAGCAATTTGATAAGTTTTCCTAGACGCGTGTTGTTATATTGATTTGAATAGACCAAATAATAAACAAAAATTTAACAAATTTTGTAAAATTCAAGACGGTCTTGTGGCTCATATCCACAGAAGAGATTTTTAGGAGATTTTCGACTCGAGACAATCTCTGAGATACGGACTTTGCTTCTGTGAGATTCTTTAGAGACAACTCTTGGTTTTCGTAGTCCCCTTGTACAGATTATATCTCTGCGATTCGCTGTCTTGCTCCTCATTTCACGCTTGTTGTAAGCCATTCATTGACCATTTATCTTCTGTTCGTCAGATGAATTAATTTGAATCTTTCCAGCAGAAATTAAAATGGAATAAATGTTTGTAATTTTATGCATTTTGCTCGTCTAACTTTCAGAATAAACAGTTGTAGGTTGAAATTTAAATACAGTCTTTGTGTTTTTGTCTTTTTCTACAACTTTCAAGCTAATTTCTGAGATTATCTCGAGTTATGTGTACATAGTATTAAGATATATCTCAACATGTCTCATTTCGTAAATATGGGCCGATTGCAAGAAGGTCTTATTTACGGTCTTTTGAAAGATTTTTTTTTTAATAACAAAAACACGTTGAAACGATAGTTCGTTATTTGGTAAACGTTTGGCGTCGAGATTATCAGCGCCGCTGCAGCCAGGCCGAGGATTCTGCCCGATTCGTTCGGCGGCGGAGTGCGGAAGAATGTGCTATGTCACGCCGAGGTCGGACTGTCGGGGTACAGCCGAGAGGAGGGGATTTTCTTTAAAAAGGGAGGGGGGTCCAGTTCTCACACAGAGTCGCTGATGCATGCCCAATCTCCTTCGCGGCTACCGAATATTTCGATTAGCTTTTTTACAATATAGACTGGCATCGCTGCTGCGGTAATAATGTTATGGTCAAGTCGTGGTTACGGCGGGGTGCGCAGTCACCAACATTTGGCACGGGGAATAATATTTTATTTTTTTTAAAAAAATATAGAGTTGCGTACATGGAATACGTATCACATCAATATTCTTACTATTTTTAAACTAAGCTAATCGTTTGTGCAATGAAAATAAGACTAACTCGATAGTCTCCTGGAATGAGGCTCGAACCCCCTACCACCAAATCACCAGGCGAGTATTTTAACCACTAGACCATAAGCACGTATTTACTTACTATCTGAAGCGGCTCAGTCGTTGTAGCCAGCGATACTAACCCTAAGATAAGTTTATATAATAAACAGTTACCGTTTAGTCAGTTGTATGATGAGTGCAGACGAGTGACATGGGAGTAGGCAAATAGAATTAAACGTCACATTCTTCTGTCCTGGCACACGACTCTTACTTACCTCGTACACTTTTTTATATCACATACCATAATTTCGTTACTCATGCGTTGCTTTCGTGACAAATGGGATGATCACATTAATATATACATTGAATAAACATGTCCATTCTATGTATTTAATTTTAAAAACTTTCTTATAATATTTGCATATTTTAAAGAAATAAATGACAAGAATCCCTCCATCAGATGCATCAATCAGCTAATGATTTAACTTCCGTAACAGACATATTTAAGTCAGTTTTGAGATGTCAATTATTTTGTGAAAAAATTTCTCCAAATGATTTTCGTCCTATATGTTTACTGTACTGTTATTTTAATACAAATTAAAATGTATCAATTAGAAATATATACGTATAAATTTAACTTTATAGAAAAAATATTTTGTGGGTACGTACAAATAAATAAAATAATGAATAGAAAATCACACAAAAAAAGTAACTTGTTTTACATAATTACCATTGAAATGTCTAAAAATGTACAATTTATAGATGGTTGTCAATATAAAAACTTTAAAAAATACTTATAATTGTATCTTAAAAAATGAGAAATAAAAAAATATATATTTATATTATATTTTGTTTATTTGTACTTGAAGTATTATTTATAAGTAAAAGGTTAGTATCGTAGATACATTGTGATATTTGTAATAATTTTCATATATGCGAGTAAATACCGAAAGTTTTCTAAATTAATATAGTTCTTTAATTTGTTGTATTCATCGTTCATTTGTGTTTTAGCATTATTTGAATATTATTATTATGATGTTGCATTTTTAATATTTGTTTAAAAGAATGTGTTTAAATACTATAAATAAAGTATTATACTACAACAACAAAAATAGTTTCCCGCGAAAAAGCATATTAGAAACAAAATTTGAAAGGAAAAAATTGGTTTTGTGAATATAATCTGCTGCTGTCGTCTTGTACATACACTAGAACCTCCATTACCAGGACTAATTGGGGGTTAACATAGTTCGGATAACAAAAAATCAGTATTATCAGGAAGATAAAAATATTATAGATTATAAATACTTTTTAATGAAATATAACTTTTTATTTTTTAGGAGAACACATTCTTATTGTGAAGTTGTAATTATTCAGAACATAGGTCTGTGATATTTTAAATATTAATTAAATATATTAATTATAAAGATATACATATAAAATCAATTTTATCGAAAAACATTGTTGTTGCGCCACCGGGATTCGAACCTGGATCTCTTTCCTAACCGGGGAAGGTACATTATCCAACAATGCCACAGCGACAAATTTTCGAACCTATATGTTACCTTTTTGATATTAATACATTTAATCGTTCCATTATTTGAAAGAGCCATCTACCTTATTTTTACAGAATCTCAAATACCTTTGAGTAATCTGATAGCAGACGCCATAATTTTCAATTCATTTTAAATAATGGAACGATTAAATGTATTAATATCAAAAAGGTAACATATAGCTTGGAAAATTTGTCGCTGTAGCATAGTTGAATAATGCACCTTCCCCGGTTAGGAAAGACATCCAGGTTCGAATCCCGGTGGCGCAACAACAATATTTTTCGATAAAATTGATTTTATATGTATATCTTTATAATTAATATATTTAATTCATATTTAAAATATAACTTTACATACCATATTTGTATATAATGTGCAATTAATATATATGCCTACAAAAAAAATAATCTTTTTTGTAACATTTTCTATAATGACAGATTCATCCTTTGCCCCTTTTAACACATTAAACAGTGGCGTAGGATTATTTGTCAATTCTAAAATATTGTTTTAATGAGGACGCTGTGCGCAGCCGGCTAAATAAGAATAATAAAAATAAAAATTTATACCGCACTCGCGTGGACTGTCTACGAAACTAAATTGTTGCCCTCGCCTGACGCGCATGACGCCATGCATTGTGATCCCCGGGTACGCTAGGATCTCGGCGGAGCTACTGGAATTCCGGCACGCACCGCGGCCCCGGGCCACGCTTTGGGAACCTCTGTTCCACATCGTCACAAAAAATCTCCTACCATACTAAAACTGAATGAAATAACCTTTTTATTATATTTTTATTGTAGCGACCAATTTATTTCATTCACTCGGATCTTCATCTACACTGGCGAAAACCTGGACCGCAGGCAAACTCGCCGGCTCCACCACGCTCCGTGCTGTGGAGCTCGTGACTCGAGAAATATGAGAATAGAAGAGAATGGGATAGTCGGGGCAATGTTGCGAATAGACACAGAGTAGTGCAAAATATTTAATATTGTATTTTTTACGAAATCACATTTTACTTGTAAAGTTGCGATTTTTCAGAACGTAGTTTCTTGATAACTAAAAAAAAAAAAGATAATTAACTTAGGAAAATACTCAAAAAATCTATTTATTTACTTGAACTGGAACTTTATATTACCGTTAGACTGCTTTAACAATAAAGCCAAAGTGATCCTATCAAATATTATCAAATTTTGATTTATACGAGCACATATTACTATTTCATATATTATTTCCTTAATATTAAGGAAAACAAATTTTTGTTGTGAAATTGCATTTTCAAAACATTGTTCAGTGGTATTTGATACAAATTAAAATGAATCAATTAGAAAGATACAGAAAAATCTATCTATCAAAAAATGTTTAGTTGCTACCGGGATATTTTAATAATATATTTATCGATAGGTAGATTTTTTCTGTATATCTTTCTAGTTGATTCTTTTTAGTACGTATTTATTTCTGTTACGCTATTCTCTCAAAACATACAAACAGGATCACGTTCTCCCCAATCTGACGCAACCCGCAGTGTGTCGTCTTGTGGATTCATTGGACTTGTCCAATAAGGAATCGGTCGGATGGTTTCGTTATCCTCCTGGTTTAGGACACCACCCTCTTCGTTGGATTTATGGCGAAAGTTGAAAATTATTTTTGATAGTTTATAATGCGGATCATCGGATGAGGTATTCGATGATAACTGATGATGCCGGACCGGATGCTGTCGGATCGGATACTGCCAGACTGGATTCTGCAAGACTGGATACTCTTGAGCTAAATACTCGAGCTGTTGGACTGGATGCTGTCGAGAATCGAATGAGTATTATAAAACGTGTGATGTATTCAAATTTTAAAAAAATATATTGGTAATTTAAGTACCTACTTCAAAACATAGATAATATATTGAGTATCGTCTTAACAAAATTTATCTTAATCTAAATTGTTAGGCTGGTCGGTAAGTATATTTCAACATACATTTTTGAATTTATTTCTAGTTGTATGAATTTTGCTACTTGTTTTACTGAATAAATGTTTATTTTTATTCCTCTAATGCACTGTACGAACAGTGAATGGTGTTTGGATGGTAGCCATGTAGTGTTGCATTACCGTTATTGCGGCTCTGCAGTACGGCATGACTGACAAATAGTGTTAAAAAAAATCAACCTGGCGGTGAATGTATAGGACCAATATGGGATTTATTGCTTAAAAACGGTCCTGAGTAAACGGTGGTTCACCACCAGCCTCGATTTCGTCCTACTCTATCCTGCATAAATGACGTACCGTTTTAATATGAAGGAAACTATGGAAAGATGATTTTAGATATATTTTATATTACATGTTTTAAAACGATACATCTGTAATAAGGTATTGAGTTAAGTTAATGGCGAAACATAAAACCCAACATAATAGTATATCAAAGAATCGAACTGAATCACCTAAAACATTAAAATTAATGGTTTTTGTTTGATTGTTTTGTCCTATAGTTAAGCGAACATTTTGTCTGATGTCTTATGTTAAAAAGTAATATTGAAATCCCGGCAACCATTTACTGGATGATAATAATTAATAATAATTATTATTATAAATTAATATTAATTTGATGGTTAAGTTATGCATTGATATTTGGTATAAAATATATTAAAAACATTTTTTTTAAACTAGTATATTTGATATAATCATTAAAAAAACACTTTTTTTGATTTGCATTATTAAACCATAATAACTATAAAAAAAAACAATGCGATACATAAAGTTACGGTACCTTAAAGATATTAAAACTGCCGATGTCCAAGATCATAGAATATGCAAACAGAAGCCCCATTGATGACTGCCCACGAGGCCAACACTACCACCGGGTTTCAGCATTAAGTAGAAATTCCGACGGTTTTCGAAACAATATTCCTTATAAATGTACATATGTATACAATTATTACTCGATTATATTAATATTTCTCTAGGCCATGAGCCGATCGTTAAAGGCAATATAAAGCCGACCGTTTATGAAACATGCGAACATCGTTAAAACAAAATATGAAATACAACTCATTGTATTTTTTAATTGAAAAATTTATTAAAAAATAGGCCACGTATCGAAATTAATTTAAACAATTTACGTTCAAATTTATGTGTTCATATTTTTGGATGATTAAAAGGAAAAGTTGCATTACGCATACTCAGCTAAAAAATATTTAATTATAAAGTAACACACTCGTAATACTCCTTGTTCTTTACATTACTAGAATATTATTTACGCCGGACAGCATAAATTGTTATATCGATTAAATGATTTTCGATCACAAAACTACTCCCTTATCATCTTTTCATCTCAATTTAAAAGAATTTCAACAGCCTTCCTCCATATCATTTGTGTGACTAATAACTTGCATATTTAACTTTATTATAACATAGGTCTGTGATATTTTAAATACAAATTAAATGTATTAATAAGAAAGATGTACGCATAAAATCAATTTTATATGTATATATTTCGAATTAATACATTTAATTTGTATTTTAATTATTTATTTATCTGTAACATGTTATGATAAAGGATTGTAAAAAATATGAAGCACCTAAGCTAATATTAGGTTACATCATAACAAAAATATAACTACAATGACAAAATAATGAAGCAAATAATTTTAGAGTGTCCACCATTCATATTATCTAGTACAAAACCCATTCGTATGCCTGGTAGCCATATCAGAAAATCAATGAGAATTCTAAACACCTACGATCTATTTTACTAAATTGTTATTATAAATTGTTAAAAATTATTATAAATTGTTAAAAACCCGAAAAATCAGAGTCATGGAACTGGCGACGACAATCATTACTGACGTCTGTCGATGGAAGACTAATAAAATAAAAAATTTACGTTACAGTTTCTTCCTTCAGATCTTGAATCAGATCTGAATTTGCGCTTGGTTGATCTTCGTTCCAAAATAAAAATGGTGGAATGTTTCCATGATTTATCGAGTTCAGACGTAATTCTTTCATCAAAATGGGGTGATAGTTAGGAGAAAACCCTGCAGAAACACTTATCGCACCCTGTGGATAAACGGAATAAACATTAGACGTAGGATTAATCATAATTAATAAAATATACACTACGGGAACCAAACATATTGAATAATTGAACATTTAATAAAAGATCTGTGTTATAATGTTCGAAATATGCTTCTTTAGTTTTAAATAAAATATTTTAAACAGATTTATTTATGTTTTTGTTGATAATAATGTATTAATATAAATTTTTTTTCAAATTTATTTTGTAAAAGAAAATTATTATATTTTCCGTAATTCCACATTCCACATTTTATAATTTTATTTATAAGATTTGAAATTTTTAATATTCAGAACGAAATTAAATTGAAATTTTATAGAACTGTAAAAATAATCATTTATAGAACGTTTTTTTATGGAGAGACCTACTTTAGCTCTATGTAGAAATAAAATGTACTGAAATAGACAACGCTCTAACAAAAAATAACTATTTCCCTCCTACTCAGTGGTGCAGCTACCACCTGAGGCAGCCACCCGTGGATCTGTGCCCCAGGGGGGGCTGCTGGGTTCTAGAGCCCTGTAACGACGAGATTATTAAAAAAAGCCTAAAAAATTTCAACAAAATACTATCGGTATATTACAGATAAACACGGACCACAGTTGCTTAAAAAATGATATAAAATAATTATTACCTACTTACTAAAAATATTCACATTACGTCAATATACGTCTTTAATAAGCATACAAAATTTTAGGGCAAAGCACAAACCAATTTCAATAATGTTTTTTTTTATTTTCACTAATAACTAATATCTAAATTTAAAAAACATTAAATTTTTTAGCATAGTTTTAATAATTTTAAGGATGACAAAATAAGTAGCCATATCTTAAATTGAAATATTATTTATTTAATTTTTGTGCCATCTAGTAGTATTATAAAAGTATAATATTTACCTTTGAACGTTCATCCAGTTAAGTCCGATTTAGGACGTCCAGTAGTACTGTATCAACTGTTTGTATCTTATATCAACTTATAAATATGCATATATGAATATCTAATGCCCAAAATTTTAAATACTAATGATAAATATTTTTATTCTTGATAAATTTTAAAAATTCGAGGAGTAGAGGATCTAGCAATTTATTTCTACGCCACTAGTACAACATATTGCAAGTTTTACTAATAGTGATCGTATTAAATTAAAAATAAAATATTCGTATTATTAGATTGTGATAAATCAATTCAGTTTTAAATAACCACCCTAATGGTAATCGAGATAAATAAAAATAATAAATAACTTACCCTGTTAATATAATAACTTGCGATGTCATGGTATTCCATTAGAATCACCACAAATTCGATAAAATGTAATAGAAAAAATATAATTTTCATCGCTAATTTTCAACGTTAGTCATGAACACGATCGAAAAATAAAATAATGTTGATATTCCGCTGAAACTGAATATGTACGTGTGTGCGTGTGTCCAACTAATATTTGATTATGATTAATTGTTTGCAACATTAAATTGCCGCACCGTTTATTATTCTTTATGTATTAGAGAAGGGATAATTGAATTGTACAAATGAAAATACTTCACTTAAATCTAATTTATAACCTCAGTAATAAATAGCATTATCGGTTCTTTATATATGGATAATTTCAAATGCAATTTTATTTTCAAACATTATTTTAAGATTTCGTGTACACATTTACGTAATAATATTATTTAATCACTTTAAAGTGAGTGATTATATATATATATATTTGTACGCCACCTTACAAATACATTATAAATTATGGAGACATCATTCATAAACGGTCTATTGTAAGATACTTTCCTAGTGATCGAGTGTTTAGTTCTTAGATTAGCTGAATTTGAAAATACATAAGAATATTATTTTGATATGTATTCCGTGTAGGCATATTGCATTTAAATAGAAATAGAAGATCTCACGTTCAACCATATGAAAATACCGATGATGAATCCTTACATTTTTTGATCATCTTGCGAGGAAGAAAACGAGAAATATCATCCACACGTTGGACTGATCAAGTGGAGAAAACAATAGGCACTTCTCTGGTGACAGTCCTCAGATCTGCAGGGTGACGAGAAAGGTGGAGGAGCACAGTCGAGAGGGCGGGAACGATATGTACCATTGGGATGAAATAGAATTTAAGTAATTTGACTAGAGAATTACATACGCATGTATTTAACTATTGGTCAAATTAAAGTTATTTTAAGGAGAACAAACTCTTATTGTGAAGTTGTAATTATTCAGAACAGACGGTCTGTGATATTTTAAATATGAATTAAATATATTAATTAGAAAGATATACATATAAAATCAATTTTATCGAAAAATACTATGGTTGCGCTACCGGGATTCAAACCTGGATCTCTTTCCAAACCGGGGAAGGTGCATTATCCAACTATGCTACAGTGACAATATTTTTAGCGACAAATTTTCGAACCTATATGTTACCTTTTGATATTAATATATTTAATCGTTCCATTATAACAGTTTATTCAAAGATATTTGAGATTCTGTAAAAATAAGGTATATGGCTCTTTCAAATAATGATTTGCCGCAGAATGACTGAATTTATGAGAATATTGAGAATTATTCTCTCCTTTCACATTTTATGAAAATTGAGAAATGTCAATAGCATTCTAAATATCAATTTTGGCGTTAAATAAAACAAATAATATTTTTATAAATTTATTAGGTATTTAAAAATATTTTCAACTAGTATATTTTACATATTTATTTAAAAAATAATGGTTAAGAACAGCGGTTCTTAAACTGGGATGACTATTATCGAGATTTCGTGAAAATATTTAAACAAATAAATTCATATTTAAATAATCTGTAACGTTAAAGTTGCGCCATCTACATATGAGACTTTAATCTCTGAGAGTCGGTTAAGATTGGTACGTATTAGCTGTATTATTCTACGCTGCGTACAAAATACATGCGGAGACGAATCATATTTCACTTCACGCTTGAGTGTGAATTTATTTATCATATAATTTATTTATTATTTAATTTCATTAAAACTCTAATCACCCCTCAAAAAAAAATTATTTGAAAAGTTTTTATAATGTTAAACAAATCTTATAAATAATCGATTTTTATTATTATGTTTAAACTAATAACTGTAATGGCCCATGAACATAAAATCAAAACATTTAAAAAACCTTTCAAATTGATTTATTTTTGAGAGATGATTTATTACGCTTTCATAACAATACAATTTTTTTTTTATTTCAAGGGAGTATTTGGATTCGAAAGAGTTAGCGGATTCATAATAAAAAATAAAAAATTATAAGTGCGTTACCGCAGATGAAACTTCATACAGCACAGTGTTAGTGCGGAGCCAACCATCACTCATTACGTATACGGAACTAAATAATTAACTGATGAATATCGATCTTTACCACCAAATCTTCGAAACTTTAAATTAAATTTCATTCGTGTATACGCATTCTAAGAGTATTTATTATCAAGAATTAAATTCCGAGAATGGAAAAAACATTTTTGTTATGTATATATTTGTTCTTTATAAATTACTATTTTTTAATTTATTAATCGAAACTGGGCGGTATGAATGTACTTTGTCTCTGGGGTAGGTTTTCTGTGTTAAAGAGAAAAAAATTATCAAATAGAAAAAACAAATTGGGGGGTGTAAAAGTGATACGTTTTTCTTGTGCAAATATAATTCTTTATGGTGTGTGTCCACAGACGAGACATTGATCTCTTATGTCAGAGATTTGTCGGTAAAGGGTAGTATATTATATCAGTTACGTTTTTCTACTCTGCGCACAATGCGGCAATGAATCAGAACTCTGTACCGTTCATTGAGCAAATTACGAAAGATATCCTGAGATAAATGTCATCTATGCCCGCGCTACATGAATATATAATCTTTAATATATATAGAAGGATATGCATTTAAGAAATGATTTAAATATGATTTGTATTTTATGGCCTGTGTCCACAATGGGATTTTAAATTCTGAGAGTCTATAAAGGTATTCTTCAAAAATCCGCGAGCTAAACATAAATTTATGAATCATCACACTATATGTTTTGCGTATGGATTAGAATGACGCATCGAGTATACACATACCTTTAGCGTCTCTCAGAGATCATTGAGAGATTATCACCATTAAGACCATTACTTTCGTGTCAGCATAATTTATCAAACTGTTTAAAATAAACTAACATTAAATAATTTTACTTAACATTAATGCACAATATTTTAGTGATAGATATATATTAAAATATAAGTAGAAAATATTCAAGCTGCATGTGACTAATCTCAACCATGTTAGAGATATAAACATTTTTAAAAAGGTGTAGTTATTCGATCGGCTAGACTATTTTTTTGTTAGATTTTTTAGAACTGCTCAAAGTTCGGCGACTTATTAATTTCGTAAATATTTATTTTGAAGAAAGTAGACTTAAAGCTTAATACGATTTTGTAAAAATCTCATACAATAATATTTTCCGTGACTGTACAGATTTCGTACATACTTCTTGAACATTTTCAATTTATAATTTAGTCAGGTATCCACCCGTAAAATATTGTGGACCAGATTTATTACACCTATATGTCGGAGATCATCAAGTTGTAGTTTTACCCAAAGTACATCTACAGCAGCTAGACCGGTATACTCGTATAATATGCGTTAAAAACTTATTTGGTGACTTTCGGATATCCTACCGATTTAGAAGGGTAACGATGGAACTCGTAATCGTAATATTTTTGTGGACGCTGCGTAGGGCGCGGTTGGGGTGCGTTTAGCAGTACAATGAAATAATATTGTTCAATTGCAGCCATTTTCTTTAAAACATCTAAATTCGGCTTCTGATCACCTCTCCAAACTGAAAACGGTGAAACAATTGCTTGATTTGTCAAATCGTTGTTGTCTTGTCGACTATCCGAAGGATCATCTATTTCTCGGAGCTCTTTCCTTTTATCCTGTGAATAGAGCAGAATTATTATTACTCAAGCATGTTATACAATCAATTGTATTGAATTGTAGCCCGTGTCCGCGAATGAGATTTTATGAAAGAATTATTCGGTAGCGTGCCTATTTTTAAAAATATATATATAAATACGTACCAATTTCAGATTACAAAAATCATATCATTGTAAAATTTAGGAAGAAATTATTATCTTGAATTTTAAATATATTTAAACGACAGTAGAAATGAAGTAGTCGTTATTTTTCATCCCCTTAATTTCATATTTGAAAGGAAATTTACACTTCAGTTCAATGTAATGTATCAGTTTTCATTTAAATTTACGTTCAGAGAAGAAAGTGTAATAGACACATATCAGATAATTATATATTATATAACGATCTAATATTATATATATATATATATATACATATACAGCAGACTCAATAAATAGTTTCATTATCTATTGGGAGACGATCATTTTATCTATTTTCTATGATTAATCCAAATCCAAATAAATCTTTATATTTAAAATGAAAAACATAATATTGCATAGATGTTATATAAAACCGAAACTATTTACTGAAGAATAATGTATTTTTTTATAAAATCTTTTAAATTACCAGTGAAACTAAATTTCTGCACTGAACCAATAATAATAAATATGTATTACGAATTTGTTCTCATTGCACACTTTGAATTCATAATATTTATAATACTTTGTATAAGATAATAATCATGAAAATATTCCGTAATTATTTGTAAATCCAAATTTCAGAAATCTTTTGTGTCAAATTTTGTTATGTACATTAAATAAAAAATAAAAATTAAAACTTCCCTTTTTCAGTAATCTTCATAAATTTATTTAGACAAAATATTAATACGTTAATCATGAATATAAATTAAATTAAATTAAATTATATGTCTTCCTTTCTTTTTGAACTATACCCACGCATGCAATGTGTACACAAAACCAATATACATAAAATGTTGATTAACCAATTGTCAATATTAAATGTTTCAATATGAGTTTACCTATGCAAGACTGATAAATAACATAAATCACTATATTTAATAACGTATAACATATTTACGTTAAATGTAAAAATCACCTAATAACGAACATAAATATGTTTATTTTAAGTATATAATAAATACCCAGTGACGGTAACTGCGAATTTCTAGCACCCCTACTAGAATAAGGATAGTCAAAAGTAAGAACTTCATAATTTACTTTCGAGTTAAACTTTTGTAGGTTTTAAAGATGAACTGGTAATGCTAATTCTGCCCCAAGTCTGGCATTTATACCTTCTCATATTTATTGATATTTTTTTTCAATGTTCCGCTACATAGAAATATAAAACGTAAACATATATTATGAATAAAAATAATAAAATATATTAATGTAAAAATTCTATTCATAAATCATAATATTTTTATAAAATTAAAATATACGCCGTAAATTTATATGTTTCAATTTACCATAAAATGATTGCACTCGTTGTACACAATCATTTTTATAGGTTTATATTACTATTTAATAACTGATTAGCTCTCTTGAAAAAATAACAAATCTTTTAAAATGTAAATTTTTTATTGTATATTTATTTATCGGTGATTAGGGTAAGGTAATATAATACTCGTGCATATATAAAAAAATCACGGGATACCTTGTAAATGGTATTTTATCCTAGTTACTTTAAGTAAATACATAAAACAAAAAATGAGCAGTATGTACGCCAATCCATTTAACCAATTCCAAGCTGCAAATCATCATCGCTTCTAAAAGGCTTTCTACTCAGGAACTCTTATACTTAGGATAGAGATGAAAATTCCTCGGAGCAAGGTGATCGAAAACCTCTCACCTAAATCTGCCGAAGACTTTGTTGGGCATAGTGGTTCAGTTTTGAGTACAATTAGTTCAATATTTTCTTAACGTTATTTATTTGGTCATTACTTTCTGGATTAACCTCGTATTAAAGCTTAGATGTACATTATGTTATTAATATGTACACACTATATTATTAAATCTATCAAATAGTGTGCGACTTATGGTACCTAAATAAAATTAGTAAAATTATGAACATGCGTAAATATGGAAGTATGAGGTAATTACAGGGGGGCTTACGACCTATCTTAGACTGGTTTAAGTGATCACTTTATATAAATATAACGTTCATCAATTCTCACCCCTCCATCTTCACGTTTATCAAATTTTTGAAAGTTGTATATATGTTAATATGTGGACTCGCTTCTAGTACCATCGATGGACCAAATTTGATCATTCCTTTTTTAAATAGCATATATGTCATCACTATGAGAATCTGATTTTTTTTAAAATTAATTTAAAGCAATATTCTTTATCTGTAAAATGTTTTTTTTAATATATTTTGATATTAGCAATATTTGAATATTTCCAAGAACACAATTACTAGATTTGTATCTACAAAGGCACTGTTATTGAACAAATATCACATATAATATTTAATATAACATATATTCAAATATTGCTAATTATATTTTTGTTAGTATATTTCCGATACGTGTACGTACTACGTAAATAATGCAAACTATACAATGTAAAATGCCGTTCCCAACAAAACAATTATTTATTAATCATGTAAAGAGTTCTAAGGAAGAATTTTATCAAAATAACATCATTGAAATCTTTAATCTGTATTTTGACTTATTTATATTAAATTAGTAACCACGGCAAACAGCGAAACATAATGAGGTCAAATAATAAAAAAATCATCTATTTATCTCATTTCCAAATATAAATATAAACAATCAAAAAAGCTGTGCATAATTATAATTTCTGCGAAATAAATCTAATTTATATACTTTATTTAGTAATTATTTTTTTATCTACACAAGACTACATATAAAATTGACATTGGAGTCTCGCTGAGTTGGCTGACTGAAGGTTTACAAATACTTTTATGGTAATTATATCGAAATGAATATACAGTGGAATCAGCTTATTGTGATCTCTATGGGACTTTTAACTTTTTATAACAATAACCGGCTGATAACATTAACCAAAATATTACACATATATTGAACACAATTTATTGAAAAATAATTATCAACTATTACAACTGTTTATATATATCTATATTTCTTATTAACTTTTTTTTGTTGTCTGTCATTTTTTTAAGTTTATTAACTTCTTAATGTAATCCTTATATTCAGTGTTTTTCAAATTTTCTTCTTCTTCTGTATGCATGGTACATTCACTCTCTTTTGATAATTTAGTCTAACTTCTTTACTTATTTCTGTGTAAAGTCATTATCATTGAAAAGAATCATTTTGTAAAAAATTTATAAAAAATAACATCTTTTGTTTCCACGTATTGATAACAATAGCCGAAGTTTTCTTATAATAGGCTGATTACTTTAATGAAATTTTATATACAGGGTTTTGGGACCAATTGATTATGAAAGCAATAACCGACTGATAGCATTAAAATATCCCGATTCCTCTGTACCGTAAGTTAAAAGAAGATGAATAATGAAAGTACCCTCCATGAATCAATTTAAAAAAAAGTTTCAATAACATTGATAAGATAAAAATAATAAGAGATTATTTACATAACTTTATTTTTCTTAATATATACCTCAAAAACATTGCGGTTAGTTATTTTTAATAAAATTGTATAATAGCTTTGTATTTAACTACGTGAGCTTTCATTGAAAAACCTATCGGTTTTAGAAAAAATCTTTTCGTTTAAAGCTAATAATCTTTTTATTCCTTGCTTTGTAACTATAAGGCGTTCTTCGTTGGAGTCTATGTTTTCTTA
The DNA here is from genome assembly GCA_031772225.1 of Eubasilissa splendida. Lineage (NCBI taxonomy): Eukaryota > Metazoa > Arthropoda > Insecta > Trichoptera > Phryganeidae > Eubasilissa > Eubasilissa splendida. The sequence continues at coordinate 28,316,974 of CM062846.1, read as the reverse complement.
AAATTTTAAGCCATTTTCAATTGAGCTGAGACCTTCTGTCAAGCTTGCAATTATCATGTGCTTTTCTGGTGGAATTGGGTCTGAAGTATCTTTATTGTCGTTTTACTAACGCATCTCTATGAGCTCATCGATTGTTAGCGCCTGACTAAGTGAATCCAACAGCTCGTTGACATCTTCAGCATTGACTTCTAAATCTAATTACCTGCCAAGATGAACAACTTCTTCTACCACATGAGCGATATCAGTTTCTAGCAATCAGAGTAAGAGAAGCACTGAATACAGCGGGCGGCAGTCTAGCGGCAGTGTTGTCAACAGTCAACGTCTGGCGGCAGTGTCGCCAAACGAACCGCGTAACTCCGAGTTCGCGTAAGTCGGGGTATTACTGTACTATCATTTTCCTACGTTTATTTTCATAATTGGAAAGCAATGATTTAATTTGTAAATCGTAAGAATATTAATGTGTAAAATAATGCATACTGAGTAAGTGTAATATGGTTTATTGATGTATTTAATAACATTAATAATGAATGATGCCCCCCTACGGATTTGCACCGGTTCGCGCGACCCGGTTGTTAAAAATCTTTCGCCAAACAGCATGATAATGTTATAAAATCTAGGGTTATGATTCTACCTTCCTTTTGAAATCCCTCTCAAGGTCCTCAAAACATGATTAATGATGTAATATACTTAACATATCGGGAGAAATAAATATAAAAATGCGTTTAGTACGTAAGGAGGGGGGGATATGTTAGCGGTTACCAAAATTAGTTGAGCGAACCGGTTGATAATGTTTTAGGGGACATCACTGTAAATAAGTATGTAATACGTCTAAAATACATCTTGCACTTATACTCTATAGGTTACTAGGTATATTGTAGGAATAATAAAAAAATATTTATATATTTTTAAGTCATCACATGTTTTTATAAATTTTTGAATACATTCATAAGATCGTTAATACAGTAATATTTCATGACTGCATACATCTCTGGACTCGCTATTGTAATTTTTCACTTATATTATATTTAATTCTACAGAACTATCCGTATAAATTAAATATTTAATTTTTTTTTTCATGTCAGAAAAAATGACGTTTTTTTTTTAAATGAAATAGTTCTTCAATAATTTTCAGTGTTTTCACATAACATAAAATAAAAGTGCAATACTATTTGGAATATAATTTTTCAAAGTCCTCATATTCGTTAATATTCGGATGCCGATTATGTCTCCAGTGGGATAGATGTGCATTGGGCAGATAATCACGTTCCCATCCATCGGAATAATCGTCAGAGAAATGGTTGAGAGGAAGTCTATATTCGTAACTTTTAGAACCAGTTCCGGATATACCCTGTAGATAAAATTAAAAATATGAATTATTTTTTATAAAGAAATAAGAAAGATATAAAAAAAAACTTTTGTTTTGTAGTAATCTGATGTTTCGTGCTACATCAAATGAGAATACTTTGAGTAAATATGCGAATCAGGAAAGTGAAATTACTGTAGTGATGTCGGTCAGAGTTCAACATTATTTTAAAAGAGGTCAATGACGTAAAATGAAAAAATACAAATAATTCACACTAAAATAAAACGAATTTTATGAACTATGAATTATCTCTTTTATCATCCCTTTCAATTAAATACTGGTCGCAGGACATTGCTTTCTAGCCGGGATAACATCACCGGTCCTGGCGGAAAGGTTGAAGGATCCGTCAGTGTGTTTGATGTCAAGCAATAACGCAAGAATACTGTCAAGTCTGCGGCAATTTACTCACTAAATTAACAGTGGTGTGGGGTTGTTTTACAGCGGGATCTGGAATATGTGTAATAAATTATGTCTTTAAGATGCCGCAAACTTGTATAAAATGTTTTAATATAATTATATATATATTATTATATTAAATCTGGTAGATGTATTTAAACTCAATTTAGTGGTTAATAAAACAAAGATAATAAATAAAAATATATTCTATTATATTAAAACATTTATACACATACTAGGGAAGGGTAAAAGATACACTAGTGGTATAAATTTATTATTGCTATCAACAATTTGACATTTCTTTACAATATTTGGTATTTGGTTATTAACAAATTATTTTAATAATTTGGTTATTACAATTATTTTAATTTAGCGTGTTTAACGTTTTTGTGAAAATTGATAATATTCAGCTGTATTCCGCGATCAAATAATATTTTATCAAAATTTCATACGAAAAGATTTTTGAAACATTGTCAGAGTTTGCTTCGACGTACGCAATGGTTAAAAAGTAGGCTGTGAGCTTAAACGCGGAAGGCAGAATGTCGAAGACGACCCTCGTATCGAAAGGCAGTAATTCCAGTAAACAAAAAAAAAGATTTTACAGATCGATGAATTTATATTAAATAGAATGTCCTAAAGATCACCTGGCACGATTTGTGACTATGGATGACATTAGGATTTTTCACTACTAATCAAAATCCAAAAAAAATAATCGAAACAGTGGCGGAATAGCGGTTCACTGCTTCCGAAAAAGGTCAAATTATTTTTGTCAGCTGGCTAGGTAATGAATGGCACCAACTTATTGGAATTGTAAATCTTAATAGACTACTTAAATGAGGGAAAATATTAAACGATAAATACTACGCTAGTCTTATAACCCAATTTAGAGAAGAAAATACATTAAAATATTGAAAAATAAAAACGCTCGCAACCACAATCTATATTTTATACAAATAATAATATAGGAAATTTACTCATAAATTCTAAATACAAAGATGATAAATTTAACAATTTTGGTGTCTATAAACTTAGTTGTAAGGATTGTGTTACATTTTATATTAGTAAAACAGGTCGAAATTAAATTTTAATATAAGAGTAAAGGAGCATTTGAGATGTTTAAAATAATAGTTTCGGAATTTCTAATCATTTGTTATATAATGGTCATAGTTTTGATAAAAATTTGGGATTGTCTATTTTGCATGTTGGTGTTAGTCATAAATTAAATAATTTATAATCGTTGGATATAAATAAAGCGTGTAAAACTAATCAAAATATTATAACCAACCAACTAAATTTAACCACAAGTCCCATTCTAAAATTTTTACCTAAAAACTATTCTAGTAATTTTGTATCAAGTAGCAATTTAAGTGTGGTACGAAATTATTTTTTTTAATAATTATTGTTTCAATTCAATTTCAATTCTGTTAATGTAACAATAACATATGTTTTTGATTAGTTAATGCTATCCTGAAGAAGAAAGTAATATTTTTCGAAACCGGTAGATCTATTTTTAATTTATTTAGTGGTTAATAAAACAATGTTAATAATTTAAAATAATAATTAGTATTTCGCACTTTGTCTAGACGTTGTATATGTGGAGAACAGTGTGAATATATCAACGTTTATCGTTTCACTTCACGTGTCTCGAGAGAAAAGTTTCCACACACCCATAGGCACTTTGCCAATGTCACAAGTCAGGCGGATACTATCGAGAGATTAGGGGTACAACAAGGCCGGAAATGATGTTATGTTTTTCGCACGGGGTAGATCCTCGAAAAGTTGAATGAGCATAGTAATTAGCATAGCATACAAACGCCTTTCTTTACGAAATTTGCAGAAATGCAGCCAATCGAAACTTTATTAGAAACTTGGAGTAAGCGATTAAAAATAGGTGAGGTAGATAAAAAATATTGAAACAATAATCTTCCAAAAAAAATTAATTAATTAAATTTGACCATACCCACCCCATTAATCTCAACGGAAACAACTAAAATTAACAAAATCAAATATTGACGTTTCATCGTAGATGCGTTTAAAACTGAGCGCAACTTGAAAACTAAGCTATTATATATACCTTGTTACGCAGAAATATAAATTACAGTAACTCCATTTATCAAACAGAAACTCGTGTAGAATCTTGATACTAAACATATAGGTATGCAGGGAATTCCAGATGTAAATCACTCTCTAAAAAATAAACATATAATCAATAAATGTTTCCACTTACTGAGAGGCTATTTCTTCTGGTTTAATCATACATTTTTAAAATATTTACATTGTAATAATTAATGTGGACAAGTTTCTAAATTAAATTTTTTATGAATTACAAGTTATAAACATCTAAAAACCCCTGTAGTTTGGTGCTTACTTTGATTTTTTAATGTTTAATAATTTTACACTAATATTGTTTATTCCTCTTAATACATTATTTAAATGAAACAATAATGATTGTGTGATTTATTGCTATTTTATTACTGGTTAATATTTGTTTGCATACATGCACATGGTAACAGGTAACAGTCACGTTATGCTGTGTTTTGTAATTATATTGTAACTAAATTCGAAACAATTATTTCTAAGTTTGTATTTGCACCCTTGCTATCAGTAGGATTAACACCCCTAGCCCTAGCGAGATCTTTATTGTAAAAACTGGGGATGATGATTCAATGACGAAAAGTAAATTTTAGAATTGGAATAAAATATCACAACGAACACTATAAGGCTTTCTATTTCGGATATTTTTTTCAGAACCTGGGATCCCAATGCCAGCACCGGCAATTTAAATGTTTAAATTATTAGAAAAAATAAGAGCTGTAAGAGATGTTTTATTTTTATTTTTCATGTATTATACATACATTAACATAAAGTATTAACAAAATTCAAATATAAAAAAAAACTGCACAAAAGCAAAAAACAAAAAAATAGCAAAAAATACAATCAAAAAAACTCATTCAATATTTTGAGTCTTAAAATGCGACCTTAATAGCGTCTAAGGTTTTATCATTTAGTGATGATCTTATTTTAGTCGCTATTTTCTCACATCCTGAAAAAATCTGTTTGGATTCAATGGTGGCACGTGGTATTGATATCATCTGGCTGTTCTTGATTTTGACTTGGTTTTTTAATTAAGCATAGCAATTAGATCTTTTGCAATTAGGCGTATGATACTTTCTAAATAATATGCTGCCAATGAAAAAGAGATAATCTGATGGTTAAAACAAGATAGTGAAAGTACGGTCGAAGTACTGCTGAAGAATAGAAAATATTAAACAAAAATTTTAAAACATAATACTTTTAAAAAATCAGCCAGCACAGTAATACAGTAAGTAGTAAATTTAGACAAGCTTAGCACCGGAAGTACGGTGTCCCGGGATTGAAATCTCTAGTGCAGTATGATGAAAGCAGCAATAGGTTCAAACTTCTTAGGTAGATACTGAATAAATTGGAAACAAAAAGGTCAATTGAAAAGTTCTCCTTCGTCGTCATGATCACTGTATTCGTTGATAGCTGCTCACATTATCCGATTTCATTAGTTGTCTTGATCAGGTCCATCGAGAGCAGGCATCGGCAACCTAACAACATCCTGAAACATAAACATGTGTAGCGTGATCGATGGAGAGATGGTCCCAATGTCGGAATCCTTTCCGTTGTTTAAAAGGCGCGCGCGCATCCGTTAGGCGTGTGGCAATGAGAAAGAAGCCTGTGGCGCAAGAGAACGCTTATTAAATAATGTTCATAAATTATTAATGAACTAAAACTTGACAATTATATTTGATTTTATAATAGTCAGAATTAGAATTTTGTTTTTTTATGTTCAGTTTAAAAAGAGTTTAAAAGCTTTTTTTTTTAATACAAATTAAATGTATTTAATAAGAAAGATATTGTTGTTGCTACCTGCTGTTGATTTTATGTGAATACTTTCTAATTAACATATTTAATTTGTATTTTAAAAAATATCACAGATATATGTTCTGAATAATTAAAACTTCACAATAAAAACGTGTTCTCCGGAACCGTCGTTACATTTTGGTACATAAGAGTTACATTTTGGTTGATTTTGACCCGATTTTGACGCCTAATCTAGAGTGTTGAGAACCTTCTTCTGTCTTCATTTCGAGTGATGTGTCCGGAGTACCGCAACCGTGCAGTGGATAGAAGTCGTTTGTTGATTTTCACTTTCGTCAGGATTAAATCAATTATTGTTGATAGTCCCATCCAGGACACTCTAATCGTCTCAAGCGCCATATCTAGAATGTGGCTCTCAGCCTTCCGGTAGTCCTGTGATTCGAGGGTCCATGTTTTGGCATTATACAGCGATCGGAAAGTACGAATACCAATTCGTTCTTTTATAGTTTTGGTAGTTTAATCAAAAATCGTGAATCTCGTTTCTCTGTGAAACATCCCGCTGGTGATATGTGGCGCGGAAAGCACACAAGATGGTGTTGGCTAAGGAAATGAGCAAACTCAGCGTTGCCAACTGTGAAATTAAAACGGCATCTTTGATTTATTAGCAACGAAGATAGGAGAAAAAAAAATTTCGCTCTCATACGAGACAACTCTAGAGTTAATTTTATTAGTCAAACTTATTAGTCAGACAAACGCGCAATTGGCGAGAGTGATAAATGCATACTGCCATTTAGCGTAATGTGTATGCGTAAGATTCTTGATGTCATTTCTGTAACAAAACTTCGTTTCATTTGTCGGCTTTTGATTATGCACCCTACCTGGTGCACCCTAGAATATTTCATATCAAATGTTATGAAAGACATTAAATCTTCTTCTTCTGTATGGGTTACAATTATATTTCGAGTCAAGGGTAATGCTAATGAATAAATACGAATGCAATTTAAGCCTCCATGTTGTGTGTCAGATAAGTATAGCGACTATTTTCCTGATGCAATGGAGGAAATTAATTTGAAAGTGGTTATAATATTATACTTTAAAGCGTCATTATAAAAAGATCTCTTTCAAAAACTCTGTAATAATATTATTACAAGTCAAAAATCATTTCGTTGTAAATAATTATTAATGCTACGGACGCATTCATAGAGCCTCCTTATCTTGATGGCCGCTGCTTGCAGGCTAAGTACGTGGGATTGAACGCGCTTCTTATGGCCATGTCGTTATTTAGTTCAGCCAGCAATTAAACACTTTAAGGGGCAGAAAGACGGTGGAAAAAATGATGATGGGAGCTCATCAGAGCGGAACAGTCAAGCAACGCTGACTGGTTAAACCACGCAGGGTTTACTCATTAAGCCTTTATGAAATTGTAGATGTTACGAAAGGCTAACACAGTATTGCCTTGTTGGTATTACAAGTGTTTTGAATAAGCTAGAAAAGTTCGAAAAAAAAAAAAATTTCGTCCATTGTATTTAAAAAATCTAAAAAGTCTAGCCAATTTCTCCAGTAAATACTTGACTAGTTAAAAAAAACTATTAGTAAGTTCTTTAACAGCCAACTTCACCAGAAAATTTTCGACCAGAAATTAAATTAAAAGTTACATTTTATCGGCGACATTTATAATTTCCCCCTGTCCAATTAAGTTAGACTAAATTTGTGACGTTTATATTTTTTTTCCTAAATATAAAATAGTTTTTTGTGCATTTATCTATTTCACAGAAAGCATGTAAATTTAATGTGTATTTTTATGTATGTTGTTTTCAATTATTTTCTTTATCTAAGTTTGACCTTTTTAATATTATTCAATTCAACTATTTTAAAATAAAATAAATAAATAGTATTATTAATATTTATTACGTATGAGTTTGTAATAATATTTTAGTGGAACTAAAATATATAGTTACATATATTTTCACGAATTGTGAATAAATAATAAATAATAAACTAAAAAGTGAACGCTTTCGCTTATTCCTCGATCCTATTGCAGATATTTTACTTTACTAAATGAGTAGCGGATTAATTCACAATCTTATAGAATTTCAGGCAGGGTAATACTTTTTATTTTTTTAAATAATTTCAGTTGAATTAAATAACGGTTTGTATAAATGGCCTTATTCCGTTAAAAGAATTGTATTACTATCAGTTTTAATACCACAAAAGATAAACATTCATCAATTCATAATTATTATTACATTAATATTGCGAATATTAAGATTATTGGATGCTGTGAGTACGTATGTCTATTTGTTTATTATAATTATATACGCTCTATTCAGACATTAACATAATTTATAAAATAACAGAAAATTTCATCAAAGAAAAAAATTATATGACGTCATCATGTTTTATCATTCTCAAAATTATGTGAACACATAAAATGTGAAGTGAAGCAATTTGTCCGTCATCGTTGAGTTGAGACTCAAAAAATTGTAATAATGTAGTCGTATAAAGAGTTAAATTTACAGCAAAAATATCGACTACCTCCGCATATTCATTCCCCAAAGAATGCATGGGGACTGCGGAGCTAGCTAATGCACGAGTTCTGACATTACCACTGTAATAGAACAATGAATTGTATCTCGATGATCTCAATGGTGCGTGAAATGTAAAGCGGACCAACAATCTGGGGGCAGTCTATCGTACCTTATGACTTCATATTATTATTTAAGCACTTCATCTTTAAACATTAAAAATTAAGTTATTACTTATATTTTGTGCAAATGTTAAAATAAAATGTCAATCGCGGTACCTGCCCGATTAATTCATTGTAGTTCAATAAATTAATATGAATCGGCCTGTTGAGTACCTGCTCAGGTTCATTACCAACAATGGATGCTCATTTTCATAGCGATGGGTGTTATGTAACGTTATTTTCATTATTTACGGTGTTGTTTCCCTCGCTGCCGAGGTAAAAAAAATCCATTTCCAAGAGTTAATTAGTCGCGGAGAAGCTCAGCCGTGGAAACCGATCCGTGTCTTGTGAACAATGGGCAGCCTGACGCAGTCGCACAGTTCTTCTGCTCCCATACAACGGGGGAAATAGAAAACATGTTTTGCCTACTTATCTAAAACACTGCAATGTGATTTTTCTAAACCGATGAGAATGATTATCGGAATGAAACACGACGAGGTATATCTCCGAGATTTAGTTAAAATAAATCTCAGTACCTACTATGCACACGTATTGTGATTTTGATCAAGAGATAGATTGGGATTGGTAAAAGAGACAAAAACTCTAGCCCAATTACACGACGCTCAATTTGACAGCGAAAAATCTAAAACTATATATATATCTATAACTATTTATTATGAAAGTTAGACAAGTACAACGCATTAAATAACAAACATTTATTCTGTTAACTGCTGCCGAGAGAATTTAAATTAATTTATGAATGGTCAATGGACTGACATTTGAGATGAAATGAGGTGCAAGACGGCGAATTTCTGAGACATGTGTATACACGGGGACTGAGAGATTTCTTCTATGAATATAATGGGAGCAAAATCTATATCTCAGAGATTGTCTCGAGTCTAAAATCTCTTCCATGATTAAGGGCCATTATTATATCATGAGCATCTTGAAACACATCTACACTCTATTCTATCATGTATTAACAGGTATATTATGATTTATATTTTAAAAAAAATATTGATGGTATTGATATGTTAGTTGATTGAATAGCGGTGATCACTTATAATAAAGAATTTTACACAGACGATTAAAGTAATAAATTTGCGATATTTTGTTGATACCTATTGCATACTTTGTAAGCATCGTCGGTAATAGCATAACTTAAGTTTGTGCCTACTGCACGCCACTGAGCACGTGAAATTCGAGTTTTTTATAGCATTTTAAATTTTAAAATGTTGAAAAAAGTGAAAAAGGATAAATATAATTCAGAATAATTATTAAGTCCTATATTTATTTGTTTGTTATTCTTTTCACAGAGAAATGTGTATAATCTTTAATGTAATATATGATCTATTTCAGTTTTGATTATTTCGAATCGTATTTTTTCCAACGTACCAATTCTACATCGGATTGAATTGAAAAATAATTATTTTTAGAATTCGCTTTACATAATTAGTTGTATAGCAAATCCTACAAGTCATTATTATTACAATAGTAAATAATTTTTTTATAATTAGCTAAAATATGTATTTTATTTTACGTGTATTTACGAAAATGTTACAGGTTTCACTTGCGCGGTAGATTTGTGTAACTCTGCACGGTTTGGGAAGGGTTAACAGAGCCATATAGTGGTATAATACACCCGCATAATTATTCCTCACTAAATAATTTGCAATTTGTGGTATTTTTATAGAATAGGTAGGTACGTCAAAAGTGTTTTTGTATTTCTTATATATCTATTAAATTTGTTGTTGAAAGAAAATTTTCGTATATATTACTTACATTGAGACTCGGGCAATTTAATTCGTATATTCTTTCACAAATTACAATATATATAGATAGATCATAAATTATCCGGCGTAAATAAAAAATGAAAACATAAATATTATTTTAAGACTTGTCATAATTTGTTGTACGTCTATTTTTTAATGATTTTTTATTTTAATGATATTACAAAATATTATATATATATACATATTATTTTCATAACCTATGTTTGTGAGTGTTTAAAAATGTATTTTTTATCGATTCTTTTTCTTCAACCAATATCTCTTGCCTTTTTGGTCAGATTAGTTTTCTATATTGTGTTTTATTTACGATTATTAACTAATTTATTTACGAAATTAAAAAAAATTATACTTGTTAATTGTACATATTTTTGACACGATTAAAACTAAAATAGTTATCATTTTATCAGATGGCAATTTCAAGATTTTCAAAAATGTTCCCAAATTGTATAGAATAGTTTATAATTCATTATAAAAAACAAACCGTTTTATACAAATCATTAGTGATATATTTATATTAAAGAATATTATTTAAAAATGATTGGAAAGCATTTCTGAAAATAATTTTTTTCCCCATAGGTCCACCACGACATGTCTTTTGAGAAGACAAATGACTTGGAACATGCAAACTGTGCTCAAAAGAGTGTTATTAGATATCATACTATAATAATACACTAAATTGTTAGTAATCACTTTATAATAATATGCTTAAGACTCGGCGTTCTATTTTAAAAATAGTAGCTGTAAGTAGGTACCCAGCCGTATTGCGACAAAAATAATAATTATGTCATAGATTTGTAGTTAGCATTAATGGATTTGTTCATTTCAAAATACGAAAATAAATATTGCAGAAAGGTACCGGTGAAATAATCAAGACGAGAGTTATAGGTGAGGTCGTTAAACCTAGTAGTGATCTTAAAATCGTTATTTAAATCGTTATTTTTGACTTTTATTGTGACTGTGATTGTGTTCTATTGTAACGATGATTAATAACTGATTAACGCGATTCTTCGACCAATGACTGGTGCACTAGGAAGTAAGCCTCCGACAGTTAAATCTTAGTTACCGATCACAGTCACGTAACGGTTTACCATCGTTACAACGTAGTAAGATCATTAGATAGATGTTATTTTTGTCTAAACAAGTCATAATAATAAGAAAAAATAATGCCTAAGCATACAAAAATAAAATAGAAAACAACATTATTCATTTAAAATCTTTTATATCGGTATTTCGTACTCGGTTCAAAAATAACTTCTGCATAGAGCCCTTACTTCTACATCTATAAATATCTCAATTTTAGTAACTTGGATACGTCTTTCAACCCCATGGGAAGATGTAGAAAGGCGACCCAGGAGGATAGGGGATGGGGTGGGTCTCTCCAGACTAACCTGGAATAAACACCAACAAAGATCATCAAAGAGTATCTTAATCAGTGAACAAGTACCGAAGCAGCGCAATACAAGGGAAAATTAAATGATAATGATGATGTTCATAGTTGATAGTATTTTTTAAATAAAAACGTACATAGATTAATACTGTATGTTACTTAAATATCTATAGTATTTTTCAAACAAATCTAAATGATTTTTCTATGAAGAATAGCATTATATTGGCAACAGAAATAATACCGTTAATAGCAGTTTAAAGTATCAAAAAATCTCTCTTTTTAATGGCGGTTTATATAATAGTTCCAAACAGATTATAGAAAAATTTTCGAGAGAGGTATAATCAAGTGTTAAACGAATAAGAGAAAAGTATTAACATTTTTTAAAGTAACGTTATTGGAAGTAATTAAATATCGCGGTATATGAAAATTGAGCACACAGCCCTACTTTTTGATTCATGCTCGGTTATTGCGTTTTCTCGTTAACGAAATAGTATTAAAATTTTACGCACAAATAATATTATAATATAATAATATTAAATATACGTAATTAAACTTTATAGAGACATAAATTTTTTATTTTTTTTTTATACATATTGTAATTACAATTGAGTAGCTAATTTAACGCAGTAAAAGTCTTAAGATTTGTTTATATAATACATAATCTCTGGATAATTATAGTAGAGTTAATCACATCGAATATAATAGGTACACGCTATATAGTTATGCATAAATATAAACATTTATGGATTTTAAAATCCTTTGACTTAGAATGAGTATTGGGCATTACCAGATAGCCTCAAATTTATTCAGATTGAACATAATAGATTCCCCAATGTGTGAGTGTGGTGCCGAGGAGGAAACCCTTGACCATATCATTTTTGCCTGTTCATTTTTTTTACAGCAATCTCGTCAATGGTAATTTTCAACTCCCGGTTAACTTGTGTCATCTTCTTTCCCTTAACTCGCCATATTGAATCTATATAATAGCAAATTTCTTGAACAACAATGGTATCAACTTGTAATATAATATTCCCTATTCTATAATATTTTATATAAAATAATGATTTAACTTGATTAATGGCCCAGATCACTCTTGAAGGGTGGACTGCCTGTTTACAAGAAGAAGAAGAAAGTCCTTTGACTAGATCAGGGATGTATTAAATCAGTTACTGTAATCTGACTATGAAAACACACGGAGTTAATTAATGAATTAAAAGCTCACACCAAAATTATATATTTAAACAAAAGTTGATTAAGATATTGTATTTATTTTTATGGAAAAATAAAGCGTGTCATTACTAAAAACAACTTATATAACAGATAAACAAAAAGCAATTGATAAAACCGGTGTTTCTGTGAAACAATTTTTTTAATAATTAAATTACAATTTATCGAATAGACGCTGTACACTAACTTAAACAAATATCCAATTAGAGATATTATTAAAATGATTTAAATATGTTATTTATTTTAAGATATGGCAGATTATATTAGAGGTTTTGATAAATAAAATGGTTTGTGTCTTTTTCCAGTCAGACCTCGAAGCCAACTCCGCTGCGCCCGGTTACACGATACGTGTCAATACTGCATAATTATATGTACGACGATGCGTGGTGTGGTAATATAATATATTGTGTTCATAATTCGAAAAATAACGTTTATTTGTCTCACCCTCCTGCATTTCGTTTCAATACAGTAATCAGGTAATTAATATTCAAGATCATATTTATTTAAAAAAAACAGGTATCTATACGTACATGCCGACAACATTTTATGAACGTTAACAATAAATATATTTCAAATATTTATATAAATTTATACACATAACTAAAAATATAACGTTTGTACATATATAATATGTGAAAACACTAAGCGAATTTCTACATTCACTCAGTTTATCTCGCAAGTTAAATAGTAGCGTTAGACTCAATGACCTTAGATTACTATTAAGAAATGGGGTAAGATCAGAACCAGATTAAGAGATTTTGGGCCCCGGGCAAGACCAGGCCATTCCAAAGATAAAGATTAAAATACAATTAAGAGTAAAAAATATATACATATAATTCAAAATAGGTAGTTCAAAATTATGAACGAGATATTAATATTTTGATATACTGTTTGTTTACATTGTTTTAGAATCAAATTATTATGTATTTATGGCGATAAAAATGGACTCTCCCATCATTATCACCTTTACTGAAACCGGAAGAATAGTCCCTATATTTAGCATAACATGCATATCCTTGTACAATATTATTATTATTATACAAATCAAATAATACATTTTAAAGTGCATAAAATGAAGTCACGATTGAAGAAAGTGTATTTAAATTTTCTGGAAGTTTCAAAAGTGCATCATATGACTTTCTGCCATATACAGTATTTCTATCTCAATCGACTTAAACTGCCCGTTATCTGCCGCCTAATTATAAATATATTATGTAGTAAATGACATAATTAAATAAATAATAAGTATAAATGTAATAAAGTGTGTAATAAATTAAAATAAATTTTGGAGTGATGTTTATACTGTTATATTCCATTTAATATAGGCTATAAAATGCTTTAAATAATTGTATTATTTTAATGTACAATTATAAATACATACACTATTGCCCGTCTCGTATGAGGCTATAATGCGACCCTGAATAAGATCATCTCGCCTTCCACCCAACATATGGACCGCTATTTGCTATCAGCCTAGCCATCAAACTGAGAACTATATTATAATAAAGAATATTTGGTATTCTGTTGGGCAAACTTTATGCATGGACCGTTCATATTTTTAATATAAACCTGACTGATAGTCGCAAATCATTGATCTAAATGTAAGACATTTAATTCTTCAAAAGTGTTAAATATTTACAATATCACTATAAAATAATGCATTACATACTAATAGGTATATTATATATTTGTCAACGTTTCTTACTGTTAACGTCGATATTTAGATCAATGGGCAAGTTTACTGTTCTGAACTGAAATCAAACATTTTACCGAAAGTTATTTGACTGATTTTACAATCAACATTTTAATTCGGATACCCGAAAACGATATCGAATAGAGATTTTGTGTTGTGGGACTATTTGATCTTTCACCTAATTTACCTGATTTTTACTGAAAATTTGTGGAGTTGCCTATTGTACGAGCTACGAGTATCACATGAAATAGAATACAGCTGTTACAAAAAATATTTGTGATATTTATGGCTACATAATGGATGTCAGCAAATGCTCAGGATGGTTTAAAAACTGAGTCTTAAAGTGGACGACGCAGCATGGTAGATAAAGCAGTTCTATGAGCCAAAATGGAAACGGATCCGATGATAACTATCGAGGAATTATCTAGCAAGGTCCGTATTTCCAGTATTCAGAGTTTGAAAAAAATAGCATTCAGTGAAAAGAGACCGACTAGTGAACGACTCTAGTCAATGAAATACAAGTGACAACAATATATTCTCCAGCACCACAACGCCCACCCACTCTGCTAAATTGACTCGGGGAAAAAATCATAAAACATTGGTTGGGAAGTTTTATTACACCCTACAAATGTACCAAACCTGGCCTATTCAAACCATTTGTGTCGGTCGACGGAACATATTTTGAATAAAATAAAAAAATAGCACAACAGGTAAAATCGGTTATTTCTGATTATTTAATAATTTTACAAAAAAGGAATTTAGTTGAATAATAAACATTTTCAAATGCTAGAGGACTCTTTACATGTTTATATATTTCTTGAAATAAATGTTGAGCAACATTTGCCTTCTACAATACAGCTTGTGTAGATATGTCACAAGACGTAAAGACACAACAGAGAGACTAGTGGTACAAGGTAGAGTCGAAGGATCATCGACTTGATGGACGGATCTTGAAGTTTGCAACCGATAAATAGCTCATGTCAGGAAGCCTGCAGATCAGAGCGGATAGCGCCAGATATTTTTGGCTTTGATTTTGTCATTATCGCGGTGACCATGACTAATCTGCAAAGAGCATAACGAAAGGGAATAAAAAACATTATAAAATCGTACCTACTTACTGTGTTACAACAATCGTGATTATTTATTGAAATATTACAACAAAATATTGATATTTTGACAGCATTTTGATCATCTTGAATATGTCCGACATCCAAAACTCAAAATTTTTTTTAACATTTTGACTACTTTCGGGTGGGCCCACGAGTTTCCAGACACCGATCCATTTCTGAATACAAACAGGTTCTACATCCGATTCACAAAACCGGAACACAAGTCGATAATCAAGATTTAAATTACGGTACCTGGGCAAAAAAGTTGTAATCATTTCCTTCGCGACAGAAGTTCAAAGCGATGAGTAATGCATTCTTTTTTACATATAGACGCAGTATTTATTAGCACATCAAATTTTGGCATGCTTTAAAAGTTATAGGTGACTGTGAAATGAAAAAGTTCACATTGATGGCATTATGAGGATAGATTACTGTACAAATGATGAAATCTTTTTGCGTGTTTGTAAAATTGTCAGATACCTGTCTGGTAGCGTCCGGATAAGACTCGAGGAGCGAGTACTGTTCCGCTTCCGCGCACATCACTGCTCATCCGAGTTCGTTCATTGAACCAAGTGCTACCATTGTGTTCGCCGTTGTCTCGAGCAATCTTCTCATGGCATTCTAAAGCTCATAAAAAATAGTCCGTTGTTAAAAGGGTGAGAATTTAAACGACCAAAGGGGAAAAATATTATTTTAAAATAATTAATAGGCGTTTGACAGGCTTTACGAGAAATATTAGAGGATACACAACAGGTAGAGAAAATTATCTAAAACCAACTAATGAAACAAAATCTTGTTACGGAAGCGACATCACACCTCTCACGAATGGCGTTACACAGTACACACTACACCTACTGTATAGTCCTACATGCGTTTATCACTTATGCCGATCGTACGTTCATCTGATAGACTGCAATTGTAACGATCAAACGTTTTATCGTCGACAGCTTCGCTGTTTATGGCTCTAATTGTATTTAAAAAAAAAAAAATTCTTCGTTCATCTCGCTAACGAGTCAAATGCGCTATCTTAATATCCAACTATTATGCACAGCTCTTCAAATCAAATTAACCAACCCATTCAAATTCAAACCAAAAGTTTATTTCCTTCATATTGACATATGACATTGTCCTGTATACCTCTCAAGCGGAACATTATATAGAAACAAGGTATCTCGCGATTATTTTGAAACATTATAATAAAAAGTTTTTTTTTTATATTTTTCCAAATTAATGTACACATTTTGTTAATTTTTAGAGCACCGTTAAGTTTGTTTAATCTTACTGTAATTTTAACGATGTGCAATGTACCGGTACACCGGTATACCAGAGTATGTATCGAAATACCTAATTAAGTCAGGTACCAGAGTAACGTAAAGATTGAGGAAAAAATAACCTTATATTATTATAATTAAATAAATAGCTGAAGTGTTTTAACTGATTCAAAAGGGTCAAGACAGTATCGGTTATAAGTCGACAAGCTGGAATAACCCGAGTATAGAATGGAAAATGTAAGTTCTGCGTTGGTTGAGGTGTGACCATCGGGACAGCTTTTATATTCATCATCAGCACAACTCAGTAATGAAGAATAAATTAAAATATATATATATATATATATTTAATGTGATATACCACCGGGGCTCAAACCCAGAACTTTACCTTGCCAGAATAGTACATAAATAAATTTAAATATCTAATTACGTTCTAAAATTGCAATTTCACAATAAAAATGTGCTTTCATCCAAATATTAATTATTTGGGTACATGTATTTTGGGGAAAGTATTGAAATATGAATGCAAATATTCAGATGCTATGTGTTCTCGGTACTATTTTACGGAATGGAAACATAATGGATCTATAGAAGAATGCTCAAAACAATCTGGATGGATAGAGTTACGAATGAAGATGCTGCGGTTCGGATTAATAAAGAAAAATAAGTATTTAAAACAGTAAAAATCCGAAAACTTCAGTTTCTCGGACCAATTTTCCCTCAAGGGTGTGCGAGTGTGCGCGCGCACACAATTTGACATCATAGCGCACACAATTTTTAACAAGACTTGTTCTTCGAAAGTTGGCGACCGTGTTGCGGTATGTTGATTTATCCTGTATAAGATTACCAACATTTTGGACATCGAACCACTCTCTGAGGTTGCATAGCCAAGATACACCAAGATCACCCGACACCTGTGCTGTGTTCTAATGAAAGTTGTAAAACATCACATTTTTCATCGCGGAGAATGTGTTCGAAATATACAGCTTTCCTTGATAATTGTTATTAGTTCTCTTGACTTATTTATGCATTTTAATATATCTTCATAAGTAATGTGGTAATCTGTCAACCCAGACTCTACCGGTAGCCTCGTACTGTTATGGTAATGTATTTATTATTTCTCCCCCAGCGCATACAAAATAGCATTGGTCCTTAAAATTGCATAAAAAAAATTATGCGCACATCGCGATCCAAAATTATGCGCACACCGCGATCCAAAATTATGCCCACATCGCGATCCAAAATTAAAAGGAACTTTGTCTCGGACGTGTGATAGACGACATCCAGAGAAGTATAAGATCTTGCATGTCACAATTCAGGGGAAAGATTACTGGAAATCAGGGCCCTGAAAGAAAGTGAACATCATAGATGAAGAACCTAAGGCTGCGGCGTAACTACACTAATGCAGCCAATGCGGTGTATTGAGGTCTGTACTGAGGTGACAAAATGTTCGCGTTTTACAAAACTTTTGGCATCGATACTTTTCAATATGGTCAAATAATTTTTAAAAAACCATAGCAAGAAATGGAATAATAAAATGTAGAAAATCATTTCTTACGTGAAAACATTATATTGTTATAATATGCTTTAGTAACCCCCCCCCCCCCCCCATTAATATATTTAATTAGGAACCATACCAAAATGAGCATATACATGTCAAAGCACATTTACGCTTGAATTTTTTTTAAACCATAGAAAAAGTAAAATAAGTCATCATTTTTATAGGAGACCAATTTATGGGAGGCCCTTTTTGCATTTTGCGTTGGGGCTCAATTTTTATAGTTACGCCACTGACCTAAGGCAATGATTTGGCTAGTATGCTGTAGAACTTTTCTGGGCTACAGTAAACACAGTGACGACTAACATGATAGGAAATGTCCGTTAAACAGATAAGACAGGAGAAGAAAAAAAATAAGAATTCTAGGTGAATGAGAAAAACGCGAACCGAAAGGGATGTACATTTCTATGACCTGTGTTTCTTGGCCACCTCCAGGAAACGTCTCGAAATGTTTCCTGCTTCCTGCAGCCTGTCTCCAGTTTTTATGCCTTACGCTGCGTTGTTTATCTCTGCATCATCCAACCACCTTAACCTAAAGGTAAAACCATACCGTGCTAGAAAATATCCGTACGTAACCATGCTATCAACTCGTGTTACCGTATGAAATTAGAGTTTATTTTAGCATTTAAAATGAAAAAATGCTTTTACTAAAATATTGTACATCTACTATATAGAGCATCAAAAGTGAAATGTATACATATAATTCGGAGCATTCATTAAGTCATATATTTAAAAAAAAAGAGAAATACATACGAGTGTATTAGTATGTTTATTATTCTTTTCACTGAGGAATATGTGTAATCTCTAATGTGATATAATCTCTTTCAGTGTTGTTTATTTCAAATCGTATTTTTTTCCAGCATATCTGTTTTACATCAGATTGAATTAAAAAAATATTATTTTTAGAATTCGTTTTACATAACTGGTTGTATCGCGAATTCTACAAGTACATTAGTAAATAAAATAAAATATAATTAGCTAAAATATGTATTTTGTTTTGCGTGTATTTACGACAGTATTACAGCTTTCATTGGGGCGGTAGATCTGTGTAGTTGCACAGCTAGGTAAGATTTATCTTGGATACTACTGCGTCCTGCAGGCTTACTGTCAAAGAGAAATATCATTCATTCATACTACATTTTTCAAAGGACTCATCCCAATTTAATGGGCCATGTGATTGGAGGCTCTTATTTGTTGCAGCTCGTCCTATACATATTTCACACAAGCAAAAAGCTTGGAAGACCCTTTTTATTAGTTATTCGTTGTATATGTATAAACTTGGCTTTCATTCTTAAATATATGATATTTGATCAACTGTGAATGGTTTTTCCAACGAATTGTAATGCACATTTCATAAAACAAATACAATACTTTTTTGGAGGTGGGTTACCCGAAGCTATACTGAGACTGGGAATCTAAATAGCAATCAAAAAATATGTTTATTCGCTTTCTCGAGTTAGGATATTTTGTCTTCGCACAAGTTGTTTTCGTTTTATATTTGCCGTTTTCTCTCGAGATGTCACTCGACCACCATAGACGCAAACCATATATTAGGTATCTAACATTTACGATAAATTACTACTTCCACAGATGGTGTATTAACCTTTTTGAGCAGCAATTTTTGACGTTATCATTCGTTATCGTATCATATTTGTTATTTTTGAGAATATTAATTATGAGACATGCAAAACGTAGTTTACTCGAATTGACAAACATTTAATTAAATAATTTTGTAGCTACAGCTAATGCTATCAAACATTTTGTGATAGCAGTCTCTAATAGACTAGATCTAGAGATTCATTAATGCGTTTTCGAAAATACTTGGCCTTTCTGAAAATATTACGAAGGGATTTTTCTATCCCATCTATCTCAGAAATTCTGAGAAATGTATCTCTTCTTTCTGCTCCATTTGAACCATAACAACACATTATTCTTAAATTTGATAAAGAATATCATTTGTTTACGGCAACTAAAGACTATTAGATAATATTCATAATAAGAATGGTATGTAGGAATAGGTTGCCAGGTGGTCACATTTGTTCAGAATGAACATAATAGACTCCCCAATGTGTGAATGTGGTGCCGAGGAGGAAACCCTTGACCATGTCTTTTTTGCCTGTCCATTGCGGATCACAGGTTTTTTTTATAATAATCTTGTCAATGGTAATTTTCAACTCCCGGTTAACTTGTGTCATCTTCTTTCCCTCAACTCGCCACATTGAAGCTATATAATAGCAAACTTCTTGAATGTCAATGGTATTAACTTGTAACGCAATATTCCCTATTCTGTAATATTGTTGTACTGCTTTCTATGAAATAATGTTTAAACTTGTTTAATGGCATAAATCACTCTTGAAGGGTGGATTGCCTGTTTGAAAGAAGAAGAAGTAGGAATAGGTATGGATATATTTAGTGGCGTAACTACAAAAATTGGACCTCAAAGCAAAGTGGAAAAAAAAACCTCCTAAATAAATATTGTATATACGAATACGAATAATAGTAATGCATGGTAAGAATAAAATTAATCTCTTTGTTTGGCCGCCATTTTAGTTTGGTCAGTGTGTATTTGGTAGTCCTAGAGAGTAGTTGATTACTTTTATTATGGAGTATCTAACGCAGCAACAACGTGTCGAAGTCATTAAAACAAACACAAATCCTACTTTTAGAAAAAAAATATTATAAGCGACGAATCTCATTTCAACGTTCGTTGGCTGCATCGGCATAGTTACACCGCTGGATACATTTGATTTAGAAGTTTAAAAAAATTGCCGAAATCAAGTTCATATTTTTCATTAGCCTTGTAAATGTCATAACGTCAAAAGTAAGTCAGAAGTTATAATTATTGGATGGTCATTTAATTTTACGCTTACAAATTGTTTTATGTTTCTATATTAACACTCATTTGTCGTTATAACTGAGTACGTAATGTAAACGATCTCCCTCTCCACTCACGCGGAAGTGGTAAATTTGAATTGAATTGTATTTCAATCTATTTGTAAAATATACGTGTGAAATATATCAAAAATAGCCCGTCGAAATTTATATTATTCAATTCAGAAGTTGTTCATTAGTTCTCTGCGCCATATGATTCATCCCACGCTGACATCACTTAACCCGGCGTCCCTAATCAGCAAAGCGATAATACGCCTAACTTGTCGATTTACCAGTGACAGTCGGGCTCAGAATAGCTTGTAATACTTTTTGTAATATTGATGTAAAGATTTTTATGTTGTTGTTGAGCGTATAGGCTGTCCAAAAAAAGTGTACTCACTTTGAGGGGTTATAATTTCAATGTTTAAGTTTTATAATTCAAATGTAGATTTATAATGTTATCGCAAGTTTTTTGTTGGTCATTCTGGTCCAGGCACTAGGAAGTGTTCAGTGCCACCCCTTCGCCCAATCCACCTGGTCACCTGGTAGATTTTCATTAGAATAGGTTCTCAAATCACGATTGTGGTGATGAGATGTTAGAAATAAAACCCTCCACATCATCGAATAAAACTCTTCTAATGGACTCACTTCAAAATGCAATGGATGCTCGATTTTAGAATTCTTGTCTTACGCTTATCAAATTTATTTGTAATATTTTTAAGTAGTTAATAAAAGAAGGTTAATTTTTCATAAAACTATGATAAAATTATTAATCCTATTTCTATGAAAAAAGTAGCAAACTACTAATCTTTTGCTTCGTTTTTCATTCATATCATGAAAATATAACTCTCCCAAAAAAAAAGTTAATCCATTTTACATTATATTTGAATGTTTATTTAATATTAGAGATTAGGTACACTGGTTTGAAATTTTAAATAAATAGCTACTAATACAGTTAAATATGTATTATTTTAGAGAAAAATAATAAACGCGAAATGTTTAAAGCAAAAAGATCGATCGTGCAGTTTCAATACCAAACATTAAAAATTCTAATTGGACGCTTATCATATTTTATACAAAGGAACTCAACATAGCATGTCAAAAATGTAATTAACTCATTCTTGAAATAAATGTCTCTCGTCTGGTTTTTATTCTCTGCCCCCCATAAATTTAATTTCCTGAAAAATATGTAAATATATACGTGCATTTTTTTAGACCAATTTTACTGAAATTCGTCATACACTTCTCAAAAATATAGTCGTGTTGTAAATAACGTGTGTGTGCTGCTTTAATAAAATAATAAAATAATAATGGAGAAAGTCAAATTTTGTCTATAATATATTTGAATCTGAATGTCTGCCTGTCAATACCATTCCAAAATCTTGGACCATCTAAACCAAATTTTGGATAATTACTATTGAGGACCCTACACGAAACATGGATATCCTCATTCCTCCCCCTTTTTACCCTACTCCCTCCGTTCATTCCATATTTTGCGTAGTTACTCTATAGAACTCTACGCAAAACAGGTCCCTCATCCCTTTTCCTAGCGACTCCTTCCCTTTCCCCCCCATCTCGATACAAATGTATATTATATTAAACAACATCCAAATTTTTGTCAGTTACACTCTAGGAAGGATATATTATCAATCCTATCCTACTAGCCGGGACATCTCATTTTCTCTCTAGGGGCCTGGACCAATTTCTTTCATACATCATTAGTGAGCCTTGATGTGGATATTTTAAAAAAAAATTTAGTAGCTTTGTAAATATTTTAAATTAATTATTTTCTTTAAAAGATACATACACAGTTCTTTACTTTACTTTTTTCCATTTTGCATTGGGGCCTTATTTTTGTAATTACGCCGCTGGGTACGACCACGTCATAATTATAATAAATTTTATATTTATTTTGAGTAAGTTCAAATCTTTGTAGGAACTAATTACTGGATTTTATCCCCAGGGGCATTGTCATCAAGATATATACGTCTCATAGAGACGAAGATATTATTTACATATTCTACTAAAGCTATTATCTACGTATTCTAGTATATATTAATAATTCGAATGAATTTCATATATGCACATAAAGGATATAGCCACATACTTCAAAAAATAATCTCAGCTTCAGCGACATCTATACTGTTATATGAGAATGAATATCAAATTTTCAAAAAAATCCATAGATGGCGACAGCATAGTTGGTAATAAATAATTAAAATCTTCTAACATGATAACATATATACAACTTCCAAAAATTTGATAGATGCGGTAGCATGGGTAAATAGGTGAACGTTACATTGTGTAAAAGTGATCACTTAAGCCAGCCGATGACAGGTCGTAAGCCCTGTAATGCCCGAGACTTCCATACTTCCCATGTAAAAATAATAGCTTCGTCTCTGTGAGACATCTACATCTTGAATTTTATATTTCATTTCAAATGCAATAAAGAATGTCTACTTTGTGATGATTTTTTTCCTAATTGGGACCACGCATTTATATTTTTTCACAGTAAATTATGAGTCAGTATCTTTAAGTTGCTTGAATCACCGTTAAATATTGCTTTCATGAGCTGAGTTCATCTGACAACACTATTGTATAAATTTGGTTGAATCCAAATTGGATGCAGATTGGTAATTAGACTTGGTGGTGTAATATGTATCACAACACAATCTTGGACGTTAGTCATAATGACACCAAGAATAGCAAACTGACATTTGAGATTCATTTGACACATTGCGAAGCTTCTAATTTACCTCTAATGTAATTCATTGTCGGAAACCCAGCTACCGAGCGTACTTAAATCATTTTTCTGTGCAAACTCGTAAAAGCAGAATAATTTACCTATCTAAATTTCGAGATAACATATAAAATTCGTTCTAACGTATAAAAGACAACGTTGATAACCTTAAAACATAAGAAAGAATGTATTTATTTATATGCATATGTATTGGAAAATGTTCTGAGAAGATTTTAAATTATACATCATCACTGTAAAGCATCAGGAGACAAAGCAGTGAATAAATACGTTATATGAGTCGAATAATCGCAAATATCCCAGATCGATAGATAACTAATATTTTAATATAAATTGTTTGAGTACACCCGGATATTTATTAATAGTGAATCATTGAGAAAGTCGTAATCATAAAATGTAATTAGTACAATTATTAAGTTATTGCATGATTCATTATGTAATTTTATGCCTGTTGCATTAACTCGAGCCTAGGAATAATTACATTAGTACGACTTCACTCCAGCGAAGGAGATGAAGTGGTGGTACTGTAGCCATACAATTATAAATGCGATGATGCATACTGACCGCAACATTTGGGTAGGAGAACAATCCCATTTTGGAATTAGGCCGAGAGATATGACGCTGTCTCCTCGATAAATTAATTAGTTAGACGTCTGACTGCCTCGTCGGATGATAGTGCGATCGACATTCAGTAGTATTTCTATGGATCTGTGCCATTGAGAAGTGATAGTATAACAGATTATTACTCAGGGAATTCGATGAAAAAAATTAATTAAATCCTTCGTTTTTCAGTATTTGTGTTCATAGATTTATATCGCGTGGACGGTTTGAATTTCACAACAAAAGTGTATTGTTGGAGTGCTCCGTATTTTTCTCGATAAAACCATATTCTTAAATAAGTTAATATTATTAAAATTTCCGAGTACATTGTCTACACTTTAGACCATATTTTTGATATCGTAAATGTATTTTAATTTAAATTCTTTTTTAAAGTTTATTTAATGCTATATTTGAACTTTTAAGTGTTTTTTAAGGTTAAAACATTATTCTGCTAACACAGAGTGTATACGCAGTGCAGTGCAATGCAATACGTTTGTAATATAAACTGAACAAATAAATCAGATAGAAAAATATCAGACTAGGTATAATGGAAGAAGAATCTTAAAATATCACATAGTTTAATGTGTCATTTTGTCGTGAGCTTACATTTCTCTTTTTGTCTTCCGTGATATAACATAATACACACGTATAAAACACCCTGCCAAGGTTATAAAAATATTTTCGCATAAAAAGTGACGTCATTCTTCAATTTGACTCAACACAATGAACAGTTATTAATTTAAGACATCATAATAAAGTAATATTTTCGTTTCCATAAGTGTTTTAAATACGAAAAATGTACATCGACAAAAAATATTTTTATATACAAATTAAATTAATCAATTAGAAAGACATGCAGATGAAATATTTTGGTCGCTACCGGGATATGAAAAATTATCATCGAAGTATTGTTCTTAACCTTTACCATACCATGACATAAAATACCCGAACGCAGCCATGCTGTCAACTCGTGTTACCGTAAATAACAGTTAGAAAAAATGTTTTTATTAGCTTAAATGGCTTTATTGGCACGAATTTACTCTAAATATTGAGCATTCAATTTTGAAAAAAATGAATAATAACATAATTTTGAGCATTTATTAAGTCATATACAATGTGTCCTTCCTTCTTATCTCTCTTCATTTAATTAGTGAGAAAGAGACAATTATATTTGTATCTATGTTGTTCTTTTCACTGTGAAAATAGTGTGTAATCTCTGTCTTTTATATCACAAATTGTATTTTTACCAACGTATTAACTTTACAACGGGTTGAATGGAAAAAATAATTGTTTTTGTACGATTTCCTTTTCATAATTGGTTTGTCACTAGTCATTCTTAAGCGCTAATTTTTTCTTTAGGATTATCTAAAATATGAATTTTATGTTGCATGTATTTACCGAAATATTACAGGTTTAATTATGATGGTAGACCTGTTTTACAGCATGGTTTGGGAAGGGCTAAATTGCAACTTCACATCAAAAATGTGTGTTCATTAAAAACTTTTTTTTTGTTATTTAGAATTAAATTATATCTATTGTGCTTATTCTTTAATTTTTAGTTACTTTATAGGGATTTATTCAATATCATGAGTCATCTCGAAAATCAGAGATAAAATTATAAAAAAGGATTTTATATTTATAATTTAAGATAATATCGACATTGCTTCTAATAACCACAATAATTTGAATCTTGACACACGAAACGTAAATGGTCTCAGCAAGACGTTGGAGAAGTACCATTGTGAAAGGTATTCAAGATGACGAGCAAGCGTTCATGCAGCAAGCACGTCTGGACTGGCGTGTCCCTGGCGGCGGCGGCGGGGCTGGTGGCCTTCGTGCTCCTGGTGGTGCACAGGAACGCGGGGGCGGCGCGCGCGCGCAGGGCTGCGCCAGTCATCACGGCGGAGGACTCCAACCCTTCGCCGCACGCTTTCACCACACATAGGTATTTATTAATTTATTATATACTTTAGGTATGTAATACATAGATGTACTAGTCGTACTAGCTCAAATGCAGCACGTTCCTTTACGTTTTCCATATATTATCTATTGAGTGCACACGACGAATACTTGAGAAAAAATAGCGTTTTAAAAATACCAATTTTAAAAAACTAACAGCTGACAAAATCCACATTTACGCTGCCAGAGAGAATCTGACATCTAGTCAAATAAAGCTTTTTCTGCTATTACATAGCTGCTGGTGCGAGGTATGTGGGCATTACCTACCATTTTTTACTAAAATAAGTTAACGTATGTAACATAACTTACACGTTCTACCATCTAATGATTTATGATTTATTAGGAGAACACATTATTATTGTGAAGTTGTAATTATTCAGAACATAGGTCTGTGAATTAAATATATTAATTAGAAAGATATACATATAAAATCAATTTTATCGAAAAATTCCTCATCTGTTTTGCGCCACGGGAAGTCAAACCTGGTCCTGGATAACGGGGAAGGTGCTCAAATTATCAACTATGCTACCGCGACAATATGTTTAGCGTCAAATTTTAACGGTAGGAAAGAGATCCAGGTTTCGATTCACGGTGGCGCAACAAACCCAAAAATAAAATTTTTAAAATTTTTCGATATAATTGATTTTATATGTATATCTTTCTAATTAATATATTTAATTCAGATTTATGATTTGTTGCGTGAAAAAAAGTAATTCCAGATTAAATGCATTCAAGATTCCGCATACATTTTTGACTTATTCCTACATTCACCATTTGCCAGCGTGTCGCGTTACTTGTATAGAAACTCAAACAACCGTCGGGAATATTATATTTTAAGTCATATCCGATTAATATTTATTTATTTTATTTTAGAACGTAAGTAAAAGAAACGATTTATTTGTACACGATATACATATAGGAACATTTCCGTATACATATGTAAATGTGTTTCTGCTTTTATGGTATACAATAGACTCTCGATTATTAGGGGTCGCATTAATCGGACTGCGGATTAGGCGAGGCAGAAAAAAATTCGAAACTTTTTAATTACATTTTTTTCATTCGACTTAATAATATGTACAGGAAAATGAAACTGATGAAATATATATAATTTATTGCGTAATAGCAAGATTTTCGCAAATTTAGACGCGCTTAGATTCAGTGTTTATTTTTGATATTATTTTTCTTATATATTTTATTTATTTTTAATTTTTTCCCTCCATTCCCGACTAATCTAGAGTACTGTACGTAGATATTAACAATGAATAATAAAGCTGGGACTGACCGGATCAACAACATTAACCAATTTGCCAGAATGTCTACGTTTTAAGTGTTCCAAGGTTAATAAAAATATATCAAAATCAACAGGATGTTTTCATTATTTCCACCACACTCGTTCATACGTTAAAATTATTGAAACGGTTTTTGGCACATCATGTCATTTCTACGTGAATTTTCTATACATTTTAAATCACTTGACGAATTCCCAGTACGTAGTACGTATTAAATAAGTCTTGTCTTCATAAATATTAAACTTGGGCGATAAGTAATTGCGTAATACATATATTTAAAAGAAGCAACAATAACAAATTAATTATATTATGTCTATTAATTCTTAATGAAATCATATTTTATTTGTAAACTTATCTAAACAAAATTATAATAAATAAAATAATAAACAGAAAAAAACTTCATCAAAATGATTTTTTTTACAAATTGATATAATTAGTTAAATTAATCTTATCTATTAATAAAATAGACTAAATCCTGGCGCACCTAACATGTTGTACTCAAAGGTTTTTGAGAAACATTGTAATTATAAAGTTGGTCGCTTACAATGGTAAAAAATACACGTTTAATTTAGAAAACGTATGTAGATGATATTTTGCGAGTCACTGTAGCTTAATCGTAAAACTGTCTATCAATAGAAATTCTGTGTTAGAGTTCCGGTGACTATATTTTATCGATAGATAATTTTTTTCTGCACACCTTTCTAACTGATTTATCTAAATTTGTTATATTACTTATTATTTGAAAACCTTTTATAGTAAAACTTCTTATTAATATTCCAAATTTTCATTAACATTTAATTTTGGTCTCTGTGCGAATGGATAATAATAAAAGTTGCCAAATAACTGAGGACAGTTAGATATTGGAAACTTTTCGTTAAATTCTGTATAGTATAGTATTGTGATTATTTTTTATTTAAAAATTATGTTACCTAGGATATATTATAAATATAATTTAAAAAATGATTATTAGTATCTCTTCAAAACTGTTATCACACTCATCTTCAATCAAATTACAATTATTTTTTCGCAGATTGTAATTTCATAAGCTCCCATATTTTTATTACTTTAAAAAAAGCATTTAATAATATTTTCACGGCTATAATTTATGTGTCTTTTCAATATATGTATAAATTAGCGTCTATACACAAAAAGTGTAAAATGTTGGCATCAGCACGGGCATAGGCCGTTGAGACTAGCATTTGTGTATGACAATATAATGTTTCATCAATTCCAAAGATAATGATCGTGGTGGTATAGCCAATACGTCCGTAGGGCCTAGCACTCGACAATCGGCGAGAGTCAATAGGTAAATGCCGAGTGGCATATTTGTTTTGTCAAATATCTGGAAAATACAGTAATTTGTACGCACTTTGTATCTTTTTAGATTACCATCAGACGACAGATTCATGTGCTCTATCGGCAATGGACACTTATCCACCGACATATTCAGCACAACGGTCTACATGAATGGCCTTTATAATGGGGAGAATGGGGAGAGCCACAGGGCTAGAATACCGGCCTGGTCTAACCTAAGGCTGAACTCCACCCTCGGGGAAGCAGGAGGCAGGGTAGCATTCACTCTTGACACCGAAACTGGAGTGTTCCACGTCCACGTAGACAGAGATTGGTCGACAGTCAATCAAAGAATCTATGCACACAGATATTACACCAGAGCTATAGTGAATCAGATCACCATCACAGCTAAACAAAGAGCAGGTAAAAGCTTCATTAACCCTCAGCATTCTGTGATAGAAATAATGTCAACTTGTGTTACCGTGAGGAATGTGTAATTTTTAAGCGTTTTAAATGAGAAAAAAATGCTTTTACTAGTTTTAATGACTGTAATAGTTGGTATTATACTTTTAATCTAAATATTAAGCATTTAAGCAATCTAATGTCAGCTCCGGCGGCAAGTAGCGATCTGTACCGAGCTGAAGGGTTTAATGTAAAATAAAAATTCGTAAATTTTCATCAACGTCATAAACCATTTTCAGATCCTTGTTGGGCTTTAATACTATGCACACATCTTCCGAATTTTTGTTTTAAGGTTTGTGGAGAGATCACCACACGAGGTTCGTAGAACTGAGTTACATTCCTGGGCCAGACAGCGAGGATATCAAATTCGAGAGTCCGACATTGGCAAAAATAGAAAACAGAGTAGTTTGGTCTGCTTGCGGGAAAACAAAACAGTTGGAGGATCCGAAGTACCAGGAGAAACCTTCGGAAGTGTGCGCGTACTGGACCCACGCTCCCAGTCACCTGGTGGTGCCGAGAAGAGGACGGCTGCTTCACACCTTCATTATGACAGTTGACACGAAAAGAGAGGTGGCATTGAAAGAGATGGTCGATGGTTAGTATTGCATCATAATATTTAGAATAATAATGGAAAATTAATTATAGAAATCCATTCTGCAGTGGATGTCAAAAGTACGTTTTTACAAACTCTTTGTTGATATTTCGTTATAGATGTTAACAGTTTTACAGGAAAAAGATGACCAGCTCTATTTCAAACACAGAAGGGAGTGGAGGAAATTAAATAGTATGGGGAACATTGAAGTGGGCGGTAATCTTCCTTTAGTGAGTGATACAACTAAAACAGATGTCACATTTAAAGTTTCTTGTCACATATTATTAAAAACATAGATTTTTTTAAATATTTTGTTTCAGGCGAAAACCATAAATGGTGTCTGGTATTATTTATTAAGCTCTCTGCCTTCTCTCTACTCTAATCAACCGCAGGAGCTCTTTTATGGGCTGAGTCCTGGAGGACTGTCCAGGGGGGGGCTTCTCAAGGATTACGAAGGTAAGGGCGCAGCCGTGCATGTCTCAATGATAACATAAATATACCGTAAAATATCATACCAGATTTAATCCACATATTTGTGAGACTTCTATTTTTTCCGTTCGAAGCGACCATATTTTAATTATATTTTTTCTCAAAAACCATTGAATTGAACTATCTAATGTGGCGCCAGGACTTTCAGTCCATTTTAATAACAGAAAACATTTAACATAACTAATTACAATATTTTTAATGAAATCACATTGTATTTGTGAAATTTTCAGTAAATAGATCTTTGATAATCAAAACACATTAGTTTAATCATTTTGAAATCTATGTATCGAAATAATGTAGCACCACTGGTACACAAACGTAATTTATTTCATTTTCAGCAATTTTGTTTGACTTCTTATATTTAACTAGGTATTAAAAATATTTTTAAATTGATAAATTTAATTTTTGTTTCTTAGCAAAATAGAGAACTTCTTTAACATTCACATTATGTATCATTTACTTAGCCATACATTTTCTGTTGGTATACTAAAATTAAATAATATGTTAAAATCTGAATACAAGAGAACCCAAAGCATCATAGTTATATAAGTCAATAATGGCGGTCATGTTGATTACATCATCATCATAAAACAATAAATAATTTAAAAAAAAAAACTATCCAAGTATACAACTTTTCACAGATTTTAAAGTACCAAAAATAGTAGATATACAAAAAAAATTCAATAATTCAAATTTTCAAAATTAAAAATCAATTAAATTTTAGAAGCGAATTCCGATCTACAAGATATAGAGATCAAATTGATATCCCAAAACTAAAATATACCGCAACTCAAAATCAATATATTTTATCAAGGTATCAAATTTTTTAACAATCTCCACATCACAATTAGAAAAATTACGGACTATCATAAATTTGTAACTGAAGTAAAAAAAATTTGTACACAGACTAATTGAAACATAAATTAACTCGAATATACTCCTTCTCTATACACGAGTCCTACTCTCATAGAGAAGAATCAAATGTTAAAATATATATATATATATTAACTGATTATTGAAATTGTATTATATTTTTAATATTAATAAAAATAAAAAAATAGAAATACAAATATCAAAATAAGAAATGGTGAACTGCAAATATATGTGATATTAAATTATTATTAGTGTAAAAATTAAATATATTAATTATAATTATAAACATATAAAATTATATGTATATCTTTCTAATTAATACATTTAATTTGAATTTAAAATATCACAGACCGTCTGTTCTGAATAATTACAACTTCACAGTTAGAATGTGTTCTCCTTAATAATATTATTAGTAATATGAATTAAATATATGTATATCTTTATAATTAATATATTTAATTCATATTTAAAATATCACAGACCTATGTTCTGAATAATTACAACTTCACAATAAGAATGTGTTCTCCTAAAAAATAATATTATTAGTGTTAGAAAAAAAATCTGTCCAGGTCACAATTTTTGGGATACAGAGCTGTGGATGTTCCCATCCATTCTGTTGCTTCAACCAGAGCTGGCGTCCGTGCTCCTGCGCTACAGGATCGCCCTGGCTGCAGCGGCTGGTGATCTAGCCGCCGCTACCCACAACAGGGGCATACGGTAAGTAAGAACATCCCTATAAAGCCTTCATTACAGTTCTTGAAAAACTTTCATTTTTTATTTACATTTTATAATTACTACTACTCCATGACTTCACAGCCCATTGAGAGATTTTGCCGGATGTACAAGTCGGCGCAAGGCTTCCCTGTCCTGTACAATATGATTATGGATCCCGAACTATTACGAAATTAATTGTTCAGATTGGTTATACAAATATTCAAGCTTACCTAAATTACACTATCTACAAAATATGAATTAAATGTTTACATATATATATTTACACTCATTTTAAAATGCATTGCCCAACTAGTCAAGCCTGGTTCGCAGGTATCCGTGGGAGAGCGCCTTCACGGGGCGGGAAGTGACCCAGCCTTGCTGTCCGGACGTGGCAGAGTTCGAGCACCACGTCACGGGGTGCATCGCATTCGCGGTCAGACAGTATATTGCCACGACTGGGGATGAACAGTGGCTGAAGGTACGCATTTCTTAAAATAATAACATCAGTTGCACGGCGAGACGTTTTATAAACCTACAATCTGTACTCGGTCCCGTCAGAATACACGTTCACTTCGGTGAGTCTGGATGTGAATTAAGTGGCATAATAGAATGAGAAAATAAGGACTTATCTACCAATATTACTGTTTTAAATTCAAATTAATTATGTAATGGAAATTAAATATTTTATAAACAAGTCAGAAAATATTTTGTCAGGTGCTATACAATAAATGTGCACTGATTTTAGTAAAATAATGTGTCGTCGAAATTAATATTAGGATTTACTAATATTACATTTTATAATTGTACTTAAAACACCAACAGTATGCTAATTATTATTCAACACATTTAACAAATTAATATATATATATATATTGTTACGTCGTGCGCTGTCACCAGTGGATGGAATGCCAGCGCACCACGCCACCAGCTAGACTCAGTCTGTGAGTTAATAAACATTGTTGTCGGAATGCCTGTCTCAGATGTATGAGGGAGGTCTGAACAATGGAAAACACTTTATGCACTCAGAACCATTTATTCACACTTAAATACACAAAGCCCGACACTGTAAGCACGGTTATTGTCTTTGAAATCTTCATTCTTCACGTCACGCTCTTCTCCTAGTGGGGACACACCGTGTCACCGACTTAGCAATACGATCACTGCCCAGTTTGCCACGCCCCGTTCCAGAAGTGAACTCTTCCTCTCGAAGGTCACCCCGATGCCATCCGGTCACTGTGGAGTCCGTTGAGCCCATCAGTCTGCCATCGCTTACCGGCAGTCTCCACGCCAGGCCCCGCAAGGAACAGTCACGCGCTGGTAGATCGATGCTTCGACCCCTTGAATCCACCACCCTCATCCGAGACTTGTGTTTGTTATTTATTAAAGCTATTTCTCCTTGGCGAGACGCCGCCCCGGCGCTCTACCCACACCGCGCGCTCGGCACCAAGTCACCTACTCTCCACCGGCCGCGCCTACTCGCATCGGTAGATGGCGCCCTCGGTCTTCGCGCGTTTATTTGAAATGTCACAATGTATTTATATATATATATATATATATATCTTTTAAAAGTCTTACTTTTTTACCATATAAATTTTTTTGAAAGACTTATTTTCAATGTAGATACATCAACGTATTCCTTTTCTGAGCAAAAGATTTCGTACTTCTCTTATTATATAACATTACATATGATCGCAGGTGCAAAAGCGTGTATTCTTATGGTTAAGTTACGGCAATTGTTATCACCGAATGCGGTACCCATACAATAATTAATTAGTACCACCTCTTTCCTGTATACTTAAAAACGGTTAATTGTACAATCACTTTAATTAAAACACAATTTCTCACATCATTTATATATGTAAATAAGAATGTCAGTTGGTTTGTTTGTTTTTAATACAAATCCACAATTTTATTTCGAACTTGATGAAACTTCGCACACATGACCTTCAAAACAAGAGGAAAATTACTGTCTAGATGAGATTTCGAAAAACCACCCCCATTCTCTTTTCCCACCCCTTAAAGTAGAATTTTGGTAATTCTTGATGAAATTTTGTACGCTTGACGTTCTAAACAAGAGGAAACTTACTGTCTACCTGAGATATCGAAAAAACTACCCCCATCCCCCTAAAGGGAACCTCTTCACTAGTTAGATGTTAAAAAATACATAGTAATAAGACAACGATTAGGACTTCAAAAACGATGAAATAAATCATTTCGTTTACGTATTTTTAGGACGGCGGCTGCTCTATGATAATGCAGATGGCAGAATTTTGGGCCACGCGGGCCAAATTCAACGATTCTACTGGATTTTACGATATACGCAGTGAGTTTAGTGCTTTATTCCGTTCATCAGATGTTTTCAGCACAGAAGTATGGATGTGCACACGCTCATAATATTAACTAAAAAGCACTGCTTGTGTATGATATAAAATACTTTTAATTGAATTTCAGACGTGATGGGCCCCGACGAAGATCACAGCAACGTGACGAATTCGGCATTCACTAATGTCGTCGCAGGACTGGCCCTCTATTTAGGAGAGTGAGTGTTAATTATTATAAAGATTATTTTTAATTTCACTTATTAACTATTCACCCACAAGAAACATTGCATTCAACCACTAGACAAATGCAAAGTTTCTGTTTTGTTTTTTCGCTCTTTCTGTAGAGCAGTGTAAATATAATATATATTAGAAATCAAGACAGTAAAATTGCCCCAAGACAATGGACTTAAAAAAATAATCATCTCTATTAGTTTGTTATGTATTATAATAATCTGCCGTGTATATCTGACCGACGCTTCGGATCCCATTGCCTGTTAGTGTGGTTAAGTACTGGTTTGCAGTACCGTGTCGAAAGCAGAGTCTGTCATTTACTAGGTGCTGGCTCGCACTACCGTGTCGAAAATAGGTGTTGTGTGAAGTGAGTAGTGTTGTGTTATGTTAAGTTCCATCTACTGTCGGATCACTATCTGCGAGGGCTCTTCTACTCCTATGGTTTTGACAGTCATACATCACGTCAGCCCAGATAATGGGATCCGAAATGTCGGCCAGAAAGATCAGATGTACGCGGCAGATTAGCCCAGAAGAATAAAACTCTTCACCGACTCATATCTGCGGGTATGCTTCTTTAGTTTCCGGACCCACATTGTCCCACAGTCGGCTCACTTCTTCCTCGGTCTGCCTCTAGCTTCCACTGGGGTATGATCTTCGATGTCCTGTCATCTGGCATACTTTCAACATGGCGAACCGTTCACTTGAAAGGGAAAAAAAACGTTTTTAGGCACTTATATCCACTGGCAACTGAAAATATTATTTCTTTGGTCTATGGCGATGGTAATCCGACATATTAACGGGGCACCACTGCCTATATCGACAATGTTTTCAGGTGCTTTCGTAATAGAGATGAGAAATGATTTTTCAAATTTAAAAATTCCTCTTCTTGCTGTGATTTATCAATAGATGAATTTGGCATTTAATTCCTTATGAAAAATCGCCCAACTTGTTGGGACAATATAATATAATATTTTTTATTCAGTCCACTTAGCGAAAATTTTTATTTAATAAAAACTAGGAATATAAGGAAAAATAGTTAAAGATTGTTTCATTAAGTAAGCAATTGTAACCACTCGTAAAATGAAAATCACGTACTTACTTGCTAGATAATTTGATAGCCACTTCCACTATACTTATAATGTAGTATAATAACATTTTAAAGTGATGTTTTAACAGAAATCGTAAAATAAACCGCGCACTTGAATATAATTTGCTACTTGCTATTTATTTGAAAGAGATAGTGCTCGTGTATCGCTATTCTGCTCGCGACTGTTCACGGCTATAAACTGTATTTATTGCTATTGGCATGGTTATAAAAACGTATTCTACGATACAAAAATAAATATATTGATGTTATACTAAATGTTAACGATAGTCGACTGATTGGAAATATTCTAAATTCAACAATAGGTACTACAAAAAATATATATACATTTATATTTATTTACACTCTATCCCGAAATGTTTTGAGAGTTGTTTACTCTCGTTTAGATTCGTCATAGTTACATTTTTTAATTACATCCATAATACCATCATATGTTGGCTCCGGTATCATCGTACCAGAACCACACCTGTACAATTTGACGTGAGACTCGTTATCACATTAAATTCAGAAGGCAGCCAGAGAGAAGGTATATAAATCTTACACCCCCAAAAAGGGAGGGTAGACGTCACATTAACGTGTTGCATTTGCAGAACACGGTCACAGTCCGGCAGAAATTCACCCTGTTCAGGTCGCAAGAGGCGCTAGGGAGAGCCAGTAGAATGCTCCGTTAAGTCTTTCTAGCCACTGTTCGTCCCGACATCGTCCATCCCAGCAACCCCCAGCGAGAGACCCACACCCTAATAAATACCCGGAAATGTCCGAGACTCTTTTCCTTCTAATCCCGCAATCATTGTCTCACGTACATATATACGTATGAGACCATCCCTGTAACAACACTGTATATCGTTTTTTTTTTTGGCAGATCTGATTATGAATGCATATGCGTTGTACATCTTTTTGGTCATCGAATGATATATTAAACAACCACATAAAATAAATAAAAATACTATTACATACAATTTCTACCTGCGATAACACTGTACAGCATCCAAGATTGCCTCCGCTCCGTCTATCTATCAATATTGTTATACGGTGTTGTTGCAATGGGTCTCATGTATTATAAGTATAACGGACGTGAAGTTCAACGAGTATGTACAAATGTTGTGCTGTTACCGAAAATATTATTGTATGACATCATGTTAAGCTTTAAGTCTGCGTACTTCGAAATAAATATTTGCAAAATTGTCCCATCATTATTTTATATCTTTGCTATATGTCCTAAATCATCCAACAAAAAAACAGTCTAGCTATTCGAAGTTCGATGACCTTTTATTTTTTTGTATTCAATATAAAGGCACTGTTAATAAATAAATATCAGATATCTCATCGAGACGAAGCTATTTTTATCATATCTAATGGAAAATATATAGAAGTATGGGGTAATTACAGGGCTTACGACCTGTCTTCAGCTGGCTTAAGTGATCACTTTATAAAAATATATAAATTTATTCATAAACTTTTAGACTTTTTAAATCATTTTTATTTATTGAATCCAAAATAACAAATCAGAAACCGTAATTAAAATCGAAGAAATGTCACAGACAGAAGCTATATTTGCGAAAACCCAACTTCATTCAGAGTCTTGGTAAAAATTAAAAATCATAGCAAAGAAAATTATCACAAGAACATGTGACAAATGAATATTATAAATATCAGTTGTGTAGTATATGTTAGTAGTTAGAATATCACATTTTGTGGATATGAAACCTTTGGCCATTCATCATAAGCCAATGTCCCGATGTGACATAAAATAATTGATAGTGTGTAAACAAATATGTTTCAAAATAACATAATTATACCAATTCGCTTCCAAAAAACGTATCTTCTAAAAAAATGAAAAGCGGATTATTACAACAAACTATCAATTTGGGTGTTAAATAATGCGTATAAGATTATCGCGTATAAAAAAACCCCAGCTTTAATGCTTTCTTTTAGTAGGCAATTTAATGGAAAATTGATTCAATAGAAATGAATTGAGTGTAAATTTTCTTTGAAATACAAAATATGTGACCTTTGTGTCATATATTAAAAAATTCGGATGACTTTTCAAAATGAGAATACATATTTTTTGCAAGTACTGTATGTACTGACTATTTTAATATTATAAATGATTAAGTTTAGTACATCTCACAATGTGTAACGACGTTGTTGACGTTGATCCTGATTATTAAGTTACAAAAGTTTTCTTACTCTACATTTAAAATAATTCCAAAATACCTATCCACTTTTTAAATTTCTACTTCTGCCGATTTAGGCCTCCTTTTTTGCTTTCCAAAGCTTCTTGTCTCTTATGCTTTGCTTCCAATTTTACAAGGAATAATGTCATTTTTTTTTAATAATTAGCTATGTTGAAAGCTAGTTAATATGTTGCTTTATTATTCCAGGTACGCTACCTGTCTTTGTGGATTCTCTCGACAGAAACGAGCCCGTTCGTGGGCCCGCATAGCTGCAGCTCTGGTGTTACCGTACGACCCTGAACTAGACTACCATCCTCAGTTCGAGGGATACACTCGACCTGATAGGATAAAGCAGGCTGATGCCGTGCTATTAGGATTCCCGTTGCAGTATGCCATGAACCAGTAAGCCACATTTAATTGGTGAATTTGTAACAAATACTGTTTTAATCACTCCAGTGCAAATTATTGTAACTAATGAATATAGAAAGAACCCTTTACCGATGTTGTTATCGCATCAGTCTCACTGTGCAAAAAATCATGTGAATTTAGGTGTAGTGAGTCTCATGTTATGTTTCAAACATGGTCTGTCCATTTTATTGGAGATCGACTTCTTATTACCGTAAGTTCTCCGTGATCATCAATGACTTCAACAATGAGGGCGAACCCACCGTTTACGCAGGACAGATGCAATAAGCTCAAGGCTCCTATCTCAGTCCTACTCATTCGACGCCTGGTTGGCATTTTTTAATGCTACTAGGCAGCTGTTCTATAGTGCCCCGCATTATATGACTTCAGGTCTCATGTCTCTTCTGACAACTAACCAAAAGTATGAAAGAATTCTTTTCCTTCATGTTGTAGAGAGCCTTTGTTATGTATTAGCCATGCTATACCAACACCATATCTCGAAGACGTCAAGCACGTTCCTGTCTTTTCTTCTCAGGGTCCATTTTTTGACTCCATACAGAGCTATGGCTCATAATAGATATATGTATTATTGAATGTTAAAATTTACTTTGATAACAGGGGAAATAAAATAATTGTGTTTTCGGCTCTACAATTTACTGCCTTTCTGCATCCATTGCAGTTTCAGGTTTACTTATCATTTATTAGGTAATTCGGGAAATTTTTAAAAAGGTTAGGGTGGCATGCGGTATACTTGTTTATCATCATTTGGCCTAGTTAACAGAAGGTTGAGTCATAAAGTCATAAACAGTCAATAATTTGATGACGTGCTAGCCGGTATATTATTTTGTTATTTTAACAGATTTTTCATATATTCCACGTTAGTTCATATTTATATTGTAGTTTTTCGCATATATTTGACACATATATTTCAAGAGGCACTATTATATTCTATTATGTTCTATTGATAATGGTATTGAAACAACTAAAAATGACTTATTTATTAGTTATGATATTTTACATAACCAACAAATGTGTTATTTTTCTATTTTAGATAGTTTTCATTTTGTTTTATACAGATTATAAATACTTCCCATTGTCAACGCACCAACAAAAATACAAGAGTCCCAAACCCAACCTCGTACATTTAGGAAAAATTTTACTACATCAAATAATATTTAATCATCTTTCACTCATTCTAATGGCCATTGCCTATTCCCGGATGAGATTTCTCTTAGAGATGCGACTCGAGTGTGAATCGTTATTCCATATGGTTTGCGCGCAAATTAGAATAACACTCAGAGATTAAAGTCTTATTGAGAATTCATTGTAGACATGGGCCAAAACTAGTGTTCCAACAAGTGTTAGCCAATTTGAAGTTGTCACTATTTCTCCAGCAGTGTTTTTTGGAAGTTGATACTTAGCAGCTATCATGTAGACAATATTCTTTTACATAAAGGAGTGCTACATTGTTCAGTAACAATTACTTATTGTGAAAGCATGTTATAAAAGTAACAAATCAATTGTGAATACTGAAAGTGTTTTTGGCACTTGCTAAGCGGACAATCCAGCGTTTAATGGTAAAAATGGATGAAGATATACAAACACCTTCATACACAGTGTGTACATGCTATCTTCATCAGATGTTGTGCACAACTAAACCTCTTAAACGTCATATTATTTTGAGTTTTGTCGAAAGATCTTCATTTTCATGTGTATAAAATCCAATTGACCCAACAATTTATGCTAACCACCTAGGCCACCTCTTATTGGAACTCCCTATAATACAACGTCAACACTTATTTCAGTTATATAGATGGCGCTAATATCATACAATTAAGTGTAAACATATAAACACAATAGTTCTTTAATAATGTGTTATATTTACTTGAAAAATGGGTTATTAAACAGTAAGGGGCTTCTCCTTAATTTTTATTTTAGATCAACAAAGGCTAACGATCTAAACTATTACGAGCGAGTGACCAGGGAAAGTGGTCCAGCGATGACCTGGGGGATGCATTGCATAGGTCACTTGAGGATCAGTAACACGGAGTACGCCAATAAGCTATTCGCCAAAAGTTACCAGGGATATGTGAGAGAACCTTTCAAGGTAAGAAAATATTACAATAACCGGGTTTTAAATTATTAGCTGTATACTTTACAAGACAAAATGATTAGTGTACATTCATTGTATTTATTGAAGGAATTGTACTGTTATACTAAAG
Source organism: Eubasilissa splendida (assembly GCA_031772225.1). Taxonomy (NCBI): domain Eukaryota; kingdom Metazoa; phylum Arthropoda; class Insecta; order Trichoptera; family Phryganeidae; genus Eubasilissa; species Eubasilissa splendida. Next base: position 28,276,287 of record CM062846.1, on the reverse strand, counting down.
CATATTGTGTTCTTGAATGTTTTGTACTTGAAATTATACTGAATTTCAACTAATCATAACGCAATAGCAAGAAAATTAACAAAAATATTGTTTTTAAGTGTTCATTCTTATTATTTGCTAATATGAAGTGTAACAATATACATATTTGTAGTATACAAACATGTATATTTCCACAATAATTATAGATTTACAAATCAATAGATTTTAAAATATAAGTGAATAAATTTGTATCTTTCTTCCACTGAAAATCATTATTAATTCTTTTTTAGGCTTGTTAAGTGTCTTTGGAATTGACTGATTGTATGCAAGAACCCAATGGTTCCAATTTTTGATCAACTATGGGTCATTGTTTCATGCAGGAAAGAATATACGAGTATGTCATATTTTTATTCAAGTACCAAGCAGATCCCATAACTGGATATATATTACAGACAAAGTGTAAACTTCGAAAATGTATACATTAACTGGTCAATGTACGCACCAACTATGAGTTTTAGTTACAGTATACACAAAAGAATTTATGAATACTAGTTGTATGCATTTACTGCTCAGTGTCTGTCAAAGTATTCACAATGTACACTGAAGTTGCCATATTAAAAAAAATGTGTTTACTAAAAATTTAACATAGAAACCAATATTATTTTCAGTGAATATAAAATAATTTTTTTAATAAAAATATTCCTATGAATAGAATAATATTATCATTTTTTAACACGTATTTGTTTCGAGTGACAACATTGCAATTCCTAGCAATATTTTACATTGGCAACATTATTACCGCCTGTAGAGTGTATGCGTGTTATTATTGTTAACCGACGTAACTTCAAAGTATCAACTTAAAATCACATTTCTTTTCTGTTATTTAACTATAAGGTATGTAAAAATACAATGTGCTTACAATTATGATTATAATTTATTTTATTAATTCGTTGTATAATTATTATTTAAATTGTTAATGTGTGATAGGATAATTGTAAACTCACTCGTATTTGGTTAGTTAGCTGTCAAACACGCTCGTCTGACAAATCTTGTTTGTTCATGATGTGACCAGCTCGTGTCGGCAAGTTCATACACTCACTAGTTAAATCATGCATCATCTAGTAAAAGTATACACAAAATGCAGTAATGTAAACTGTAACTAAAACTCATAGTTAGTGCATACATTGACTAGTAATGTATACATTATTGAAATTTAACACTTTAACTGTAACATATATAATAATAATCAGAATAATATTTATGTGTATAATACTCACTTTCTGAAATATGTACTAAAACAGAGATACCTGGTACTTGCATCCAATTCTTCAATTGACAAAACAGTAAAGAGAGTTCTCTATGTTATGTCTTACATCCCTTGAAAAATGTTTGATATGGCAAACAAATAATCCTATATTATATTATATTACTGTATAAACGCAAGTAACTCATATCACATAAAGTCGCACGATGCTATACATTTAGTCAAGACATAAACCGTTTGGTCCTTCTATTAAATTATTTAAAAGCAGGCCAATAACAATAATTACTGTCGGGGCGGCGAGAGTCTCGGAATAAAATCTGTCACCAGACAGCGTAAAGACATGTCGCTAGAATGATAAATTTATTTATTTATTTAATATATTTATTACGTACATGTTCTTTTCTCACTAGATCAGAGTCAAAATCGAGGTGGGAAATTGCGTTATTATTTAAATCATTTTGAAAATATGTCTGATTGTGTATTTGTTAGTGTTATGTAATTGGTTACTGGTAATAGTGTACTGTGGTAGAACACTACCCATTATTTGATAATAAATTTCAATATTGAAAAATAGGTTTTATGGAAACACAGGCATATTTACTACTACTTAGCAAATACAATCGACATGGAAAGACAGACCGTGACCAGTGTTCTGCTGTTATGTGTTTCACATTTCTAATTATACCAAAATATGATTGCAGATAAGACTTTTTATATTTCATCAGAAAGAATCAACAAAGAATACAATGTATTTTGTGCGTGTTGTGTATGTATGTATGTTTAAAATGTATATCAAATAACTAATTTTAATTTGTATTTATCATTAAATCACGAATTTAAGATTAAAAAAATATATAATGGATTTTTTTTAGAAAATCACAGATTTTCTGTAAAAATATCATCGCTAACTGATTGAGGATTTAGGGTAATATCGCTTGTACATATATGCAAGCAAACATTCTTATTAAATGTATTACAAAATGAACAAATTATAAAATTTAGAATTACATTGATATTTTAGGAAAATTAGTACTTAAAAAATTAAAAGAGAACACAACAAAAGGAATAATGTAATATAAAAGATTAAGTATTCATATTTTCAGATCTAGTATTATCCAGAATAATATTGTTACTGTGTATATATTAGCAAAATGCCTCGTAAGTAATAGTAATAAAACATTATTATTAATTGTGTTTATGTTTTTAGACGTGGACAGAATATCGCAAGCCGCGAGTGGGGGCTGTAAACTTCCTCACCGGGATGGGGGGATTCTTGCAGGCAGTCATGTTTGGGTACGGAGGAATCAGAATACACCTGGACAGACTAGAGATTATTAAACCAAAACTCTTGCCTCACTCCACAAGGCTAAAGATTAATGGTAAAAATCCATAACTTCTTCATTAAAGTATTATCGTTTGGATAAATTCAATATTAAGATTGTTGCCAAACAGAAGTGATCCAGTTTGATGGGTATTGATTGTTTGTTTGATAAAATTTTAAATAAAATTACACTTTTACTTTTGTACTAAAAACTTTGGTCACAAACAAAACAAATACATATAGGAATCTCACCCTCGTCATGATTTCACAGAACTCAAAATTATCTATCAAAGAATGGAATAATCATTGTAGAGTTCAGGAAAGCATACAGATCTGACGTAGCAAAAATTACATTTGACCATATTCATGACTTTCCATTAGTTTTATTGCCTGGTGAATAGGATATCCGATATATCCATGGAAAGTAAACTTCTGATGGATGTTAGCAAATCTAAAGTGATGGTTTTCAAAATAAATGAAAATGTAACATGTGAAATATAATGATAAATAATGAATGCTTAGAACAATTGAATGAATTTGTGTATTTAGGAAGTATGTTCACTAGAAATGGTAAGATTGAGAATTAGGGTGAAAGTGAATGGTACTCTAAAACCAAATACCGCCAATAGGAATTTGTCACACAAAGCAAGATTGATGATGCATAATAATGTTCTGACGTATGGAAGTGAAGCCTGAAATTAAGAATAAGGAATAAGTCACTTAGGAGATGTGTGAAAAATCTATGCAGTATGGAGTAAAGAATGAACAAATGTAGAACTGTTTGTAACATAGTCACAGAATTAAAAAAGTGTTGCTGAGATTGTCTGATAATTTGAAGGATGAGTCTGGTATGAGTTAGGAAAGGATGATAAAGTAAACATATAACATGAATGTTAAAGGCGACAGAAACACAGGGCATCCGCAAAAGTCCTAGCATGATCAGGTAAATCAAATATTGGAGGACAACCTTGTTAAAGGCGTCAACAACCGAAGAGCTTCATTAATAAATGGTAAATACACAATACGTATCATTACACAATATTTATACTAGTAATAATCTGTAAACAAATATGCCTCAAGTGAATAGTTTTTATTATTTAAAAAATCAACAAAAATAAATTATTAAATCTTTAAATTGATATGCTCATATCATTATCATTTTATCGATTTCTCTATAAATTACACATTTCTTCTTTCATCTGTGAATTTTGATAGGTAAAAGTACTTTTTAGTTATCAAAATTCTTACTTACCTAGTGTGGTAAGTAAGCACTTGTCGATCAATGATGTTCCACACTTGAAAGTATTGTGACTGTTTTTATTTAAAATAATTTATTGAAACATCGCTGTTGTGTAATTTCTTTACACATATGGATGTTAGGAATCGCAGAGGGACATAAGGCCCATGATATCAACCAGCCATTTTCGCACAAACTAGTTAAAAAAAATTCTACTATCTTATCTATTAAATTAAGAAAAATACAAAATTAAAAAACTATTTGTTATATGTTGCCCCAATAATTGGTAAATAAAACTAAAACCGCATGTTGTAGATCGATTACTAGATACTCCAGTTAATATAAAGAAGATATGTATGGTCATAAAAGTCTATTTTAGACCTAAAGTTTATCGAAAATTTAATATACATATTTGCTAAATCAGCTAAGATTCTTCTTGTGTTCATCGGTTGTGTTCTAGTATTGTACATATTTTTTAAAAGCCGTGGTCATTTGTGGTTTAATAATTAGATAACTACAGGTATTCCTCGAATTACGACCGAGATAGGTTCCTAGACATCGGTTATAAGTCGAGTTTCATAAAAAAAAATACTAGAATAAAACCAGAAAGATTATTAGATACAAAATTCAAATTCATAGTTCAATATTTATTCAAAATTATGATATGTAATTATATATAATAAAAATACATTCATACAAATGCATATATATTATTATGTAAATTAAAACTATTTACATGCCCTCGTCATCTAAACTTATTACACTAGTATAATCCATTGTGTTATTTTGTGCTACAGCACACATAGTGCTAGTTTTTTTTTTTAAGCAATCCAATGTTGTTTGCACAGTTTTCGCTTTCATTGCCCTGTAAATTTCATAATAGTAGGCCATATTTTCCTGAATTAGCTTATTTAGGTACTTTTGTAAATCTTTCTTCATTTGAATCCATTTCTTGTAATTTTTGCATTCCCTGATGAATTTGGTGAAAAGCTGCAGCCATCTTTTACTGATTTTTTTTTGTGGTATTTCTTTTTCATCTGTGTCTTCTGCAACACATTGTGCTTCAAGATCCAATAAATCTTCATTTGTAAGGTCATTTACATTGTATTCAATGAGTTGGTTAATATCTTCATTATCAACATCAAGATTAAGTTGCTGACTAAGTTCTACAATCTGATCTGTAATTTGTTCAATCTCAATTTTGATTTCAATTGCTGAATTAGTATTCTCTTGAAATTGTTTTGTTGGTTTTTTCCATTTTACTATTTATTATTATCGTACTGTTTGCATTTAGAACTCATTAGTATACTTAGTGAATATATAGTAATCTTTCATTTTATGCAATTTGAAGAAATGTATGGCACACTTATCTACATACACATTTTAAATTTTAGGGAAATCCCCGCAACTGTTTGTTTCATTTATGTAATATGCGCATGTATGAAAGAGACAAATACAGGGTCGTAAGTGCGAACAGCCGTTAGTCGAACTGTCGTAAGCTGGGGACTACCTGTATAGTTAAAACAATCATAAACTGAAAATTTATGATATTTACAAAAATGGTGTGCGAGTTTGTGTTACCTATTTAAAAATAATATCTGCTTCTATCTTAATCCCAACTGCTCTCTTCATTTCTTAAATTTAGTATTTTATTGCATGTGTTTTATAACAAAAATTTATAATTGTGTTTAGATGCTACTTGAAGATAAAAACAACAAACCGAATTTTCAAAAATTAGGATGACATCATTGGGTGGCTGAAGATTGTTATATAATATGTAGAATATAAATTTCAGGAATAAAGTTTCTTGGAACTGCTTTCACATTGGACATCCATCCATCGACTGCATTTTTGAAAGTAACTTCAGTGGATGAGCAAAAACCTCTCATCTTGATAAACAAAAATAATAACATATTGCTAAAAAATGGAATATCAGGTATATAATTTGAGTAGAACTTTATCACATTACAATATTAATTTTAAATTTGACAGATTTTATACTGAGTTTTTTTTTAATTTCAGTGATTTTGTTCGGTGATGGGCCATTTGAAATAAGAAGTAACGCATCAAATAAATGTCCTTTGCCATTAGATTTAATAGGACAGGTTAATTACAAAACAATGAAGTCGCCACATCCCTTGAAGTAATAATGTAAAATAAAAATGTATTATTATATAATTTTGAACATTATTTTTTTGTATCGTTATTGATATTGTCGTATTTCTATAGCTAGTAGATCTAATTTGCATGTCTTCGTCGAACAAATGTGATTTAACTGAAATAAAAATCTTATAAAATTTAGTGTATTTCTGTTAAAATGTGGTCATACACTTTTATTTATAATAAAAAGAATTCCATACATTATATAAAAATATATTTTATGTATTATTTATATTTGTTTCCTTAAAAGTTGTTTTTAATTCTTATACAGATAAAATATATGTACAAAATGTACTAAAAATGTTCTTAGGTTTTCACAGCTGTTCAGAATCTTCTGTGTATAGTTTTCTGGTCTAATCTGCCGTGTATATCTGACCTTTCTGGCCCTATTGCAGGGTCTATCGTCGGGGCTGATGTGATGTACGACTGTCAGTGTTAAGTACTGGCTTGGAGAACCGTGTCAAAAGCAGAGTCTGTCGTTTATTAGGTACTGGCTTGAACTACCGTGTTGAAAACAAGTGTTGTGTGAAGTGAGTAGTGTTGTGTTATGTTAAGTTCCATCTACTGTCGGATCACTATCTCCGAGGGCTCCTTGTTGGTCACTAAGATGTAGAATTATTATCTGATTACACACAAATGGACTCCGTAAAATGTATAATTGAAAAAAATTATATTGTCATTTTTGACAACAAAAATTCTGAGAAAAAATTAAAACATTGGACTAAAAAGTATTGCATTCTGTATTGCTCTCCCTATAATTGTACAAAAGGTGTTAAGTATCAATTTTGAATTATATATATCTAATTAATTATTCTTCATCAGAAAAAACTGAGATCATGTATACAAAGAATAATTACTGAACAAACGTAAACATTACAAACATATATTTGACAGATAATAGATTATGCGTGATGACAGATGGTCAATATACTTGCCAGTTGGAAAAATTTTCACTAATATGTTTTTTCATACTCGTAATAAAGACAATTTACACTTCATTTCAAATTGAATATATAATTGCGTACTGTTATTGAATATATAAAAGGGAAAACATTTAAGTAATATTAACCTAGAGATATTAAAAACACTATTCACTACTATTTTTTCGCAATGGCAATGGACACTAACATATTCAAATACAAATCCAACAGCAACGAAGTGCAATCATATTATGTATTAGATAGATTAACAAATTCAATTAAGCTCTTCAAGTAGCTACTCAAGGACTTATTATAACTGTGAAGATTATAAACAACCTGCATTATGCAGATGATACGGTACATGTACCAACTAACATTGAGGATTTACAACTTTTGCTGAACCAAGTAGAGAACACATGTGAGACTTTTGAGTCAAAACTAAAAATATATGCTCATTAGCAAACATAACGCAGCCAACAATGAAATTCTTTATATTGCTGAAACGAAATTGGAGAAGATACAAAGTATTATATGCTTGAGTTGCTATATAAATGAAATATGGAATCCTTCTGTTGAAATCAAATGCCACATTAAGCAAGCCCTTGGAACATTATCCCCATAAAAATGATGTTCTGCAGTCATGATCTCAACCTTAGATTACGAATGAAGATGGTCAGATGCTAAGTGTACTCGATATTATTTTATGGAATGGAAGTATGGACACTTACCGAAGAAATGATAAGGCGAATTGAAGCACTTGAGATGTGAATCTACAAAAGAATGCTCAAAATAAGCTGGATGGGTAGTGTTACGAATGAAGATGTTACGGTTCAGATGAATAAAGAAAAATAAATATTCAAAACAATAAAAATTCATAAACTTCAATATCTCAGACATGTAATGAGACATCTGGAGAAGTACGAGATCTTGCACCTCATAATGCAGGGAAAGATTGCTGGAAGTCAGGGCCTTGGAAAAAGGAAAACATCATGGCTGAAGAAACTGAGACAATGGACTGCCGTGGCCAGTCGACTGTAGAACTTTTCCGGGCCACAGTAAACAAAGTGATGATAGCCAATGATAGTAAATGAGTGAACAATCTCATGATGCAACATCTAGACAACTCCAATACAGTTACATGACCAGACCTCGAAACTTAACTCCTTTAAAAAGTTTGTTATATAAATACTATAATGAATTTGGTATACATGAACACTCTCATAATTCTAATCAGATTTTAATCTGAAAAATTGACCTGGTAGTCTCAGCTAAGTTTGTTAACCGGCCTGATTCACCATCTGTTTTAAAATGGCTGTTGTTCAAAAACTTAACATATACAAAAGTAACTCAGTTAGTATTGGACCTTGAGAAAAAAATTAAAAACACATTTTCATTCATAGAGAATATCTACTCAATTCTCGTGGCCAGTGGTGGAAGGGATTTTTTCATGTGTATGTGGGTGCAATCTGATGTATAAAAAATAAAAACTCATTTGTGTAGGGTTTTAAAAATATCCTTCATTCATAAAAGTTTTATTGAAATATAAACCAGTTATTGATAATGATTTTTCAATTGCCGCATAATTTTTATTATTAATGCATAAAAAAACATCCAATTGGTTTAATACAAGAATAATGTTTTCATTGATCATTGATTCATCAGCGAATCAGTATGCGTCAGCAGTGTAGGTGCTATTTACATAGTAAATGTACAGACAAAAAGAACGAAGAGAGGATCGCTTCAATGATTAATTGTATGAATGTCCTCACTTTCATTATCACCCCACTGTTGACTCAGTAGCTATATATGTATCTACAGTGATTGAATGTAACCACTGCATTTTAAACATTGATAGATTTTCCTAAGAAATATTAAATAATAATGGTAATATTAGTACATTAACTTCTATTTTGCATCAATACAGCCCTGAAATACTAGAAAACTTTGGTGTATTGCATTTATTCAATGATAAATATAAGGCTATTAAAAGTAGTGATGAGCACAAAATCACAAACTGTAAGTCAATCACCGATATATTGAAATTACAATCACTAATGGTGATCGAGTATCTAAGAGCGTGTGAAGTGATTTGTGATAATATACGACACGGGCGTAACTGTAAAATTTATTCACGATCGAAGCAGTGATAAATGCAATTAAAAGCGAATAACTTTGTGATTCTATTTCCACTTTTTCCTTACCTGGTTCAGAAATTTAAAGATAGCTTATAATTTTTATTAAATAGAAATATTCTAAATCCGGAAAAGGATTTCTTGTTACTAAATGTGATTACGTAAAACGTTATAATTGAATACTAATTACACCATTATAATTGAATACCAATTACATTTACGCCAGTATTTGAGTAGTAGCAGTTTTTCTCATCACTAATTAGAACTCTTTATATTTATGTTGAAAGAATTAAGATAATTCTTCCCGGGAAAATAACGTAAACTAATTCATGAGTGTACATTAATAAAGATGATTATAGTGAAAAATTCATTTTACAATACAACATAATTAGTCTATAAAATATTATCTGTGAAATACCAAATTACAGCATGTTTTTAAGTACACACTTTGAACTACACAATGTTTATGAAAGATCAGAAACTGTCGAAAAACATTACAGAAAATTAAGAAGCTTAAATAAAATATCTTATTCTAATATACTGATGATGCAATGACCATATCTTATGTAGGATATACGTACATATACGATTAGAAGTACATGCATGTATTAATAGTTCAGCCACAGAAAGCAAAATATTATATAATAGTGTCTAAGTACAAAACTCCCAGGTCATCAATATAATATGTAAATTCATAAATGTCATGTTCATGTACATACATATTACTATCATTTGTAATTGTAAATTATTATCATGGATGGCAAACAAAGTAATAATATGATAATTAAAAATATAATGTATAGAATAAGAAACATATAATAATTTTCATACAAGTCTACGAAAATAACAAATAAAAAATTTATATAGATGGTAACAAAATAAAACAAATATTACATACAATATTAAATTTGATCTCTCTCTCACTCACTTAAAAAATTTGCTATCTCTGTAAATGAGATTATCTCATGCTTAGAGTTTAACATTTAAAAATTTTATTCTTAAAAAAAAAGATGTTTAAAATAGTCTAATTAAGCGAGTTAAATAAATTTAAAATCATTGCGGTGGAATATCTGCCAAGGATTCAATTATCAATTATAGAATTTATTAACAACAAACAACAAAATTGCCCTAGATACATGATTACATAAAAAATAAAGATTAATCAATAATTTTTTTGTTCCAGAAATAATGACATACGGATTCGGCAAATGTTTAAAACTAATTACATAGTAAAAATATCAGTACTGGATGATAAAAAAAAAAAGTATAACCAACCCGTAAATATTGAACAATAATTTAATTAAATCATTGATATTTTTCATTATTAATTTACAACTTATAGCGTTTAACTTGAATATAAAATTTCTAAACCAAAATAAAACAGTCATACATAGCTCTAAAAATAATCTTTTTTAGCATGGCATTGTAACATTGTAACATTGCACATAAATAAAAACTCACTGAACTTCTAAAAAATACGAATATGCATTATCTAAAGATTATTTTTTCTCAGTTTGATTTTTCATATTTTGAACCTCTACATTTGATTGCAGTGATAAAACGCAATCTTAGGGCCGGTTGTGCGATCAGCAGTTACTTTTTACTATAGTAAAAAAGTTACTAAACTATTTTTTTTTGGCGTAAATGGGTTATTTAATTGTTAGTATAAAAATATTTACTTCTCGAAAGTACATCTAAACTCATTTTACTCTGCGATATCTGATAGTGAAAACGAGAATCAATGGTTAAATAGGTAGACTTTTACAGCTGTTTACAAATCACAATCCAAAATTATCTGACACATCTCGCTATTTTAATGATGAGAGTTTGTCCGATGATGATCTTGTTGTTTATTACACATAATACAAAAAAAAATCACCAGATATCAAACGCCTAGGTGAAAAAATCCATAGGAAATGAATAAAATAAAGCATATTTCATGATTATTTGTCGCGCCTATAAACATCTTCATCTATGCTTAAATAGTAGTAAATTTGATGTATCAACAACCCCCAAAGGATTTTTACTATGGGCATTAGTAAAAAGTTACTATATTAAAAAGTTACCATAGTAAAAAGTTACTACTGATCACACAACCGGCCCTTATATTTTTGAAGTGTTAAAATCGAACAATACATATATTGTTTTTAAAATTGATATTAAAAAGGCAGATGCCTAAAATTTCAGCCATAGTAGGTCCAAAGATCATAATTCAAGGCGCGTTTTTTAAGTAAGTACCGTTGCCAAATATTCCCGATGTAGCGCTGTGGTTGCGATGTTGCGCATGCGCAATGGCTTCCTTCATCTGTTGACTCACCCACATGCAATGTTAGAGACATTCACATAGTGTGACCATCTTGTAGTGTGTGGTTGAAATATTCAAAATAATAGATTAGCCCGCCGACTGTGAGATACGGTCTGTGAACTGACATTCATTACCAAGTGTGTCCTGTTTTGTCCTAATTTGGTGCCAAGTGATTTTCATATTTTCCTTCATCTGAAGCGGAACTCAAAGACAGAGTACAGACATGGTTTTCATCCTAGGCGGCGTCTTTCTATGACAAAGGTATACAAAAATCGGTGTCCCGTTATGACAAGTACCTTAATCATGGTGGTGACTATGTTGAGGAGTATTCTAAGGTATGTAGCGTTCGAAGAAAGTAAAGTGTTGTAAAAATGATGTTTCTTTAAAAAAAAATCCGGTACTTTCTTATAAAACGCACCTCGTATATGAAGTTATATAAAATTATATTTACAAAATATTTTAGGAAGATGCCAATCTCTTCATTTTCATATAATTTTCTCTTCACAAACTCACAAATTACCTTATTTTGAATATGTACCTTCAATCAAGTCTTAAAATGCCCAAAACCGACAAATTATTGTAATTTATGTTTTAGTTGGAAATTGTCAAAAATAATTGTACATATCTTCAGTAAAAGTCCCTAATAGTTTAACTATGGATGGATCATTTCAAGTGTTTGTCAAAACTGTGGCAGAATTATTGTTAATGTTTTTTTGTAGAAGAGTAATGTATTACTATTAAAATCCTCATAATGGAACAAATACTGTAGAATGTAAAAAATTCTGAAATGCAGATAGAAAAAATCTTTATATAGAAAATATCTCTACAGACTTTTTAAAGACACAAAACTGTGACAATTCAATTCAAATTTAATCAAATTAATATACAAAATTATTGGCCATACATATGTTTGTGAAATTTTATAAATAGTACAGATTTAACACAACATGGTCCGATGTTATAACCCTGTATACTAATAAAATATCTCGATAAATAAATAAATAGTAGCGTAATATTATGTACTTGTAAACAACATATATTTGTATCAAGCTCTTAATTCTCGCCTTCTTGAACAACCCCATTATCTCTCTCGGCCAAGTTTAATGGTGAGATTAAGATTTGGCTGAGACTTGTCTCGAAACTCGCTTAAGGAGAATGCAGAGTTGACCGAGACCTTGACCACCAAATCCCCGTGATGAGATATCAAAGACTCATCCATTCAGACTATCAAACAGGAAAGGTATAAGTTTGGAGAAATTTGTTAATCTGTAGTTATTTCTTGTGACAAGTGTGGCGTGTTTTTGATCCCATCAATAAAATGATTTCAAATAATTAGTGGTGTACATAAACAAAAGCCAGTGGAGATGTTGTAATCACATCCACGGCAAGCTGTGCTTTTTCCATTGGAATTTTAGTGCTCTAAATGCAAAAAGTGCTATAAGGAACTTAAACTGGTTTCTTCCACAGATACTTATGGCAAGGATACACAACACATATGTATATACTAATTCCAAAACCCCCTAAAACGGATTTCGGATAATTTGAGTTAAATATGCAGTTTTGTAGATTATTTTGTCGGCTACATGCAGAACACATTGTTTTATTGATATTGCATGTTCAAAATCAGGGTTTGTTCCAAAATACCCCAAAGCAGACAGAGTATAAGTTACTATTCCCCATAAAATTTAATCAGCCAATCACAATGCTTATTGATGATCAGGTGATCTAAAATCCAGTATGGCTGCCAGAACGATATAAACAGAAGAAAAAAATTACATTACAGAATTGTCTCTTTAAAGAATGCCGATGTAAAAACAAACATTTAGTACATTTGCTTTCAAAATATACGTTTTCAACCATAACTCAAAAACACAGTCATTTTAGGGGGTTTTGGAATTAGGCACTACTTATAATCAACATTCGACATTAGGTATCCAACAAATGCATAAATTATAATTCTGAATTATTCACGCTCACATTCAATTTACCGAATGATATCAGCAATTCATAAAATTAAATTCAAAATCTTAAAAAAAATCAGGAATGGCACGATAGAATACATTATTAGCTAATATTATTTTGAACACATAGAGAAAATATTATAGGCCGTAGAAAACTTTACAAAAAAAATTTGTTCATTTTATTTATTTCACACCAAGTGAAATTTTACTTCTACATGGGATGCAATAAATCATAAATCTATTGAGACATGCAGGCAACCTTGTAATAGTTAGGAAAGTCGAGATCATAGATGTGGAGATAAAATATAAATGTACATAAATTTTATTACACGGATAGGTTGCAAACTAAATAATCGGGACATCGGTGATAAAACGTAATATGTTTATAAATCAGGTGCTAGAGAATGGCAGGAAATCTTAATGACAGAGTAGAAATAGGTGACAAAAATTCTTAGAAACTAATTATTTACAGATTATACATATATTATACATATACGAGGCGACAGTTTAATTCTCGGAATGCACCTTTAAAAAATATACATGTGGAACTATACACTAGAAGTTACTGTCGCTTTCAAAGTACTCCCGTTGTGCTTCTATATACTGACAGAACCACTTTCAGCCAGTCGTATGAACCACGCTCGCATGTGTCGCATTGTTTCCTTGTGTCGAAAGTTCACCCTTATTGTACTATAAAATCGTCTTATAACCTTTAACAATGTTATTAAAAAATTTATAACAAACTGATACCTCTTGGTGGTAATGAAAAAATCATTTTATACTTGGAAAAAAGTTATTCTTAAAAATTTTTTTTAAATATTGGGGATATTTCAATTTCTAGAAGTAGGCCCAGAACTTATTTTTCGGAATACTGTTAAGTACACGTAATTTTGTTGGATACATAACAGTTATATTAGAAAATTTTCATCTCATCTCGCCTTTAATTTTGTAAATAGCCAGAAATAACAGAGAGTGGAACTGTTCTAAATTTCGACTGCCCATTTTTACGTCAAAGTGCACACGCAGATATTTGTTACCTTCCCAATAGTTAGCTAACAATTAGGTGCTATCAGCTTGAAATTTATGCACATATTAGTTCAAACACGAATACTCGCATGATTTTGATACAATTAAGTCATTCCAAGAATTAGATTGTCATACCTCATATTACAAAAAAAAACTAATCACACTGAGGCATATAATTTCAAAGATATGAATCAACAATATGCCTATAAGCTTGTTTGTATAAAATGAATTAATTATTTTTGAGAAAGAAAATTAAATTTGTTTAATCAAAATAACTTGACAAACATTTGGTATATATACACCATAAAAAAATCATGTATTGGTTAACATTAATATTATTACGACTAGCTAAATTACAATGGTTATACCATTTTTTGTATTAATTAGCTTTTTAAGTACCTACCTATGTTACAGCACCAAAATATATAATAATAACCACAGTTATATTTTAATTTTATAATGGAAGACAACTTATTACAAAACCATTTTTCACTTTGCAATAATTGTAAAATAATATTACATAAAATTTAATTATTACACATAATTATTGTTGAGTAGTGTCTACCATTTTTAGTTTATAAAAATATTACTTAATTTTATATAAATCACATAAAAATTATACATAAGTTAATTTTTTATTTTACTATGTGAAAAGGTCAAGCAAGTTATGTGTGGTGTTAAAAGTATACACTCAGTAGATTTTATGTATGAACACCGATTAGAAATGTTATTTGCGTCACTGAAATTACATAGAGTAAAAACATATTAACACAATTAACTATTGAAGCCCAACATAATATCGACACTGTTTGGGAACTAAAACTTTAAGTACATACTACACAGTTAGAAAAAATGATTTAATTTCAATTTTGAAGAGTTTTGTCAAATATATTTATTTATAAAAATCTAATCGGAAAATGGAATAGGAACCTTTTACACGGCAGCAGGGTATGTTCGAAGCTGCATGCTTTAATGTTAAAATACAAATCTGTCACATTCATTTTAAATGTTGGATGCCATCACACTTAATTTATTATTACAGATATAAGTATTAATTTGAGTTTTTTCTTTTGAGTTTTTCTAGAATTGAAGTAACAAACAGTCTGAAATACAAGTGCAAAATTTTACTGTGGGTGTGATATTATATCATTTATCTCCAAAACTATTATTTCATTTGAATTAATTTATTTAAACAAAACATAATTAAAATACATTCACATATTTACATTATGTTTTGTGATTTAAATTAAAGAAATAATGATTCAACATTGAGTTTTTGTGTGTACTAAATTGACATCAATTAAAATATATTTAACAGAATCAATTTGATAATTTGTGTCAAATTTTTCATACAACAAATTATTGTGTCAATTATTTGGCAGTCGATAGTTTATATGTATAAAGTATTTGTCGACTTAAAATATTGTTCAAATGTAATGATAATATCCTTACACCCAGATTGTGTTATTACAATTATTAAAGTGCAATTATGGTGGAAGATAATTTGGTTAATTTTATTATTTCAACTTAATTAGTTGTCTATTGATAGGTACATTTAAATGGCAATACATACAAAGCTTAGATCAAATATTACATGAAGTTGAGAAAGGAGTCTATGCTCAAATTGAAAATGATTATATCTCAACACTATCTTTTGAAAATACCCATCTGAATCACTATATTCATGTAAAAAAATTTACAAGCTTGATGTTGATAACTGCTGTCTTAAAATAGTATGTATTGTGTAGAGATTACTTAAAATTTCATATTGAAAAAGTGATTGTTAATTAAAATAATGTATCAAATCTTTTGGTGTGTACTGTTACTGGCCGTTTAATTTATTTAAACTACACACGTAATTAATAAATATATAATAAATTATCATTAAATTACAATTACATTATGAGTTTACTAGTACTTAACCTGTCAAAAGGTGACAAATGTTCAAATGTATATAGCAAAAGGCAAATTATGTTGCAAGTAAATAAGCAAGCAAGTTTTATAGAATGGCACTAAACTAGTGGACACAGAGAGGTTATAATCTCTTTGTTTGGACATCATATTTCTGCAAGGGATAAACTGCAATTATTGAATATTGGTGGTAGATTTCCAAAAACACTGGCCAACTTGGTTAGATAACCAGTGCCTAGTTACAGATGGCATAACTGTAGACTAATAATTTAATAAATTTTAATATAAAAAATATTCACAAAAATGTAACTGCCGTGAAATGTACTAAAAGTAATATAAATTCAAGTGAAATATAAAAACTTCATAAAGAAGAGATTGAAGAAACATTGAATTTGAAAATTAAATGGAAAATTTATGTAAGAGAGGAATGTTAAAAAGAGTTGAAAATTCATTCAAAAAAAAAAATTTACACAAGTACAATTGCCATTATAATCACAGGGTTAAAAATAAATACTACATGAGATTAATAAATTTAAAAATATTTTATGTTATATTCATCCAATAAAAGAATGCCATAACATTTTTGTGCAGGAAGTCAAAATGTAACAATTTAGAAAAATAGATAAATATACAAAACGTATACATATAATAAATACTGGAAAATCAAGGAATGTTATTCCAGTTTTGGTTAAAAATTAAAAACATAATAGAATATACAAATAGAAAATTAAAAGATTGACTATATGGAAGGAAAATATGTATACATTTAAAATCATATTTACGCTATCAGTAAAATTGATTTATAATCCTATATATATATAACGTATGTTATATATAAAAAAAATATTAGGAAAGATAAGAATAATAATAAATACATATTAAATAAAAAAGGAAAGTATGGAAAAGGAATGAAAATGTCACGACAGTTGATTTGTAAAATTTTGAAAAATATAAATATGTCAAGTGATATTAACCCAAGTCAAAACCCAAAATATCCTCTAAATTATAATTAAATAATTTAAAATCCACCATGTAAATGTTGTACAAGTTTCGTACCAACTCAAGATCTAAAGGAACATAATATTTTTTAAGCTTCGCTGCTGTACCTGAAGTCCTTGTGTCCCGGGGAAAAGATATGTGCGAGGCATTTATGGTGTGAAGTGCCAGCACCGAGTCATCCAACAGAGTTTCGTATCTACCTGCAATTGAAATGTACAATGAAGAAAATTAATAATGAAAAGAGCTTTTGGGTCAAGGGTTTACTAGAGAGTAGGTTAAGTATATTACAAAAGAGTACCACTGCACCAGGGTGATTTGGTCAAGTGAGTTTTTGAAACCACTGAAAAATTGACAAAACACACGTCCTAATGATTAAAAAAAAATATATTTTTTTAATGTATTTTTTTAACAGTTTTGATATCTTAAAAATGTTTCCATAAAAATTTAATACCAATTTTAATGTCTGAATTTAAAAGTATTATATTTTTTTAATAACAATATAAAAAATAAATACAGTAACATTGCTTAAAATTACTATGTTTTTTGAAATTCAATCAATAATTCAATAATATAAAAATAATCAATGATTTTTTTAAATAAACTGGATCAGCCCAGACATTCTTATATAATACATAATGTATGGTATTCATGGATGCAAGAATGTCAAGAATCTTCTTCACATTATCAAATGAGAATTTTTATTGTAATTAAAACATACAGTTTAATTTTTTTATAAATACCTATTCCCCAAAAAATGCTGATAAACAGCATAGTTCCATTTATTGGGCTGGGCCACGAATGTATGAAAGAAAAATAAGATGTCTTAATCAATACGTAATAGTGAAAAAGGGTTGTTAAATGACGTCTTTTAATTGTATACAAAGTTTCACAACGATTAAACATCTTCTGTCTCCGGAATTGACCTTGAAGTTACGAAAAATATAGAAAAAAGCCCATAATTCATCTTTTTATACAGGTATGTTAAGTGATTAAAATTTTCATTTTTTATAATAAAACTACAGTTCAAGATAAGTATTAATGTACTAAAAATAAAAATAATTCATTACACATAGTTATATTTAAAGTAATACTTTATGACTAATTAGCAACAAAATCTTTCTTGTTCTCAAATTGTGGCGAGATGGTATCCTTAGCTTTGATGAATCCTTCTCTTGCTATTTTCCAACACAAAGCTGAGACTTCTGTGACAGTCTTCACAGATCTTTCAACTGCATGCGTATGACAGGGGAAACGCAGAAGAGGCAGTTCACCTTCACCACCATGTGTTATGAAGGACTGAAGATCTTCATCAGACACTTATTGAATTATTAGTGGTTCAGTGATGTTTTGCTGCTAGTTTATAAGATTGTAGTGAGCGGCGGCTTCGACGTTTATATTTGGAACTTGATAAAGTCTGATTATATTACGGTGCATGGTGCAAACTTTCAGAATCCGGCGTGCAGCCAGTTTCTCAGATGCTTTTGAAGATCAGTTAACATCTCTAGCAGTAAGTTTTCCAGATGAGCGAAGTAGCTATTTCTTTGTATTACTGGATCTACTATAGTTTTGAGTTCATCTGGTAAATATCTGGATGACAAAATTAACTTTCATAGGTGTCGGGATCTATTTTTGGATGTGAGATGACACTTTATTGGGAACCAAGTTGGAGCATAAACTTTAACAAAATAAGTTGCCAAAGTGATCAGTCGTAAAATTCTGTTAGCTAATGTAAGTCACCTAGCATGGGATATTTTTCCTGGGACTTTGTTGGCTAAATCTTCAGCAAACACTCCAGTCGAGGTTGCTGAGACCATTCTGTACAGCTATAATTGATCTGTACTCAAATATTGAGCGGATAGATCAGATATTTCTGGTGTGATTTTCTGGAACTTCACAATCGGATTTTCTTCAAATATAGTTTTTTTCCTATTTGACCTGAAAATGTATGAGAACCTCATGTGGCGCCGTCAATATATTCAAACAAATGCCTAAATGGTAACTCGTTCATGTGCAGCAAACAAATGATCCTTTGTAACAGTTTGTTGAACCTTTTTTCTAGTAAGTGCTTCATTCCACCAAATTTTCTAACATTCACATTTGTTCCATCACAGCCGATGGCAAGTAAATGTTCAAATGAAATTTTTTCTTCTGAAAAGAATTCTGTGATTGTTCTATCAATCGCTTTTGATGTTCCAGATGCGGTATA
The DNA here is from genome assembly GCA_031772225.1 of Eubasilissa splendida. NCBI lineage: Eukaryota > Metazoa > Arthropoda > Insecta > Trichoptera > Phryganeidae > Eubasilissa > Eubasilissa splendida. Next base: position 28,256,866 of record CM062846.1, on the reverse strand, counting down.
TTCCAAGTATTTCAAATCGGGTTCTATTATTAGTGAAATATGCTTTTCTAAGATCGTTTCTCTGTACTTTCTTCCTCCTTTTTTTTCTGATCACTAGAGTTTTATCTTTACAACCATCAAAATACAAGGCGGAAACTTGAAAAACTCTATCTCATATCATCATATTCTCTCTTGCTCTTATCTAAAATTAGAACATCAGACTTGATGGCATGCAGAACTACTGAAACAATGACTTCTGATGCTCTGTCTGACACTCCATACCTGTTGGAAGTTTTTGCCAATGTGGAAAAATCTATGGTAGCGGCAGGCCCCTTGCGGGAAGTTAGTGTTGCAGTTTTGGAGGTAACAATGATGTCAGATGTATTTGAATCAGATAAACATCGAGTGGTTTTTTCTAGAAAGTTTTCTTTTCAGACAATTTTGCAGTTGTTTTATTACGGTTAAATCTATATTTCCAATCACCATCTTTCTTGATGTTCGCTGATTAGTTAGGAAGCTCTGCTATTGCACGGGAACTTTACGATCTCTGGTACAGGAGCATTAATTCATTTTGTTACATTTATACAATGAAATGTCAAACAGCACTTTACTACTTCGATGGAATCCCTCTAAATTTTTCTTCAGTGAGATTTAAGGATGTTTTTGTACTTTAAATTATAGGATTTAAATATCTGTATAACTCGTATATGTGTGACTGTAGGAATTAAAGTTCTTTTCCATATCTTTTATTTTGCTTGTTACAATTTCAGTTAATTTTTAAAATGATGGGTGTATTTTCATGCTTGTTAAGCCATGTCTTGTCCACTCGTAAAACTTCATCACTATCATGAATTTCACCAAGCACGGCACACCAGCAAGTTAGTCGAAAATAGTAAGAATATTGATATGACATGTATTCTGTGTACGCATCTATATTTAACCTCTCAGCCGCTAAACAAATATACTCCAAGTATACCCTCCTACACGGGCCTCTTTTTGAAAGCCGTGTATTCGGTTGAACACCACTTTTAAAACGACATTTAGACATCCATAAAGGCACGATTAGTAATAAACTAAAGAAGAATTGCAAATGAATAATAATATAAAATTGATTTTATTTCCAGCAGTTTGACATTACGATCACGGAAAGAGCGAAAATTGTGGGGAATATATATTGTCGTATCTTATAATGAGAAAAATTACAGTACTATCTAGTACAAACTGAAACGAGACCTGAAAATTTTTATGTAAATTGGAGGAAAATGTAAAATCTGAAATTCACCATATAGGATTATAAAAATCACAAACTTAAAAATATAAATACATACATACTAGTGATATTAAGTATTTATCTTACACAATATCACAACTTTATTATGTAATTTTGTATATACGTGTATTAAAGATAAGGAATGGCAAATATCAAATTATAGAGATAACATAATTCATACATGCACGTGGAAGATTCTCATCAGATAAGAATTTGTTCAATGCACCTACAAAAACAAATAGTAAAACATTTTGTCAAAATATTTTTAGTACCCTAAAATAATACGCAAAAGACAAATAATGAATATAAGCATTGAGCATATACTTGTGTTATCGTAACGATATGATGTTAATGGTCACATAGTCGCTCCTTGAAATATTAAATTGAATTCTTACCAATAATATTGTATTTGATGGCGCAAGGGTGGCACAAATGATCAATAGATTCCCAATGCTCATTGATTGCGTAAGGATCTTGGGATCCCATCGGAGGAGATGTAATAAATTCCACAAATTCCTCAAAGGTCACATCATTACCATAATTTAGTGAAGAATTTACAGGATTTGATCGAAATCTTTTAATTATCATACGTCCCACTCTTTGCTGAAAGACAAATAAGATATAAAATTCACAGACCAATAATATAGCACGTTCTATAAAAACTATAATGCAAACTTTTTATGTTAGGCTTAAATTCCATTATTCAGATTTGTCAATTCATCGTAGAAACAATGAATAATAAATTAAATAAAAATATATCACCTGAAAATAGCTCGCACTGGGAGATTCATCTTCTAATTTATTCCGATACGCAGATAGCAACCTTTCAAAAGGATGTCGGACAAATATGAGCTTGGTGTAATTTTCCACAATGCTCCCTCGTTCTGTTTCAGAGACGTTGCCCAGGTTGGGAAACATACCGGGGGAATGTGCGAGAGAGGCTGGTATGGATAGGACATTTGTGTCATTCCATTTGTTAGATAAAATCATTAATATACGTTTCCAATTAGTGCAGGCAACCTGTAAGAAGTCAAAAAACTTAGGCAATTTAGTGCAAGTACAATAGTGAACAGCGAATGACCTCACGGCTTTTAACTGTTTCAGGAGCCAGAGGTTCCAAATCAGTTTCTCTCAGCAAAGTCACAAGTGTATATTACAGTTCTACATTTAACATCGTTCATTGATCAAGTCGGATGGAAGGACTTTTGTTTTTTTTTTTTTACAATTTATAGATACCCATTTAACAATTAATTAACAGATACATTAGAAAACCTAACATGATAAAGTGCAAACAGCATAATGAGCAATACAGTAGGCACAAATAATAGTAGATATAAATAATAACACAATAGTATAATAAGAACAGGAATATACAATGGTAATTATGGAAGTAAAATTTGATTAAAATTTGGATGAACTGCTCCGTTTCAAGAAATGTAAAAGTGCAATAGCTTAAAGTTCTAGTGTTCTCCAGAACTCTGTATGGAATCGAAACATGGACCCTGAGAAGGAAAGAAAAGAACATGCTTTTTAGATATGGTGGATATGCAAAATTAACAAATATCTCTTTCTTCAGGAACTTCGCACTATAGAATTGTCTCATACTTCGGGCACGTTGCTAGAAGAGATACAGATACCTCGGAGAAATTGGTGATCCCGGGGAATGTACAAGTACAGAGGGCGAGAGGTTGATATCCAATAAGACCGACAGGCCAAGTCTGAGACATGACCAGCCACAGCCCGAGTGCAGGCAAGCAGTTCACACTGTGGAAACAGAATGGAGGACCACGATGTGCTCATTCACGAACACAGATCGAGGGAGAAACAAGTGTGTATACACCAAATAGTATCAACCAGCGGAAGTATAGTGTGGCGTATTATAAGACAAACACTCCCTTGAGGGGAAAGGACGATGTAAAATTACAATGACGATTCGTGGCGAAACAAAATAACAATTGGCATATTTCCAAGCTGATCAAGGCAGCAGCACCTCTGGGAGAGCCAACAGTAGTGAACAGATTTTTTTTATTTTGTGTCTCCTAACCACAGGGTACTAAGGAGCCAATTTTCTTAATAATTTTTGGATCATTCACACACGAGCCTGAAGATGTTGACTGCCGGGAATTCAACATTAGCTGAAGTCGATACCTAGCAATATAATTTAAGGTTAAATTTACATTAATTTAGCGATGTCGAGAGTCATCACCCAGGCTGTGTAACTTTTTTCAATTAAATGCCCCATTCTATATATTTGTAAAGTTAATTTTTAAGAGACAAGACAAATTATATATACCTTCGGAACATAACAATATAGAAGTTTATGTTGATGATCCACCAAAATGTGCTCGAGACTTTCGGGAGTCATATTCACAACAGACAGATTGGTATGGAAGTTATCACAAGTTTTCTGAATGTGTTCTTGTCTAGCTAAATTCACCGATTGTGTTAACTCAAATACATGGTTCACCGAAGATTCCGGAGTTCCCGTATCGCTCACATCATTAGTAAACTCTAACTCCGATCTCCCAATCCTGGGCATTAAAAATGTCGTGAATATAATAGCATATATATTCATGGCTGAAGAGCAAATTACCATGTTTTTTTTTCATAAAAAAACAACTCTCAGTGTCAGACGAACTATCGTAGCATATTATCACGGGTCAGTAGGTCAAATATTATTCGTTACGTACTAAATTGATATATCGAGTACATTTTATTAATAATTCCATTTGTGATCAAATGATACTTTTCTAATTATTTTATTATGAACATAATACTTCAATGGGTAACTTGTGATGGAAAATAAGAATACTAAAAACACTAAAAAAATTACATTATCATAATATTACAAAACAACCACAAACAATTGACCGAAATGAACTGTCAAACAATGACGATTTTGACATCTTTCAACATTCATCACTGTGGACTAGAGATGGGTCAATCATAAAAGAACTATTATTTTAGAACTGTTCATCATTCTGCATGAATGAACTCAGTTCACTTTCGCCAACAACCATACATATGTTCACTAAAAAAATAATTAAAAATTGGACTCTAAACTGAATAATTAATAATGAGGGTCTGTCTCTTCAAGCTGTCTATTTGGCCGTTTGTAATTTCATACAGACTGCAGGAATCCCAAGTAAATTGTAAAAATGGCGAACGGTTTCCCAATTTTTATGGAAATTTTAATATTTATGGAAACAAAAACGAACAATGAAAGTCTCCGCGTTAAAGACCCACGATCATCTTATAAAAAGAGCTATTTTGAATTCTACGCTTGTTACATTGCTTTATCATCTAGGTTGCTGTCACAAAATTTAAAGATTAAACTGTATCAACACTGATATGAAGTTTGGTCTCTCATTTTAGCACAATAAAATGGGTTGCAGGTCTTAGAAAATAAAATGTAAAGATTTACGGCCCAATACGTGATAACTTAATCGGAGGATAAAGAAAATTAAAGAACCTGAAACTTTGGGAACATTATACAGCCCCAGATATCATGGGGAAAGTAAAAGCAAACAGCATGTAGTAGGTGGGATATATAGCGAGAGCAAAATAAGTCCTGCAACACGCACAAAACCCTCACACACAAACCAACAAGATCAAGATCGAGGGGAAGATCAAAATAATGCCAACGCAGATCTGCAAGAGATAGGCGAGTGCCCGACAGACTGGACCACGGAGGCGATGTCAAGAGATATATGACTCTTTTGTGACTACGGTCATGGACTTTTGAGTCTCATGAGACCGTTGAAGAAGAAGACTTAGAATTCTATTGTATAAGATTTATACAATAGAATTCTAAGTCTTATACTATAAGCGAATTGATAAAAAGTCTAGCCGTTCACCAATTCACCTTTTACGGCGTACAAAAATATGTCAAGAAAACTAAATATCTAAATCTCTTAAAAATTTGAATTTACATACAAGTGCATTCAAATTATATGCAAATAAAAAAAAATGAAAAGTTCACTTGACTTTATTTTCGTTTTTGGGTGCAAAAATTAAAATTAGTAATGAGGGTCTCTCAGCGCCAGAAACCCCCGTCCCACCTCCTCAACAGTCAATGAGTCTTTTTTTTAAATTTACCAAACAGAATGAAAATTCCCATCACTACTGCGGACTGCGGACAGCGAATCTACGAAATTAACATATACTTAACTGGTAATCAGAATAATACAATGGCCACGTTCAGAAATGTTCTGTAATCATTCGGTATACAACATAAAAAAGCGTTTTAGGTAAATAATGATGATTGTTAGTTATTGTAATTACGAATGGCCGCAAGGACCACAATATTTAACGATGGATATTTTGTTCAGCTGTTCAATAGAACATGAAAATCATTCAGAGTACGAAAATATCTGAAACTTAAAAGCCTAGAATACTGCAGAAAATCCACGAATACCTACACACATTCAGAAATTATATTTATACTGTAACATTAATTTGTGCCATTTAGTAAAACGCTAAAATTAGCACTGATATTATTTATGTGTTTATTTATTTAAAATAATAAAATGCGCAGAATGTAACAGACATAATAAAAGTTCATAATATGATATGGTTGGATGCATTTTCAATGTTTGGATTGAAAATATTCAAACTGTATAGGCGAAATCTCAATTGTTTCAGAGATAAAAGATTTTTATTAAAGTTAATTGAAATTACATTAATTATTTTTACATTGTGTCGGTAAAATTGTTGGAATCTTCCCATCACTAGTAAAAACCGCTCACGTATGTACCAGAATAGCATAGATTAAATAGTTATGTAGTATATCTCTTGTCTATGGTTATGTAATCAACCGCGATGATTGTGAGAGCACGCCAAATTCAATAATAAATAATTCGAATGATATCGCGAACGGTTGAAGGCCAAATTTTTGTCCACGACCGCGGTAGTCCAGGCTTTTTCTGTTGTATATAAATGATTTATGTGAATTGAGTCTCACCAATGGGAAAATTACATTTGTTGATGGTACTGCTTTATTGTTTCACTTGGCCTTTGGATTGACCAATTCTTAAACTGGTCTGAGCATATCAATAAACTTTGGGCTAAATAAAGAAACCTGACATTCTTCTTCAGAAGTCATAGGAATGTTCTAAAGAAACGTATGCTGAGAACAATATAAATTGCTCTCTGTCAATCACTTCTCAGCTACGCGATCTTAGGTTGGGGTAGAGTTGGGAAAACTACCTTTAACCAATGAGTAATTACACAATAATTCGTTCTCAGAATCATTTACATAAAACCATATCGGTTTACTTCTGACTCAGCCATCTTCTTGATATTCGACAGCTCTATGTAAAAATACTGATCCTTTACTTTCATTTCAACAATGAGCTTCATCAATATTCATTACATAATTATGCTACGGGAGCAAAAGAGAAGGCAAGCCTAAAATGAGAACGAGCTTTGGTCAATCCTCCCATATGTTTCTGGTTCTAAAAGTCAACAACTTATTAAATAACATAAGAGCTTATCATATTAATATTTTAAATAAATAGACGCCTGCTTCAATTGAGTATAATGGATGAACAATAAACTCTTTCTTAATTCGTATTCATAAACAATATACTATGTGACTAGTGTAGATATGTATCTCGCAATCTCAAATCTATTTTTGATATGAACGCAGACACTCTGGTCGTTGAGCAATCAATATTAGTGGTGGTCACGAGGAGGTAGTGGGAGAGTAAATTAAATTAACACGAGCGTTTTATACATATGTACACATTAATTTATAACACAAAGAGAAAAATGGAAAATTCTCATTGCTACTTATATCTAACCTTAATTAATACAGCCGCACTGATTGTTTTTCACGCTCACTACTACTAATTATTGTGTCCATTTCACACATGTGGCTGCGTGCGGTCTGCTACGGGCACGTGCGACAAGCTGCGTAGGAGCCCGCCTCTGGTCCAGTTCGCGGGTGCGGGCTTTGCAGCTTCGCTCGGGTTACACGCTTTCGCCACGTAGTCTCCACGACCGCGTCCAGTCATCTCATGATGGGTGGCCTCCGATCCTTTAGTGTGAGCAGTGGGAATATCCGCCGCTCGTCTCGTATCCAAGACGGGGTCTTCAGAGGCATGTAGCAGCTTCCTGGCGGCTTCGTCCTGAGGCAAAATGACGGTCGGTAAAGAGCTGCCCGGAGCATTGGTGGCACCCCGATAACGTAATGAATAAGGACAGGCGAAAAGCGAGAGGCTAACTTCAGCTTTGGCAGCAACCCACCACGGCCAATGCGCGGGGAAGGGGGTAGCGACCCTTTGTCTGTTTAGGAGCGGGGTGAGGAAGGGTTAGCGTCGTCAGGCGCGCGGCCCATGCACAGCAATATTTGAATGTAGTTAAATATTAATTAAAAATTCGCGCCGAAAATAATATTCGTAATACATGAACGTCACATGTGAGATGCGACCGTAACATTATGATTGAATATGAATAGAATTAGATCATAGATAAAAGATATACTGCTAGAGTACAAATAGTAAATTATCTGTTATCTATGGTACAAATTTGTAAAATTGTGCGAAATGTACTCGGAAGGTGTAAAATACAGATAAACCAACTTCTGCACTAATTACAACTACAATTAATCAAGGTGTATTTTTATACTTCTAACTGAAAACAGCAGGAATTTGTATTATTTATTTCAAACGACGTTTGACGTTTCGTAGTGCCTGCCGGTTGATGGTGCTTGTGTTGAAGAATGTTGTGATCTCATATTCACATACATGACTTTCCAAAAAAGCTGTAAAGCAATGGCTCGACAGTTAAAGCCCTTGCATATTATACCAAACACGGGAAATTCGCACACTGGGACGGTATTTTTCTTTCATGGCTCTGGTAAGGCTTGTTTTATTTTTAGACTTCAATATTTAATCTAAAACAATTTAATTATTCTACAAGTATCCACAAGCATTTGAATGAATTTTATTAATTTCTTAATGAATGTTGGATTGTTATCTAAAAATAGAAATAAAAATAATTGTGCCATTTCAAACACAAAAGGAGATTAATTTACATTATCATACATTACATTACATTGTCATTATCACTATCACTAGTTTCTGACCCGTTGAACTAGATTATTAAACACAATAATACAACTTTATCAGTAGGACCAACTCAAATAACAAATTGTGATGGCCAGTTGCAAATGCGTAAAGGCCATTTTATGGAAAAAATAGCTTTCTTACTGTCGTCACTTTGGGCTTTGTACCGTCGTCTGTGATTTGACATATAAAAACAAAATTTTGGTGAATTTAGCGTGATAATTTTCCAGGTTTTTCCATACAGGGGCTCAATTAACAAAGTACAAAATTATAAAAATCGGTAATTTAGACCGAGCAAAAAACAAATTGTATTGTATTGTATTTGAACACTCCATTTTTGCACTTTCACTTTGCAATTTTTCACACTGTTAACACTGAAAACTGCCCAGACAAGTAATGTTATTACACAGTTTCATATAGCGTTCACATTGAATATTTTTTTAATATTTGTGACTATACCATAAATTTTTTTTGGAATCGGAGCCCTCAATTCTACCGGATAACACACAACACACCTTTTGCAAAAATCTGAGATGTTACCATATTCGCCAATTTAGGCATTTAAGCTTGCTCAAATGTACCAACTCTCCCAACTGACCTCGAACACGAAGTATATTACTCTCCTGGTTTTAGTCTTGTATATACAATTTGATTTAACAAAGAAATCATGCATTATAGTTTATTTTTAAATTTGCTGTTTTGAATTATCCTCAATGTTGAAGGCCTGGCACGTGCAGTTTATGTTAAAATAAGCTAATAAGCTGTGGACAACTAGAATTTCTCCCAATATAAACCAAAATTATTATGTACATTCAAAACGTAATAAATATGTACATATTTATGTTTGATATATTTTGCAGAAATGTTAATTGTTCACTGCTTATTTGAATGTGTGTTTTTTTAGTTAGCTTTATTTTTATGGCAAATAATGTAGTAGATTTGTATGTAAGTCAAGTTAGTCAAAAACTTCCATCAATTGTAAGAAAAATAAATATACACACATACTAATTGAAATCTGACAAGGGTGAATTTGAAGCCTTATGAGCTAAATATAACATGTTTTATATTAAAATAATATCATATTTTATAAAAATGTATATTCAGGATCAACCGGGGAAGCCATTCGGTATGGTGTAGCAGCAACCGTTGGCAAGGAGTTTTCTTTCCCCCATATAAAAGTTGTGTTCCCCACAGCTCCGTTACAGCCATATACACCATTTGACGGGGAATTAAGTAATGTTTGGTTTGACCGACTGGCTATTGATTCTTCTGTACCGGAAGTGTTGGAAAGTATCGAAGCGATAGGGAAAGATATTAAAAAATTGATAAAAGAAGAAAATGATAAGGGTATCCCGAGTGATCGTATTATTGTTGGTATGTATTTTCAGACTTTTGTAACAAGTAGAACATTGTTAGTTTAAAATTTAAGGAACTAACAAAAACAAAATTTCAAATTATGCGAAATCCCACTGATTTAAAATTCACAACAAGATTGCATAATTTTGGAAGGCAAATCATAGTAATACCTTGAGTTGCAAGTAACTTATCTGCAAATGTTTTGCAAGACGAGCAAAAATTTTTAATAGATTTTAACTTGATAAACGAGTGAAGTCTTGTAATACCAGTACTTGTACGCTTTGTATGCTTGAGTGCTTTGGATTACGAACATGTTTCCAGAACGAACTATACTTGCAATCCAAGGTTTACTGCACTTTTATAACAAATAAAAGATGATGAGAGTGTGCAAAAGAATTAGCAAAATTAATTTTAGAAGTTCTAAAGTACAAAATAAGCATCAAAACAACAAAATCCACCAAAAACTTAAGAAATACAGTGGAATCTCAACTTATGAGCATAATTCGTTTCGTAAATGTGCTTGTATAGTAGAACCTCGATTATCCGGACCTCGATTATCCAGATTTTCGATTATCCGGATTGTTCAAAATACAATACTTTTTAATACATTTTGCGTCGTAATAAAAATATAATTTCACATATTCATAAATAATTTATATTCAAATTACATATTTCTATGGCACTGATCTGTCTGGACACTCTGTGGTGATATAATACGCGTTGTTACACGAACCGCTGATTATGGATATCAATCAAACCATTTGGAGCAGTATTTAAATATTTATTTTTAATATTACCGATATGTCATCGAAAAGAAAACGTGTTGTATTATCATTAAAAGACAAATGGGATATAATCATTGCTTTGAAACGCGGTGACTCGGGACGTTCTTTGTCTAATAAATATGGTGTTGGAATGTCAACGATCTCAGATATAAAAAAACAAAGTGAAAAAATTATGAAGTTTACTAATTGTTTAATTTCAGAAGATGGAACATCAGAGCGTTATGAAAAAATCAGGAAATTAAGAAGTTGAAGAGTGTATTTTTATGTGGTTCATACAAAGACGATCATCTAGACAGCCAATATCTGGTCCATTATTTTCGCAACAGCTAGCTTTGAGCAAAAATCGATAATTGAATTTCTTAATAAAAAATATTTTAATATTTAAGCTATATGTAAATCTAGACAAGTAAAAATTTCGATTATCCGGATTTTTCCTTATCCGGACTACCTTCATCCCCAATTAGTCCAGATGATCGAGGTTCTACTGTATTTTAAAACACTCGTATGTCAAAGCAAATTTCCCCATACTAAATAAAGGACACTCAATTTATTCCAAGATCCAAAATATTTGTATCAAAATAATTTATATAAAATATACATAGATTTTTTATATATTTAAATTTATAATAAAATACGTATCAAAATCACTTGATGGCTCAATAAAAATCTTTGTCTTTTTGTGGAAGTTTAACCAGGAACCTATCCCCGCATTTGCCTCTTTTTGAGATTTGATGAAAATATGACATTGTATTAGCTCATATAGAGCGTGTAGCTCACCTATCCGCCACTGATAACAATTCTCTCACAAAACTCGCAGCTCGCGAGAAAGAGAAAACCATCAGCTCAAGTTGTGAACGCATTGCAAGCGTGTAATGAGAATTCTCATGTTTGTGCATCTTATGTGTAGACTGCGGCTCATGACAAAAGTCATGTTTCAAAAAAATATTTTATTAGTGACATCTCTGGCGCAGAATACATACTACATGAATGATAATTTTTTTTAAGTTACACGGTTTTTTTGCTCGTATGTTGGGTCAATTTTTTTAAAAACAATTTGCTCGTATCTCGTAATACTCGTAAGTTGAGGTTCCACTGTACAAGAATAAGCATAAATTATATAAAATTCACAAAAGTTAGAAGCAAGTATAGAGAATAAGTAATTACAATTACCATCAACCGATTTATTTATAACATTTGAGTATTGGAAAACAGAATGCGGGAAGGATGTACTGTGGCTGATAAATATTAAAGGCAGACAGTATTATTGAAAATAATTTAATGTTTACTGAATTTATAAAGATACATATATTGTTTTGAATAATTATTCATTTTAATAATTATTTTATAATCAAAAGTATTATTTATCACAAAGGTTTGAATAAGTTAGGCTAATAAAATAGTGCATACATTGAAATGAATGCACAAATTGCTGCAATAAAAATCAAAGTATTTTTTCTAATGGTTTATTTATGTAGATTATTATTACTGCATCATTTTGAAACATGTGTCTATTGGATTAGGGTCTTTATTATTTTTCGAATTAACAAAGTTATTTTAGTATGAAAATTATGATTTTGATTGTGAAATATGTGTATGAATATTTTAAAATTATGACAAATTTTAAATAAAAAAAGGCTTGAATTAACGGGCTTCTATTGTATTTAAATTCACAGATTTTTATGACTTTCACTACTTTACCTCGGCCACAATAGTCAGCTATATATGGTACGGTGACCCGTGATGTTTGTGGAGCATTATGTAATCAAAATTGAATTTCAAAGAATTATTACTTAAATTATTAGGCTTTCTATTAGACTCAAATCAAAATGAAAATTTGGGACATTTTCACATATTTCAGTGTTGTCAGAGTTGACATTTCTGGCTGCATTACTACTCCCATTATTCATAAGTCTCGCTTACATGCTGTAAGAGTACATACATGATATTGCAGCTCGGAACCAGAATAATCCATTGGATATCTCTTGCTATATATCTTGCTACCCATTGGGACAATATGACCCATGAGAAGATTAAAAATCATCAACATACAGATTTGCTTCAAAGTCGAGATATATCTTCTCACTGGTCACTCCTATCTTTCTCCCTATTCAAGCGCACCAACATGTTTGTACAAGTTACCGTTTTTTGTCAGTAGTGACGTATCTGTGCTGGTGGTCACTTTACCTGCTGATATTTCCATGGATTTTGAGAGAATTGTGTAGTTCTGTAATATTTATAAACATATTTTTTATAGTCCATAAATTCAATGATAAGTCTATGTAATACTAAAACATCACAACAAAGAGATGCCAATATAAGTAACAATGGCAGCGATTTTAGTAGTGCCGACACAGAATCTATCACACATCCTAGAAAAATGCTCAAAAATTTAGTGGTGATGAGTCCAATAATCAAATAGCTCCTCCATCTCCGTCAAAATAACTACAATTACCTCCATGAAATCCTGTGAATATTATTTGGTCTGATAAAAAAAAAAATTCAGCCTCAAAGGGTTAATGCAATTTTTAATTAACTAACTAGTTTTTTTTAATTAAAAAAAAGAATGACAATACAAGAACTATCCAATGTCTCCAAAATTTGATAATTATTGCACTGCAGCTATTTACTAGATATTAATTAACAGAAATAATTATTTCATTACTTAAGTGGGAACACTGGCCATCTCAATTTTTTGCAATATTGAGGTGGCTTCATAGATAAGAGAGAAAATAGTATTTAATGTATTGTAAATAGCATTAATCATACAGAAAACTGTTTTATTCCTCTCCTCTCTTATCTATGTTCCTCTCCTAAAAAGTGATGAAAAATGAGATAGCCGGTGTTGCCACTTGGGTAAAAATTTACAAAGAATTACCAAATGTTGATGAGACAACTAAAGCAGACATTGAACAATATGAGCTTAATATTAAATGATCAAATGATTCAACGTCTGCATGGTTTTAGTTTAGCAGATTTGTGTGATTGTAACTGATAAAATATTAAACTGAAGCAAATTATGTATATTATATTACTGGATAAAAGTGGATTTTAATTGTTAACCAAAAGTATTAATAGTTGTGAAATGTTTTTTCAGGTGGTTTTTCTATGGGAGGAGCTTTAGCTTTGCATGTAGGCTACAGGTGGAATACACAACTCGCTGGAATATTTGCATTATCATCGTTTCTTAACAAGGATTCAGCAGTTTATAAAAATCTACAAAATAATCCTGCAAAAAGTAAGAATAATCATATTATTGTTTAAATTAAAAGTATCTTTATTTTTATAACCACTACATTTATCTTTTATATTGATTTTGATCTGAAAACTATTTATACCAGTCTCTGATCTATTTCTCTAATCAAAATGCTATGCACCCTGGCGTATTAAAGATTATTAACTGTATAATATCTTGCTTGGTCCTGGGAACCTTATTGTGGAATATCCTCATTTAAGGCAGTATGTGGGCACCGCTGTGGAGATGTAAATATAGTGGGTGAAGCTGCCCCTGATCCTCCGACACTGATTGGAATCAAAATATAAAACAGAGTGTTTAAAAACTGACTTATTTTTAGATTCATTTTTTAAAACATGTAATCAATCAATGTAATCTTCAAATATTCAGAATATTTTATTAACCTGTTAGCTGCTTAGAAAAATCGCAGGTGAAACAACATCATACCACCCATATTGGCGCCAAAATTCTTAAAATTCGAAATTCACAGGCTTACTTTTTTAAATTTAATATTTACATAAAACCATGAAAACGTTGGTATAACTACAAAAAATAAAAATACACGGGTATTATTTCACCATAAGTGTCCATCAACCGCGATTTCGTACGGTTTTGAGATGAAAAAAATAAAAGTTGATAATGTTATCAGGCCATAACACTTAGAACATTATTATTTATTTTATATTTGTTTTTTGGAACACGTAAACACAGAAAAAATGATGCCGCCGGCCGCAGTAATGGCCAATGCTGCTTAACGGTGCACTCACTGTATTTATAGTAAAATGCTTGTATATTAATTTTAATTAATAATTAAAAAATAATATCTTATTCACTTGAATTACTTGGCAACAAAAATGAGAAATATCGTGAACGTACATCAAAATCTAGCTGATAATTTACTCAAATTGGAATGTTCCAGATACTTTCCAACTTATTGCGCCTTCATCATCGGACTTTGCAATAGTAATGAGCATATCAGGAATGTCTAAAAACTCAGCAACAAAATAAGTCACCCTCTGCCATTTTGTAAAGTAAAAATAAAATCAAAAAAGTTTTTGAAAATTCGATAACTGTAAAAGTATCAGCACTTTGACGTCGACATGAGAGTATGTGTGTTAAATCTTTAAATTAAATTAAATTGCGATCTGGCAATGCAAAAATAACCGCCAACTGTCAATTTTGTATGGAGGAAAAATGTCAATTATTACAGAATACATAAACAATATTACAACTTTAATTCTCGTTGAAGCTCTTACCAGAGGAGGACTGAAATGATTTGACACGTACCAGTTCATTGTTTCGTTTCCTGTAGCATTCTTACTGTAGCGTCGCCCTCGAGTTTGAAGAAAAATTTTATATTTCTTATTTATTCTTTCAGCTCCAGAATTACTACAGTTTCATGGGGGAGCAGATGATTTAGTTCCTTTAGACTCCGGAAAGAAAACTTTTCAAAAGTTAACATCCCTCGGTGTAAATGGAAAATTCTATACTGAGAACAATATGGGTCATTCAGTTAATCGTCAAGAATTGTCCAGTTTACACTCTTGGATCTTACAACATCTTCCGGCAGTGTGATATGATACATTTATTATTCGGTATTTTAAATCTATTACCAAACAATATGTTTACAACATTGTTAAAATTTTGTTATTTAGTTTGATAGTCGATATCAAAAAATTTGTTAATACATTTTATAAGACATTTTATTTTCTTGTTTCATTTATACTTCTCCAGCAGGAATTTATATAAAAGAGGATTTTTATAATTTGAAAGTTGGAATGAATCAATATGTATTGATTAACATTTAGTAGAAATAAAAATAATTTTTTTTTTTTTTTTTATTTAATATAGAAGTACCCATTTTACATCTGTATCAGTTATGAAATATTTACAGTGGTACCTCGGTATGCATCCTTAATCTGTTCTAGGTCCTTAGACTTTACCAAATTAATTTTTCCCGTAAGAAATAAAGGTAAAATAATTAATTCGTTCCCATAAACAAAAATCCTATTGTTACTGGCATATTATACATTGATAGGGTTGTACAATCATTTAAACACGGCTTAATACTAAAATATATAAATTCAAAAGCAATTAGATGAAATAAAGGACTTAATAGCGTTTTTGTTTTTCACAAGTCCCGGATTCGCATGCAACCTTTTCTTTTCACCTCCATGGTGATCCTGACCATTTTCCCCGTTGCTTGGCTCTTCTCATTAGCTTTCTTAGAACTCGTGCTGAATGAATTTACAAAAAAATTATGCGAAAAAACACAAAATCATGTGAAAATTCAGAGTTATAGCGCAGATTGTTCACTGAATAGTAGAAACAGTTGTATTGACGCTTGTGGGCAGTCGTGGTAGAGAGATGTCCCCTTTCCAAAAACCGAATTCAGGTGAATGAGAATGAGGACGTAAGCGCGCACCATTTGACACACGCGAGTTGTATTCCAAACAAAGGTTTTATTGGGCAAAAAATTGAGTAATGAATCACTGAATATGTACATACCTGACTTTGTTGGTGCTGTGCGAGTCTAATATATATAAATCAGCAAATGTAGACATAGTTCCTAAAAGATTGCATTAATTTTGAAAAAACTGGGTCTTGAGCGTTGCACTCAAATAAAAAATTACTAGCGGTTATTAAAAATATTAGATTAAATAAAATTTAGCTTAGTTTTATGTAAGTAGGTACATATAAATTTAAAATACGAGATCTGTTTAACAAACATTAAATTTATTGAAAAAATCTAATTTTATTGCACAATTGCTTATATACTATTTGAAGAATGAGTTCTAATTTATAACTACGATACGAATATACATTCTTCAGATGGCCTGTAGTTCGAATAGTGACGGATTCTGAAAAAAAATTAAAATAACAATTTCGCGATTGGAAATATGATTACCTACTTATCACACATCTACAAAAATGTAAAAAATTTTTGAGTTACAAAATCTATTGATTACATGATTTTATTTGCATATGTGTATAAATACATGTTAGCATAGTCAATCCTTTCTGTTTAATTTCAAAGATATTAAAATCTGACAAAATGAATATGCAAATCTAAATCAAAATGTTATTTTTAGTGTGTGCATTGAACATTATCTAAAATAATTAGTATTTCTATTCAAAACTATTTTTGAAAATCCAAAAATCATTTGCTGTTCCATTCTAAATAACTGATCTAAACAGCACCGTGATACCAATTTAATTATAAAATTCAGATTCAGTCCGGAATAAATTTGATTCTAATTTGTGTTAAAAAATCTCTAATTAAAATGTTGGCTTCCTATTTTTAAAAAATGAGTCAAAGTAAAAAAAGCTTATTGTATTTTTTGCTTTGTTATTTTGTAGGATAAACTTTCAAATAATTTTTCTTTATGTGGACGATTTTATTAAATTGAGTCAGTGGCAGTACAGTTTTGAAATACATATATTACCTTCAGCTGTTGGATATATTCAACTTGGTGTGGCTGCTTGATTATTGCAAAAGCTTCTTCGGCTACATCTAGCTCTCGGTGTTCCCAAGCTAAAGCAGCCAGGCAAGCCCATAGTGATTCATCTTTAACTATTCGACACAGCTAAAATTCATTCAAGGAATTTTATCTTTTTAATAATAATTATAATTAATATTTTAATTTATCATTGTTTTATTAACCATTTATTGAATTAAAAAACATCTACCGGTTTCGAAAAATATCATTTTCTTCAGGATGTCAATAACTAATCAAAAACATATGTTATTGTTTCTTTAACAAAATCTATTTTTAAAAAACGATAATTATTTACAAAATAAATTTAGTACCTATCTCAAATTATTACTTGATACAACATTACTAATTAAGGAAAAAATTAACTTCAATGTTTACAGGTAAACGACTAATTTTTTTTGTTACTTAGTTGCTATTAGGTGTAATACATAAGATTTAGAAATGATTTGCCCGTACGTCTTTTAATAATTTCAGAAATTCAAAGTATAGCCGAAACCATTATTTTTCCTCATTCCTGAGATGACCGCATGTAACTCCTTGATTTACAAGTAAACATAAAATTTTCTTTGATACCGAGTTGTTCTTAAGTGTAATACATAAGTTTTAGAAATAATTTTCAACGTATGTCTTTTAATAATTTCAGAAATTCAAAGTATAGTCGAAACCATTTTTTTTCTCATTCCTGAGATGACCGCATTTCACTCCTAGATTAACAAGTAAACATAAAATTTTCTTTGATACCGAATTGCTTTAAGGTGTGTTACATAAGATTTAGAAATAATTTTGCCCGTACGTCTTTTAATATTTTCAGAAATTCAAAGTATAGCCAAAACCATTTTTTTTCTTCCTTCTTGAGATGAACGCAATTAACTTTAATGTTTACAGGTAAACAATTAATTTTCTTTGTTACTTAGTTGCTAATAGGTGTAATACGTAAGTTTTTGAAATGATTTGCCCGTACGTCTTTTAATAATTTCAGAAATTCATAGTATAGCTGAAACCATTATTTTTCCTCATTCCTGAGATGACCGCATGTAACTCCTTGATTTACAAGTAAACATAAAATTTTCTTTGATACCAAGTTGCTGTTAGGTGTAATACATAAGTTTTAGAAATAATTTTCAACGTACGTCTTTTAATAATTTCAGAAATTCAAAGTATAGTTGAAACCATTTTTTTTCTCATTTCTGAGATGGCCGCATTTAACTCCTATATTTACAAGTAAACATAAAATTTTCTTTGATACCGAGTTGCTTTTAGGTGTGATACATAAGATTTAAAAATAATTTTGCCCGTACGTCTTTTAATAATTTCAGAAATTCAAAGTATAGCCAAAATCATTTTTTTCTTCCTTCTTGAGATGAACGCAATTAACTTCAATGTTTACAGGTAAACGATTATTTTTTTTTGTTGCTTAGTTGCTATTAGGTGTAATACATAAGATTTAGAAATGATTTGCCTGTACGTCTTTTAATAATTTCATTAATTAAAAGTATAGCCGAAACCATTATTTTTCCTCATTCCTGAGATGACCGCATTTAACTCCTAGATTAACAAGTAAACATAAAATTTTCTTTGATACCGAGTTGCTTTTAGGTTTGTTACATAAGATTTAGAAATAATTTTGCCCGTACGTCTTTTAATAATTTCAGAAATTCAAAGTATAGACAAAACCATTATTTTTCTTCCTTCTTGAGATGAACGCAATTAACTTCAATGTTTACAGGTAAACGATTAATTTTTTTTGTTACTTAGTAGCTATTAGGTATAGTACATAAGATTTAGAAATGATTTGTCCGTACATCTTTTAATAATTTCATTAATTAAAAGTATAGCCGAAACCATTATTTTTCCTCATTCCTGAGATGACCGCATTTAACTCCTTGATTTACAAGTAAACATAAAATTTTCTTTGATACCGAGTTGCTGTTAGGTGTAATACATAAGATTGAGAAATGATTTGCCCGTACGTCTTTTAGTAATTTCAGAAATTCAAAGTATAGTCGAAACCATTTTTTTTCTCATTCCTGAGATGACCGCATGTAACTCCTTGATTTACAAGTAAACATAAAATTTTCTTTGATACCAAGTTGCTGTTAGGTGTAATACATAAGTTTTAGAAATAATTTTCAACGTACGTCTTTTAATAATTTCAGAAATTCAAAGTATAGCCAAAACCATTATTTTTCTTCCTTCTTGAGATGAACGCAATTATCTTCAATGTTTACAGGTAAATGACTAATTTTTTTATTTAATTAGTTGCTATTAGGTGTAATACATAAGTTTTTGAAATGATTTGCCCGTACGTCTTTTAATAATTTCAGAAATTCAAAGTATAGCTGAAACCATTATTTTTCCTCATTCCTGAGATGACCGCATGTAACTCCTTGATTTACAAGTAAACATAAAATTTTCTTTGATACCGAGTTGCTGTTAGGTGTAATACATAAGTTTTAGAAATAATTTTCAACGTACGTCTTTTAATAATTTCAGAAATTCAAAGTATAGTCGAAACCATTTTTTTTCTCATTCCTGAGATGACCGCATTTAACTCCTAGATTAACAAGTAAACATAAAATTTTCTTTGATACCGAGTTGCTTTTAGGTTTGTTACATAAGATTTAGAAATAATTTTGCCCGTACGTCTTTTAATAATTTCAGAAATTCAAAGTATAGCCAAAACCATTATTTTTCTTCCTTCTTGAGATGAACGCAATTAACTTCAATGTTTACAGGTAAACGATTAATTTTTTTTGTTACTTAGTTGCTATTAGGTGTAATACATAAGATTTAAAAATAATTTTCAACGTACGTCTTTTAATAATTTCAGAAATTCAAAGTATACTGAAACCATTATTTTTCCTCATTCCTGAGATGACCGCATTAACTCCTGATTACAAGTAAACATAAATTTTCTTTGATACCAGTTGCTGTTAAGTGTATACATAAGTTTAGAAATAATTTTCACGTACGTCTTTTAATAATTTCAGAAATTCAAAGCATAGCCAAAACCTTTTTTTTCTTCCTTCTTGAGATGAACGCAATTAACTTCAATGTTTACAGGTAAACGATTAATTTTTTTTGTTACTTAGTAGCTATTAGGTATAGTACATAAGATTTAGAAATGATTTGTCCGTACATCTTTTAATAATTTCATTAATTAAAAGTATAGCCGAAACCATTATTTTTCCTCATTCCTGAGATGACCGCATTTAACTCCTAGATTAACAAGTAAACATAAAATTTTCTTTGATATCAAGTTGCTGTTAAGTGTAATACATAAGTTTTAGAAATAATTTTCAACGTACGTCTTTTAATAATTTCTGAAATTCAAAGTATAGACAAAACCATTATTTTTCTCATTCCTGAGATGACCGCATTAACTCCTATGATTTACAAGTAAACATAAAATTTTCTTTGATTACCGAGTTGCTGTTAGTGTAATACATAAGTTTTAGAAATAATTTTCAACGTACGTCTTTTAATAATTTCAGAAATTCAAAGTATAGCCAAAACCATTATTTTTCTTCCTTCTTGAGATGAACGCAATTAACTTCAATGTTTACAGGTAAACGATTAATTTTTTTTGTTACTTAGTTGCTATTAGGTGTAATACATAAGATTTAGAAATGATTTGCCCGTACGTCTTTTAATAATTTCAGAAATTCAAAGTATAGCCGAAACCATTATTTTTCCTCATTCCTGAGATGACCGCATGTAACTCCTTGATTTACAAGTAAACATAAAATTTTCTTTGATACCAAGTTGCTGTTAGGTGTAATACATAAGTTTTAGAAGTAATTTTCAACGTACGTCTTTTAATAATTTCAGAAATTCAAAGTATAGTCGAAACCATTTTTTTTCTCATTCCTGAGATGACCGCATGTAACTTCTTGATTTACAAGTAAACATAAAATTTTCTTTGATACCGAGTTGCTTTTAGGTGTAATACATAAGATTTAGAAATAATTTTGCCCGTCCGTCTTTTAATAATTTCAGAAATTCAAAGTATAGCCAAAACCATTTTTTTTCTTCCTTCTTGAGATGAACGCAATTAACTTCAATGTTTACAGGTAAACGATTAATTTTTTTTGTTACTTAGTTGCTATTAGGTGTAATACATAAGTTTTTGAAATGATTTGCCCGTACGTCTTTTAATAATTTCAGTAATTCATAGTATAGCTGAAACCATTATTTTTCCTCATTCCTGAGATGACCGCATGTAACTCCTTGATTTACAAGTAAACATAAAATTTTCTTTGATACCGAGTTGCTGTTAGGTGTAATACATAAGATTGAGAAATGATTTGCCCGTACGTCTTTTAGTAATTTCAGAAATTCAAAGTATAGTCGAAACCATTTTTTTTCTCATTCCTGAGATGACCGCATGTAACTCCTTGATTTACAAGTAAACATAAAATTTTCTTTGATACCGAGTTGCTTTTAGGTTTGTTACATAAGATTTAGAAATAATTTTGCCCGTACGTCTTTTAATAATTTCAGAAATTCAAAGTATAGCCAAAACCATTTTTTTTCTTCCTTCTTGAGATGAACGCAATTAACTTCAATGTTTACAGGTAAACGATTAATTTTTTTTGTTACTTAGTTGCTATTAGGTGTAATACATAAGATTTAGAAATGATTTGCCCGTACGTCTTTTAATAATTTCAGAAATTCATAGTATAGCTGAAACCATTATTTTTCCTCATTCCTGAGATGACCGCATGTAACTCCTTGATTTACAAGTAAACATAAAATTTTCTTTGATACCAAGTTGCTGTTAGGTGTAATACATAAGTTTTAGAAGTAATTTTCAACGTACGTCTTTTAATAATTTCAGAAATTCAAAGTATAGTCGAAACCATTTTTTTTCTCATTCCTGAGATGACCGCATTTAACTCCTAGATTAACAAGTAAACATAAAATTTTCTTTGATACCGAGTTGCTTTTAGGTTTGTTACATAAGATTTAGAAATAATTTTGCCCGTACGTCTTTTAATATTTTCAGAAATTCAAAGTATAGCCAAAACCATTTTTTTTCTTCCTTCTTGAGATGATCGCAATTAACTTCAATGTTTACAGGTAAACGACTAATTTTTTTTGTTACTTAGTTGCTATTAGGTGTAATACATAAGTTTTTGAAATGATTTGCCCGTACGTCTTTTAATAATTTCAGAAATTCAAAGTATAGTCGAAACCATTTTTTTTCTCATTCCTGAGATGACCGCATGTAACTCCTTGATTTACAAGTAAACATAAAATTTTCTTTGATACCGAGTTGCTTTTAGGTTTGTTACATAAGATTTAGAAATAATTTTGCCCGTACGTCTTTTAATATTTTCAGAAATTCAAAGTATAGCCAAAACCATTTTTTTTCTCATTCCTGAGATGACCGCATGTAACTCCTTGATTTACAAGTAAACATAAAATTTTCTTTGATACCGAGTTGCTTTTAGGTGTAATACACAAGAATTATTAATAATTTTGCCCGTACGTCTTTTAATAATTTCAGAAATTCAAAGTATAGTCGAAACCATTTTTTTTCTCATTCCTGAGATGACCGCATTTAACTCCTAGATTAACAAGTCAACATAAAATTTTCTTTGATACCGAGTTGCTTTTAGGTGTGATACATAAGATTTAGAAATAATTTTGCCCGTACGTCTTTTAATAATTTCAGAAATTCAAAGTATAGCCAAAACCTTTTTTTTTCTTCCTTCTTGAGATGAACGCAATTAACTTCAATGTTTACAGGTAAACGATTAATTTTTTTTGTTACTTAGTTGCTATTAGGTGTAATACATAAGATTTAGAAATGATTTGCCCGTACGTCTTTTAATAATTTCAGAAATTCAAAGTATAGCCGAAACCATTATTTTTCCTCATTCCTGAGATGACCGCATGTAACTCCTTGATTTACAAGTAAACATAAAATTTTCTTTGATACCGACTTGCTGTTAAGTGTTATACATAAGTTTTAGAAATAATTTTCAACGTACGTCTTTTAATAATTTCAGAAATTCAAAGTATAGTCGAAACCATTTTTTTTCTCATTCCTGAGATGACCGCATTTCACTCCTAGATTAACAAGTAAACATAAAATTTTCTTTCATTCCGAGTTGCTTTTAGGTGTGATACATAAGATTTAGAAATAATTTTGCCCGTACGTCTTTTAATAATTTCAGAAATTCAAAGTATAGCCAAAACCATTTTTTTCTTCCTTCTTGAGATGAACGCAATTAACTTCAATGTTTACAGGTAAACGACTAATTTTTTTTGTTACTTAGTTGCTATTAGGTGTAATACATAAGTTTTTGAAATGATTTGCCCGTACGTCTTTTAATAATTTCAGAAATTCAAAGTACAGCCGAAATCATTTTTTTTCCTCATTCCTGAGATGACCGCATTTAACTCCTAGATTTACAAGTAAACATAAAATTTTCTTTGATACCGAGTTGCTTTTAGGTGTAATACACAAGATTTATTAATAATTTTGCCCGTCCGTCTTTTAATAATTTCAGAAATTCAAAGTATAGCCAAAACCATTTTTTTTCTTCCTTCTTGAGATGACCGCATTTAACTCCTAGATTTACAAGTAAACATAAAATTTTCTTTGATACCGAGTTGCTTTTAGGTGTAATACACAAGATTTATTAATAATTTTGCCCGTCCGTCTTTTAATAATTTCAGAAATTCAAAGTATAGCCAAAACCATTTTTTTTCTTCCTTCTTGAGATGAACGCAATTAACTTCAATGTTTACAGGTAAACGATTAATTTTTTTTGTTACTTAGTTGCTATTAGGTGTAATACATAAGTTTTTGAAATGATTTGCCTGTACGTCTTTTAATAATTTCAGAAATTCAAAGTATAGTCGAAACCATTTTTTTTCTCATTCCTGAGATGACCGCATTTAACTCCTAGATTTACAAGTAAACATAAAATTTTCTTTGATACCGAATTGCTTTTAGGTGTGATACATAAGATTTAAAAATAATTTTGCCCGTACGTCTTTTAATAATTTCAGAAATTCAAAGTATAGCCAAAATCATTTTTTTCTTCCTTCTTGAGATGAACGCAATTAACTTCAATGTTTACAGGTAAACGATTAATTTTTTTTGTTACTTAGTTGCTATTAGGTGTAATACATAAGATTTAGAAATGATTTGCCCGTACGTCTTTTAATAATTTCAGAAATTCAAAGTATAGCCGAAACCATTTTTTTTCTCATTCCTGAGATGACCGCATGTAACTCCTTGATTTACAAGTAAACATAAAATTTTCTTTGATACCAAGTTGCTGTTAGGTGTAATACATAAGTTTTAGAAATAATTTTCAACGTACGTCTTTTAATAATTTCAGAAATTCAAAGTATAGGCGAAACAATTTTTTTTCCTCATTCCTGAGATGACCGCATTTAACTCCTAGATTTACAAGTAAACATAAAATTTTCTTTGATACCGAGTTGCTTTTAGGTGTAATACACAAGATTTATTAATAATTTTGCCCGTCCGTCTTTTAATAATTTCAGAAATTCAAAGTATAGCCAAAACCATTTTTTTTCTTCATTCTTGAGATGACCGCATTTAACTACAATGTTTACAAGTAAACGATTATTTTTTTTTGTTGCTTAGTTGCTATTAGGTGTAATACATAAGTTTTTGAAAAGATTTGCCTCTACGTCTTTTAATAATTTCAGAAATTCAAAGTATAGCCAAAACCTTTTTTTTTCTTCCTTCTTGAGATGAACGCAATTAACTTCAATGTTTACAGGTAAACGATTAATTTTTTTTGTTACTTAGTTGCTATTAGGTGTAATACATAAGATTTAGAAATAATTTTGCCCGTCCGTCTTTTAATAATTTCAGAAATTCAAAGTATAGCCAAAACCATTTTTTTTCTCATTCCTGAGATGACCGCATGTAACTCCTTGATTTACAAGTAAACATAAAATTTTCTTTGATACCAAGTTGCTGTTAGGTGTAATACATAAGTTTTAGAAATAATTTTCAACGTACGTCTTTTAATAATTTCAGAAATTCAAAGTATAGTCGAAACCATTTTTTTTCTCATTCCTGAGATGACCGCATTTAACTCCTAGATTAACAAGTAAACATAAAATTTTCTTTGATACCGAGTTGCTTTTAGGTGTGATACATAAGATTTAGAAATAATTTTGCCCGTACGTCTTTTAATAATTTCAGAAATTCAAAGTATAGCCAAAACCATTTTTTTTCTTCCTTCTTGAGATGATCGCAATTAACTTCAATGTTTACAGGTAAACGACTAATTTTTTTTGTTACTTAGTTGCTATTAGGTGTAATACATAAGTTTTTGAAATGATTTGCCCGTACGTCTTTTAATAATTTCAGAAATTCAAAGTATAGTCGAAACCATTTTTTTTCTCATTCCTGAGATGACCGCATTTCACTCCTAGATTAACAAGTAAACATAAAATTTTCTTTCATTCCGAGTTGCTTTTAGGTGTGATACATAAGATTTAGAAATAATTTTGCCCGTACGTCTTTTAATAATTTCAGAAATTCAAAGTATAGCCAAAACCTTTTTTTTCTTCCTTCTTGAGATGAACGCAATTAACTTCAATGTTTACAGGTAAACGATTAATTTTTTTTGTTACTTAGTTGCTATTAGGTGTAATACATAAGATTTAGAAATGATTTGCCCGTACTTCTTTTAATAATTTCAGAAATTCAAAGTATAGCCGAAACCATTATTTTTCCTCATTCCTGAGATGACCGCATGTAACTCCTTGATTTACAAGTAAACATAAAATTTTCTTTGATACCGAGTTGCTGTTAGGTGTAATACATAAGTTTTAGAAATAATTTTCAACGTACGTCTTTTAATAATTTCAGAAATTCAAAGTATAGTCGAAACCATTTTTTTTCCCATTCATGAGATGACCGCATTTCACTCCTAGATTAACAAGTAAACATAAAATTTTCTTTGATACCGAGTTGCTGTTAGGTGTAATACATAAGTTTTAGAAATAATTTTGCCCGTACGTCTTTTAATAATTTCAGAAATTCAAAGTATAGCCAAAACCATTTTTTTCTTCCTTCTTGAGATAATCGCAATTAACTTCAATGTTTACAGGTAAACGACTAATTTTTTTTGTTACTTAGTTGCTATTAGGTGTAATACATAAGTTTTTGAAATGATTTGCCCGTACGTCTTTTAATAATTTCAGAAATTCAAAGTATAGCCGAAACCATTATTTTTCCTCATTCCTGAGATGACCGCATGTAACTCCTTGATTTACAAGTAAACATAAAATTTTCTTTGATACCGAGTTGCTGTTAGGTGTAATACATAAGTTTTAGAAATAATTTTCAACGTACGTCTTTTAATAATTTCAGAAATTCAAAGTATAGTCGAAACCATTTTTTTTCTCATTCCTGAGATGACCGCATTTCACTCCTAGATTAACAAGTAAACATAAAATTTTCTTTCATTCCGAGTTGCTTTTAGGTGTGATACATAAGATTTAGAAATAATTTTGCCCGTACGTCTTTTAATAATTTGAGAAATTCAAAGTATAGCCAAAACCTTTTTTTTTCTTCCTTCTTGAGATGAACGCAATTAACTTCAATGTTTACAGGTAAACGACTAATTTTTTTTGTTACTTAGTTGCTATTAGGTGTAATACATAAGTTTTTGAAATGATTTGCCCGTACGTCTTTTAATAATTTCAGAAATTCAAAGTATAGCCGAAACCATTATTTTTCCTCATTCCTGAGATGACCGCATGTAACTCCTTGATTTACAAGTAAACATAAAATTTTCTTTGATACCGAGTTGCTGTTAGGTGTAATACATAAGTTTTAGAAATAATTTTCAACGTACGTCTTTTAATAATTTCAGAAATTCAAAGTATAGTCGAAACCATTTTTTTTCTCATTCCTGAGATGACCGCATTTAACTCCTAGATTAACAAGTAAACATAAAATTTTCTTTGATACCGAGTTGCTTTTAGGTGTGATACATAAGATTTAAAAATAATTTTGCCCGTACGTCTTTTAATAATTTCAGAAATTCAAAGTATAGCCAAAATCATTTTTTTCTTCCTTCTTGAGATGAACGCAATTAACTTCAATGTTTACAGGTAAACGATTAATTTTTTTTGTTACTTAGTTGCTATTAGGTGTAATACATAAGTTTTTGAAATGATTTGCCTGTACGTCTTTTAATAATTTCAGAAATTCAAAGTATAGCCGAAACCATTATTTTTCCTCATTCCTGAGATGACCGCATGTAACTCCTTGATTTACAAGTAAACATAAAATTTTCTTTGATACCGAGTTGCTGTTAAGTGTAATACATAAGTTTTAGAAATAATTTTCAACGTATGTCTTTTAATAATTTCAGAAATTCAAAGTATAGTTGAAACCATTTTTTTTCTCATTCCTGAGATGACCGCATTTCACTCCTAGATTAACAAGTAAACATAAAATTTTCTTTGATACCGAGTTGCTTTTAGGTTTGTTACATAAGATTTAGAAATAATTTTGCCCGTACGTCTTTTAATATTTTCAGAAATTCAAAGTATAGCCAAAACCTTTTTTTTTCTTCCTTCTTGAGATGAACGCAATTAACTTCAATGTTTACAGGTAAACGACTAATTTTTTTTGTTACTTAGTTGCTCTTAGGTGTAATACATAAGTTTTTGAAATGATTTGCCCGTACGTCTTTTAATAATTTCAGAAATTCAAAGTATAGCCGAAACCATAATTTTTCCTCATTCCTGAGATGACCGCATGTAACTCCTTGATTTACAAGTAAACATAAAATTTTCTTTGATACCGAGTTGCTGTTAGGTGTAATACATAAGTTTTAGAAATAATTTTCAACGTACGTCTTTTAATAATTTCAGAAATTCAAAGTATAGTCGAAACCATTTTTTTTCTCATTCCTGAGATGACCGCATTTCACTCCTAGATTAACAAGTAAACATAAAATTTTCTTTCATTCCGAGTTGCTTTTAGGTGTGATACATAAGATTTAGAAATAATTTTGCCCGTACGTCTTTTAATAATTTGAGAAATTCAAAGTATAGCCAAAACCTTTTTTTTCTTCCTTCTTGAGATGAACGCAATTAACTTCAATGTTTACAGGTAAACGACTAATTTTTTTTGTTACTTAGTTGCTATTAGGTGTAATACATAAGTTTTTGAAATGATTTGCCCGTACGTCTTTTAATAATTTCAGAAATTCAAAGTATAGTCGAAACCATTTTTTTTCTCATTCCTGAGATGACCGCATTTCACTCCTAGATTAACAAGTAAACATAAAATTTTCTTTCATTCCGAGTTGCTTTTAGGTGTGATACATAAGATTTAGAAATAATTTTGCCCGTACGTCTTTTAATAATTTGAGAAATTCAAAGTATAGCCAAAACCTTTTTTTTTCTTCCTTCTTGAGATGAACGCAATTAACTTCAATGTTTACAGGTAAACGATTAATTTTTTTTTGTTACTTATTAGCTATTACGTGTAATACATAAGATTTAGAAATGATTTGCCCTTACGTCTTTTAATAATTTCAGAAATTCAAAGTATAGCCGAAACCATTATTTTTCCTCATTCCTGAGATGACCGCATGTAACTCCTTGATTTACAAGTAAACATAAAATTTTCTTTGATACCGAGTTGCTGTTAAGTGTAATACATAAGTTTTAGAAATAATTTTCAACGTACGTCTTTTAATAATTTCAGAAATTCAAAGTATAGTCGAAACCATTTTTTTTCTCATTCCTGAGATGACCGCATTTCACTCCTAGATTAACAAGTAAACATAAAATTTTCTTTCATTCCGAGTTGCTTTTAGGTGTGATACATAAGATTTAGAAATAATTTTGCCCGTACGTCTTTTAATAATTTGAGAAATTCAAAGTATAGCCAAAACCTTTTTTTTCTTCCTTCTTGAGATGAACGCAATTAACTTCAATGTTTACAGGTAAACGACTAATTTTTTTTGTTACTTAGTTGCTATTAGGTGTAATACATAAGATTTAGAAATGATTTGCCCGTACTTCTTTTAATAATTTCAGAAATTCAAAGTATAGCCGAAACCATTATTTTTCCTCATTCCTGAGATGACCGCATGTAACTCCTTGATTTACAAGTAAACATAAAATTTTCTTTGATACCGAGTTGCTGTTAAGTGTAATACATAAGTTTTAGAAATAATTTTCAACGTATGTCTTTTAATAATTTCAGAAATTCAAAGTATAGTTGAAACCATTTTTTTTCTCATTCCTGAGATGACCGCATTTCACTCCTAGATTAACAAGTAAACATAAAATTTTCTTTCATTCCGAGTTGCTTTTAGGTGTGATACATAAGATTTAGAAATAATTTTGCCCGTACGTCTTTTAATAATTTGAGAAATTCAAAGTATAGCCAAAACCTTTTTTTTTCTTCCTTCTTGAGATGAACGCAATTAACTTCAATGTTTACAGGTAAACGACTAATTTTTTTTGTTACTTAGTTGCTATTAGGTGTAATACATAAGTTTTTGAAATGATTTGCCCGTACGTCTTTTAATAATTTCAGAAATTCAAAGTATAGCCGAAACCATTATTTTTCCTCATTCCTGAGATGACCGCATGTAACTCCTTGATTTACAAGTAAACATAAAATTTTCTTTGATACCGAGTTGCTGTTAGGTGTAATACATACATTTTAGAAATAATTTTCAACGTACGTCTTTTAATAATTTCAGAAATTCAACGTATAGTCGAAACCATTTTTTTTCTCATTCCTGAGATGACCGCATTTCACTCCTAGATTAACAAGTAAACATAAAATTTTCTTTCATTCCGAGTTGCTTTTAGGTGTGATACATAAGATTTAGAAATAATTTTGCCCGTACGTCTTTTAATAATTTCAGAAATTCAAAGTATAGCCAAAACCTTTTTTTTTCTTCCTTCTTGAGATGAACGCAATTAACTTCAATGTTTACAGGTAAACGACTAATTTTTTTTGTTACTTAGTTGCTATTAGGTGTAATACATAAGTTTTTGAAATGATTTGCCCGTACGTCTTTTAATAATTTCAGAAATTCAAAGTATAGCCGAAACCATTATTTTTCCTCATTCCTGAGATGACCGCATGTAACTCCTTGATTTACAAGTAAACATAAAATTTTCTTTGATACCGAGTTGCTGTTAGGTGTAATACATAAGTTTTAGAAATAATTTTCAACGTACGTCTTTTAATAATTTCAGAAATTCAAAGTATAGTCGAAACCATTTTTTTTCTCATTCCTGAGATGACCGCATTTCACTCCTAGATTAACAAGTAAACATAAAATTTTCTTTCATTCCGAGTTGCTTTTAGGTGTGATACATAAGATTTAGAAATAATTTTGCCCGTACGTCTTTTAATAATTTCAGAAATTCAAAGTATAGCCAAATTTTTTATTTTCTTCCTTCTTGAGATGAACGCAATTAACTTCAATGTTTACAGGTAAACGACTAATTTTTTTTGTTACTTAGTTGCTATTAGGTGTAATACATAAGTTTTTGAAATGATTTGCCCGTACGTCTTTTAATAATTTCAGAAATTCAAAGTATAGCCGAAACCATTATTTTTCCTCATTCCTGAGATGACCGCATGTAACTCCTTGATTTACAAGTAAACATAAAATTTTCTTTGATACCGAGTTGCTGTTAGGTGTAATACATAAGTTTTAGAAATAATTTTCAACGTACGTCTTTTAATAATTTCAGAAATTCAAAGTATAGTCGAAACCATTTTTTTTCTCATTCCTGAGATGACCGCATTTCACTCCTAGATTAACAAGTAAACATAAAATTTTCTTTCATTCCGAGTTGCTTTTAGGTGTGATACATAAGATTTAGAAATAATTTTGCCCGTACGTCTTTTAATAATTTGAGAAATTCAAAGTATAGCCAAAACCTTTTTTTTTCTTCCTTGAGATGAACGCAATTAACTTCAATGTTTACAGGTAAACGACTAATTTTTTTTGTTACTTAGTTGCTCTTAGGTGTAATACATAAGTTTTTGAAATGATTTGCCCGTACGTCTTTTAATAATTTCAGAAATTCAAAGTATAGCCGAAACCATAATTTTTCCTCATTCCTGAGATGACCGCATGTAACTCCTTGATTTACAAGTAAACATAAAATTTTCTTTGATACCGAGTTGCTGTTAGGTGTAATACATAAGTTTTAGAAATAATTTTCAACGTACGTCTTTTAATAATTTCAGAAATTCAAAGTATAGTCGAAACCATTTTTTTTCTCATTCCTGAGATGACCGCATTTCACTCCTAGATTAACAAGTAAACATAAAATTTTCTTTCATTCCGAGTTGCTTTTAGGTGTGATACATAAGATTTAGAAATAATTTTGCCCGTACGTCTTTTAATAATTTGAGAAATTCAAAGTATAGCCAAAACCATTTTTTTTCTTCCTTGAGATGATCGCAATTAACTTCAATGTTTACAGGTAAACGACTAATTTTTTTTGTTACTTAGTTGCTATTAGGTGTAATACATAAGTTTTTGAAATGATTTGCCCGTACGTCTTTTAATAATTTCAGAAATTCAAAGTATAGCCGAAACCATTATTTTTCCTCATTCCTGAGATGACCGCATGTAACTCCTTGATTTACAAGTAAACATAAAATTTTCTTTGATACCGAGTTGCTGTTAAGTGTAATACATAAGTTTTAGAAATAATTTTCAACGTACGTCTTTTAATAATTTCAGAAATTCAAAGTATAGTCGAAACCATTTTTTTTCTCATTCCTGAGATGACCGCATTTCACTCCTAGATTAACAAGTAAACATAAAATTTTCTTTCATTCCGAGTTGCTTTTAGGTGTGATACATAAGATTTAGAAATAATTTTGCCCGTACGTCTTTTAATAATTTGAGAAATTCAAAGTATAGCCAAAACCTTTTTTTTTCTTCCTTCTTGAGATGAACGCAATTAACTTCAATGTTTACAGGTAAACGACTAATTTTTTTTGTTACTTAGTTGCTATTAGGTGTAATACATAAGTTTTTGAAATGATTTGCCCGTACGTCTTTTAATAATTTCAGAAATTCAAAGTATAGCCGAAACCATAATTTTTCCTCATTCCTGAGATGACCGCATGTAACTCCTTGATTTACAAGTAAACATAAAATTTTCTTTGATACCGAGTTGCTGTTAGGTGTAATACATACATTTTAGAAATAATTTTCAACGTACGTCTTTTAATAATTTCAGAAATTCAACGTATAGTCGAAACCATTTTTTTTCTCATTCCTGAGATGACCGCATTTCACTCCTAGATTAACAAGTAAACATAAAATTTTCTTTCATTCCGAGTTGCTTTTAGGTGTGATACATAAGATTTAGAAATAATTTTGCCCGTACGTCTTTTAATAATTTGAGAAATTCAAAGTATAGCCAAAACCTTTTTTTTTCTTCCTTCTTGAGATGAACGCAATTAACTTCAATGTTTACAGGTAAACGACTAATTTTTTTTGTTACTTAGTTGCTATTAGGTGTAATACATAAGATTTAGAAATGATTTGCCCGTACGTCTTTTAATAATTTCAGAAATTCAAAGTATAGCCGAAACCATTATTTTTCCTCATTCCTGAGATGACCGCATGTAACTCCTTGATTTACAAGTAAACATAAAATTTTCTTTGATACCGAGTTGCTGTTAAGTGTAATACATAAGTTTTAGAAATAATTTTCAACGTATGTCTTTTAATAATTTCAGAAATTCAAAGTATAGTTGAAACCATTTTTTTTCTCATTCCTGAGATGACCGCATTTCACTCCTAGATTAACAAGTAAACATAAAATTTTCTTTCATTCCGAGTTGCTTTTAGGTGTGATAC
The DNA here is from genome assembly GCA_031772225.1 of Eubasilissa splendida. Taxonomy (NCBI): domain Eukaryota; kingdom Metazoa; phylum Arthropoda; class Insecta; order Trichoptera; family Phryganeidae; genus Eubasilissa; species Eubasilissa splendida. The sequence goes on along the minus strand of CM062846.1, from coordinate 28,223,790 downwards.
ATAAGATTTAGAAATAATTTTGCCCGTACGTCTTTTAATAATTTGAGAAATTCAAAGTATAGCCAAAACCTTTTTTTTCTTCCTTCTTGAGATGAACGCAATTAACTTCAATGTTTACAGGTAAACGACTAATTTTTTTTGTTACTTAGTTGCTATTAGGTGTAATACATAAGTTTTTGAAATGATTTGCCCGTACGTCTTTTAATAATTTCAGAAATTCAAAGTATAGCCGAAACCATTTTTTTTCCTCATTCCTGAGATGACCGCATTTAACTCCTAGATTAACAAGTAAACATAAAATTTTCTTTGATACCGAGTTGCTTTTAGGTGTGATACATAAGATTTAGAAATAATTTTGCCCGTACGTCTTTTAATAATTTCAGAAATTCAAAGTATAGCCAAACCTACTTTTTTCTTCCTTCTTGAGATGAACGCAATTAACTTCAATGTTTACAGGTAAACGATTAATTTTTTTTGTTACTTAGTTGCTATTAGGTGTAATACATAAATTTTAGAAATAATTTTCAACGTACGTCTTTTAATAATTTCAGAAATTCAAAGTATAGTCGAAACCATTTTTTTTCTCATTCCTGAGATGAACGCATTTAACTCCTAGAATAACAAGTAAACATAAAATTTTCTTTGATACCGAATTGCTTTTAGGTGTGATACATAAGATTTAGAAATAATTTTGCCCGTACGTCTTTTAATAATTTCAGAAATTCAAAGTATAGCCAAAACCATTTTTTTTCTTCCTTCTTGAGATGAACGCAATTAACTTCAATGTTTACAGGTAAACGATTAATTTTTTTTGTTACTTAGTTGCTATTAGGTGTAATACATAAGTTTTTGAAATGATTTGCCTGTACGTCTTTTAATAATTTCAGAAATTCAAAGTATAGCCAAAACCATTTTTTTTCTTCCTTCTTGAGATGAACGCAATTAACTTCAATGTTTACAGGTAAACGATTAATTTTTTTTGTTACTTAGTTGCTATTAGGTGTAATACATAAGTTTTTGAAATGATTTGCCCGTACGTCTTTTAATAATTTCAGAAATTCATAGTATAGCTGAAACCATTATTTTTCCTCATTCCTGAGATGACCGCATGTAACTCCTTGATTTACAAGTAAACATAAAATTTTCTTTGATACCAAGTTGCTGTTAGGTGTAATACATAAGTTTTAGAAATAATTTTCAACGTACGTCTTTTAATAATTTCAGAAATTCAAAGTATAGTCGAAACCATTTTTTTTCTCATTCCTGAGATGACCGCATTTCACTCCTAGATTAACAAGTAAACATAAAATTTTCTTTGATACCGAGTTGCTTTTAGGTGTGATACATAAGATTTAGAAATAATTTTGCCCGTACGTCTTTTAATAATTTCAGAAATTCAAAGTATAGCCAAAACCTTTTTTTTTCTTCCTTCTTGAGATGAACGCAATTAACTTCAATGTTTACAGGTAAACGACTAATTTTTTTTGTTACTTAGTTGCTATTAGGTGTAATACATAAGTTTTTGAAATGATTTGCCTGTACGTCTTTTAATAATTTCAGAAATTCAAAGTATAGCCAAAACCATTTTTTTTCTTCCTTCTTGAGATGAACGCAATTAACTTCAATGTTTACAGGTAAACAATTAATTTTTTTTGTTACTCAGTTGCTATTAGGTAAATCTTATGTAACACACCTAAAAGCAACTCGGTATCAAAGAAAATTTTATGTTTACTTGTTAATCTAGGAGTTAAATGCGGTCATCTCAGGAATGAGAAAAAAAATGGTTTCGACTATACTTTGAATTTCTGAAAATACTAAAAGACGTACGGGCAAATCATTTCTCAATCTTATGTATTACACCTAACAGCAACTCGGTATCAAAGAAAATTTTATGTTTACTTTTAAATCTAGGAGTTAAATGCGGTCATCTCAGGAATGAGAAAAAAATATGGTTTCGACTATACTTTGAATTTCTGAAATTATTAAAAGACGTATGTTAAAAATTATTTCTAAAACTTATGTATTACACCTAACAGCAACTCGGCATCAAAGAAAATTTTATGTTTACTTGTAAATGAAGGAGTTACATGCGATCATCTCAGGAATGAGGAAAAAAAATGGTTTCGGCTATACTTTGAATTTCTGAAATTATTAAAAGACGTACGGGCAAATCATTTCAAAAACTTACATATTACACCTATTAGCAACTAAGTAACAAAGAAAATTAATCGTTTACTTGTAAACATTAAAGTTAATTGCGTTCATCTCAAGAAGGTAGAAAAAAAAAAATTTCGGCTATACTTTGAATTTCTGAAATTATTAAAAGACGTACAGGCAAAGCTTTTTCTAAATCTTATGTATCACACCTAAAAGCAACTCGGTATCAAAGAAAATTTTATGTTTACTTGTTAATCTAGGAGTGAAATGCGGTCATCTCAGGAATGAGAAAAAAAATGGTTTCGACTATATTTTGAATTTCTGAAATTATTAAAAGACGTACGGGCAAATCATTTCTAAATCTTATGTATTACACCTAATAGCTACTAAGTAACAAAAAAAATTAATCGTTTACCTGTAAACATTGAAGTTAATTGCGTTCATCTCAAGAAGGAAGAAAAATAATGGTTTTGGCTATACTTTGAATTTCTGAAATTATTAAAAGACAAACGGGTTAACAAATAAAACAATGTTAACAAATAAAACTGTGGATTTTAACCATAAAGTTAATTTTGCCAATTTAAAAAAAAATATATAATTAACTTTTCTAATGTAATAATAAGGACGTTAGCGATGAGACAATCCGTGATTGTAGTTGTGATTGGTGTTCGATTGTAACGATGATTGATAACTATTTATTAATAATTCGGCGAGCAATCTCTGGTACACTAGAAACTAAACCTTTATTGTTAAATCATAGTTAGTAATCATAATCACAGTTTATCTCATCACTAAAGGATACCGTTCATAAAATAAAAGTTTGCTAACTTATAATGTGCAAAATTTTGAAAGAGTACTCCAATCAGAGCACTGGACATAAAAATGTTCAAAAACATAATTTTGTGTTACAAATAATTTTTTGGGTGAAACTATACACTGACATAATTATGTATAACTTCATGCCAAAATATTACAAATTTTATATTCCTGGTTTTCAATCAAAATTGTAAGTTCCGCATGTTTACATACAGTGGCCGTATATTGAAATCTTGGGAATTCATTGTAGGCATTTCAAAAATTTAGAACTAGCATATGACTAGCATCATAAAACTCATCACTGACATCATAACCACGAGACATCAAATTTATAATCACAAGTGCGCATGCGTAGATGTACGATAATGTATATGGTCGTTATTGGTTTTAAAAGATGCTTACGATAAGCGGGAACATAATAAATTATATTAAGTAATTATAATCATGCTATAAATGAACTATAACGAGGATTATTTATTATTTACATAATCAAATTCGGTATCAGAAATTAAAGATAACTTTTGACTTCTTGTGAAAATGCGACAAAGTTGTTTGGGATTAGATGTCGGGTGGCGCGAGGTAGGCGACATCTAGGGGTGTATCTTCACTTATAGTAATAAACATAACCTCATGAAATGTTATAATTCTGGATAAATGAATATACCTTGAGAGCTCGGGACCACTGGTTGGCTGCCACCTTCCTCGCGAGCTGAGCAGGGAATGGGGAGATTGCAATGTGTAACAGGGAGCCATCTCCTCTTCTTACAACAGCTCTACCTTCTTCTATACTGAGTAGTGTGGGATTCTTACCCAGGTCACTGCATCAGAACACGTCAAAATAAAAAATACAGAATACAAATGTCACATACATCAGACAATATTATATTATTACATAATAGTAACAATATTGTAGTTTGTAAAATAAAATAAATGGAAAAATTATTTATTCATATATATATTTTTTAATTTAATTAGGTACAACATTTTGATTCTCTCTTTTGTGTCTACCACCATACATAATTAAACGACGCGCAATATATCTAGTCCCTCGCTCCCTTGCACATTTTTGAATATCCGTTTCTGACGAACCAACACATCCCAAAGACCATTCTCTCCCCAGCTAGCTTAGAGTATTGACATCGTCCTGCGTGGATTTCAGATTTCATTGATATAACTCAGCTCGATTTTAAAGAGCTGTAATTTGAAACCGATCCATCGTGATTCATCATCCAAGATATTTATACATATCTTATTTATTATTGCGTAGTGCATTGATCACCCTTACGCGTTCCATGTGGTCTCGTTTACATTGTCGTGTTGAGCCTATTGCAATATAAATTCCGATTTCGCCAAGGAACACTCGGAGCTCGCCTTATCCATCAACTCGTGCTAAACGCCACCTGTACTCTGCGGCCTCTGTGCAGGCATTCCCCATTCATCTTCAGGTTTACTAAATAGTCTTCAAGGTATTTATTGAACATTTAATATAAAGTAAAATCAGTGAGTGATACGGCCTACGAGGCGTCCATATCTGTTACCGCCACTCTGGCACGCTGATCTGCAATCACGTTAATTACTTGGTGTTAAGAAATATAAGCTAGCCCGCCTCCTATAAGTATCTGTATCTGTTGTATGCTATTCTACTATTCATCTTTGTTTTATTGTTTTGTTGTACCATACTGTAAATTTCATATCCACCATATTTTGTTGATAACATTTTGCACCTCATATTTTAATAAACTGTACCAAATCTTTTTATTGAAATGTTCCTCATTTGTATGACATTGACTCACAGCCCATTTTGAGCACAGAATATCTCACGTCTACACACTGAGCTTACCGGAAGGGATATACCTTGTAACATCACTTGTTTATTTTACCACCACGAGAAAGACACCTCTACAGTCTTCACTGCTTAAAGAGATTTTTTATCAATGTTATTTGAACCCTTTATCTATACAAGAGTCTACATCGTAAACGTATGTTTACATTGGGTATGTTAAATATTCTTGAAGCTTGCAAATTGCTACTTTTTTCTGTTATTCTTGACCATGATCTTGAATTTCATATTATAACTATGTCTATTGCTTTTTCTCATTTGTTTTTGTCATAACAACATCGTTATGACAAAAACAATGTGCATAGTTAACACGTAATTCTTTAAGACTCAAATATAACGTAAATCCCGTATTTAAAAAAAAAATTATGTCAAAAAACATTGCGTTATATTTGTGCTATTACATTAATTTCTTACATTTATTGTAATAATAATAGTGGCTTATATTGATTCAAATCGTGGCTTATTTTCTAGTTACTGGAAATGCTAGAACATTAGGAATGGTCTCGGTTTTATTTCTTATAAAAATGATGCACTGATTAAAGGACTGAGTTTGCTTAATATACACACTAATTGTTTACCTGACATCTCTGTGAATTGTTGTTAGAGTGAGAAAAGCTGGTGCTCGAGGACATCCAAATATAGTCAGTCTACCTTCTTGCAGTCCCACTAATACAGCCGCGTCCTCGCACCAGCAAATGCCACCAACCTGAACAGCTAAAACATGGAAAAATTATATTAACTCAATGATTTTAAAACAACACCAGTGCTCGATCCTATCCAAATAGTTGATTCTAATATTATGCTGATTAATTACAGCAATGTTTGGGTGCCATTTCTTGATTAAATTTTGCATTTTGGCCCAAGTCAGCCATTCCATAATTTCAGTAGTTGGAACCAGGCCATCATCTTCCTTTTCCTCGTCTGATGAAATTTCTCTTATTGCTTCAGCTTTCTGTTCTTGACAATTATAGACAACTAATCTTAAAATCATCTTGAATCACCACCCAAGACTGACTGACTCACGTGGCAGGTGGGACGAATATCGACTTTTCGGACGAATATCAAACAAAAATTTAGACGATAAATAGGACGAATATTGAGGGTCCATTGTATTTAGGTTATTTTTGATCTCTGATATTTAAATTAGAAAAAACTTACAAAGAAAATAATTGAATGCAACATAAAAGATATTAAGTTATACTCTACATATTATTAAAGCCGTAAGCTATATTTCCAAAAGTTTATGTGTCACGATGTAACCGACTTTGTCACACACTAGAATCGCTGTAACTCTATTCTCCCTCGTGCGATATGCGTTATGAAAATTTTGGCAGACAGCCGAAGATTGACATAAACTTTTTCCCCTTGACACATTTTTCCTCTTTTAATTGCGTGGGGATTTAGTGATTTTTTGGTGATATTTCACCTTTTCACTTTTTTCTCAGTCTGTGCACACGCAATTTTTATTTTTTAACATTCCGCGTATAGACTGCCGCGTACTCGAATTTATGTGTACCATTTCAACTTCAGTACTATTTATTTTACCTACAAAACGCCGCGTCAAAGATTGATTTTTTACCGGCCCTACCTATATCCGAAAAAATTTGGCCCGAAAGCGACACGAATTACCCCAAAAATCCAAGTTCACAGATTTCATATAGCTAATAGCCTATAATAATGTCGTTAAAACATGGCGCCGAAGACTCTGATTCGTCCAATTCATAATATAATAAGTCTGACAGTTAATTCACAATGGCGGATGAAGAACAGACGTTTTCTTTGACTTCTAACAATGAGATAATTTTTTCAATTTTGGCGCAATTTTTGACGTTTGATACGTGATGATTTTATTTCGTACATACGATTGTAATAACAGCTGTTGAAATTTTTCGCGGGTTTTTTGTTAGATTGATATTATTGATGTCAGGGTTGACGTTTAATTTTTATCATAGATAAGATTTATTCATAGGTAATTCAACGCCATAATTATCGTACGAACACTAATAAAATACTTGAATACGCGACATTTTTGAGGGCTTCAGGAATACATTTTTAATTTATGTTAATTACAATAATGTTTCATCTCGGAGTATTTATTTTATATGTTCTTCAAAATTAGATAATTTAAAAATTTCAAAAGCTACCGTAGTTTTGAAAGTTATCAAAATTGCGTAATTTTGTCATTCTTCAAAATTGCATAATTTTGTCATTCTTCAAAATTGCATAATTTTGAAATTTCTTAAAATGGCATAATTTTGAAATTCCTTATAATTGCGTAATTTTGAAATTCCTTAAAATGGCGTAATTTTGAAATTCCTTAAAATTTCGTAATTTTGAAATTCCTAATAGTGTAATTTTGACATTCCTCAAAATTGCGTAATTTTGCTAATTATATAATTAGCTTTCGACCGTGAAAGAAATAGAACATGCTTATTTATATATCCACGAGAATTATAAAGGACTCCCCCATCCACCCCCCATGAATAACTAATTTCGTTAAATGATGCATTATCTTGCGTATGCTATCAGCGCCGGTGCAGTCCTGGGGTCACATTTGGAACCCTAGTGTACAAAGCCCTGTGCATAGACGAAAAAGGCTGCAAAGAAAGATCTTCAGTCGTCTCGGACTACCCTTGCCATTGGACCAATCTCACCATTATTCCAAGACCAACACCTTAAACAATCCCACGCACACAGGCGTCTGTCATGGCCATCCCGAGAAACGAGGAACCGCCGAAGAATAAAGGACTCCTTTAAAATAAGTATAAAAAAAGCATAGCTAATAATTTAAATATAAGATATAACGAGCATAAATGAAAAACGCCTAATTGTCATATAATATGTATTGCTTATTATTTGAATTAAAAAGATATCTCGTGGACACATTATGACTTTCTTAGTCAGTTTTAGTACAATATTTAAATTTTAATGTTCTGGTGATAGGTAAATATCATCATCATCATCGTCTTAATCGCCACCTTCTTTGATTTTCACAAACGACGTGGATGATAGAACGCCGCACAGTATAAACAATCGGAACGCTTCTTTGCGTTTATATATTTACACGATAAACATCATCATTATTATCGTCTAAATCGCCACCTTCTTCTTTGATTTTCACAAACGACGTAGAGGATAAAACGTCGCACAGTCCCAGATAATTGGAATGCTACCTCGAGTTTATTTTTTATTTACACGAATATTATCATTATCATCGTCATCAAGGTTAGGTTAGGTTATACTACAGTTTAGCGGACGGACTGTTAGTTTGTTTAAATAGTATTAAGCTTCAACACAGAAATTACAAATGTATCCAGAATGTAACAATATTTGGGGGTTAGGACAGTGGTTAAATGAGAGAAATGTGATTGGCGTGTTGAGGTGTTTATTGTGATGGATATAACAACGAAGACATATAGAATTGTAGCGACCATAATTCAAATCTACCGCCATCTCAGTCGGCATCGACGCTAGCGACAGCGCTGCCGGCTGCTGCCACAAATCTGGCTCAATTCACCGCCAGACAGTCTCTCCAGTTTCAGCGTTTCACAAGGGCGGTCTTGCCGGCTCGCCTTAGCCGAGCAAGACCACCAATTCGTTTCATTTCATAATTTCTTACATCGTCATTCACTGTATTCATTTCTGTCTGTCTTCATCGCATTTATCATTTGTCACAATAAACCTCAACACGCATCAATCACACATTTGTATTTCATTTAACCACCGTCCTAACCCCCAAAGAATTAAAGAAATGAATGAAGGTGTAGAAGGTGGACGTGTATTATGAAATGAAATGAAGCGAGTCGGCGGTCTCGCTCAGCGCGCGCGGGCCGGCAAGACCGCCGTTGTGAAACGATGAAACTGGAGAGCTGCTTGATGGTGAATGCAGGGTGAATCATTGAACCAGACTTGTAGCAGCAGCCGGCAGCGCTGCCGCTAGCGTCGATGCCGACTGAGATGGCGGTGAATATGAATTCTGATCGCTACAAATATATTTATTTTAAAGTGCGTCTTTAAATTTACCAATAACTACATTATTTACAACAAAATGGCACATTATTACTTTCTTAGTCAGTTTTAGTTCAATATTTGTTTTTAAAACTTTTGGAGATTGACAAAAGTGTACTGTGTCTGTCTTACAAGTGTTTGTCATATAGTTTTTATGTAGAAAACCCGATTTTATGAATAAAATATATTTTTTTATGAGTATAAATGAAAAACGCCTGTTTGGCGCAATTTGTATACCATCTAGCGTTGATGATTAGTATTCCACAGGCGCATTGCTTATTATTTGAATTAAAATAATATCTCGTGGACACATTATGTTTTAGTTCAATATTTAAATTTTAAAGTTCTAGTGATAGATAAACGTGTAACGGATATAATTTTTTATCTTTCATTTTCTTCTTATTTTCCTATCAAAACACTTTTTATAGTTTTATCAAAGTGTATTAACGATTTTTTTTTTAAATCTGGAGATTGACAAGAGTATTGCGTCTCTGCAGGGTAGGTTTGAAACCGTGCGGTTGCAGCGGGTAATCTAGTATATTATTAAAGAATATAATTGATATATTAGTGAATATTTTACATTTAAAATTTTTGTATAAATAATTCCAAATCAAAATAGAGACTCAGATAATAGAATTGCTTATGCTTACCTAATTTATGAAATTTAATTTTGGGTTCTTTCACAGAAGCTATATAAAGGTCTTTGTTAAAATCGATAAGAGCTAATTGTCGCTCAGTTGGTGGTCCAGATTGGCTCAATAAAATCTCAGAAATTGGCATCGAATGTGTCACTGTAGTCACGGAGTGGTCAGTAGAGCTGCGAACGGCAAGTCCAGTCGGAAGGTCAAACATATGAGTAACTGAAAAGGAAAAAAGTTTATATTTGCGACATGTGAAGTAATTCTTGAATGCTTGGCTGATTTATAATATATTCTGGGGTTTGGAATCCTGCTGAAGAGCAGAATATGAAAAGCAAAGGTGTTCCAGGCAAAGTTGGATACTTATAAATCACCACCAACCAGAAAAGTCAACAATTTTAAAGTGGTTTCAAAAATTGACAATACAAAGTGGAACAGTTAAAAATTACGTATTATATAATCACAATTATTTGGACATTCAACCAGTTAAAGTTACTTTAATACCCGTTCCAAACCTAATTAATAACATGTTAATAATTAAAACATCCTGCAAATCTAATGTAAAAAAGTCAATAAATTAAGGGTTTCTTCTGAATAACGGCCTGTGTTTTTTTAAAACTTTAGAGGAACACAATAAAAGTCATCGCTAAATTAGGGAAACACCCTTTTGCCTAGAAGTAACATAGACTGTTATTCCGTCAAACTCTTATGGCAGTTGATTTATTAAGGGAATCAATGTTACTGGTCGAAAGTTTAACATTAACACTACTTTCCATTATAATTATTCAAATAATTGGGTGATAACAAAACGAGCCGATGTGTGAATGGAACAATAAAAAATAAAACAATGAACGCAACTGTGACATAGACCATTGTTCCAATTATGGAACTCACGATTCCAATTGTGTAAAATGGCGTAGCAACGAAATCTGTTGGTTTCCGGAGGAACTTACTTAAGGACTGTAACGGAAGCTACATAGAATGTTATTCAGTCAAAAATCCGATTTCGCTAAAAATGTAACATAGATCGTTATTCGGCCGAACCCTTCAGATATTGAATTTCGAATATGGTATTTTGGTAAATATTTAAAAATATTAATAAAATATTTTTGTGTTTCTTGAAAAACTTGATTGTAGACTTGAAAAAGGTTTAATGTTGTTGTACATTTTAACTAACGTTTTGGGTCATTTTGATCTATGACAGCCATCATGTCTGGTCCAAGGGTGATGGAGTTCTTGGCCAGTATGTCTAATCTCATGGATCCCCAGCGTGGACTTGCGATAAGACGGCCCAAATAACTATAGACGTTCACACTTGAGCGCTCCACCAAACAGAAACACCTGAAGGGTATTACATATATTAAAATAAGGAAGCATTTCAATTAGGTTTATGGAGATATGATAAAAGTATGAAAATCCAAACTGCTCGGGGATTTGAGGGTCCAGATTTCTAGATTTTCAGAAAATTTCAATTTTAGAGAACAAATTTAAGACGATGCAAATACCAAAAAAATGTATTAGAACATACATAAATTGACTAATTATATTATTAATGCACTGTGAGGAGAACCGGCAGAGAGGATGGAATGCCATACCACACCACTCTCATCTCATCCCAATTCATACATTTTCTCATGCAAGCTCTTTAATTTTTGATACTTTTAACATGACCATCTTTCAATGTGTATCTGGTTTACTTGGTCAAGCCAAGTCTTCTGCATTATTTCTGGTATCATCAGCAGTCGCATATATCTTTTAAAATACTTTAATTATTCTAGCTTATTTACCACAAAATACAGCATGTTTAATTGTTGAAAATGTTTTTATAAAAAAATACACTACATAATTGACAAAAACTTGCGTGCATCTGTGACGCTTCAATCGGAACATTCTCAAGTGAGCAAAAGTACAAAAAAGACCATGAAATTTCAAAAAGTATCAAAAGATTCTCATATTCAGTTTCCTGGATTATGGATTTTTAGACATTTCCTGTATTGTAATACATACATATTTATAAATAAGTATAAAAGTAAAACTAGATTCTGTACAATAACATAAAAATTCAGGCATCAATTGTAACACATATGTACATACATAAACGTTACATACAAATTAAAAATAATTTGGATTCACAAAAAATTGTAAAATTTACATAATCTCAATTAGTTTTACTTTTCACTAAGTCACTAAGCTAGTACTCTTACTCAAGCATACAATTATACCTAAACATATTGCCAATGGCTAAATAGGGTAACTGTTTTGATTTTTTTGTTTAATTTTATTGTGTAAAGTCTTATGCAGATAAAAATTTAATTAATTGTTGGGGTTTGATTCTAGTTGGAAATACGTACACTATTATACATTTCACATAATCATTATTATTTAAATAAAGTTATGAGTATGAAGGCATGTTACATTGACATCTTACTTACTATTGCTTGGGTTATAAAAATAAAATTTACTTGGATGGCACTTAGTGGGAATTTGAACTATTGTTAAAGGTGAAATTTAGCTGCACATTAAGAATAAGGATTGAATTTTGAAAATCAGAATTAAAATATATGTTAACATTCAATATTTATGTCATGTTGTAACTCAAAATATGGTAATGATCAACTGGAACTTTGTCAAATCAAGGTGACATCATGCAGCTAACCTTTCAGAAAGATTAATCAAACAGATATTTCCTTCTTTTAGATCAAATATAACAGGTGTATTCCAGCTGACAGATGAGTGTATATAACACTGTTTCGCCGTGACAGCCACCAAATGACCGTGTCCCATTGCCATCTGTATAATCCGGTTGGGGAAGTCTAACTGGTCAGTAGTGTCGTTTGCAATATCTTTTATTATCATGGTTTTACGACCGGTCAATGTACATGCATAGTTTTTCCAGTCCAATTGCCTAGAAATAAAATTGATAATGTTTTTTTTATTTCTAATTTAAAGCCATTACCGACTTAATAAAAATGTATTCATTTACATATTTTAATTTTCTTTCTCAAAAATGGGAATATGTGCTATAAATTTATATTTCTGAAAATAAATAAATTTGAAACTGCATAGGTACCAATTATCTTGAATTATAATATTTCTTGTGCATTTAATAAATATATGATTTTAAACCTTTGTATGACGTGAGCAAACAAAACATGTCCATTTGCGCATCCAGCTGCAATTTGTGTCCCATCAGATGACCAGGAAATACTTTGAATGCTGCCAGTTGTCGGTCGCTCTAAGCAATGGGACCACTGTAAATTGGATTGATAGAAAATAATTAAAATATATTTTTTAAAGTTTTGATACATATTTACAGCTTAGAATGAGATGGCCATTTTTCTAAATATGTAAATATTTGTAAGTTATCCTGATGTAATAATTTTTTTAAACCCACCCCAGTGCAGTCACAGAGCCTCAAAATATTATAACCAGCAATAGCAAACAGGTCCCCAGCAGGTGCCCAGCTGACAGACATTATTGGAGTGTCATGCTTTAAGCTATTGAATAACTGCTGTCCAAACAGATCCCAGCTCTGAAAACATAAAAGAGAAAAAATATTTCAAATGTTTATTCTTAAGAAAATCTATAAATGCTCAGCGCAGGAGTCCAATACTTTATTTTTATTTTTATAAATGTGACATTCTCTCAGGAACATTAAACTAGTCATGCAGGCTTAATTGGCCTGACTGTGGAGAGGAATATTATAAAACATATCTTCCGGTATTTGCAGCAATTTACAACATACCATATTATTATTATTACTTTTTTAATTTTAAAAATATAACATGCCATATATTTTAATACCAGATTCTGCATTCTACTTATTTCTCAATTTTAAGTGTGTTTATTATACATACACACACATATTTAGAAATATTATTAGGTACCCACATATTATAAAAAATAATATATGAATATCAATTACCTTATAAACTCCATCTTCACCTCCAGAAAGTATCAGATTTTTGTTAAAATTCCATGCAACTGAAAGAATCAAACCCTCGTGGGCTTTCCACTGCAAAAACAACATAATTAATATATACCGAATTATGAAATAAAATTAAAATACAAAAACAAAAAATATCTCAAAAGTAATAATTTATAAGTGCCTTCTTGTCTATCGCTAATTTCCACATTCTACAGGTTTTTCGATGCCACTTATAAACATGTTGGGATATAAACTTAATGAAAGATGATTATTAATTAACTAAGGTAAAATGTTTTGTGTTTATGTAAATGCCTTCGATAGCGGATACCCAGGTTTCCAATTAACAATAAGCACACGTATGATATATGAACTGCACTAATCTTTTATTTTCGCTGTCTTTCTGGTCCGATGTTGTTGTTCTTTTAGCTGGGTTGTCTTCTTTAGATTTCGACCGACCGAAACGCGCACTGGTGGTTTATTTGAACCACTGGACGTAAATGGATGTAAAAGGAATGATGCCTGTCGGTTACTGTCTTCTAAGCTATCCGAAAAAGAGTGGAAATACTCACACACACACGTGTACATTATTATAAAACAAGAAATCCATTGGTGCAAATCGAAGTAACAAGGCGTGTAAACAGTTTGCCTCAGCACGAGCGAAGCCCAGTGAGGCAGATATTAAAATATTTACATGTATATATAACGTTTTAAATAAATATATGTTCTTTTCAATATATTCTTTGTCTACTCAAAATCTCCCATTCTACATCACAATTTTTTAAACATGATAATCCTTGCTGCATGTGATCAGGCATTGTCATGGTGTAATATGATGCCTCGCCTGTTAATTAATCATGGTTTTTTAAGTGAGATTGATTGTCATTCCATCAATATATTATTTCCAATTCCAATAATATTTTAGTCTATTGTGAATGAAATGATCACAAGGACATATGTACTCTGAGGTACCGAAATCAGAAGTTAGAAATGTTGCGTATGTTACCACACATCTAAAAAATATACATATGTATATGTATACATTATTACATATAAAACCAAAATTTTAACCTGTAACGTTCTTGAATTTCCCTGTAAATGTGTGATGACAAGATTGTTTGCCTGTGCATGGAGAACAGATGATCCCATAGGGCCCCAAGTAGCGCAGTATACGGGGACCCCTGCATTCGCAACCACAGACCTAGCCAAGCCGCTCCTGGACCATACCTTCAGCAGGCCATCTTCCCCAGCTAAAGTTATGTCAATACAACTATGGTAAATGCGATATTACTAGAGTTAAAGTCAAAGCAACGTGATTAATTACTTTAATAAATTAATAAATATTCATTGTTATCCAGACGAAACTGTAAGTGAATTCTTTTCTTGTGATTGAGGTGATGGTGGAAAAGCTTTCCGAGCTTAGTGCAAGATTAATATATTTGAGTGTATAACCTGTTAAAAAGCCTGCACCATCAGGACTCCACTGGCCGGCCAAGCAAGCTCCTTCATGAGCATTTACAGACTTTTCAATACGACCATTTTGAGTCAGAATGTGAAACCTAAAGATTAATCTGCTTTTAAGAACATTTTTTATGCATTTATTATTTTATTTATAACTAGTTTTAAGTTGCTAGGCCCTGAGGGTAGATATGTTGTGGCCACTGTGTGGCCATATGGTGGATGCTAAGCGGCCATGACTGTTATCTTTTCAACAGAAAAAATGTTATTACTATATTATACACAGTAATCAAGGCGACATGAAAATTCTGAAAAGTTTTATTACATGATTCCAAATTTATTTTGGTTGTAAAAGTAATGTTGGAATCAAAAGGTGGAATTATAGATTATTCTACTATAGTGTAAATAATAAATGATGTAATTCTAATATTTTATGATAATTTTTATTTTATTTTACCTCCCATCCGCTGTTGTTAATAAAATGCTTTCTTGAGATTGTTTGTTTCCACTAAGTCCTGTTCCTATTTTAGGAAATAAATTAATGCTAGTTGGAAAAAAACTGTCCGGTAAGGTGGTAATAAGCATTGTTTCACCAGTTACCAAATTCCACTTCAGTAAGGAATGGTCATCACTGTAAATATGATAATATATATTCATTTATAAACAAATATTTAAAAATAAATTACTCAAACAAATATCTATCTAGTTAATCTAATTGGTGAGGCTTCAAAACTCGGAGAAAAAAATTGTTACATATCAAGACTATGCATAAATATGACAAGATAATATTTGAAAAATATGTTTTCAACCACATAATTATAATCTGATAACTTGTGAGAATTTTCTTTCAAGTACTGGATGAAAATTATCACCTGCAAGAATACAATTCTTCTGGATTATTCCAGCCAACGCAAGATACAATATTTTTGTGTTTTGGATCAGCTGAATAAGATATTTTTAGCTTCATATTTCAGTTCAATTATTCTTGTTCATATCATTGAAAAATTAGTTCAAATACTTTGTTGACAAAATTTCACACTGTTGTCACGGTTACCGCCATAGATAAGGTTACCACCGAATTTTAATGTTACCTTAGACAGAAAAATATAAACCAAATGTTCTGAAAATAAATGTTCAAGTACAAAGTACCGATGTTCACAATATATATTTTTCAAAACAAAAACCTTACTAATAGAATTTGAAAATAATCTGATTCGCTTGTATTTTGAATTGTGGGTTGTCTGAAATATAATAAAGCCATGATTATTAATAACCTTATTATATTTCTTATTACCTTTCCCGCTAAAATATCTTTACTTATTTAAAATATTATAAATGTTTAAAGATTTGATAAATGTACTAATTTTCATAATTTTTCTGAGGAAAAAGAGTATTTATATTTATTGTTTTAAAATATAATTTATTGTACAGTTTCCTATTGGAATGTTCTTTAAGAATTATATTTATTAAATTATTTTGTAAAAAATATTTATAAATGATTTACTTAACCAGTTAACATATTTATTTTAATAATTGATTTATTTCATTAATTAAATGTACCAGTTTTGAAAAGTTCAACTAAACAATGCTAAACATAAAAAAAACTTATCAAATACCTTACAGTTAAGCAATATTTAAGCAGTTTTCTTAAAAATGTGCAATTTAACATTGGAAAAATGTACATTATAATTAATAAACAAATTTGTAGCGAACTATCAAGTTATTAAAGATTTCTAGATCAGCAAGTGGTCTTAAAAGAAAGACACATTGGGTAAAAGTACAATGCACAAAAATTGTTTAAAAAATAAGTCAAGAAAACAAATTGCAAGCATAATTTCTTTAGAATTAACACTAATTTTGATAATTTCACATAAATATCAATTTTAAATGAAATAATTTTTTGAATATTATCATTTTTCACACATTCACAGAAAGGTTCATTTTTTATAATGATTTGACGGGTAAACAAATAAACGTAGCGTTATGGCATATGTGTATATGTATTTATCAGTAGTGTTCACTAGGTATGGATTTAGTTCATGCTGCTAATATTGATGCTGTAAAAAACATTCATCTTATAATTTATGTAATACGATATATAGTATTTAGTGATTGAAATAATATTTTTGTAAATACGTTTAAAATATTTTTATCATAATAAAAATAAAATGAATTATGAGAAAATTTGTTGTACCAGGATTATATTTATCACATTTATATTAAACATTTTATTTAGTGGTGAAAAATCATTGCATCGTGGAGATGGGGCATTAGGTACTTACACTGTTTTTTTATTTTTTATAGTAAGGAATAACATTATTTATTACTAGCAAGAAAAATCATCACATGTGTTTATAATATAACCTCAATTTACTGTCAATTTGCAATTTCTCCGGCGTCTCGTGTAGTCCTATATAATTAGTGATTTTTCTAGTATTTTGTGTTTATTTTACAATGGAAGACTTACCAGATCTAAGTAGTGATGAAGAATGCTTCGAAGATGATGAGTGGGAGGAGATGGAGCAAACACACAATTTACTGGAGTGTCTTTTCTGCAAGGAAACGTTTTCAAACGTAAATAAAGGTTTCGATCATTGCAAAACTCTACATAATTTTGACATCTCATTTCTTAAAATAAAACATGGTATGGACTTTTACTCTTATATTAAAATGATAACGTACATCAGAACAGTGAAGTGCGACGCTATTACTATTATGAGTGCTCTTAAACCACTTTGGTCAGATGATATATATTTAAAACCTGTCAGAGAAGAAGATTGGCTGACATTCGACTTTGATTCGCTGAACGAAGGTGTCGAATCTCCAAAATTAGCATTTCACGCCAATGTGGAGAATGGACTGGTCACATTATCAGAAGCGCACTTCACCGAGTTGCAGAGGACCATACAATCGCTCACAGCAAAATTAAAAGACGCTCACACATTCTTGGCCCTTTCTAAGGAAGATATGGAAACAATGAAGAAATCTATGCATAAAATAATTAATGAAGGAGGAGAATGCAATTCCAATCCAGTAAAAATATTGGATTGCGTGGGGAAAGTCGATATTGAAGATGACCAAGGATATTTTAACACTTATGCACATTTTGGTATCCATCATGATATGCTCTTTGATAAAATTCGAACAGAAGCTTACAAATCAGCTATTTTAGAAAACTCTGATACATTTAAGAATAAAAGTGTGATGGATTTGGGTTGTGGAACTGGAATCCTGTCCATGTTTGCGGCTTCAGCGGGCGCTGAACAAGTTATCGCCATCGACCAGTCGGATATAGTTTACAACGCGATTGATATTGTACGTGAAAATAACCTTCAGGACAGAATTAAAATTGTTAAAGGCAGATTAGAAGATACAAAGTTGCCAGAAAAGGTGGATATTATTGTGTCTGAGTGGATGGGCTATTTTTTGCTTTTTGAGGGCATGATGGACAGCTTTATTTATGCCAGAGACAATCACTTGAAGTCTGGAGGCATCTTACTGCCCAATAAGTGTAATATAAGCCTTGTCGGTAGCGGTGATGACGAAACTCACCATAAATTCATCAGTTGCTGGTCAGATGTTTATGGATATAAAATGAACTGTATGAAAAGTGAGGTGATCAGGGAGGCTAGTATTGACATTGCTAATCCTGCACACCTGATAACTTCTCCGTATGAGATTTGTAATATTGATTTAAACACGTGTACGGTGAATACTGTCAATTTCTCTTCCCAATTTAAATTGGATGTTTTACGGGATGGTAATTTGACATTTTTTGTTGGATATTTTGACACATTTTTTGATTTGCCATCTCCTGTCACATTCTCCACTGGACCTCAGGCGACACCCACTCATTGGAAACAAACCGTGTTTTATGTCAAAGATCCCATTCCTGTTAAGAAAGGAGATTGTTTATCTGGATTATTGACGTGTAGTAGAAATTCTTCCGACATTCGAGGGCTAGTCATTCAAATAAGTATTTTAGGCAAAACTTACAAATACATATTGGGTTGAAATTGTATTTGTTTATTTTTTATTATTTTTGTTATGAAACATACTGTGTATCTAATAAAAAACAAGAATATAAAATTTGATTTTATTTTACATTAATATAATACTTTATTTACATGATAAATATTTGCAATTACATTTATGCATTTATTAGTCAAGGACATTGGTGAATCAAAGAAAGTAAATGACACAGAATATAACTTTAAGAATTGTATATATATAATAATTGAATATATATTTGATTAGGGTTGCCAACAGTCTATGGGTTTTGCTACTTATCTCAAATTTCACATATTTTAAAACTTGCATACAAGTATATTATCAATACATCTTTAATATTTTTCAGTGAAAATGTTATTGAAGAATTTAATATCATTATAGTTAAATTATTAAACCCAGTTAATAATATAGGTTTAAAAATGAAATCGATGTTTCAATTCAAAACGATACCTATATTGCTCTTGATACTTAAGTAGGTGACTCAAGACCTGACAACATTCTAGTCATATTTTAAATAATTTTAAAAATAAAGGAAGTTTTTGTAATGAAATAAGATTAAAAATGTGAATGTTTTGAAAGATAAGATAGTAAGTATGTTTATTAGAAGGTGCATAATTCAGAACATTATTTTTGACCTTATTCCACAGATTACCATCACTAAAATAATATCCTGCGAGGCGGTGCAGACTCGGCAACCCTATTTTTGTTATATTTATAACGTGTTTAAAATTGCGATTTTTAGCTTCACTGTAGATTTTCATGGCTTTGAAATTCATCATAAATTATCATGACATTTCCTGCATAATCGGCTTAGGCCTTTATATTCCATTAACCTTGTTCTTCATTGTTTTGTATATTTTTAAATATATACGATATGTTGTTTGGTCATTTTGGTATTAAAACCTTAGTATTTATTGGTTTAGGGCTGCCTATTGACACCTGTGAAATGTAGCTACACACATTCTATAAGTTGTGCCTTACGCTATGCTGGCATTTGGCTACATTTCTAATAATTCAAATAACAAATACAAACTGTAGCATATTAGAGACGGTCAGTCTGTTGTCTGTTCAACGGTATTACAAGTACAGTACATGTCTATTAAAAAAGAATGCCAATATTGTATTTTGCGCGATATCTAGGAAAATTGTGATTAATAACTGCCTTGTATTGTTGCCTTTTGTCTTAGATTTAAAGTTTTGCTTAGTACTGGACTGGAACTTTTATTAATTCTTCATTTAAATAAAACATTTATCTATAAATATACATTTTTTATTTCACCATTTGATGGTTAAGATATATAATGTAATGTATATATATATAGACAATTAGATCTCCAAATTTGTTACGTCTTCACTACTTTGAGGAAAATATCTATTTTCTGACTTTTATGACCATGAACTTACTCAATGAAGCCACCTTTTTGTAAAACATTGCAAAACAGTTTCTTGTTTTACTGAATTAAATTATTTTGGATAAAAATGCTGAAGTTGAATGCTGGACCAGATTTAATTCCTGAACTAATAGAAAGTAGCATTGGGTGGTTAGAGTAAGTCTCCCAAAAATATTGACATTCATTTTCAATAACCCTGTAGTTTAATAGACATTAATCATAACAATATCTAACAATGTAATAAGATTGCATTTTTATTTTATTAATTTTGTATACTTCAATTGTTACATGTATTGCATGTTAAAATACAACTATTAATAGAATATATCCACTTGGTGGAATATAAAGAGACCTATGAATGTATACTTTAAATGACAGTGATAATTAGACATCTACTATAAATATATATAATTCTACACACTACATTTTGATAAAGCTATGTTCCCGATCAGCTGGCGGTACCTAAACTAAACTATACCATCTACCAACACATCATGTTACTATTTGGGCCACTCTGATACTTAAGAAATGTCTAGTTTCTCCATCGTAATAGAAAATATATCTTTACATCTATACTAAAAGGCCGAACAGGAATAGATGCGCTGATAGATACAGTTAGTAAGAGTGGTCCCTCAAGCCAAAAAACAAAATCAAAAGACAATTCCAACACTCAAAGTGAATGTGACACAAATGCAAGGACAATACACAACAAATAATCATATAAAGAAGTTTGGACGGCACAACTACAAAATGAAATCAACAACAAATAATTTATAACATGTTAAGAAAATTTCTTTTAACATTAAACAATTATAGCGAGTGACCTTGGGGGCATTTTGATTTTTTCTTTTGAAAATTAATGAATCTACGCAGAATAGAGAGCTTGTTGACTGATTTTCTAGAAAACTCAAATATATCTTGTATCTGAGTTTTAGGCCTTGTTTTACAGTGTGAAATGGCGCATCATCCTTTTAAATTATTATATTTTCTATATAATAAAACAAGCGTTTTCAAAAAATTATATGTCATGTAATGCAAATTTATAACATGTCTATTTTTTTGTCATTTCATCGTTCCAATGAGATTGCGATTATTGAAATGTCAGCTGTCAAAACTTACTATTTGCATTATCTTTTTATATTTTATAAGACATTACATTTTTTGTAAGTGTTTGCGTAGTATTCACCAGAAAATACAATATTTAATATAACAAGTTTAATAAATTAACAAATTATATGAAAACAGACCAAACATGTTTACAGGAACAATAACTGTTAATTTATTAAATTTGATACCTTCCACACCAAGTTATTTGAACTGTAAAACTGGGCCTTATCATACAGTACCCCTTTATTTATAGCCATGGGGTAAAAATCATAAATTCTAGCAAACTAACTGAAAACACTAAGTATTACAAAGGTTAAGAAAATTTCAAATAAGTAGTGCCCTTACATGGCTCAAGAAATTGCTCTAATTTGAATACTTTATCTTTATTTATTTTATTTTGTATCTGCTTTAGTTTCCTTTCAAATGTTTTTTAAAACTGCTTTTAATATTTTATATGGATTTAATCCGTGATTGACGGTTTTGACTTGCTTTTGTGTTTGAGTAGTTAGGATGCTCAAACAAAGATCGGGGATTCTAAATCGGTAGTGGCCATCCTAGTTAGTCCTATTTTCACATCAACTTATTTCGAAAATAGTAAAAATATTGATGTGACATATTTTCATGCTCACATACCTATACAAGAAAAAATATGTTTGTTTAGTGGTCCCGAAGCTGTAGGTATAAATAATTTTCTTTATGATTATAATACAGTATTTTAATATTCTTTGAAACATAAAAAACAAGTGTTTTGAAAAAAGCATTTTGATAATTGAGAAATATTTCTGAAAAGTAATTGTTTTACTTTTATATTTTTAAATATATATCTATGCAGCGCAGATATCTAAGGTAAGCAACCCGTGGCAAGTTTTGGCTAGTTATTTTGGTTTTTCTTTTCTTGCTCACAAAAGCAAAAGAGATTCAGTGTTAGAAAAATATAGAAAAGACATCTCATCTTCTCTATGAATGAATATTCTATGCTAAATATTTATTAAAAATACATATTTCTTGAAGCTCTATCCAAGCTTTCTGGATTGTACACGTATATGTGTATACATCTAATATTGAATGAGTTCTATATGAATGACTTCATTTGCATAGACAACACAAATAAGATTTTATTTAATAATTG
The DNA here is from genome assembly GCA_031772225.1 of Eubasilissa splendida. Lineage (NCBI taxonomy): Eukaryota > Metazoa > Arthropoda > Insecta > Trichoptera > Phryganeidae > Eubasilissa > Eubasilissa splendida. The sequence goes on along the minus strand of CM062846.1, from coordinate 28,201,310 downwards.
GAAATTTTGAAATATAAAAATGATGAAAATATTTTCATATCAGTTAAATGCAGAAAATAATCAGAAATGGCAAATTAATCACATAATTTGCAAATATTAATTTGAGTCAATAAGAATATACATATATATATATATATATCAACCCCTCCTATATAAAGTATCATAACTAAATTTTATAAATAGGTCTTTATTTAGTGGTAGTAATATTTTTTTTGATGACATTTTTGAAGGGAAAATTTTGTAGATGTATCTTTGGGTTGGTTTTGGAAAATTAATTTTGGTGTAGTCGCTATGATAATGAGTTCTATAATATGTTTAATGAGCTAAGCATCTTAAAATTTATAAAAATAGGAAGACTTGGGTGGTTGGGCCATGACCGAAAAGAAAACACCAAAGTTATGGCTGAAGGTCTAAGCTGAGATGGAGCAACAATGTCCTCAAAGATATTTCTGCTTTAGAGATCCAAAATTGGAGAGAAATGGCGTGAAACAGAGATTAACAGAACAAAATTCTTGGGGAAACCTAGACTCACCTGTGGCTGTAGAGTCAATAGTGATGTGATGAAAACGTATTTCAAATACATATATGCAAATGACTAAAATTGACCTATTTCTTATTTTCAATACTTTACATTGGAGGGGTCGATATACTTGATTGAATAAGATGTTAAATGAATATTTTCTACACATAATAAATTTGTGCTATGTTTATATAATATTTTGTGCACCTTGAAAACACTTATTAAAGAGTACAAAGAAAACCGTGTGGATGGAAGCATTTTTATGACAAGAAAGTACTTTTAAACTATTTTGACAGACCCGCTGACAAAAATGCAATAAATAATATCAAACAACTTATTTTTTTAAATTATGATGAAAATGAATATTAGAATTGATAAATATATTTTGTAAGTATTCATAAAACAATAAAGTTTGTCATGTTGATCAAATGGTTATTATAATATATTAACTTGACATTTCTCAGGAGTAAAATAATTTTTACTTGGATCGTTACTTTATTTGGAAATTCTATAATTTTCTAGCTACTTGTAAGGCGCAATGAAATTTTTAATGTTAAAGTCAAGGTTACAAAGCTCGCCAATTTAAAACAAGTCATCTAACTTTACATTTTTATTTTGAAGACATTACACGCTCAAATCTTAAGTATTATGTACATAAAATAACTATTGATGACTTTTAAAAGCGTGTTATCGTTTCTTACGCTATAAATTGTGCGAAATCATGGCTTCTAATAAAGTTACAAGTTTATAACAAGTGGACATTCTCCCGTTTAGTAAATTAAGCGAATAATAATACTCAACGAATTGATGAAAAAAAACCCTTTGTTTTGAATAATTTTTTAGCAATAATAAAATTGCTTTTTAGTTTTGCTTAGTATTTACATTCATACACAATTATTAAAATGTTTTTATACAATACTGTAAAGATGTTTAGCCAATTGTACACGAGTATTGTTTATTTATTCAATATTTTTTTTAAAAAAGATGGAAAAAAAGTTGAACATCAATCTTCAGAAGCGGCGGGCGGATCTTCCTCTTGTTGGGCTTGTATTTGTTGTGCGCGGATTTCTGCATCTGAAAATGATAAAAATAAATAAATATCTTGTTTATTTCAGTTTGCAAATATTATAATTATAATTTTATTATTAAGATTTTCTTATTTTCAACTGTATTCAATAGTTAAGATCATCTAATTTAGTAAACGTGAAGTTCTTTGTCATTAATTTTAGAGATTAGGTCAAAATGTCATATATTGCAGTAATTTAAGTAAAAAAGTTTGACTACAATGCAAATGGAAAACAGGGCCCCATCTATTTATATTAAATATAAGATATACAAATATCAAGCGCTACTCGGTTTTATTAATTTAATAGTAAGAACAAATTTGGTACCCCATCTCCTATAATATTCCAACTTTTATGAGAGAAAAAAACAGTCTGTTTTTAGGTATTTATATGAATATTTTATATGATAAAATTCTTTGCTTCTCTTTACGCCAATTTTTGCTCTGCAGCGATGGCCTGGTCTCTAACTAGACATTTTAGTAAGGTAACTAATTTTATAATTCCATTTCTTGCTGAAGTGAGTTTTAAATATTATATTATGTATATATTAAGTCTATATTAGCTCTGGGAAAAGTATCAATATTAAAAGTATTGTAGGGGGCATATCTTTTGGACTCCTATTTAACCTGGGCCCTATGTGCAGCATTGCCTGCGTTAGTGTAGTTATGCCTCTGACAAATATCCATTATGATTATTTATTAGTATCACAAATCACAATAATTAATTTAAAATGTACCTTTGGCTGCCTGCTCTTTCCAAATTTTCTTGTTTTCTCCCAGACACGTTGCCCATGGTTTCTTGATTTTGAATTTTGTTTGACCTGCTATAATACAGTTGATTAGTATTATTTAATTAGCTTGTTACATAGATGTGAGACATTTACCATGTGCCTTTTTTACAATAAGTATCCTTTAATCTTTCTATTATGGCGCCTACTTTAGTTTAATCCTTTGCGGTCCATAAACTAAAATTTTTTTATTCCACCAGGTCCGTAATAAATTTACAAAATCCAAAAAAAATAATTTACTTCATGTTAATGATGTATCATCCAATTCATATATCGTACATCCCATAGAAAAGTGTACTAGCAAGTCAAATTTTTTTAATTTTGTGTTTTATTTCGGAATAGTGAATCAAACATGATTCTCTTTGCCCCATGAAAACTGTACTAAAGTTAGTGCACTCCTTCTCTCGAACGGTCCCTGGTGTGTCCTTTTAATGGGACCGTTTGTTCATCATTCCCCACAGTAAACAGTAAAATTTGCGATTCTTATATAGTAACACATGTTGATTCCATTTGTAACAGTTTGTTATTAAACTTTAAAACATCAATCGTCAGAATCCGCGGGTGGGTTTTTCTATGAATGATTTTTGTTTTCACTCTTCTGTAAAATTAATATTTTTTGATTTACGACACTTTCCTACGGAATGCGTAATATGTGATCATCATCACTACTTTCAAAGTTGTCCTTATCACAATATTTATTTAAGATATTTGGCATAATTGTTAAAAAAATATGAAATATTCTCAAAATCAAAACGCAAAAGTATGTCGCGATTTATATGTTGGTATAGTTGGATCATTTTACGGCTGCAGCACTTAAAAAGTGCTCCTTAAAACAATTCCTTTTGTATCTCTAGCAGCACGGAACATTACAAAACTTGGCAATATTTATGCCAGAACGGTGTCCTAATATGGCTAGTAAAAAGCAAGCACACTGTTGCTTTAAAATTTGAGTTATGTAATAAATTGTAAAATACCAACTTGACAAAAGATTGATAAGGGTTAAGACCTTAAGGAGTTGGCTTGCAGATTATCTTTCCGTATCACATATTGTCTCTTCACAAAATTGTCAACATATCAAAACAGGGCGGGATAAAGTTAATTCGTAATATACAATACACTCGAAATTTGGGTTCTTTTGCTTTAACACATAGTACAATAATATTTTTGATTCCTATTATTATCCTATTTTTGGGACAGCATGTACATATGTTAGCATGCAGTGGCGTATTAGTAGAATTGGGAAATACTTTATCGTACTAAGTTACTGAGATAATTGTAAATTAAATATATACAATACTATTTTAAAAAAAATGAATACTATTGAAATACTTAAAAAAAAACATTTGTATTAAAAATATGATCAGCAATTATTTTAGAATATAGTTTATGGCTTCTTGGATTTTATCATTCCAGAGGAAAACTATTGGGAGAGGTAAAATATTACAAAGAACAATTAGCTAACCATCTTACGAGAACAACAAAGATATGCTTACATTTTTTAAAGAAATGCGTGTATTTTAATTTGTATAATGAAAAATAAAATATTCAAAAAATATATCTGGTTCATAATAATAATCATCAAAAATGTCAAAGAAATGGATGAATATTAACCATTTTTGGGTCTGGGGGGATCCGTTTCCTCATGTATTGGCTCGTGCGCTCCTGGTGAGCTCTGCGTTCCCTGAGACCCTTGTCCCTTGCAGCTCGGGTGCAGGGGCCCCAGGATGCTCTCCAGCATGTCAGAGCACACACCCATACTTGGCTCCACAATGAAGTCTATGAACCCGATCTGTGACTCCGCTACCAGTGTGTTATTACGGTCGCAAAGGGGGCTGAAGGGAAGACCCAGCTCTTGCTCCTTGTCTCCTTGACGGAAGAATTCTTCGAGAAGGAGCATCGTCCATCGGTTGTGAATATCCCAACGCTACAAATTGAAAGTGAAAATTATATTTTAGATGTTAGTTTTTTTTTATAAATTTAATATAAATTTTTAATGTTTAATAGATATTACAGTAGATTCGATTACTCGGAATGTAGGAAAAAATGGACTAAAATAAAAATATATAATCAAAACAAAAATTAATAATTATTAGTTGTTTTGTTTTCTCCCAAAAATAACATATCCGATTTGTCCGAGATTCCCAATTACCAGTCGATGACGTGTTCCTAATTTCAAGTTTTATTTTCTATTTATTTTAGATTTTATAAATTTTGCCAGTTTATTTTTTTGCTATATATTACGCAGGCAGTCGAATGAAAACTAACTTATACATTTTGATTGATTTTTAAATAATTTATTAATTCGGAATTTTTTATTGCCCCGGATAATCGAAACTACTGTTTTAATATTATATTTAATTAACAGTCTAGCAATAATAATATCGAAATTAACACAAAATACAATTGAATTTAAATGATTTCTATGAAAATATATCGTCAAATTGGCAATAATAATTACAAGAAATTTGTAAGAGAAATATTTTGTATTTTGTTTGTGGCACAGTTAAAAGAATTCAGAGAGGGTGACTAAGATGGTATAGGTATGCAGAACGTATGAGTTAGGAGAGAATGGTGAATAAAATATAGGAAGTATTGAATGCATCTGGAGCAGAGAATGTCCGTGAAAAGAACGTTCAGGTAAACCAAATATTGGAAGATGGCCCCGTTAGTAGGATCAACAATCGATCAGTGTGCATGAAGACATATGAAAGAGAACGAAGCAAGATGGCATGTCTGGATAGAAGAGTGTGGAATATTCTATTCTCTCTGCATATCCTTATATAGAAACGGTGCGATGGTAGTTTAGTTAAAATACAGAGAGCGTAGTTTAAAAAAGATGTATTTTCCTTTATAATCAGATTTTACATTTTAATCGAAGGATACTTATTTGTCTGCTATGTCAAACAAGAGCAACATTTGAAAGAACTGCTCCATGTCACTTAACTAACCACCAGGCCGTTTCACCATGGCGGTGATAGAAAGGATAGAGCGCCACACTCTTCTGTCCTGTCACACAATTCTCGCCTCTTCTACATTCATACATCTTCTTATGCAAGCTCGTCGCGTCAAGGAACATTAGTCTCTGGTGTTCTTCATAACTCTGTATGCAGTCGAAACATAGACCTTGCGAAGGAAAGAAAAAAACATGCTCGACACCATTGAGATGTAGTGTTGGCGTCATGGCTCAATGGATGGCGAGACAAACAAATTCTATATTCTTCAAGAACACCGTACTGAAAAAAAATTCTTTACAATGTACAGCAAAATAATTCTTCCGTACCTACTTTGGACATGGTCTTGCTAGACATTGCACTAAACAATAAGAGTTGAGGTAAGCAGTCCATATTGTAGAAGCAGACTAAAGGATCACGATGCTCAGTCATGATCGCATCGACTGAGAGAGAGAGAGAGAGAGAGAGAGAGAGAGTGAGAGAGAGAGATAACTATTTTTCTTTATTTTTATACCATGTTTTTAATTATTTTTTTATAGGATCAACCATTATGCGACGTTTCATATTAATTTGTCCCAAGGACCGAATTCTCCATAAATTATTTTATGGAGAGACTCGGAGTGTGGGTGTAATCTCGCGAGACGTGAAATTAAAGGGGAGATACATATTATGAGATACAATATGGGAAAAACCCTTAATTTAGGAAACGTTTCCCATAGAAATTCTTGAATTCCCGTGAAATGTTAGAGGAATTTTCAAAATATTTTTAAATGAGTTTCATTCCATTTTTTAGCCACGGTATAGTAATTTCAAACGGTCATCAAACGTACGTATATAAAACGAAAAGAGATAATTAAAAATACATCTAAAAATGATCTTTAGAAAGACTGATTTCTTATAAAAATTAAATCGATTAAATAAAGAAGCACACACGGAATATGTATCACATCAATATTGTATATAAGCTAAACGCTTGTGCAATGAAAATAGGACTAACTTGATAGTCTACTGGAAAGAAGCTCGAACTCTCGACCGCTAGGCAAGTATCATAACCACTAGACTACAAATCCGTCATTGTAACATTGTAATATATTTTAAACCTCTGCCCGAGCGTGCCGCAGAGATGACACTGCAATCAGTGTCGTTTGTTTCACACGCATAGGTCACGGGCCCGCACAATTTGTTGCGCTCACGGCGAGCGAGATTGCATTTGCAGTCGCAATCGTTACTTATTATTTAATTAATACATTTTCTATATTTCGATCAAAATAATTTACATTTTCACCAAAGAATGTTCTTGAACACTTCAGTTAAAGGAATAACTTATTATACTGTTTTTTAGAGCTTTACATTTTTCCCTTTACGTTCGTTTATATATACCCTTATTAAAAACAAATGCAAAAAAAGTGAAGCTCGATGTGTTGCCGAAAATGGACTAACAGTCCTTAAGATTACTATTTATGTATCGTCTAACCAATAAAAATAATCGAATTTTCAATCGAATCGAAGTTATTTAGATTACAGTCAATAATATTTGTATCGTATATATTTTAGTTATTATAAACCTACATTTAATATAATATTGTTATTTATCAATATTTTAAATAATAATTTAATGTATTAATTATAAATATATACATATAAAATCAATTTTGTCGAAAAACATATACATATTTATAATTAACACATTACATTACAGATCTATGTTCTGAATAATTACAACTTCACAAAAAGAATTATTACTATTAAGAGTTTTTGCGCTACCGGGATACGAACCTGGATCTCTATTTCCATTCCGGGGGAAGTACACTACCAATTGTGTTATAGCGCCAGTATTTTTCATGACAAATTTTCGAACCTATATGTTACAATTTTTCAAATTAATACATCTGTTGTTCCGTTATTTGAAAGCCATCTACACTGTTTTTACGGAATCTCAAATACATTTGAGTAAACCGACTGCAGACGCCAAAATTATAAATTCATTTTTTTATTAAATTTTTTGGACACCAATGTGTACACAACTTATATTATTAAGGTGAACACATTCATATTGTGAAGTTGTAATTATTCAGAACATATTTTTCGACAAAATTGATATTACATGTGTATGTTTATAATTAATACATTAAATTATTATTTAAAACGTCACAGACCGTCTGTTCTGAATAATTACAACTTCACAATATGAATGTGTTCTCCTTAATATCAATATTTTGCTAAAATACGCGCTTTATCGAATTAATAATAACCTTTTTATATTTTTCACTTCAATAGAGTGCGTAATCACTTCACACTCAGATTTTTTAACATTGTCACGTCGTTGTGTATATTCGTGCGTTGGTCATTAAAAATTCACAGTTACTAAATTCAAAAGAGGATTACATTTGTTAGATGCTTGGAATTTAATAATACTTAAAACGTATTTAAATCTCTCACCATGTTGAGTAATTATTGGTTTTATAAAGAGCTGAAGTGCGCAGGTATCTATCGGGTATAGAGGAGATAGTTAATTACGGGTGGCAGTGGATTATTCGTCTCAGAGATTTAGCGGTAAAGAAAGAAGTAAAAAATAGAATAGACAATTTATCACAGCTTGTTCCGCCGTCAAATCTGTATTATCTATTATTTACGGGAGTCTCAAATTGAGTCTCCGTCCCGTACCTATCCATGGATGAGATTTTTAACTCGAGACAATCTCTGAGGTGAATTATAAGATTTGGAGATACATATATACCCGGCAGCAGTGCACACGGAATATTTTTTTATTATCTAAAGCTTTTGTTTGTTTAATTTTTTAGAACAATAAGAATTTTCATAATAAGAATAAGAGTTGTTTGTTTACAAATGAAACTTGATCTCTCGTCTCAAAGATTTGTTGGTACGTATGACGTGTTATTCTACTCTGCGTACAACATACACGCGGAAATGACGCATAGGTCGCTTCGTGCTTAATTCTGCGTACAAAGTACATGTGGCAATGAAGTATAGTAGTGTACTGTCCTTTACGCGCTATCGAGACGAATTCGAATTGGAGAGAAGTCTCAGTGCAATGTGCGTTGCAAAAAGTTTTTCTCCACCGCACATATACTCGAGTGTAATTCCGTTTTGTGTAAACAAGCGCTCAATTTTCTTGAAAATATTTCGACATTTTTCCAAGATTTATAGGTACATTATACTCATTCCAAAGAAACGCGAGCTTTTGTGAAATATTTTCTTCAAAATTCTAAAAGAAAATGTATTCCGGTTCAGCATTCATGAAATAGTATTTCGAGGTAATTTATATTTTCTGAAGGAAAGCGCATAAAACTACGTTCCCCATAGAGCAATATGCTGCACTTCAATTTCAGTTTTATTTGCTCAAGTAAATGAGAATTGAGAATGTGAGCGCCATATTTGCTTAAAATGGATATAAAAGTGTTGGAAGGTTTACGAGGTAATTCCACAACGAAGAAATAACAAAACCACTTACTTTCTGGCATTTGACACTTTTGCATAATAATACGGACTTATACTTTTAGTTAACATAACAATGATGTGTAAATAAGAACTTCTAATGTTACCATTAACTGACATGGCGGTAACTTTGTGGTGTAACATGATTATTTTAGTTTTAACAACTAAATTTTGTACTACACACACGTTGGGTTATTGTTACTACTAGTTTCGAGAGATAGTAATATACTAAAACTTCTCCACTTGGATTAATAATGAACAATTTAGAAATCGTTGAAATACAAAAAAAAGTAATTTGGAGAAAACACTCGTAAACAAGATAATTTCCCCTAATACTTCACCTTTACTGTCCATATTCTCGTTAACGACCGAAAACTCACGCCTCTTCTCAAACCTCGCCCCATTGCCCGAATGAATATACCACAATACTGTATTTAGTTTAATTATCAGATGATGATGAGAGGGACTGCACCTCTCGAAATTAGTTGTGATAATAATCCAACGCGTATGCAGTACAAAGTTTAGTTGTTAAAATGAAAATACTTCTAATGTTACCTACTTTAAAATGAAATGTTGCAGACTACAGTATTGTATACAGTAGGTACAATGTTTGCTGTCAAATATGAATTACTGGCATATCTCGCTTATACGGCGGGTAACAGCTCACTTGCGTCAAAAGTAAACACTGAATTGTTTACACTATCGTTTATTAAGTGCGTAATAGTCTCGAGTCTAAAAAACTGATGTACATATATAAGAAAAAAAAAAATTTAGTTGGTTGTTTATAATTTTTTGATTAGTTTTACACGCTTTATTTATCTCCAACGATTCCAAATTATTTAATTTATGACCAACACCGTTTACATGCAAAATTGACTACGAGTCACATTAAAAAAAAATTCTAAAAATTATTCGAGTAAATTTGTAATAAGTAACAATTTGAGTTAGGTACTAAATTAGTTTTTTAAATAATTATTGTTTTTAAAAATAGATTCTGGTAAAGAAACAACAACATATGTTTTCAATTAGTATTGACATCCTGAAGAAGAAAATGGTATTTTTCGAAACCGGTAGATGTATTTAAACTCAATAAGTGGTTAATGAAACAAAGTTAAAAAATAAGAATCGCTTTGACTTTGTATGAAACCACCAAATTTATTATACGTCAACCAGTTTCGCTTATCTCAAGCTTCATCAGGACGTATTTTAAACTGATCATAAATACAACTCATGTACTCTTTTTCTCTTTCACATGTAATTTTATATTCTATCTCTCTCTTTATGTATATATATAAGTGGACTCCTTTTGTATTTATGATTAGTTTTAAATACGTCCTGATAAAGCTTGAGATAAGCGAAACCGGTTGACATATATAATACCTTTTTCTGTTTTTTTTTATTTTTTTATTCTGTTCATGTTCTTAATATAGGTACATATTATACATTATAAACATTCTTATAAATATATAAAAAAGGCGAACAAGATTCATAATGTAAGAGATGTTCACTGTCCTTAACTAGACCGAAGACTATGAAAACCATTATTATTATTATTAATATATATATTTTTTTATCTAAACCAAAAATATTAGGAATGAAGCAAACAGGATTTTAAAAGAATTCTAATAACATAATTATATATAATGAATATAAATAAACGATGTTCTAAATACTAATTTAAATATATATACATATAAAATCAATTTTGTCGAAAAATATTGTTTTTGCGCTATCGGGATTCGAACCTGGATCTCTATCGGATTGGAAATATGAAATTCCGGTAGCGCAAAAACAATATTTTTGACAAACTTGATTTTATATTTATAATTAATACATTAAATTAGTATTTAAAACGTCATAGACCTATGTTCTGAATAATTACAACTTCACAATAAGAATGTGTGTTCTTAATAAACGATGTTCTGTTCATGTGATCATTTCCATGAATTTTAGCTCAGTTTCCTTTCTGCCAACACCCAATAACCAACTCCTGAGATGGTGTCTGAGTTTGTCCATCGATAATTGTTTCATACTGCTCGGCAAAATGTTATAGGCTTTGGGGGCCAGAAACCTACGGAGAGATTGACCAAAGCTTATTTGATGAAGCTCTTTGTTGGAATGAAAATAAAGGATCAGCCTTCGTACATAGAGTTGACGAATATCAAGAAGCTGACGTTCCTCAAACAGTGAGTCAGAGTTTCATACAAAGTGATTGTTATTTTATTTAATACATAACTTTTTATTGTGCTTTTTTTAAACTTCTTAAATAATCATTGTTAATTTCGTGTTTATTTAATACATATATAGAAGTTCAACAGTTTACATTTTCAAAACCTAGGCATTAAGAAATTAATATCGTTAAAGGAAATTCTCTAAATTAATTAAACCAGCATCAAAATTTATTATAAATTAATAAATGACCAGTTATTTTATCAGGGAGGTGGTAGGCTCGGATGGATTTCCATAATATAGTAAAGTAATACCTTCGCTGGATGGGCGATATCGCAGCAGTGCAGCACGAGAGAAACGGCCTTGGACTTGTCGACGCTCGGCTCGGCTAAGGAGAGGATGTTCCTCATGTTCTTCAGTTGCTGGAAGTGGAAGGACATGTCTGTAGACAGCACCATGTCGATCACCAGCGTGCGGAACTCGCGGAACTCGTCGCGAGACAGGTTCTGCAGGATGTTGCACTCCTCGTCTTTCATCACCCTGAAAATAATAATGCAGTGGCGTGTATGATGCATGGATTTATATTATGATACTAAAAACGATGCTATACTATAACTACAACTCTTACAGCATCGTTACACGGAAAGGATGATGTTTTACCCGGAAAAAAATATTATTATCCAGAAACATTTTTTGATAAAAAGTGTACTTATGGGAGTTATAATGATTGATTCTTGAAATTACTATTTTTTAATAGTGATATTTACAACAAATATTAAGACGTCATAATACTATAACTAAATATTTGGTTTAATACGTAAGCATTTCATTCAAGTTCGTGTACCTCTGCTCTTAAAAAAAAACTTGTATTATAATATAAATTCAAGTCAATTCAAATTTGAAAATATTTTCGTAATTTCCACATGTAACGGGAGTGGTAAATTTGAAACAAAAAAAAAGACAACCAAACAGACTTGGAGATCTTATGTGCGTATAGATTTGTTGTTGAAAACTTTTCGTAAAACGTCAGTTCAAATACAGACGAGATACGGAATTAAGTAACATTAATAATATCATTTTTTATTCCTTTAAAAATTTTCGCTAGACGGACGCCGAATTATTTGGGAATTATGGGTGCTTGTTAGACATTTTTACTCCTTCAATTCTTGTATTAATTTTAAATACTTGTAGTAGAACATGCATAGATTTGGCGGACTAGCTGCGTGTGAAATATTCGAACTAAGGAATTGTTTTTTTTTTTAAATTTAGGAGTGGATTTGAATATTAATCCTTAACACTAAAATATACAATTTTTAATGATTTATTATTCTGAACTTCTAGTCATGCACAAATTTTTAAATGTACGGATTACATTCACCTGAATATTAGATATTCTATTTAACAAGTGGCGTTACAGTAATCGTGTCAACTAAGCTTAAATAACATATCTATTTGCATCTTTTGTTAAAGCCAAAATGAAAACCAATTTACGTAGTGAACATTGAAAACAAACAATGGTTGAAATTGCAGTCAGTTACCAAAGCGAGTAGCGAACGACGAAATTTCCGGTTGAGTAATTTAGCCAAGTTATTAAACCTAACCACCCGGTCAGTGTAATTTTCCACAAAAATTTAATCAGAAAATGTAATGCTAAAGTAAAACGAATGCGTTTTAAAACTAACTAGGAAATGTAGTTGGTTTGATATGTTTACGTTAAACCAGGCTTGTGGCTCTGACGTACCGGGGTGTGTTCATTTAGAATCGCCGGATGACGTTTTATAATTACATATTCTTAATATAAAATATATCCGGTCTACGAGTACGGTGTACGCTCGCTAGCGTCATCAGAGCATTTTAACGAATGCACTTTATCGTTAGGGTGCGAGTACACGGATGAAACTTTTATCTCGTAACTGCGAAGAGATCGAATACACGAAAATGCAAGCCAATAAAACAGGAAGAAAATAACGATTCATGACTAATGGAGCGGGAACTTGAATCTGGAGTGTATTTTGTATTTAATTACATTTTATTTTGTCTGAATTTTATTTAAACCCAAATGTATTCAGTCATCCTTATTTATATCTTATGATTTGTGTACATATACGAGACATTGATCTATCGTCTTATATATTTATAGGTAAAGATTGTCATTGAATCCAGCATACAAAATACGTGCGGTGATGAATTACAGCGCGCCCAACTTTGTACTGTCCTTTACGCGCTTTCGAGACGAATCTCCGAGACAAGTTCCATCCATGTACGCGCGCCACTAAGACGCAGAAAAAGATTAATTGGTTTCGTACGGCTTCGAGAAGGAAGCCTTTCTTTAAGCCAAGAAAGAAGAAGCATCTTTTCTTGCCTTGGCTTAAAAAAGGGTCACCAGAAAAACTAGGACGTATGAAGCGAATGTTAAATAAAATGGTAGATAAGCGGGCGTGGATGGTTTATACAAGACGAGAGAATACTCAAAATAAACGGTAATAAATATTTTAACAGCGCAAAAAGGCGAAGTTCATTGCAGTTAGCGCACCAAATCTCTGGGAATTGACCGCAACTATAAAATTTCTCCAATAAAACGTGTTCAATTTCTAATCATTTAATGCAATTTGAATTCGCGTTTCAAGCTTCAATCACGGATTTTATTTAAAATTATTTGTCTCTAAAGCCTGGTTCACGCGATTCAATTTTTGTTGATTAACTTTTATCGAACGACAAAAATTGAAAAGGAAATATCCCACGTTTCAGTTTTAATTGAACTGATCTTTTTAATCTTTACCACACTGTGATTGAAAATATTGGCTCACTAAAAATGGCATTTTTTCTAGTGTAACAGTTTTACATCGGATTGAAATGAAAAAATAAATATTTTTTTAGGATTCGCTTTACATAATTGGTTTTCCACAAGAAATATCTAAACGTCAATGTTTTCCAAAGCTAAAATATTTTTTGGTTTACTTGGGGGTGTAGGCCTGAATGAGTAGAGAAGGATTAAAATCGATATGACGTTTTTGGATTAGATTAAAAAAGTAATGAATTAGATGCATTAAATGCTCTTTTGAGAGAGATGGCATTCGAAGATACTCAAAAGCATAGAAATCATTTACGTATTTTGAAAGAATTTGGAGATCATAATTCTTTTTTGTACGCGGTTTTTACAAATTTTATTTTGTTTTAAATATCCGCTGGAGTCAATTCTGCAATATCTATTTTCAGTATTATATAATTTATTATAATGTCACGCGAAATTTTATTTTTATACATATCCAGTTTTTGATGCTAAAGTATATTATATATTAAATTAGTATTTAAAAGTATCACTATTGCCAGCAAACTATATAACAATTGCTATAATGGCAAGTTGCAGGAAGCCGTTCACATTTATCACATTTGAATCGATTAAAATAAATCTCTGATCTATTTGATTGAAATAGACTTTCCATTAATCAATATTATTTCAACTGGCATTCAACAGACAGATAGTAAACTATAATCGAATCGTGCGAACCAAGCTTAAGACTCTTTTGTGAGGTTGAGATTTCGAAGAACGCCGGCTGGTGAAGTTGACGGCATCTTTAGTCTGCCGTCACAGAGACGACGAGATTTCCGAAAATCTAAATAAAAATTGACGACAGGTACCCTGTCACCGACTTAGCTCTCACGTCAAAGAAAACTCGGAGGATTCTAATTAAAATTAAAATGAGATCGTGCCGCGAATTAACAACCGAAAAACCAAATTATATAAGTTAAAGGTCACCCCTGAAGGAAACTTCAAATTGATTTGCGTGCCTACTCGTTCAGAGTTTACATGAGGAGAAAAAAACCCGTCTAAAATAAATAAAAACTCGCAAAAAAGAGTTCTTTAATTTATAGCACAAAAGTTTTCAACCAGTTTTCGTTGTTACCGCGAATTTTATGTCAGAATAGATTTCCCGAAAAGGCTTAGTAGAAAAATTTAAAGATTATCTTTGAAAATAATCTTTACAAAAGAATAATCTTTATATTACAGAAACTTCTTCTGGTTTAATTTAGGTTATTTTATTGTATATATTCTTCTTTTTACATATTAAAGAGCTGTGTTCTTGACGATCTCAGAACCCCATTTTAATATTGTCTGTAGATATCTGCATTCGCCTTGCTCGTTATTTTGTAAATTTGTTTTTGCCTGGGCCTTCCTCTTTGTCTTTTTTCCTCAATCTTTCCTCAGTCGTTTCCTCAATTTTTCCCTCAATCTTTCCCTCAACCTTTTTCTCAATATTTCCTTCATTTCTTTGGTATGCAATATGCTAAAGAATGTATAATTTGGTTATTAGATATTTTTGTATCCATTGATTTATTTATTGGATTGCTTTCATTTGATCCCTGATCGGCCAGTTGGCCAGTTGGCCAGTTGGCTTTCACTCTACATTATCTCAAAATAAGTCATTTCAATATAAGATTCGTTAGCTCACAATGAATTAACACGATTTGTTAAACTGGCAAAGTGTACTTATATCCTTTATGCACTTTGCAAGAGAAATTAATTAGTTAATTAATTTAAGAACAACTTCCCATGACCGATACTCAAAACACAGTGATCTTCTAGTTAAGGCTTCAGGCCTTTTGTAATCTATATCCTTTGTTCTTGGTTAAAATAAACATTTTTTGTTTTAAGGGAAGATTTTAGTCTCAACAGTTTTTATGGGTTCATTGAACCCGCTAGTTAACATAAACACCAACCATTGGAATCTCAAGTGGGCTTTCAAGTAAACGCGTTCGTTGGCCTGATATGTCACTCTAACAACAGAAACGAACACAATAAGAATATGTAGGCATGAATTGAACTTGTATAAATTGCATCTAATTTGATAAGCCGTAAAGTAAGTAGATAGCAGGAACAGGCGCGATTTTTAAATAAATACCGTCGCCAGATATTCCCGGTGTAGCGTTGCGATTGCGATGTTGCACATGCGCAATGGTTTCCTTCAGCTGTTGACTCACCACATGTAACGTCAGGGACACTCACATCTTGTAGTGAGTGGTTGAAATCTTCAAGACAATAGATCAGCCCGCCGACTGTGAGATACAGTGGTCCGTGATGCGTTTCTTGAATGCATAAATCATGAAACCAGCTGACATTCATCGCCAAGTGTGTCCTGTTTTTTCCTGATTTGGCGCAAAGTGATTTTTATATTTTCCTTCATCTGAAGCGGTTCCTTGGTGGCAAGCGTTTTGATGACAATGATAAACTCAAAGACGGAGTACAGATATAGTTTTCATCTCAGGCGGCGTCGTTCTATGACGAAGACATACAAAAATAACTTAATAATGGTGGCGACTATCTTAAGAAGTAGTTTATGGTGGGTAGCGTTCGAAGTAAGTAAAGTGTTGTAAAAATGATTTTCTTTTAAAAAAAAAACCGAAACTTAAAAAATGCGCCTCATATAAAACAATGAAGTTGCGCGCGTGTTATATTCCGGCTACCTATCTTCTAATACTTCTTAATTCATACTATTACTTGTATTACTATTACTATCTACTTACTTTACGGCTTATCAGAGTAGATGCAATTTATACAAGTTAAATTCATACCTACATATTATTAATGTATTCCTCTCTGTTTTTATTTTGAGTAACATGTCAGGCCAACGAACTCAGTTATTTGGAAGCCCATTTGAGATTCCAAGGGTTGGTGTTTAGGTTAGGTTCAATGAACCCATAAAAACTATTAGACAAAAATCTTTCCTTGAAACAAATAATGTTTATATTGGCAAAGGATTATAGATAATAAAAGTTCTTAAATAAATTCACTATTTTCTCTTGCATAATGTACAGAAGATGCACTTTTTCTTTAAATTCGACATTACGCTGGTGCGAGAAATATAATTCGCCGAGTTACAAAGCGGAGATCTGCTAGAATTGTCATTAGCTGGAGTATGGCAGGAGGAATGGCGTGTCGTTCATCGTAGTGAAAGTTTGGCTTGGGGTTCCATAGATGCCGCTCTACATCCATCTCATCATAATATAACCAAAATATGTACATACTTGTAATACGTTAGACGCTTGTGATTACCTGAAAGATGCGCTGATGTGGTGATTTTCTAGAACAGCCCTGTCATTGTAGAGCAAGGCCGTGTCAGACCCTGACATGACGTGGAAATTGTTGGTGGTGCCGGTGTGCTCGTAGTCGTGAATGATGGCCGCCACGAGGGTTGCGAATATCTCCAGGTCCGTCAGCCAGTTCTGTTATTTAAATGTGGAAATTATCACAATATACACAAAGAAGCTGAATTAAAAATATAGTAATTTTAACCTTACATTAAATCTTAATCATAATAATACGTAATGATATCTTAAAAATACAACAAGACGTGTCAAGATTAGATTAGGCAGCACAGTCCCCGTTGACACGTCCCCGGCGAATGCGGATTCGTTATATCGCGATCAACGTACTAAAAAAATAATTTTCATATGCGTCACATATTTATCGCTATGGATATGTACGTTACCGATCCAAAATAAACCCCACCATATGACAAATCTACCCTTGATGTGTGCCGCGAATTGTTGAAGATCACATCAATTATAAAAATGACGCTCAAAATATCACCGAAGAGAATAGCTATATAGCCACTTCCGGAGGCAATGAAGATGTTGACGTAGATAATGAATTACAATATTAAGAGTTACACAAAATACTTTGTTTAAACCACTATTTATTGATAATTCTACATGTTTCGATACCTATGGTATCTTCTTCAGGAAACGATGTATACTGAAATTAATAAATATAAGCATAGATAAAAAAAAAACTGTTAAGTGGTGAACAAGTAAGATAATATAATACTCTTACTTATTCACCACTTTAATAGTTTTGTTTTTATCTATGATTGTATTTATTAATTTCAGTGTACATTGTTTCCTGATGAAGATACCATAGGTATCGAAACATGTAGAATAATCAATAAATAGTGGTTTAAACAAATTATTTTGTCTAATTATTAATATAAAATGAGGCAACAAAGTAATTTAGAAAATATTGAAGAAGTAATTACAATATCGTTTTCAAAGAGAATAACGTCAACCCGTTAGTGCGAAAGTTTAGTGTGAAAATGATTGAAAAGGATCTTTTTCTTCATAATCAATGCTTGATGTTAGAAGAGAACGAGGAAGATGACGAGTGAGTGAGTGCTGTTTGACAGTTATCGGTAAATTTTACATAATGAGTGCAGATTGGCAAAGCAAAGTACACTAGATTTTTTTTGCCACGCGGTGCAAAATGAACAATATTTACAGTTTAAAAAATATACGTACATTACTTTTATTTAATGCATGTATGGTATTAATTTTGTAATTATTATTGTTTACTTCATTAATAAAATTTTGTTTCATATTTTAAACAGATTTTTTTTATGTCCCCATTTTATAAGTCCATGTCCAGAACGTAATTC
Organism: Eubasilissa splendida; assembly: GCA_031772225.1. Taxonomy (NCBI): domain Eukaryota; kingdom Metazoa; phylum Arthropoda; class Insecta; order Trichoptera; family Phryganeidae; genus Eubasilissa; species Eubasilissa splendida. The sequence goes on along the minus strand of CM062846.1, from coordinate 28,182,933 downwards.
ACACGTTTAACGGGGGTTACTTGTATAATGTGGTAAATATACAGGAGTAATAATGACGGACGAAATAGCCGCGTGTAAGGTGGGTAACATACTACGTAAGGGGTAATATAGTAATATGTCATTCGGAATAGCCGCGTATATGGTAGGAAGTAGTGATGGTTGATTTATTGGAACACCGGTTCCAGTTCCAGATGAATATCATATCATTGGACGAGCTATTTTTGGAACCTGTTCCAATTTTCGAAATGCATGATCGAATTTTACCAATTTGGTAAATTTACTAAGAGATTCTAAAAAAATCTGTAAGTTCCTCCCTCCCTTCCCAACACGTTTTTAAAAAATGTCCTGAATCCCCAAAAAAAACTGTTCTTTGATGTTCTAGGGAGGGGGAATGATGCCGGGAGAATTTTTGGAATCTATTTTATGGAACCCCTTTCAATTTTAAATACATGACGACATTCATCGTGAACCAGTGACCCCGATATTTTTTGTATCTTGATTCTGTGGAACCGGTTACTACGATATTGAATAACTGAGTGTTTCGGTGACTTGATAGTAACCGGTTTAAAATCGCCGTGACACAAGTATCAATGATTTCTAGTAATAAGTATTGTATGTATTGTAGAACAGAATTAAAAATTTACTGTGTTGTCCTTCGGATTGTATGGTTGTGTGTGTGGGTGTGTGTGAATGCCGCACCGCCGGCGTACGTGTGTTCTCTGTGTGTGTTCATCGGCTTACTCGTTTGACCTATACTAGTGATAAACCTCGAACTAAATTGTATCGTATTGTAATAAATATATAATTGTTACAAAGTCTATTTCCTGGACCTTCACATTACGAGGTGTACACTGAAGACGTACTTAGAAGACAAGTACGTAATATTTACCATTGAATTTTAACGTACTCTCTGAATTGATAAATAAAGATTATTAATTCTTAGTTATTGTTAATTACGAATATAATATACAGCCAAGCCAACTTTTCAGCATACGTCAATAAGCCTCAGTTGAATGTAGATAATTACTAAGTGGAATTTGAGAAACCGGGCCTAAGTAGACGTGCTGAAGAATAATTTATCAAAAGCCAAGAGTGTAGTCACAAAACGTGATCCTTTTTAATAATTTATTTTAAATGCTGGTTAACTGTATTTATTTGAATATTTTATACTACAGTAGAAGTACAGATAATACCGTTGATCGCGGGGGATACTCTTTGGACATGGTCGCGGTAAGCGAAATTTCGCGATCAACGGGGATTTAAAAAAATAATTTTATAATTTGAAAAAACATTTTATTAATAAAATGATAATTATTTATAACAAAATACGTCATACATAATATAATTCATTCATTTTCCCTTGATTCTTTTTTTTCGTTTATTATGCAAAATTTGCCGATAACTGTCAAATAATTCGTTACAACCAAGCTTTACAGCACTCACTCGCCCTTAATCTTCTAATAACTTCAGGCATTGATTGTGAAGAGAAAGGGCATTTTCAATGATTTTGACACTTAACTTTCGCGCGAGAACAGGTTCTGAGACGTCATTTTCTTGGGACATAGTATGGAAGTTCATTTCATGCAGTTGACCGATTTTTCACATTTAAAAAATTACGAAGGGATAAAAAATATGTAAGTAGTCAATTTAATTAGTATACGTTTTACACTTTAGCTAATATTACACTGAAGGATAGACACAAATGACGCACTGGCTCAACCGTAGAAGGCACCGGCGTATCGGCATTCTTTTGTCTCACTCATGCTCGTAATTTTACGTATATGTACATGTATATGATGTGAGTAAGCGAGAAAGAAAGATAGCATCCACGTGCAACCACTCATTATGACGATTTTTGTCATATGTCAAAGTCAGACAAGTGCCGAAACAAAAAGAAAATTTTTACAAAAAGATCGCGATATAAGGAATTCGCACTCGCCGAGGTCGCGATGAACGGGGGTTACCTGTATCTATATTAGTGCAAAGTTTTTGTTGCTTTAGCTTAGTAGACAACAAAAACTTCACAAGTCGCTAGTAAAGTAAAATAATTCAATATAAAGTATAAATGTATAAGTGGGTATCCTCCTAGTTTGAGACGAAGAGTTTTCCATAGATAAAGAAACATTATTAAATGTATATTTAAAAGTAACTAAATGATAAATTATGATAATTATGTAAGTGTGAACAATTTCAAGAAATATTTGTAAGAAACATTTTCCGATAAAAATAAATTCTGAAATTGAAATAAATGAAATTAAAATATCTGAGTTATCTGATACAATCGCTTCAAATTTATTTAATTTGCAAAATTTAGAAAAAAAACATAAGACAATCAAATTCTAAGAAGAGTGTAAGAGAAAAGGTCCATAACAGATTCAATCAAAAATAGAAAGAGTTGAGGCGGACTGGTGGCGCCGCCTATGCCCACCGCACCGAAGCTTGGTGTGGCGTGCTTATTATATTTCTCAAACCGACGTGGTGTCGAAATTAATTGGTTTGAACACTTTGCAAGACAAATAAATAAATAAATTTGAAATATTCTTTGTTTTAAGGGAAGATTTTTTAGGCTTCTCTAAATAGTTTTTATGAGTTCATTGGTCTAGTCGGTTAATATAAACACTAACTCTTCTATTTTGGGACTTTCACGACCATTGATCTGACATGTTACTTTAAAACAAAGGAACACAATAATAAAATGTAAAAATTAAATATGTATAAATTGTATCTAGTTCGATAAGCTCAGTATCAAGTAAGTAGCAGGAATATAACGCGATGACTGCAGGATAACGGTTTACGGCTGGCTACTCCATGCTCTGTCGTGGGCTCCGTGTGGACGGCAGCAATTTCCAGTGCTCTGTGTGTACGGTCAGCCTTAATAATTACTTAGTTCTTATCGCGATATGTTTCGAGATCCTGTGTAAACTTTTAAACAGATAAACGCGCTATATGCCCTTTGCCTGAATGCTGTAGGGAAAATTAGGAGTCAGTCCTAACATGGTGATAATACCTTTGTCACGGCAGATAAATGACTAGCATCCATCATCATAGAGTCAATGGATTCTTAGACATAATATAAAAATATAATCAAAGGAAAGACAAAATACGTTTAAAAAATAACGTGTAAGGCGAATGCAGACACCAACATACAACTTCTGTAGAGGGTCCACGACAGAGGCGCGCGACTCGTATCGCACTGATAAGAGTAGAGTTTTTTAACATAAAATAGTCAGGAAAATGATTGTATCGAGGAATAGACTCATTCACGGATGATATCGTATTGTAAAAAATATCCAAGTATTTTTTACACCGTAAGCCTTTTTTCTTATCTAACCGTTTTTTTCTGAACGATTATAAAAAGCGTTACGGTTGCTTTTCAAAACGGTCTTATTTCAAAGATAATCTTACGAGACGGCCACGAGTCTGGAAGTTTTTCAAATTCAGTTAGACGGCACAATTCGTTCGCTGTCTGAGATTAAGAGAAAGAAGATTTACAATTGTTTGTTTCTAACCAAACGAATTCCCAATGCATTGAAACCACTCGGTAATATGGATCAAGAGGAGTACTAGCACATACTTGTGCAGAACTTGTAACAGAGTTATCGCACTGAAGCAAATATTAGTAAAGTTTCTTCACTCGCATCACATTGAACTGTAGAAGACGAGATACCATTCAATATATTGAAATTGTGATGAACTAAATCGTTATTGTAACTGAATTTGTGTTCGATTGTAATATTGTTTGTAATTCGGTATACAATCACCGGTATACTAGAAATTAAACCTCTAATAGTTAATTGTCAGTTACCAATCATCGATATGACTCATGGATACAAATTATTTTGGAGATTAGACTCCAGCGCGCGTAAAAACGGTACAGTATGTATCTTGTCATCATCATTTAGTACACATCTAACCGTTTTTGATCTACTTTACAGGTATTTTTTAGTTATTGGCTCTGTAGACGACACACCGGCTCAAGTAAAGTCGCGCGAAATACGCTTCAGAATCGTACTATCTGGACGCAACGTACAGAAACGCGTCAAGTCAAAATGACAATTAAATTCATCAGTACTGAAATATGTTAGTTTTTTTTTGCAGAAAAGGGGATAGTAAGCACTAAAGTCGGTAATTAAAATATATTTTAACCTACTAGCATTTCGATTTTTGTATAAGTGAACCATTATCTGCGTACAACTCCATAAAAATATATGTTTTAGAAGAAGATTGGTCACGGACGCGACTGGAAGATAATTAAAATTCGTTTTTCTTTAATGTTTTTTGTTTTCATATGTCACACAATTTTTATAACAAATTTTCCAGAATATATTAGTTATACACCACTAATAATAATTTTGAATTATACGAGTGACTTAGACATTTATATAAAAACACGATAAAGATCTATAACATTACAGTATAAAATTAAATATTTTAATATAAATTATATAAAACTTTGTTTATAACCTTTTTATGACATGAATTTAATACACCAACCGGTTTCGGAAAATATCATTTCCTTCATCAGGATGTTAAATAAACCAACTAAAACGATATACGTCAAATTGTTCTAATGTTTTTAAAATTCTAATTTTAACAATATTAATTAGTTAGGTACTAGATTTATTTTTTTAATCGTTATTATTTTTTTCATAAATTTTTTTAACCTTTACCATACCGTGATGGAAAATATTCGTAAGCACTCATGCTGTCAACTCGTGTTACCATTAAGTATTTAGAATTTTTAATGAGAAAAAATACTTTTACGAGCTTAAATGGCTTTAAAATAGTTAATGTCGTACATTTTCACTAAATATCTAGCATTAAAAGTGAAAAAAAAATATTTCGTAGCATTTAAATATTATGTATTCAAGTTCTATATAATACGACATTCCTTCTAATTATTCTTCATATAATTAGAAATATACATAATTATATTCTTTTCACTGTGAAACTAATGTTTGATCTTTTTCTGTGTTACTGCAAATTCTATTTTTTCCAACGCAGCAATTTTACATAGGATTGAATTGAAATATAATAATAAGAAAAGTCGATTATAAAGTGAATCCTACAAATCACTAGTCTATTCTAAGCGTAAATGATTTTTTAAGGTAAGTTAAAATATTAATTACATAAATATACCGGTTTAATTGGGGCGGTAGACTTGTGTCACAGCACGGCTAGGGAAGGGTTAAACATAGAATTATAAAAACATTAAAACAATTTGACATATACGGTTTTAGTTAGTTAATTTGACATCCTGATGAAGGAAATTGTATTTTTCGAAACCGGTTGGTGTATTAAATTCAACTCACCAAATTATATTACATGGAAAAAAATACAAAGAACATGATCATGAATTGAACTAGAAATATAAGTAGTTTATTTATATTTAGCACAATGAAAATGTTTCATTGATATATTTTATTCTATATATGAATAAGATTTCAATTTCTTTTACTCATAGACCTAGGTATATATAATAGATTTAGGTAATTCCATCGAGGTTATTTTTTGAGGCTGTTTTGTCTTGCTTCTTTCACCCACTATTCATATTTTGGGGGCCTGAAAATAGTATTCTATTCTTCAGTCGATCGATGGAGCAGTCAGAAATATTTTTTTTCTTTATATTCCCTTTAGAACCGCGATTTTGAATTGAAAACCGATTCCAGCCTCATCAATATTCAACAAAATGTGTTGGGTAAAGTGTTCTTGAAAAGTCGATTAGAGAATCCAACAGTGCGCAAGGGTACGGATACACGATGCAGCTCTCGACACCGAAACGGAACTCGCGGAAAATATTTTTATTTAAATTTTTCAATCTTTTTATGATAATTCATGAAAGAATTCAGATTTACGGTAATTTTAAAATAGATAAGTTTATGTGTAGTCTGTTAATCTTCATAAGCCATCTGGTTGATTTCCAATCAAGAAAAGTGTCCGTAATACAATCTCATCTAAATTGTTTACTCTCGAAAATATATTCAGACAACTAGAGTGGGGAGAGAAAGACATTTGTATAAAATGGTGAGTATTTAAGACGTCAACGTTTTACAGATGATGTTGTGATCTTCTTAAATGATCCAGGCAGCTTTCAAAATAGATGCGGGAACAATCAGAAGTCAGTGAGAGAGCAGTAATGTAATGTAATGCAATCAAAGCAATGATGAACTGCTTTGTTAACTCGACAGTCATTCATGTTAATGGAACCCAGCTTGAAATCTGCTCTTTTGATATCTATTATGTCTTCCTAGGACAATAAATTTCCCGTGCACATGGCACGGACACCGAATAAATTATTCGAAGAACAAAGCTGACATTTGAATATAATTCTCTAAAGTGATCTTTCACTGTTAAAACGAAAATAGTACTTCCGGTTAGTGATAATGATGGAGCTAAACCGCTGTTTTATCCGACATTGTAAGATTTGTTTTCGATCGTAACTGTGATTGGTGACCGGTGAACAATTACTGGAACAGTTAAATCACTGTAACCAATCATCGTTACAGTCGTATACCGATCACACTACCGAAATCACAGTCACAATAATGGTTTAGCTTAAAATTATTTCGACTGCTCACGCATGACTGCAAATATACAGGTTGGCCCAAAAAAAGTAAAATAATAATCGTAAAATGTGATATTAGTTCAATTATTAGCAAAATTAGTTTAACTATATCAACAGTAGTTTAAATAATTTACTAATTTACTTACTTACCTATTTACCTATATTACGTTTTATATTGACAATTTTCGATTGCCATCTTTGATTATTAATTTTCCCATTATTTATATTTGTTTTTTTCAAATTTTTACCCAGAATGACAAAAATCACTGCAGAGGACCGTATTCTGATCTAAAATTTTCAAATTGAAAAACGTTAGGGTGCTAGGAAAATGATTAAAGAGTTTTAAAACAATGCCTGGAGTATAGCTAGACATTACAGCAAGACGGAGCTTCATCTCACACAGCCAGAAATACAATCCACTTTTTTCGTCGTGAGAATGTTAATTTCATCGAGCCAGACACGTGGCCACTGAACAGCCTAGATTTAAACCCAGTAGATAATGCAATATAGGGTGTTTTGATGATTTCTGATTAGCTAAATATTGTGCAAAAAAAATACTTTAAGAATTATATTTTATTTTGAAATAACTCATGTGTTACGAAATGTTCTCACTTTTTTTGAGCCACCCTGTATGTACACATGACCAGTTTTTGAACATAAATCGTTGTAGTTTAATTTTGTAGAAAAATACTCATTGAAATATTATTTAAGATTGTTAAAAAAAAAACGTATAACGTCACATATGATATAACTTATGGGTCTTTTTAATTTTATTGTTAGGAATTTAATAATGACAAACTATTCCATTAAAATAAGCTTGTTTGGAGTGGTACATTGTAATTAGTGTGGTGGAAAATAATTATCGCAATATCTTAATTTTTAGATATTTATAATAAAACATTAAATTAAAAAAAGAAAACAAATTTATTAGATTTATATTTAGATAAAAATATTAATAACAATTTATGAAATTTTGATAACCACCGGAAACCATTCAGAAAAAGATGATAAAACGTTTTAGAAATTTTTAATTTAATTTAAATTGTGACGCTTTTCATCTCGCATTTTTTTAGAATTTTGCACAGAGATAATAAAGTATAATACATATACAAAATTTTCTAGAATCTCTAAAAGCTGAAAAAATCTTCAACTTTTTCTGGGAGAATAAATATCTTAGAGCTTAAAAGGATGGTAGAACTGTCAAAAGTGTTACCATTAGTCCTGTCTGACAGAGCATGTAGTGAACGGTCTGTGCCACGTCCGCCGCGTGGAGGTTGTTATGGTAGGGGTTCCTGTGGCGACAATATCCTTCCTCTATCCTCGTCAGGAACGTCTCCAGGGTGGACGGCGGAACCTTTCAACAAAAAATGTTTTTATTTATTTTTAGTACTGTTATTTTCTTTTAACGTATTAAAGCAGTATTTTTTAATTCACCAAAGAATGATATCGCAAATCAAATCAATTTTTAAATGAGTTCCGAAATAATAATAAAATTATATTTTAATAAAAACACATTTATTTGATAAACAAAAATAATCTATGTTAAGGAGAACACTTTTTGTTGTTGTTGTGATGTTACATTTTCAGATCTGAGTTCTATGGTATTTTAATACAAATTAAATTAATCATTTATAAAGATAATATATAAAGTGGGTTGCTTTTAAAAATAGAATAATAGATATATCAATTTGAAATATTACAGAAAATAAGTTCAAAAATTTGTCGATAATGTATTCGGTTGCTATAGCGAAATCGGAGAACACGCTTCCACGCATAAGAATAGGTGCAGGTTTGAATTCCAGCAGCAAATAAATATTTTTTCGATATATACATTTTTTCTGTATATCTTTCTAATTAATTAATTTAATTTGTATTATAATCTATTAATTGAAAATGTAAAATATATTTACCAATTACCAACGGGATTCGAACTTCTCTTATATTATCTTCGAATCTTATATTATCTCTTACATAAAATTTTCGACCTTATCGTTTTTCTTTCTGTTATAGTGAAACATCTACTACTTCTAATTAAAAGCTATAATTTTTATTCATTCTCCCGGCAAGAAAAAGTTCAGGGTTCCAGTGAGAATGGAGAATTTTTTTTATAAGGATATCTTAGAAGTGATTTATCTATTTATTTTAATAATCAAATTGGTTGAATTCACTAACGCGTTATATTATATACCACAAACAGAAAAAAAAATTACCAAAAAATTTTGCAAAAAAGGTTTTATATTGAAAACACATATTATTACGAAAGTCATTATATGTGAGTGATGTTTAATTAATTTTTGTAAGGAGAAACTAAATTATATTTTTTAATTTCTTCTTAATTCCTTTATTTTTGCATTATTTTTTAGAATTATTTATTTCACAAAATAAATCAATTACGAATTATTCATCAAATCAAATCAAAAGAAAATCAATGTTTAATGATTTCATACTCAAATTAGAATAATTCGATGGAATTACTAGAAATATCCCCAAAATAATATATTTATAGTTTTCATTCATAATTATTAATAAAATAAAAAATTAAACGTCTTGAATTTATTCTTTTCAATACAAATTAAGTGGAGCTCAGCTTAAGTGTGAGTAAATCAGATGAAACGTGGATGAAACAAATGATTCCCTGCTAACTCCCGTGGTGGATAGATGTGTACCGAAGATTACTGAACAGCTTCTGAAGAGCTCAAGTTAACGAGTGGCCATAAGCACTAAGCACCCTTACCTGGCCGAGCCTTTATTATAATGTTTAAAGTTTGGAATATTATTATATCCGACAAAAGAAATAAAATCTTCCGTGCAATCTTTCATGATCTACGTGATCATCTATAAATAAATCTGAAATTAAGGTGCTAAGGTTTAACAACTCTATAATGGTCTCTCTCTTGTCGTTCCCTTAATGCTGAGCCTGCCTCTTTGCGATCTCTCGTATGGATCCTGTTAATGATTTGTCTCCATCAAGATCTATCCACAACGAGCCTGGAGGCTACATATACAGCATCTTTTAAAGGGGTAGGCACGGCCGAATGTTTTCGTATAATCAAGGTAGCATATTATTACTGGAAATTTGTGTTGTCTAATTTTTTCTATTAAAATACTTAGTTTATGATGTATTTGATTTAAAAATAAACCACATGAACTATACTAGTATGATACAAATATGCAAAAAAAGTAAATATACAAATATTAAGCAAAAAGACTGCATTACTTAAAATACTAGAAAACAAGTGTAAATTAAATAATCCATATTTTATAAACAGACGATTTAAGATATAATTACTTTAGAGCGTCAGCGGTGTACCAATAGAAAAGGTAATTATTTAGTTCTAAAACACATCACTACCCGTTGCTACCACAGTCAGAGCGCTGTAGGCATATACTGGGTTATTATTAATTTATTCCTATTACAATTGCTGGCCTCTGTTTTTAACTTATCGTTCTACTCAAGCCATATAATTGCTACCATACTGAATTGAAAATACCGTTTAGCTGATCAGTATTGTAGGGAGCCCCCTTTTTAACAGAATTACATTTGAAAGGTTTTCAGCTAGGCTTTGAGCTGCGCGTAAATCATTGAAGTATCTATTAGTCTTTTAATAATTCGCGAATTTTACTATCTCACTAAACGTGATATTTCCATGATCGTTCTTTACGTTCGAGGACAATGCACTTTTATTATGATGGATATGTTTTTGATTGGAGAAAAAGAAAAATCAAATCTGTCAAATTATTTCCGATAATACTTTTAATAAAAAAAATATTTTACAGTAAACTGTAAAAGAATCATGTTCAATCATGAACAGTGCTCTAAAAATATCTACAAAATTTTAAAATTGGATTTTATATGGATAAAAGAAGGTATTATTAAACTTTAAAAACACTATGAATATTAAACAAAAATTACTAATAAATAGGTGGTTGTCGTATAAACGACGGATTCATTTTTCTTAAAAACGTCGGTTAAAACGAAAGTTCATATAAATAGTATATTGTACATAATTGTATAATATCATTAGTAATAGCATAACCTAAATGTATGCCTACCGCACGCCACTGGATACAAAGTATACTAGGCAAACAGAAAAAAAAAATTGTAATTTTCTGTTCCTCGTAATCTGATTCTTGTTATTGTGGATTGTGATTCGTTGATTGACGATTCACCTTCACATTTCTCTGCAGCCTGTAACCAGTAGCATCAATCCATCGATCTTTTTTTCTGATCTTCCATCTTTCTAGCTTCTCCAGGTTATCATACTTTCGGTCGGTAATGTGTCCAAAAAATTGGAGGATGCGTCTCAGATAAATTGGGGAAAATCTACCTTAATTGTTCCAATATTGAAGCATTAGTGTGCATTGTTGTTCTCTATATAATAACACCCCCTCCAACCACTCCATTCTACCTGTTCCATAGAGGAAATAAGAATGTAGACAAGGGTGGCTCGCCGATCTCTGCTTCTCTCAACCGGCGATGATGATGAAGACTATGGAATCGTAAGAAATGAAACACAAAAGATGTTCAATATAGGTACACTGTTTGCGACATATATTTATTTGAGTATAAATATATTAGTTATTGAACGAAAATAATGCACTGTGCTTTCCCCCCTTCCCTTCCCCTCCCGACCACGTCGCTGATCAGTCGATTAGCGACCTTGAACCAGTACGGCTACAACATGTACTGTAATACTGTTATACAATTTCGAGACTTCGCCTATTTACTTTGTGTCGGAACCTTGACGAAATAAATGAGTGAAAAATATACAGTTCATATCTTTGAAGGTGCCAGCAGAATCCAGATTATGGTGAGTGCCAATTTCCTTCCGTGTTCTGAGATTCTTCCAACATCTATGTTTGTACGCAACATACACTACGACGGCATATTTAGGACTTACGTAAAACAATGACACCAACCTCCCCCTGAAAATAAGGTATAGATACATTTTGGAAAATATAGCGAAATTAAAATGAAAATTAAGTCTGAAAAAAATTATTATAAATGTGACATATATTTTATTTCGAATTCTTTCGTAGAGATTCTAGTAAAGTGCAGCTTATTTCAAATTATTGACTGAATGACGCTGTTAAATCTCAATCTTAAATTATAACTAAATTTGTATTTCAAGCAATGCCGGATACCGACCTATATAGTATACAATAAATAATTTTTTTATCTACATCAATCATATTTCATCTGACAAAAGATAGAAATTAATACTCAAAGCTGATATTCATTGAATTACATTACGATTTGACCAATTATATTCTCAATGATAAGATGAATATTTAATTGTTATGTATTAAGAATGGAGGGTATACATGGAGTCATTAATGAAATGATCCTTATGACCATTTAATATAAAGAGCACTCTGCCTTTGATACAGGACATATTATATTCCACCAGTGGAAGAAACCTTCATAAAGGATTTGAGTTGATTTCATTTTACGATTTGAGTTGATTTGGGGGGATTTATGGAATTGTACAAAGAGGGAGACTTTGAATACATACGGTATAAGAATGCGAAGAGAATAATTGACATGATTGATAAAAGATTAATTTGTTGGAATTTATTTTATTTTTCGAATGTCGAATGACGCGAAGTTATTACATATCTGGATATTATTTCCCATATTATATTAATATAATATATATTACCTACCTAAAATAATAAATAACCATAAAAAGAGCTCCGAAATACAGATTGATTGCAAAACGTAAACAATAATATAAAACAGATAGTCTTTGGTGTATACTTAATAATTTCTAAATACTCAATACAATAAAAATAATGGTTCCCAATATTTTTTGAAAGCATAAGTAACATTTTTAGGTAGCTACATTTACATTTTATACAAATAAATTAAACGTAATGATATTTAACATTTAATTTCAACATTAAATTGAAACTGACAAAATTCTGTTTGTTTCCTACCAGTTAAGTTCTAGCTTTGATCGATGGATAATATTAATAATATGTAGTATCTGTGACTGTTTTATTACAAAACTGTGATTGTAACATTACATAAAACCCGTTTACAAAATCAAAAAAATGTTTTAATGACATGTTTCATTAATCACAATCGATTAAATTTATTCGTGTGGAAGTGGTGGCACATGATTGTGAATATTTTTAATATTAAGTGTGGTTCATTTCTTTATTATTTAACGGGTATAAAAAAATAAATAAAATCACATAAAAATAATATTATTATCAACTGTCAAAAGACGTAATGTGGATACAAAGTAATTTTTTTTTTCGCACAGAAAACGATTTAAAAAAAATAGATTAATACAAATACTAAAATCATATAAAGCGTCTAATGGCTCGTTTCCACAGCAAAGATTTTTAGGAGATTTTCGACTCAAGACAATCTTTGAGATACAGATTTTACTTCCACTTTAGAGACAACTCTCGGCTTTAGTATTCACTGTGTATATACCATATCTCAGAGATTCGTCGTTTCGCGCCTTACTTCACGCTCGTATGTTAAACGACAAATGTCGTCATGTTAGCAGTTAAAACGCAATAAATGCTTGTAATTGAACGCCTTATGTCAATGTTAATGTTTTGTGACTTATATCTAATTTTCAGAATTGATAGTTGTAGGGATCTATAGTAATTTTAGGTGAGATTTATGTGCACGTATCAAATCTCGCTGTCAGAATGTACGCAGTGTACAATGGTTTGATCTCAAGCGGATCACCGAGTTTATCTCCAAAACAATATCTCATCATGTGTACACGGTATTGAGATGTATCTCAACTAAATCTCTGAGATTGTTTCCTTCCATGGACGGGGACCTGAAGAGTCGACATGTAATGTGGTAAAAATAAATTAAACATAAGCGATTGAAATAGATGACAAACTCAGTGAGAAAATGTCATTATCTTTATAGCAATGTCCATTAAAATCACGACATATCCTAGATACAGGGTTATAAAATGTTATGTTTGTATTGTGCACTGATAGATGTAAAGTAAAGGAGATTTTTTATTGTACGAATCGGTACAATAAAATTAATCTTCTGTATGAACCTGTGTGGTCGAGATTGTTGTGCCGACTTCGAAGGGATTCAACATAATTATAGATAATTTTGATAGTTGCACAATAAAAGCTTAAAAATTTCGCATTGAAATCATTGCAGTTTCTCAGACTATATTTTCAATTATACCTGTCTGTTTTATGCATACAGATGCTATCAAAAGGAAAATATAATGGAATTCAATTATTCATCCGTAATGAAAAATGAGTATAAACTTTTTCGGCGTGCTTCATTAAAATTTTCTCTTTAAAGCTTTGTTTGTTCCGAAAAAAACTGTTTGCCATGCTTCTAGTTTTCAAAGAGAATAACTAGCGTAAAAAATACGAGTTCGTTCGAAGCAATTATTTATCTTCATAGTCATATTTACCCTTCAGACTCTTTTTTTCTCATTTTTATGCGATTCAAATTATAAGAATAAAAACTATTAATCAAAATATCTATAATAATTTTTAAACTAAACTTTTATAGATTGATTTGAATTTAGAACAACTTTGACAATAAAGCATCATCTGATATTAATATTAAACTGAAGCATTAAGCTTAATATTAATTTTTCGATTTTGGTTCATTATTCGTAAGGTGAATTTTTATAGAAATGGCGCTATATACCTATATATAAAAATAAAGTAAACCGATTCCTGATTTCGAATATGTTATATATATATAATACCACTCATTTTATTATTTGTATTCAAATCAACAGTTGTTCTAAAAGTATTAGAAATACTAATACAATATATATTTTTAAAATAGAGATGCGTACATGGAATATATGTCACATCAATATTTTTACTATTTTCAAACTAAGCTAAAAGCTTGTGCTATGAAAATAGGACTAACTTGCTGGAGTCCTGGAACGAGGCGCGAACCACCGACCACTAGGTCATCAGGCCAGCGTCTTAACCAATACACCAACAATTTTTTTTGTTATCTCCTAAATTACTAGAATATGGTTTGCAGCACTGTTTTAGTAAGAAAATTATTGTGAGAATTTTAATATGATTTTGACCAAAATGTCAGATACCTTGTTGTTCCATGATCAATCGACCGTCAAATACCTAGTAATACCGACTATTATTAGGTATTTCCCCACTCCAAATAAAGCCTTATTTAATCGAGGTTTTTTTCGTGACCTTGACTTCCTCACATCTTTAAATACATTTTCCTTGGGTCATATCCCTAAGACGCGATGAGATTGCTCAGTTCGCCGGATAACTTAACGAGTGCCTATATATTAAGAAACCTTCGTGATTGAAGATTTAAGTAAACGATAAAATTGCATTACCTTGAATTTGTGGATGATTCCATAACGGTTAAGGAGGTCGTACCCCAAGTACTTCACGGGCTGGCTGTTGGCCGCTTCGCTGAGCCCGAACACATCAAACGACCAGTCGTCTAGGGTCTGAAAGGTCAAGTGGAATAGATTAGCCGGAAGTTTACACTTCGGTAGAAATATTATAATAGTGTGTTACATCATACACACACGGTTGATACATTAATTATTACAATCAACTTTATCATTATACTTTTTAATACAATCATATTAGTAAATAATATGGTATTAACTATAATAAATATTAACAAAGAACGGTTATGTAAGTACTAAAAACTTTTACAGTTATTTTAACTAAAAGCTTAAAGATTTATCTAATAGTCGTAATAATTAGGTATCGTTCTCTAGGGATAACATTATCTACACTCACAAATGTGTAACATGTAAATACATATCGTGTAAAGTGTAGAAGCGACGTAGGTATTTTACGATACCTTAAAGATAATTATAATAGATATAGGTACGTTATTTAGAGGTTAAGATGTGTTATGTTAATGTAGTTACGAGATATTTTTATGTTTATCGATATACATATCACTATTTTTCCAAGCGTAAGATTATTTCAACGATAAAAATTAACAAATTAAAAATGAATTTTTTAATTTTTTTTTTTTATTAATATATTTTTTTACAGGATGATATTATGGCACCTAAACTAGGTCAGATATAGAAACCGCCGCACATTAAAAAAAAAAATAGTAGATTAAAAAAAATAACATAAATAGTTTAAAAACATTATATATATATATAACGAAGGCTTAGCGTGACGAGGGCGAAACTACAAAAATAAAGGGTTTGAGAAAAATGTTAAAACAGTTTTTATTTCAAATGGTTAATCACACACACAACAATTATTTCAGAGAAATCATATAAAGTCAAAACTACCCCTTCGTCAGTGTTATCATTATATCGCTTTACACAGAAGAAAGATTACGATGCAGAAAGAGACGTTTCGATCCTGCGCCTTTAAAGGTTTTATTTCATTTTAGTTACACTCGAACTTATCTTAAAAAAAAAATTATCGCATGAGTTTCATTTTTGTATCACTACTAGAACTGATTTTTCGGATGCCAATGTAATAAATACTTAATTCAAAACCGCGATAAGTTTCACCCTCGTGTCCGTAAGTTCTCGATATGACAAACAATACTTTTTTTTTTGAAGAATTATAAAAAATAAATAACTGAAAAATAGTAGAAAGTATGGTAGAAAAAAAAGTTAGTTTAGGCCTTCCTTTCATGAGTTTTTTACGCATCTGATATCTGGCAGATAAAAAAGACCTGGTCTAACCAATGACGACGATTCTCCTTTCTACCATAAAATGATCAATATTAATTTTTATTTAATATCAAGAATTAATCGCATCCAGAAATAGGATATTTAGAACAGACAAGTAATACATCCTTGCGGTGGATAGCACTGATTGATGCCTCTACGACGAGTTTATGAAAGGTTCTTACTTTATGTTTTACCCTTAATATGCTCCGAGTGTTTATGACAAATAACATACTCGGAAGAGTGTACATTTCGGTTTTTTATGTGGCTTCAAAGAAGAGCTTTGTAAGATTAAAGCGAACAGTGCGTTTGATGTTTTATACCATTTGAGTTCTGGGAGCATTACAGGTGAATTACATTTTAGAAATAAATATTGTTGGTGTTCTTGATAATAAAATAAATCAAAGAGGAAATTTAGTAATATTTGAAAGACATAGTTAAAAACTGCTCTCTAATATTTTTCACAGATTTTTTCAAAATTTTCGGCAGATTTTTGTCATTTCAACGTATGGTTTTGGTATGATATAATTAAAGTTGGATCTAAATTCTTCTAAATCTGTTTCATGTATCTATTATGATGGCACCAGAAGTAGAGGACGTCCGCGGAAAAGATAAACCAGATACTGGAGGAAGGTTCTGTTAGAAGCCTCAATAATCGGCGAGTTTGTATGAGAAGATGTATGAATGTGGATGAAATGAGAATTGTGTGTCAGGACAAAAGAATGTGGCTCTATCCTCTTTGCATACCCCCGCGGAGAAACGATGTGATGGTAATGTGGCGGAAGGCGTCATAGGCCATCTGGCAGTCCTACCACCAAGCGGGCGAGTACCGACGCGATGTGTCCGACGCCCGCTAGGGGAACATCCCGAAAGGCTGCGGAGAACGAGAGAGCCATTCTGTTCTCGCGGCTGATATTTTATACATTTCTGATCAAGTGTAAATTACCGTGTACTTAAATATTTTATACCTACCTCAATGTAATATCGTGTTACTGTACTGGATGAATAAATCACCAACAAACTCAAGGCATTGTGTTTTTTATTTATCAGGCCTTGACTGTCATGCTTCCATACTTAAAACACCAAAGTAAGTTAGTTCGTATATATAATGTATACAGGGTATAATAGACCTAATCCACAATATTTTATGGATGGATACCTGACTAAATTACGAGTAGAAAATGTAAAAGAAATATGTGGAAATTTTGCACCGTTACGCAAAATATTATTGTTTGAAATTATTACAAATTCATATAATATCTGTTACAGCCATTTATATGTTGTATTATTACAATATTAAAATAGTAACAAACAATGTTATTTATATTATTGCATGTTCTAATGTATATTATATTCATATTTTTAAATCAGTACCTACACATAACATTTAAAAATTATTTTAATTTTATCATATTTTTTTAATAAATAAAGATATTGGTATAATAGTTATATCAATTTTAAACATAACATAACATGTAAGCTTAAAATATATTGACTGCAAATTTCAAATAAATAAAGCAGACCAAAAAAATGTGAATTTATTTTAATATGTTCAAACATTAGTCATCTTCAAGGTATTCTCCATTTGACACAACACACTTGTTTACATAAAGGTAGTAGGGAAACGGTATGTAAGAAGGATGGTAGGAATTTAGTATAGAGACAGAACAGTAAGGGCTCAAGGACCAGCCAGGAAGAACACAACTTAACTAGATTTTCTTACTGTATTCACAACTCTCCTAAACTTCAGTATATTTCTTCGATGATTAACACAAAGCACGGTGATACAAAATAGCAGTTTCAGTACGCACTGCGAGAAAACCGAAACGCAATAGCACCAGTCAGCGTGACGAGTTCGTAGCGGGACATTCGTAAGTCATAGATCACACACAGAAAAGTCGTACTCTACGGTAAGGATAAAGAAGGGTGAGGGATACAGATAGGTATAGTAAATATAATTGAGCATCTACACGCGCACGGCGACCGGCGATCTGGTCCTGTAATAAATACCGAACAACACTTATCGAGGCATTTTTTTCGCTGCTCAAAACAGTTTATAAACTCATCGATTTTGAAGCCTTTTCTGCCGTCGACATATCGTTCCCGGGGACCTTTTACTTTCGGGGAAACAAAAAAAAAGTCGCACGGAGCGAGATCAGATATACAGGAAGAACGGAGGTCGTGCTGTTTTTGGCGCGATGCGGGCAGGGGCATGTTGTCACCTGTTGCCACAACTCGGAACTTTTCTCCTGGACGCAATGCAATGACAGTCAGTACACTAATGCAGATGGGTTCCTGAAACGCTCACCTAGCGGGGGAAACTTATACTAGAAGGGTCTTTCCAGAAGGATAGCGTTTTTTTTGTCCCTCCTCGTACGTAGAGTAATATTTGTCTATTGGTTAAAAACAAAGTTAAATAATCTATATTGAAATATTTCTGGGCTCTTATGTAAATTGTGAAACCGTTCTTACCTTGAGTACTTTGACTACATCCGGCGGGAACTGCATCATGGCTGAGTTTGACACGCGCCTGTATATCCGGTCCACGAAGATGCCCGCCCGGATGGCGTGCGCCACGGACCGAAACTTGGGCTTCTCGTCCGCCTTGCGCCTCGTGGTGGCCAGCTGGCGCGTGAAGGTGGAAGCCAACCACTCCCGGACCTCCGGGGGGACAGCGTCCGGCTGCACCTCCGACAGCTCGTCATCCTCGTCTGCGAGGCGCCTGCGGGACGCGACACGCACGACGAACATATTTGTTAGTTCCAAGAAAACCACGACGGTCGATGACAAAACCAAGATGATCGATGTAGAGACCGAGGTGATCGATAAAAAAATAAAATCTATGATTCAAAAAAAACTTTACGGTAGGAATTCTATCTAAATATGCCGGGCAATATTCACTGATCAATATCCTTTCTTTCGTTAAGTTTCAAGACCAAACTGACTGTTTTTAAAGCCGTGTATAGGCGCACTCTGATATATGGCCACCAAATATGGATCCTTACTAAGAGACCAAGAATTTAAGAGTAGCAGGATAATTATTATCGGTTGAACTGAGTGAGAAGTACCGATATAAGGGAGATCCTCGGCATGGAGCGCCTACTTCTGCATATAGAAGATGTGGCTTGGATACGCTTTGAGAATGCCAAAGTAATGAGTAATGGGATGTACCTACTTGGTAACTTTGGAAAAAAGGCGGTCGGTGGGTCGCTCCAGAATAAGTTGGAATAAAAAATGAAATGTTTCCTGGGTCCGTGTCCTCAGATAAGATATTCAATTGGTGAATTTTTAATCTCCCTTGGAGTAATTAAAACACAATAAATGTTTGTAATTTACTGTCTTCTGTTCGTCCAACTTTCAGAATAATGAGTTGTAGATATTTATGGTTCTAGGTGACGTTTGTGCGCACGTATCGAGTTTTGCAGTCATATCGAATACCCGAGTTCTGAGATCATCTCCAGATCAAAATCTTAACACGTGAAATGGTACTGAGATTTATCTCGATTAAATTTTTGAGACGCGTGTCTCATTCCGTGGACTTGGACTATTATGATGCGTTGTTTTTTTATTATTTTATAAGTTTTTAATCAGTGCATACTGATTAAAGACTTAGACGAATATATCAAGAGTGATACAGAAGCTCCAGATGTCATAGCGAGGTATGGAAAGATGTATTTTGGGTTACATGGGGGCAGAAAGAGATAACTAGGCAGATCAAAGACAGGCAGTGTTTTCGAGGTTCTATACCATTACGGAATAGCCGTAGGGAATCAGGGATAGAAACTTGTAAAAATATCATAGGTTGGCCTTCACCCTGCAGTGGATTGATATGGGTTGATGGTGATTTTATGAAGTCGTTTCTTGAGGATTATTTTGATATGATAATCCAATTGTTGTTTTTCAATTTGAACACTTTTGGTTCAAAACTGTTCTTCACTGGCTTTGAAGTTAGTCTTTTATGTAGGGAGTAGGGACTGACTTCAGAGATCGTTCTTATTTCTACAGATTATTTTTACAGTTGATTACAAAATATTTGTGGATGATGTTAAGTCGAAAACTGGAATTACTGTGAACATTCATCAGTGAATATTGATAGATTACCTTTCTTTAATCAACATAATAAAAAATATAATGATTTTATTATTAATTGGTTTGTGCGAGTCAGTTAGCTGAAATTATTCTATTATTTTTTTCGGTAGCAACGATAAATAGATTTTTTTTCTGGTGGATTAATTAAATTTATATTGATATTATCTAAATTAATCCAATATAAATATTAATCACATAAACAGCCTTATATGGACGCATTTTTTTATGCAAATATAATACCTAATTAGAATAATTTTTCGGATTTTAAGAAAAATATAAAAAACATATTTAAAAAAAATCAATTATATTAAAATGAAACACAAAATATAAGTTTATAAAAGATACACATCCATAGACGAATATGGTAGCAGAAAATTTTCAATTAAATCTAAAACATTTTAAAATGTAGGCAAGTACACATAAATATGATAATTGCTATTTCTATTTTGAATATAGTTAACTACTAACTCAGCCACAGCTTTAGAATTAATCTATATTTCTAAATTAGTACTAAAAACTACCTGTTTTATATTTATACTTACTCAAGTTAGTGAGAATTAATACAAACATTTTATGAGTGGGAGGCAAATGGTTTTAGGTATTTTAATGATAGTATAAAATAGAGAATAATGAAAATGCCAGGTGACATTATACTCTTAAAATTAATTAATTTCATTTCTTAGTACTTGGAATTATTGTCTGGCTTATATAGTCGACATGGAGTCAGATCCCCGATTATAAATCAATTGTTCGGGATTCAAAAATAAAAAAAATTCAAGACACTAATGTTTTGGCTTTGTTTAAATATACGTTTTTAATTTTATAAACGTTTGATGAGTAGTCAGAACGTGAACACTCTACGATAGCTATATTAATTAATTAAATTACATCGTTAGTGATGTTTGTCACCCTTTAATGAAAAAAAAAGGTTTTGCCACTTGTCTCTCACAAATAAAATAAAATATTTTTAATAAAGCCAACCCTTGTATGGGGATGGTTAAAATATATTTTTAAGATTTTGTTTCTTTCTTGTATACCCATCAAAATTATTTAGCACATGTTAAAAAAAAGCGGTGAAATGTAAAGTTAACGTTGAATTTTGTTAATGTTTAAAACTATGCAGTGTGTGTAATTATTTCCATCGCACGTAATTACTATATTAACTAATATTACCGTGTGTTATGCGTAAACTTTGATAAGAAATGCGAGAAACGAGAATGCGGTGTTGGTTAGGTTAGGTTTGCTATTTGAATTTCAGCAGCGGTGAAATTCGCAAACCGCCGTATTATATTTGAACAAGACCGCAGAACAGTTCTTTGCTCGCGAGAAAGTTCAAATACTTCTGAATTTTGGTGACGAAGTAGAATTTAACGTCAGAGACGAGAACAAATGGTAAGCAGCAAAGAGATGAAGATGAGCAGTCAGCCACATTATCGATATTTAGACATGAATTTAATTTGATAAATAAACAAATTTTATTGAAATTTATTGTGAATATCTCGAATATAAAGTCTCGCTTGAATCGAAGGATGTAATACATCAAAGTATTTACACGAATTAATAAATTATTTTTATCCAATTTCGTAATGTATTAGAATATAATTAGTTTATATTATAAACTAATTTATTCCGTAATTCGAAACATTACATACAATGAGAGGATTCTTTCATGGTACACTGGAAGCGTGGATGTCTGCCGGCGAAAATGCGAAAGAAGTGCTATCGGATTAACATCGTTGGAGGATAAATTTTTTTTGGCTCACTGAATATAATGAATTTAACCCTTAAACACTATTTATCTATTTATTCATTTGTGTTTAATATAAAAATGCACAAACAATTATTGTTACAAAGACGAATTTACTGATAATCTTATTGTTTGATCAAAAATATCTTTAAGTGCGGTAGATTCGTTACGTTACAAAGATTGAAAAATTAAAACAATAAGTTTATAGTATTAAAAGGAGACAAGTATTATAAAGAATGTCATAAATTATAACCATACGTACCTATTCTACGCTATAATATATTGTTGATGAAAGATCAATTTAAAAAATCCAGGATTATATAAAATTAAATAAAACTTTTCGTAAATTTATGAATGTATCTAATATATAATATAATAATACAAATAATGAAGAGAACATTATTTTTCTATAGTAATACTTACCAAATAGGCCTCATAATTATTCAGGGTTCGTGATATACAAGTACGCGGAGATGAACAAATAATATATATTTTGAATTTAATTATAATTGCGTAAAAAATATATCGATATATTATATACATAATATATGTATTGTGTATCCATAAGTAAAATATAATACGTACTCACGCTTTTAAAAGTTTTGGTGAAGAACGGTTAGTATTCAAGATTACTTACTATTCACTTAATAACTTTCTATTCAGTGTTACTTTGTTGTATGTAGATTGACTCTAAAAGGTTTAAATGTAACTTAACTAAAAGGGAAATTTACGTTATACACATGAACTTATGTTTAAACATTAAGAAATGATTTAAAAATATATAAAAAATGAAATAATAATACATATAATGAATGAAAAAAGTAATGGAGTATAATTTTGAGTGAATAGTAGCTGATGTTAAATAAATTGGTGTATTTTCGAATAATTATTTAATAAGTGGTGTCTAATCTAAATGCTATTTATTTTATAAAGAATAGTAAAATCTAAAATATGTTAAATAATACAAAATAATAATAAACATATTTTCATTAAGTTCAAAGTGAAAAAAATATTTATAACATAATTATCACTGTTTTAATAATAAAAACATGCCTTTTTGGATTATTGAAAACATTTAACGGTATTCATGGTTCCTTTGATTATAAAGAGCGAGGTTGTACAAAATACGATCATTTTAATGAAAAAAGTTAGTCATACCATACATGGACATGTTCAAATTTATCCCGCAGTGGTTCTTTTGCTTGTCTCACACAAATGGTCAGATTCCTCATGGCTCTCAGCAACATTATTTATAAGATCAATTTAGAATGAGAAAATATTTTTGAAAAAAAATGTGTCAGCGCTTCTGGTCTGAATCTTCACTAAATTCGTCTATTGAGCCCTGGAGACAAATAATACAAGCAAATTAACATGTTGTTGTCGAATAGTTAATATTAAATGTTTTCAATATAAAAAAGTTAATTAATTTAATAACCAAAATTATTGTAAAACGAGTAAAAATTGTAAAAATTAATTATACCACCATAATTAATCGTTTATATATAATGTCGTCGATTAAACAAAAATTATAGAAAGAGCGAGGTAATATTATCTACTGGTCAGGGGGAGACGGCGATAACTAATGCAACACACAAAGGCATATTTGAAAAGTGCAACACAATAAGCAATTACGTGCATACTTTAAACACACATACACACACACACGCACACACTATAACAATTTATCGGGTGGAAATGACGTTTGAATGTATTTGATATACCTGATAATAAAGTGAATTATGTCGAAAGCCACAGTGCTGTACGTTTGAACGGCCTTATGCATCATGTTATTTAGTTATGTTAAAAATATTTTATATTCGTGCTGTGTCAGATGGCAACTACGTGTTTTCTCACTCATCAACCAACAGTCACTGAGGAAAATTTCTGGCATTGTTCGCGTGGTTCGTGCAGACAAAGCCAAGGGTGGCGTCGTATTCTGAGAGATCGGTTTAATTTCTTTTATTCAGTGTAAACAGACCGTTGAAAGAGAATGTGCTATTATATAAGTGTGTGAATAAAATGTTTTAGGTTAATGTCTTTTTTTTGCGTCACAACGAACGACGGAGCCATGTTTTTGTTTGATGGTAAAATAGCCACAATCAATAAATTATAAAACGTGAACTTAAATCACAACGCAATTTCAAGTCGCGTGCAAAACTACTGTTTACAAACACAACTGCACTTCCATACCGTTTAATGAGCTTTTTGATGTTTTCAAAATACAAAGTAGAATCCGTCTTCATATTAATTTACAAACACATTTGCTACGTATATATTTTTAAATAGTACAGTAAAAAAATCAAACAGTACCGATGGGTTTTGATTTAGACACTAGCGGTCTGCGCCGCGGAAAAGTCGAGTATTTCGCTTGGCTTGCGTTGAGCGTCTGCTGATTGAAGTTTGGTGAGGAATTAAAACAGTGTCCTGTGTCTCGTACATATCTTCGTAGAGACGTGTACGTGTGTATGATATTTGGTTGATTATCGCTAAACTATAGACACACGACATATCTCACTGTTTTACAGCCATATCGCGTGTTTATAAAAGCCAGCAGGGACCGGACTACACGAGGGGCTGGCACTGAGCCGCACGACAATCATAAGACATCATACAAACGACAATGGTGCGTTGTCGCACAAAGTTGATATGAAAAGTGTATTTTTATAATTGAATGTAGGTAATTGGTATTTGTTTTGCGTGTAAACCTACTTATTCAGTAATAGTTGTATCAATATGTATAAGCCAGTGCCCTGGATGATTTGAGATGTGATGCTGGAGACGTATCTCCACTCAACGCATCTCTCGAATTGCAAAATGCATAAATGACAATTCTTCAAAGATTAACGATTATCAAAACACTTTCGAACACGCAGGAAAAAGATCCTTGCAAAGTTGCCGGATAGAACGATAAAAGTCTTGGTGTGACTCCTTATTCTGTTACAAGATGGATAGACCAATAAATATGGCTCAAGACCGAGATGAATGCAGATGTATTGTGCATGAAATTCAAAACAGATCAGGGGACCATTGTGTGCAACATTGAGCAAACGATGAATAAGAAGGATTGTGGTAGCTCAAGCTGGCAGGTAGGTACTTGGATTTTTTAAGTGGATTCAATATATATTTGAATAGGATATATTCGAATTAGTTTGCATACATACTCAAATAATTATAAAGCACGTCTTTTTTGTATCATTTCATTCAGAGTACCGGGTCCATTTAGACCCTTTGCTCTTCCATCATGATGTATGCCTTATGGACGCATTAGCAAAAATGGTGTGTGTTTATTATTATTATTATTACTGCAATGATGGGGCAGAAGATAACCTCTAAAGGAAGACGGTTTTGGGACGTTTAATACGCGAGGGGGCCGTTATGTCATAGGTTGACAAAACGTTTATCGTGGGATTTCGGTACTGTGGGAGTTCAGCACAAAAACGCTTTAAGAGGTGTTTTATGAATTCTTTTACTGGGGGAATACCCGAGTCGTGATGCACGCAGCGCTAGTCTGATGACCTTATTCTGGAAGGATTGTAATTTATTTTTGTGTGTAGTGGCCGCGTGACTCCAGAGGGGGGCTGTGTAGAGGATAATAGGCCTTATGACGGCCTAAGAGGAGTTTGTTGTCGGTGGAAAGTTTGCTATTCCTGCCTGTGTGGTCCGATAGGCCTAGTTTTCAGGTTCGATATGATTTTTAATGTTCGTCATATTCACAAGTTAAAAATAACATTTTATTGCCACACGAGAATAGTATTTGAGTTATCATAATCTAAAAAAATCTAAAAAAAAATGTAAAATAGAAAAAAAACTGTATGGAAAATACGCGACTAAAGAGACAATTAGTTTATATTTAAATTAATTAAAACAATCAAAAAACTTTATGATATTTAATATCACGGTCTACACTTGGGAATTTAAGTGTAGAATAATGAAGAATACACGCGTACTCTAATTAATAAAAGGTAGACTGAAATAGCTTTTAAACGCCGCTTTGTACGTTATTTATATATATAAAGGCTTGAAAAATTCATATTTTGAGACGTGAAGTCATAAAGCATTTGACATTTAGTAATCGTTCAGAAACGCAAAATAAATATTAATCTAAAGACAACACGACGTTCAAAAATAGATTTAAGCTGAATATAATATCTAACCAATTAAACTTTATTTAATCATTTCGTCGTAATGTTTAGTTTTACATTAATTCTGTAATTGCATCAATCAGATATTAATTATAGTAATTTTATTATATTTTGCTAATTCTTATCAGTGACATTTCTACGACATTCTGAATGTTTTGTAATTTAGAGTAATCCGAGTAATTGAAGTATCCAAGTCATTGAAGGCAGCCTACTAATACTGAATGGTACACTGACAAAGGGTGTTTTTTTAGAGGTATAGATAGAACTTTAAAATGAAATAAAATACATAAAAATCTTGGTAATAGCAATGGTATTGGCTTTATCGAAAAGATAATTTTATGCCATTAGTGTTTAAATATGATTTCATGCATATGAGCGCCCCGGCTGGCTCGAATAAAGCGCAATCTAAATATCCACTTTTCGACCACTTTTTGGAGCAGTTGGGTACGTATATCGGCAATAACGCGACTAATGTTGGCTTCCAAGTCATATATCGTCACTGGTTTATTGGCAAAGACTAGCGACTTCACATATCCTCACATAAAATAATCCAAAGGTGTTAAATCACACGATCTTGTAGGTCAATTCACAGGTCCATTACGCAAAATTATGCGTTCATAGAATGTTTCCTTCAATGACTGTGGGACACGCTGTGTGGAATGTTGCGTCGTCTTGTTGAAGCCACAGGTCTTCCATATTAATGCCATTCATTTGAGGAACGAAAGAGTCAGTAATAATGGATCTATGGCGCTCTCCATTAACTATAACGTTCTGGCCAGCATCATTTTTGAAGAAACAACAGCTTCTTCGGTGCGCACTATACAACGTCTCTGGGGATGTGTATTATGAATTAGAGTTTGCCTGGTGCGAAAACGATCTATGGTTATATGAACGATTATATCGACCGTAAAATGGACGTAGCATACGGTAAATTTCGTGAACTGAACCACGATTTTAAAATAAATTTGCACAATTTGCAAGCGTTGTTCTGGCGTAAGTTAATTCATAGTGAAATGGCAAACCAAACTGAGCACAAATCAGCTGTCAGCTGTCAAATTGGCTGTCACTGGAAAAAGTGTTGCCGATTCGAAAAACAAACCTCTAAAAAAACATCCTTTACGTACCTTAGAAGTGCATTATTGTTTACAGAAATTTCTCTGTGTACGAATATTTATTTTATGCCTGGTCTGATTAAAAAAACCTTTTTTTTTTACTGTGGTTTTAAATAAATACAGGTAGTAATTTTAATACAAAAGTGAATGAGCATTTGGAAGTTAATTATGGTATTCAGAATTTTCAAATCATCCATTGAAAAATTATCATACTTTTATTAAAATTTGGGCTAATGTAACAATGTTGGTCGTAAATTGGACAACTTAGAATTGTTAGAAATAAGTCAAGCACATATAGAGAATTGGTATTAAAATAGAGAATATATTAAATAGCGGGTTGTTTGTAGGGTTTAATTGATTATTAATAATTATTAATATTTAATACTACGCCTACACCCCGTTATGGATGTAATTTAAATTTTATGGAATAGTTCAGTTGTACGCCAGTCCTGACAAAGATACGTTAGAATCGAAACCGGTTGATGTAAAAACTCCACAGTGGCTTAAACAAAGTTAGATATAAATACAATTTCATCTTCTTAACTTTCATGATTCTTGATACTTATTTATACAGGTTGGGTTAGAAGTCACTTTATGTTTATAAGTAAAAAAAATCCATGCAACTCGTATATATAATATTATGGAAAAGATAAATTATAAATAATAAGAATACAAAAAGTAATTCAATTTTTAAATGGTAAAGTGACTTTTAGCCTACTGTATTTTCTATTGTCAGGTGCTGGATTTTTTATTATTGAATATTAAATAATCAATTGAGATAAAAGATTTTATGATTATATCTGGGTTTTCATAGTACTCTGATCGCTTGGGTTTATTATAATTAACTCAAATGGTTATACACTAAGGTATTTATAATAATTATTAAAAGGTCCAACCACAAAGATATTGCTTAAAAAATATGAATATAATGAAAAGTGCAGATTATGGCGCAGCGAAATGTATTTTTGATGCACATTACTGATAACATAAATATTCTTTTAAGCTTTTAATATTTTTAATTATTTGGTACATATTAGGTTGGTGCATAATTATTGAGGCTTTTATTCTTGTTTTTCTTTTAAAATTACAGTTTTTATAAATTTTTTTCATAAAAATAATCTCCTGTTTTAAGATGGTGAAAATGCGTGTCGAAAATCATATCCGTATTCGCCATATTATGCTCTACCACTTCGAGATATGTTGGAAGTCAGCACACTTATTTCGCGATCTCAACGAATTTTTTGGCAAAGGAACAATCAGTGGTTCAAGAAGTTTAGATCGGGCGATTCAAACCTAGCAGATGAAGAAGGAAGAGATCGACCATCAAATTTCGATGACCAGATTCTTTTGGCAGCCGTGGAAGAGGGCGAAAGCTTGATGACGAAGATGTTGGCCGAAGACTTCAATGTGGACCATTTGACCATCGTTCGTCATCTCAAAAAGCTCGGAAAAGCATGGAAATTGGCTGATGGGTCTCCCACGAACTCTCCGATAACCACAAAGCCGAACGTGTCCGAATTTTTACCGAAGCGAAACGAGCAAACTCCGTTCCTGAAGAATCTAGTCACTGAGGATGAATCATGACTATCACCAATAAGGGCTGGAAACTGCTTCCTCATCCACCATATTCTCCCACAGAAGCGTCTACGGACTATCACATCAATCGATCGCTGAAAAATTGGCTCGTGAACAAAGTTTACGACGATTTGGATAACTTGGTGGCTGACGTTAGAGTGGATTACCTCTAAGAACAGCAACTTCTTCGCCTGTGGGATCGACCGACTACCGAGCAAATGGGTAGCAGTCATTCAAGTAGATATGTTTGTAGATATGTTTTTGTTAAATGTTCTTATTGTTTTTGTTGAAAAAAAGCCTCAATAATTATGCACCGACCCAATAGCATATTAAAAATATATATATTAGGGCCTTTGAACGTAACGTAAAGTGTACTAATAAATTATTATTTCTATATAACATAACAATACAAAAAATCGTTAATTAGTATGAATATAATTGAAACCTATAAATAATAAATGAAAAAATAACAAACGTTAAATATTAAATAACTTACATGTATAATTATTTGTATATGCATAGAATATGTATGTCTACGTGTTTGTATATTTTTATGTACGCATATAACGTATGCATATGTATAATTTATTCTAATCATTTATACCTTGTTTATTTAGGAATGTAGAACAATAAAAACACTATTTTTTATATTCTAAAACATTACATATAGATAATATACCTCTATAAATAAATTCATGAATCGATGAACGATGAAACAGCTGATGTTGATTTAATCCTAGGCTAGACTAATAATGTATAATTTAACTCTACTAAAATAACGCCAATTGTCTCTGGGTGTTATTAAAATAATGTAAGAAAAGATCTAAAAAGTAAGAAGTTTATTCTTAAATAAAGAATATTTACTATTAAATAGAAATGATAAATATCATCGTTAAAAATGTATATAAACAAGTGTTGATTTTATTTGATCAAATATGTATTCAGCTATTAAAAAATATAAACCACCCTCATAATTTTATCTTGAATCTTAATTTGACACGTGTGGGTCGTGTAGCATCAAGTTTTATGTATTTAGGCACCCCTCACATCACGCTACTTAGTAATTAAAGATAACTTCTTAAATTGTTGAGGAATTAACGTTGGCGACCTCTTTTACTAACATATTAGCTTTGTCTTCTGATCTTGGGGATATGGGTTTTAACATTGTCGAAAGTTTAAGGTTTTCGAGGTTATGTATTATTTGAAACATGTTCGACTTCCACATGATGCGATATAATTGCACACATTTTTTATAACCGCATAGAGGGGTTATCAATATGGGAGTTAGGGGTATGTTGTAATGAAAGAAAGTGTGGATTATGTCAAAATGTGATTATCACAAGGATCGATGAGTGGATGCCAGGGGCCTATATCTCCCGGCTGTTCTCTATATTCATATGAGTAACACGTGTGTATGCGTGTATATGTGGCTAGAGCAGGTGGAACAAATAAGAAGTAACTTAACTGCATAAGTCGTTTAATCAAGATAGTTGGTTAATTCCAGGTAAATAGGCACAGTAAGGATGTGAAGCGTCTGCTGGTTGGTGGTCTGGTCAAGAAGCCGACCACGAGAGAAGTAACTGGTTATAGCTGGCTCGTATTGTCGTCGGTTTGCGTATTGGTACTTGGTGTACCTTTAGGGTCGGTGCGATCCTGATTTATTAACCAGGTAACTGGGGCCAGGTTCGCGAAAAAGGAATGCAAACAGTTCGCACTGTTGAAGCAGACTATAGGATCACGATACTCAGTCATAAGTATCTCGACTAAGAGAGAAATTCATGAAGGCGCACATTCATTATGACAGTTCGTGGACCATTAAGAAAGACAAAGATCTTGTAGAAAATTATCCCAACTTTCATCAATTTAATTAGACATTTTGTGGGGCAATAAGAATAATAGAGATCTCTAAAGAAATTACGTAAAATATTTATTTCATTGGGAATGATAGAGATCTCGTAGAAAATTATTATTAGAAAATTAGGCTGTCTATACCATTGATATTTGTAGACCATTATAATAGCAGAGATCTCGTAGAAAATCCAGTAGATCCCACTTTCTACAACTGGAACCAGACAATTCGTGGATCATTGAGAATGACAGAGATCTCGTAGAAAATTATTATTAGAAAATTAGGCAGTCTATACCGTTGACATTTGTAGACCATTATAATAGCAGAGATCTCGTAGAAAATCTAGTAGATCCCACCTTCTACTACTAGAACCAGACAATTCGTGGATCATTGAGAATGATAGAGATCTCGTAGAAAATTATCCCACCAGAAAAAAAAGGAGATTATAAAAGCGTTGATGTTTTCGAATTAGTCTTTGTGATGTTTCGCAGTATACACAAAATAAATCCGGAAAATATGGTTTAATGAATCAAATATCTCGACCCCAGAGAAATCGTAGCAATATTTTAACAACAACTCTATTGTTAAATCGTGACAAATTACGTACCTATATAACGTAATATGATTGATTTACGTATGTGAAATAAATTGAACAGGAGATTTATTTGATTGCGACATTCTCTGTTTGTTCTTTCGAAAATTGTTTTTCTTATCGCCTTAACATTATTCTAAACACTCATTTTTCGTTGTTAATAATCTGTTACATTTGTTGTTCATGGAACGTTATTGAAAATTTCATAGAAAATGTTGAATTGAACAAATTATTCTTTAATGTCTATCTCTAATAACTTTCTTTTTATTCCAGCTCTAGTTCTTGCACATGAAATGTCAACTCGGGGTAATAAAATTTCAATATGTTTATTATAAATACATAAGTTTGAAGTGTAGGTATGTTTTAATATTATCTACTACGACGTATCAAGAGAAATTATACAATTTTATATTAAAAAATTATAAAAATAAGTTATGACAATAATATATTATTGTCTTGCACTAAAAATTATATTTGACAAGAGTTAAAGATATCTTTCATATAGGTACTTAAATAATGACATTTATATAATCATCTATCTATGAGGATTTAATAAAATATTGATAATTTGTAATATATAAAATAGTGAGGTCGTTTTTAGTTAATTTTCGTTTTGTTATGTAATTTGGGTTTTTGTATTGTTTTTGGTGATTAAAACGATGAGTACTACACCCTTTAGTCTACAACAGTGTTCACAGAATTATAAATATATGTATTATTAGTGATATCATGTGTAATGTTGTGTGATAAAAAAAAAAGTTATCAGACTACATACTTACTTTGCCATATTACGTAATATTATATATGCAACACAGTAAAACAACAATATATATATTTTTTTACTATATAGCAACTGTTTGAATCTCATTCTAAGCTCACCTAAAGTGATATAAAGACATATTCACTTGAATACCAACTATCCGAAAGAACTATCACATAAAAATATTGTGTCATTTTGTTTATTTAGTAAATTTCGGATACTTGTGTATCAACGTAGCAGTGGCAATAAAAGCTTTGATTTAAATGGTGATAAACTACTTCATTGGAGGTAGTTAAGTGAAATTTAATTTAATTAAATTTACAAAATCATCGATATGTTAGTTTATTTTTTTGATATTAATAAATTTCTTATAATTGAATTTGATTAGTACCACACCAAACAAAAATATTATGTTGTAAAATGTTCATTTGTCACCAAATAAAATATGAAACAGGTAAAAGCGATTGAAAATATTTTTGGTCTACTACATGAAACAAAGCATTTTAAGGAATGGTTCCTTGACATCGACACACCTAAATACGAGAGTGGGGGCCGACTGCTGCCTCGATACCACCGGTCTACGAACATCAACCACACATAAGTATTATGAACACAGTGGACACATTGACTGGTACACACAACATCTGCTGCGACAAATAAAACAGATGCATAAAAACAATATTATTCTTTTGTTTATGTTTTATCAAAATATATTTTATTGTTTCAAAAGAATTCTCGTGTAGAAATTAACCGTGATTAATACACGAGCAATTTTCGTACAATAGATTGGCAATGGCTAAATAGTTGTATTTTAAAATAATATCTTTTTACATTAAGCTTATCACTTTTATTTCTATGAATTGAATCGGTGGCCGAGTACTGTTAAATCAAGGGCCGAGATTTATATCTCCACGCCAGAAGCCACAAATATTAAAATACAAAAAATGAATACTTTGGTATGAAAATAGTATTATTTGAACAATAATTAATAATATATGAACCTATAATATGCAAACTTACACTAGATAGTCAGTTTTTAGTTAAAATATAGTTTTTATGCTTCTGTATACAATTATATTTTGAAACATATAAACAATCATTAATGAAAAAGGTAAAATAAATACAATTAAACATGAAGACATTAAAATTAGCATTTTAATTGGTTTTGAAAATTGAATTTCTCTCGGTTTTTAATATATAAAATGCATTTTAACAAATTTATTATGGAATAAATATAAATGGAATCATTGTTTCGATTACTCGAGGATAGTATTCTACAATAATGTTGAAATATCACTTAGAAAGCTACGGTTTGTGCAAGAATATTATGAACCATGCTTAGATATCTCGGTTCTCCGAGAGAATTGCTGATAAAGCCGGGATAGAGAGGCTTATATATTTTCTATAATATTATGTGCAATAATGAAGTATTATGAATACTTGTGCTTTCATTTATCATTCTGTTTTGTGTTTAAGATTCCATTCAAAATAAAGATTAAGCAAAAGTACAGTCAATACATATTCATGCTTTCATAAAGGGCTTATAGACAGATCAAAAAATAAAACACTGGAGATATTAATGTACAATTTCAGAAAAAAAGAAAAGGAAGAAGACAGCAATAATCATCTACGACAGGAAGGCTCAAGTCCGGAACTCCACAACCAAGATCACGTCCAGCTAAAAACTATCAATCCTAAAAATAATCTACAAAATAAGACGAAATATTAACAATGTTGGCCAAGAAATATAGTCCACTAAACATCACAGTAAGGTGGGATTTCGAAGATATATAGAGAAAGCTTTCAGCGAAGTTAAGGTGAAGGCAATGAAAGAGGAAATAAACAGAGCGCGCTATCGGACGGGATAGAGGAGTGTAGCCCTCACGGCGCGGTGACAACCAGGAAGGAAGGCTTTTTATTGGTATTCAGATGTATGTTTTAAAATGAAGGCTATAAAACTACCCCTATATCGACCTAGAAATGTAGGCCGTGTCATAATGAAATATTGTAAGATATTGTAAGTTTATATTCTTGAAAGAATTCCCGCTTGTCACCGCGCGTGGGGTGCGGGGCGCGGGGCTGCGTGCGGGCGACTGTAATCTGAGAGTGAAAACTTTTTCAATATCTTCAAAGTCCTCGCAGCATTCCCGCGGTACATATACCTAGAGCCCCTAGGGGGGCACCCCCGCCACCCCGGGGCGGGTGCCGAGTTAGGGATAGGGTGTTAGTGGTGTAGTTAGCGTGGTGACCTGGCCCAAACGGGGGTTCGCAGCCGCCGTTTCTGGACGGCCATCGAGGGGGCTCTGGGGGGCTCCTGCGCCTGCCGGTCCCGCGGGCTCTCGCCCCCCTCCCCCTCCCCCGCCCGCGGCCCCTGAGGCGCCGAGCTTGCCTCTGCGGAGCTTGAGGTTCGAGGGCGGACAGTCAACGGTGCCAACATTAGAACATTTCATCATCACACATGATGGCCACATCGTGGCATCACATGGCAACAATATTTCAGTATCGTATATGAAAATGTACATTAAATCGTAATTATTTTAAATAAATGTACATTAATAAATAATAATATGTGAACATTACAGAAAAGAAAATTGAATAAATATTTTTAAAAATCAATAATTACGTTATTAACCAATTTTAACAGTTTCAAAGCCGTATAAATTATAAATATTTAAATACAAATTAAATGTATCAATTAGAAAGATACACAAAAAAAAAAATTTTGAACTTGGATTTTTTCCTGTCCGGGGAAATGCGTTTACCAATTACACCACGTCAAAAAAGTGAGTTGACGACAAATTTTCGTAATTACATGCTGGAGCTATTTAAAATTGACACATCTGTGATTCCATTTTTCATTCCAGTCTAAGATACGTTTAAGTCCAAGTTTTAATTATATTTAATAGTATTTTTTGTAATTCAATAAAATTATTTACAACTTTTCTTTATAGGTAGCCGTTTCCTAGGTAACACTGGAAGATAAAAACCGATCAACCACACGAGAAAGTTTGAAAAGCTATGCCTTATTCGATATATATTTGAAATTGAAATTGAACTATCACTTTTTGAGATACGCTCACAAATGTTGAAAGTAGAATAAAAATGTACTCGTATACTTCGGTATGGAGGCTAATAATTGAATTTGAAAGACTTTATATTATAGCCCCGAGTTATTATATCCTTTGGAAAATTAACAGAATTTCTCGTTATTAAATTATAAAGTTTTCCGATCAGAGTACTAAGTTCATTAAAGAATAAGGTTTTGCAGAATCACGTAATTACATTGTAGTGTTTATTCATTGGATATCGCTAAAATACTGAAACTAAAAAATATTTTTTAAGTAGAATACATTGAAGTTGTGAAGTTGCAGTTTTTCAGAACATAGTTCTGTGACATTTTTAATACAATTAAATGTATCAATTAGAAAGATATGCAGGTAAACTCAATTTATCGAAGAAATATTATGTTGCCGCCGGGATTCGAGCCAGGAAATTTATACATCATGTCAACATAAGTTAACGATATATTTTCGAACCTCTACGCTGCACTTTAAAATTAATACATCTGTTATTCTATTTTTAAAAGCAATCCACTTCATATTACGGAGAATCTC
This sequence comes from Eubasilissa splendida, assembly GCA_031772225.1. Taxonomy (NCBI): domain Eukaryota; kingdom Metazoa; phylum Arthropoda; class Insecta; order Trichoptera; family Phryganeidae; genus Eubasilissa; species Eubasilissa splendida. Next base: position 28,147,229 of record CM062846.1, on the reverse strand, counting down.
AAATACCTTTGAGTAAAACCCGATAAAAGACGCCAGAATTACATTAATTAATCTATTTTATTAAATTTGGAAACATTAATACAACTTATATATATAGAGAAAACATTATTATTGTAAGGTTGCAATTTTAAATATGGAGTGGTTTGCTTTTAAAAATGGATTAACGGATGTATCAATTTGAAAGTGCAGCACATTGGTTCGAAAATTTGTAGTTGACTTAATATGTTGACATGGTGTAATGATCAGCGTATTTTCCCGGATAGGAAAAGTTTCTGGTTCGAATTTCGGTGGCAAAAAAATATTTTTTCGATAAATTGATTTTACTTGTACCTATATCTTTCTAATTGACACATTTAATTTGCATTAAAAAATAATTGTTAAAACTCAATGTACAACTTTGAAACTGTTTCTATTTCACAACGTTAAAGACGTAATTTCATGATATGTTTAAACGAAAAAAAAAGTGATTTTTATGTATATAGTAGAATATTTTAAAAAATAAATAAAATATTTTTATTAGCTTAAATTTTTGAAATTCTCTAAATAAATGATAATTTGATGTCGGATTACCTGAAATCAGACAACGGTTTTGAAAATGGCTTTGAAGATAACATGTATTACTTGATGTTATGTAAGATATTAATTGGAAGTAAACTTACTTGGTTTCGTCAATAAACACTGCTTCGAGGACCCTTGCCGCATAGTTGAGATTCTTCTGAAGAACTTCCGCCGGAATCTCCCCGCGATGCAGCTGGCGCAAAAGGCATCGTAACCTGAAAATTAAAACACCAATCAGCGTTGAATTTTTTTTTTTTTTATAATTCGTAGATAAAATTCTAGCCGCAACATTTTGTTATTGCGTCAGTCATTACTGAACGCGGCAGTCATTTGTAATCCAGTCACAAGCAGCTTTGTGAAAGCCAACATGCAAGTTCGCTAACTTTGCAAGTAAGTTATAAAGTAAGGGAACACTGCATTTCCTCGACCGATATTAAACAGACAGACTTGCTTTTAAATTTAAAAGTTAAATATTCAAGTAGATTAATTATTCTCTAATAAATAATTGTAATCAGTTTTAAACGAATCAGATGAATCAATTTGAAAGATGTACAGAAAAAAAACTATGTTGCTAACAAATATTTGGTTACCATCGGGATACAAACCCGAAACTTTTTTGAAACAATATAGTGACGTGCTTGTTGGTCCTGTAGTTAAGATACTCGCCTTTCCAGATAGTTGCGTTCAGCTTAGTATAGCACGAGCGTTTAGCTTAGTTTGAAAATAATAATAATATTGATGCGACACGTATTCCGCGTACGCATTACTAGTTTTTTATTATTAAATAAATAAATAAAATATACTATATCAAAGATTTTCCGGTCTACGTATAACGAATTCATTAATTCCGGCGTCAGCTAGTGTTTTATAGAAAGATTTCTGTAATTTTTTGCATGTATAAAGTTGATACCTTTTTAAAAATTGAATAATAGATGTATAATATATAAAAGTCTCAAATTATTCGTAAACTCAAATGGTAAACGTAGCGTAATGCCATTTTCATGGAAAGAAAAAGTTTTAGTGTTTCGGGTTCGTATTCCGGTGGTAACAAAATATTCTTTAAATATATGATTTTTTCTGTGTATTTATGTAACTGATTTTAAAAAAACTGCGCCCTAAAATTTCAACTACGCAATAAAATGTGCTTTCATAAATAAACTAAGTTAGGCACGAGACGTGCCGGCGCTCGAATATCTGAGGCTTGACGAAGGTCAATGGTCATCTACAAAGACCGAGAGACTGTCTCAAAAAAAAATCTTATAAAACTGAAACTGATCATAATAGGTAGTGCTGATCTCTATCAAAAAGAGGAAACTTGAGTACTTCGGTCATTTTATGAGAGCCTAGACATATGAAGTTATACTATAGGGGAATATTCAAGCGAAACTAGGTGCAGAAAAAACTGGTTGAAGAACTTGCGAGACTGGCTCCGTTGCACTCACGGTTATAGTTTAGAGTAACTGCCTCCAAAAATCAAATAACAGTGATGAATTCCAACTTTTATAGGGGTGTGAAACTTTGAAAAAGAAGAGGGGGGTAAAAAAAGTTAGCTGATGGTGAATGATATGTACGCCTTGAGACGCAGAAGTTAAATTGGCTTGTTTAGGGCTCCACATTGTGGAATATGTTACTAAATAAAAGGCGCGTAACGGATTAAGTTATGCAAAGTAGCCATTTAAAAATATTACTAACAAATAAATATATTATTGATAGAATCGGCGTTAACTTCGTAGTTAGTTTAATACTTCACCTGTCGATGTCGATGTCTCCTATATTTGTGTGTAGTTAGTTTAATACTTCACTGTCGATGAGAGTTACTGTTTCTCTCGAAGCTCGAGTAGTGCTAATAAACTCAAGTAGAGTTATAAAATTGTTTCATTTATAACGTATAAATATTTTATTTTATTTTGAATGCCTGCAGCATTTATTTATAATTATCGTGATGGCTATGGAATGAGGTCGGAATGTCAGGCGCACGCGCGTTCGGGTCCAACGGGTATTACTGTATGTGTGCGTAAGGAGAGGCACGTCAGGCGAAAATGCATACGTATGTCGGACCGCGAGTGAACGGCTTCTTCGTTTCACGTCTTCCAACACAGATAGTTTTAAGAACGTTTTGCAATCTGAACTAGCTCTACCAAGTATTATTCACATTATCACTTCAAGCTGTATTCTTCAAGAAAGAGATATTTCAATCGGCGCAGTCGAATAATATAGCTGACGTCGCAAGATATAACAATTATCCAATAAAATTAATTAAAATATTACCAGGTACAAGAATTTAAATGATATTTAGGGTTTATATACAGGAGATACTTTATTCTTGCATCTTGAAGATTTGGTGGTAAAAGTCGGATTATATTCGTTGGTCATTCAAACAAAACAGATAACGTATCACTCATTAAGATTAATTTTTCAATTAAACACATACAATATGTTTTTGTAACCTTATTTAGAGTTATGGAGAGCTGGACACATTTTGACACCCGTCGGATCAACCCCCAATTGAATAAATAAATTAAATAAAATCAAGTGTTCCTCTAATAAGTACTAATCTTTATTTACGTCACTGTTTCAATTCCTTCCACTCCTCGCTGTAGCCAAGGTGAATATTGAAATACCCGAATACGAACGATAATCCGAAAAATGCATGCAGATTGTCATCAGCGTTGCATATACTTCTGATCATAACCTACCTTCATAGATTGATAATACCCTTAAAGGGTGAAACGCCATTCCAAAGCTGAATAATGAAAACATTCCGATTTTTGATTAAAAAAAGATTTTTTGGAACATGACTTCATCCGATTACACTTGTACTATCCCTACATCGATACGTACTATTTTTTGACGCAAGTCGAATATTATCTTGTTCTTCCTTTCCGTCGTTCCATAACCCTTTAATATACCTGTCCCGTTCTGGCTAGGGGATTACTAGGGATTTCAGCCGATGGGCGACGGATTGCTTTTCGAACGCGGATGCGTCAAGACGCATTTTTGTCGGTCGAGAGTAACACCGTGCGTAAAATCCGGATCCTGAAACATCCACTCTAGACAGCATCCCGAAATGCCAGAGAAATCTTCCTTCTCCACCAAAATAGTGCAAGTCAACAAGAGGTGTAATTTGCCGTTCAACCCAGGACTAGTAACCGTAGGCCAGATCCTCTCTGAAATCTGATTCCTTTCTCACTCTAATTCGGATAACGTCAACTAAACAATAATTTAAATGTATAAGTCCACGGGATCTATTTCTACCATTATTTCTTCAATGACTTGTGTTGGTTTGAGGAATGTGAAGTAGTAACGGAGTGCGAGTTTGAAAGGGATGGGGATCTGGTAGGTGGATAGGGTGGTCCCAGGATAGTAAAATTCATTTTCAATAATTTTATAAAGGTAGGTGTACGCAATATATGTTGTGATTTGTCTTTGTCCTAATGTTTACATAAATGTAAATAAGGCAATATGACATATAAGGTATCAATCACCGAGAATAAATAATATTAATTTAATTTAATATTATTCTAGTTAAAAAATAGCACATTTTTAACATACAATTTTATTTTAAAGTATTTACTATTTAAATACATTTACAAGAATTCTCTAAATTTTCAAACAATGGAATTAAAAATTAAATTAAAGGTCTGCCTTTTATATTTGAAATGAGTTTTCCATTTGTTCCTCAAAATTTTCTTTAATTCAAGGGAACAGAGGTCCAAATTTGCATTGTAATGGAAAATACCGTAGAAGTGATAAAAACATTTTATCGAATCACACAGAAAGAAACGAAGAAGGGTAGATGGGGTAGATGTGATAAATGTTTAATAAAATATATGGTTCAAAATTAAATATTTTACAATTATATTTTTTTAGGCATATAAATGTGTTAAACACTAATTAAATGTATTAATCAGAAAGATATAAATATAAAATCAATATTATCGAAAAATATTGTTGTCATTACCGTGATTAGAACCTGGATCTCTTTCTAATCCGGGGAAGGTGCATTAATCTACTATGCTGTAGCAGACAGTACTTTTGACGAAAAATTTTCGAACCTATATGTTACCCTTTTCAAATTAATACATCTATCGTTACATTACCTTACAAATGCGTTTGAGCAGTCCGATAGGAGATATCAGAATTAACAATTAATTTTTAATTAAATATTGGACACATTGATACAAGAAGTTGTAATTATTCAGAACATAGGTCTGTGATAATTTAAATATAAATTAAATGTATTAATTAGAACGATATACATATAAAATAAATTTTATTGAAAAATATTGTTGTTGAGCTACCGGAATTCGAACCTGGATCAAGTATTGGAATGTATTACAATTCTTTCATATACGTACATATTAATAGGAAACTAATGTGGATAAAATATCAGAGGCGTCATTCAATAATTTTCATTGTTATATTATATAGTATTAAGTGAAGTTTCGAAATATTACTTTAAAAAAATTCATATATTCAAATCTAGTCATAAAGAAATTCACTTGGATTACTTAACAAAATGCTGAAAGGAACCTTTTAAAGCACTCATATGAACGAATAAAAGAGTAACAAAATGGTTGCGCGAGTAAGTGTTTACGAGCCCCACGAGAAAATGGGAGGAGCTGGCGGTAGGTTATGTAAGAATTAGGGGTACGCAAGTAATTTAAGACATACAAGTGTCACAGAACTCTGTTTGTTTAGTTTTAATCCGTGATTATCACGTGACTAAGCCAGTCCATGCATTTATAAATTAATACATGCGCATCACATGTTTATCTTGTAGTCTTCTTTGGCCGTGATGGACGCAATACTAAAATAAAATAATGTTTTAAATGATAATAACAGAAATGTACCAGGTTGGTGGATCAAAATATGGCCGGTATATTTTATGGCTGGATACCTGACTAAATTACGAATTGAAAATGTTCAAGGAATTTGTGCGAATTCTGCACTGTTAGGAAAAATATTATTGTTTGAATTTTAATCGTATTGAGCTTAATGTTTACGTACTTCCAAATAAATATTTGCGAAATTGTTTTATTATTAATCTATATCTTTGCTTCAGGCTTTAAATCATCTAACAAAAAATAATCTATACGCTCGGAATTCGATGAACTTTGTTATTTGTATTTTTTATATAATTTTGAATCAATGAAATATTTCAATTAATTGAAATAATATTATATCTTATATCTCTGACATTGTTGAGATTAGGCATATATCCCTTGAACATTTTTGACTCATAATTTGGTCAGGTAATATTGTAGACTAGGTCTGTTACACCCTGTATATATTATATTGAAATGTATGTATGTACATAGTATATGTTTGATTTTATTTACTTTTGATTGAGAGACTGATAAAAACTAATTATTATGTTTTTGATATAAATCTTAGTTTTAAACAGTAGCTGAAGCCTTAAAACATGTGAGTAAATATAACATATTATTTAAAAATGTATTTTAAAAACGTCGAAAATTTGTAATATGTTCTGCAAATTGAATGGTTTATAACACTATTAATTTTTAACATATTGGTGAGTTTGTTACTATGTAGATTTATCTCCGTAATCTTGGCTTCAATGTTATAAGAAAATATATTTCATTTATACAATAAATTATCATATTATCACAATATTGTAGCACGCAGAAAATGTATCTAATGGTTGAGGTCTTAATTATGGTAAATTACATTCAGTTTATTAGTTTTAAATGAATATTATGGTCATATTTAAGTAATAGTTAAAAAAAGTCAAATCTAGTGTATAAATTTTAATATTAATGAATAATAAAAACCCGCATTTTCGAAAAAAACCTGAAAATTTTAATTATTATTGAAGGCGTCGCTAATGACATCACGTTTCTAGCCCTGAAAGATAATAAATAGAGGCCTATTTAAAATAATGGTTGAGTTTGGATTAGCCTACATGAAAGAGTGTTGAGCCTCACCTGAGCGCAGCTTTATCGCAGGCGTCCGGTGTGTCCACCGGTGGCAGGTTATCCGTGGCTAGGTCCACCTGGTCCAGCAGGTGATCTGGGGGCGGCGAGGGCGCGGGGCCGAGGGGCGGCGGAGTCGGGGGCGCGCGCCCGCTCCCTCCCCCGCCCAGTCGCTTGGCGCTGGAGCGGCGCACTATTGTCAAGGAGCCTTGTTCTGGAACGAAACACTTCATTATAATCGGGATCCAAATTAATGACGATCGACAGCTAAAAAGCTTATAGATATCAAGGTCGTTATTTTAGTAATAATGCAAATATTTATTATATGGATGAATTTTTTGTGGAAATATAATATATTGCAAATTTTTAAGACGATTGCAAAACTAACGGATATAACTTTTTTATTTACATAAATAATTATTGAAAGTAAAAAATAGACCTGATAAAACTATATAAAAAATATCATAGTATTATGTATCTTTACATATATTATACCAAAATTTTTGCGTATGATGCGTGTAATGTACACATATCCAAGACACAATATACTGAGGTCTCTCAATTATTAGCCACGGTTGAGTGGACTAGGTCGTCTGACTTTCTTTTTGAGGGTGCAGGTTCAAATCCTCGGTTGCCAGATTTTTAAAGCTTTTTTTCACTAAATATATTTAGAAAATACACAAACCGCATTGTTTATGACTACCGACAAGGTTTTGCATATAATCTGCAAACATGCGATGTGTCGCAAATGTATGTGGCTTCATTGCCAGATCGGTAAATTGCGTATTTAAACAATTGAACATTGGTCTTAACCGATTATTATCATCTATAGTGTGTTTGTTAACTGTATCACAAGTTTGATTCTTCTTTGGGAATCAAAGAATAATAATACAAAATATATACATAAAATTAATTTTTATCAAGGTTTTAAAGCGTTTAATTTTTATCAAGCTTTAGGTTTAAAAGCGTTGATTTTATACTACCCTTAACGCACAGCAGTAAAACATTCATTTAGAGATCGCTCTGCTTAACCTATCCGTAATGTTTAGAAAGGGATTTTGCCGAGATTTTTCCAACTTAAATGTTCTTTTCCTTCCCGTTTCTTTTCATTTTTTATAGACACAGCGTGTATGTGTATGTATATCTAAATAGCACAGAGAGACATAAACGACATGTTAAGTTTTATCATTTCAACAAAATTCTGTCCACTGGGAAAATAAATCTCGGAAAAAAATATTCTTCCAGTTCGCCTGGAAAGCGAGCATTGAGGATGAACATAATTTTCTATCCTTTGAATTTGAAACATATTCGGACATATAAAACGAATAAGTTATATGGGCTGCTTGTTTAATTTTTAAAATATAAAAGGCTTTGCTGTGCTTACATTCACTTAGTTTAGTTAATGATTATCGCAAGCGTGGATATTGAAATAATTTAAATATACTTTAAAATACTAATTTAATGTATTAATTATTAATATATACATATAAAATCAATTTTGTCGAAAAATATTGTTTTTGCGCTACCGGGATTCGATCCTGGATCTCTATTTCCAATCCACAGAAGTACACTACCAATTGCGTTATAGCGCCAGTATTTTTCATGACAAATTTTCGAACCTATATGTTACACTTTTTTAAATTAATACATCTGTCGTTCCATTATTTGAAAGCCATTGTTTTTACGGAATCTCAAATACCTTTGAGCAAACCGACTGCAGACGCCAAAATTATCAATTCAGTTTTATTAAATTTTGGACACATTGATACAACTTATATTACAATAATCTTGTCAATGGTAATTTTCAACTCCCGGTTAACTTGTGTCATCTTCTTTCCCTCAACTCGCCACATTTAAGCTATATAATAGCAAATTTCTTGAATGTCAATGGTATTAACTTGTAATGCAATATTCCTTATTCAATAATATTGTTGTACTGCTGTCTATGAAATAATGTTTGAACTTGTTTAATGGCACAAATCACTCTTGAAGAGTGGATTGCCTATTTGAAAGAAGAAGAAGAAAAAGATACAACTTATATTAAATTAGTATTTAAAACATCACAGACCGTCTGTTCTGAATAATTACAACTTCACAATAAGAATGTGTTCTCCTTAATTAATGTACTTTATTTTGATTCATTCAGGAAACCATTTAAATTAATTTTTGTATTCTAAATACAAACATTAAAAATAAAACCAATAATTGGCTTCCGTTGCGTAATTATCTAACATAATTATCTCGCGTTGAAAATAAGCGAAATTACATTTAATAAATTAAACATTATTAAGCCGACAGGTTTGGTAGGTACAGTTATATCGTGTTGCTATGTAGGTACTATTATTAATAATCTCAATCATAGAAAGTATCCAATGCTTTTCATATATATACTGCAAACATCTATCAAAATGATGAGACTGAAGGATGATTCCAGTTAAGGCTCATTAGTTTATCCTAGATATTAATTAACAAAATGATTTTTATCCGTTGATTCACATTTATTTATTACGTACGTACTTATTTTGCTTAAATAATTGTGGATCTTAATACTTCAGCGAGTACATTATTTATATTGTAATATTTTGTGACAATACGCAATTCAGTTATTGGTTATTTAGGTTGTAATAAATAATATTTTCAATATTAAAAAATAAATCGTGGCTGCACAGCGTCATTATTGGCCTTGAAACGCCCATTAAATTACCTAGCAATCGGAACGGAAATAAATAAAGACTCGTGAAAAATAAAAAAAATATGTATTATCAAAAATTCTTGCGTTTTAGTAAAAAATATAGACGAAATATATGTAGAATGATCACAGTTTAGAAATTACTCGTTGTTTGGTTCTGATAGAAATTTTTACAGCAATCCATTGAACCTTGGCTCCCAAACAATTGGCAGTACTTCTATTCTATTCCCCTGTCGGTCCGTTGTGCTGTGAGAAGCTTTTGAATTTTATGGAAACTGATATATAATACGGCCAACGTTACAAAAGTCTCTAAACGATGCAGTTGTATGGTTATATTTCGAATACTTATCTTTATACCTAAATATTTTAAAAACACCGCGAGTCTTCGACTTAAATAAAATATTTTAAAGGTGGCCGGATTTTAATCATAGTATTTTTTGATTTTTGTATTTTTCCGATTAATTATCCTAACTAAATAGTTTCCGTGAGTTGTGTGCACAAAAAAATTATTTTGAATTCTTAATATTGTTTGGTCTAGCGCATTCGCTTAGTGATCTACTCGTAGTAGTCGGAGATTCGAGCTTTGTCGAGCTAGTCCTATTTTCATAGCGCAAGTATTTAGATTAGTTTGAAAATAATAATTATAATAATAATTGATGTGACATGTATTCAATATACACAAATCTATTTTTTTTATACGAAGGCCATCTCGTAAACTCATAACAATGTATAAAAGTTTCTATTAATAATGAAAATATATCTTAAAGTACTTTTCAATACAATTGTACGTCCATGCATTGTTCAAGACCGGGAGACGAACTTGACAGTCTCCACGTAGAATTAGTCTGCCGTTTGTTCCTTGTTGGCAGTTTTGTGGGGGCCGTCGTCAGTTTGATAAAAAAATTCCACAGCAGAAGTGCCATGTTTCGATGGACGTGAGCATTTAAAAATAAAATCACCGATTGCCCGTCGTAATCAGTGGGATTCATGATAGATATGGTTAATAAAATACCACTAAGCAATTACGTCTAAGGCACTAAAAAACTTGGAACTGATAGGCAGAGCTACAAACAAGTTATGATATCTCCCTGATAATCTTCATGTTGAAAGTGCCTACTTATGTTGTTAATACACGCAAAAGATTTTTACATTAACCTTTCCCCTCCGATGATGTAAACTGAATTGACATTACCGCTAATTATGTGAATATCTCTGTAAACGTACTAAATACAGAGTTCATATTTTAGGTATTGCTCCGTAATATATTTATATATTGGATAAAATTATTACAATACATAAGTATTTACCGTACGCAACGATAAAAAATGTTTTTTCTAAGAATCTGACGTGAATTTGTCAACATGTGGATTTGTACGTGTGGATGTGTTCGGAAGGCGCAGTGCGCGGGGGCGCGGGGAGCCGGATGCCGATCGTCAGTTTAGTGGCAGAGCGTGCGCTGGCTGAATTAGACGTGTCGTATGTAAGGGAAAAGTTTTAAACATGGCCTACGTAGGTATAATATTTAAAAAATATATCATCTGGCGATGTATTTATAAATTGTGCATTAGGACATTAAGGAAACAAATTTATGTGACTAGTTATTATCATCGTATTATGGTACTAATTTAAATGGAATGGTACCTATAAATCATATGCTTTTAATATATTTGATTCTATCCTAGTTAATTGCTACGTTTATATTTTCTGCTACTTCTGCAATACACATTGCAAACCGTTAAGGATATTTAAACAGGACTCGCACGAGACGGTTCCACTAACCGCAACCAGCGAACCATCTCAAGGACTATTATCGGATTATACTTTCTTCCTTGCACAGCATAGAGCTCCCAGATTGGCTACGTGACTCTTACGTTTGAGCTGAAGTAGGTACTTTTACAATAAAAATGAAACCTTTAGAAATAAACGACCCCACCCGAACAGAAAACGGTATTTTGAAATATCAAATTGACACTTATCGAGTTTGTTAGCGAGATAATCTCAAATATTCACACTGTAAATCGAAAAATGGTGCTTCTTTTATTCAACGATTCCTTTATGTTTGACTGCAGAAATAGATTGAAAAAATATAATGGACAATAAGCACAACGACTTTGACATGTTGTTTGCTGCGCGAGGCAGCTGGCTCCAATGAAATATAGTACTTACATGAAAAAATATGTATTTTCTGATATGCTTCTGTAATAATTTGAATTGAACAAATATGAAGCAGATTCAGACAGCCTTTCTTAAAAAATAAGCATATAAATAAATAGTTTGTTGTATCCCCGTTCATGGGTTATTTTGGTTGCGTTAATAAAGTAAATATTTCATTAAAAACACCAAGTTAAAAAAAAAATCGTAGACAATAGGATTCGAACCTACGCTCCCAGTAGAATCTGATTCAGACGTCTGAGTCAGACACCTTAACTTTTACGCCACGATACACTGGGGTATGTCTACTAGAAATACATATTTATTGCAATGTATCTATTGTATTTATTCTTATTCATTGAACACTTTTATTGCACTGCAGGTACATCTACATAGATTTAGCCTTCTTCTTCGTCTCAGTTTATCTCTTCCTCTTGTATGATGTTCGTGCTCATCAATTGATTTACATACATTTTTCTTATAAATTTTGCTGATATTTGTAAAGTGAGGATTTTAAAAATAAACAACACAACATTGAAATATATTTTCTGTTAAAAGATTATCACATTGAGGTCTTTCAGAATTGTATCGATCCAACTACTTACTTACTTACTTACCATCACGCCGTTCCTCCGCGGGGGTAGACAGATAGGATAGATCGCCACACTCTTCTGTCCTGACACACAATTCTCGCCTCATCCACAATCATACGTCTTCTCATACAAGCTCGCCGATTGTTGAGGCTACTAACAGAACCATCCTCCATTATCTGGTTTACCTGGTCGTGTCAAGTCTTTCGCGGACGTCCTATATTTCTGGTTCCATCAACACTTGCGTCATATATCTTTCTTACCATTCTTTCCTCATTCATCCGTTCCATATGACCAAACCACCTAAGTGATCCTTTCTTAATCTTACTCACTATACTAACATCATCTTTAAATATTTCTTCATTCTTTACTCTGTCATAAATAGATTTGCCACAAATACGCTTAAGTGATCTCATTTCCACTGCACTCAGTCTACTTCCGTTCCTTTTCTGCCAGCTCCAGGCCTCACTTCCACACATCAGTGTCGATATCAAAATTCCATTGTGCACCGCTAGTCTTGCCTCGGTTAACAAATTTCCGTTAGATATAATTCCATTCAAAGCGCCATTCACTTTATTTCCTGCAATCAACCTCCTTCCGATATCATTCTCAGCCTTTCCGTTTCTATCAAACATACTTCCCAAATACACAAACTCATCTACTTGTTCCAAACATTCATTACCTCCAAGTATTTAGCACGGTGTCTTGCTTTCCTCCATCTCGAATACCATCACTTTCGACTTGTTAACATTCATCGCGAGGTCACTTTCCTTGCACACATCGTACATTCTACTTACCAGATTCTGTAGTTCTTGTTCATTATTCGCCATTAATACTGCATCATCGGCGTACAATAAACATATATCCTAGTATATATATTTTATCTCAATATTTTTCTCAAAGCTTTATTTTGCAGTACCTACTAATAATTGTTGCATTCCTTCTTTATTAGCTATAAATAAAATGCTGCTGAAGTAGTTGATGTGAGGAATAATAACAGAGTTGTATACTATTTTATAAGACTCAGTACTAATTAATCTTTTGATCCTTCCCAAAAGTCTAAATTTTTTAGAAATATTTTTAGTCACGTGTCTCTTGTATTTTCAGTTATGAATCTATTATATATTTTATTTTAGTCATTTTCACCATTTATGTATGAAATACATATCATTTTAAATACATTCAATTTCATTGTTAATGCACAATGCATAGCCATTATAGTATCTGTAGGCTGCTGTGGATAGTCACATTATGGTGAACGCATATGATAAGCATTTTTAAGAGGTTTCATCATTCTTTTGGTCTATGTTGTGTTATTGAACTGTTAAATAAATAATTTTTAACACTTTATAATATAATTAACTTGTTATACCTGCGGATGCACCTTCGATTCGTTGTTATAAGTTTATTATACATCAGTGTTTTTATTATTTTTTATTATAGGTTTCTGAAACATTAAGAGAATTATGATCACATTTGATCGGGATCATTAAAACATCAAATGGTTAATATAACGTGTTATGTGTCTACAATGACAATAAACAGAGCATTATATGCGTGGTTGGGTTTTCATTCTGGGATAAAATATTTCTCGGGTATTTTATTGGGTTTTATTTTTATTATAGAATAGCGTCAGAGATAAGGGAGGTTCTATCAGACTCGTACAAAATTACTCCTTATGTTGCGTATGTTAGTTAATAAGTTTTAACTACAAATAATACGTATTAATTAAATCACGTAACAAAAGTGAACCAAACACCCACCCAACGTAAATTAATGTCTACCGTGAAGGGTAAGGTGAAGGGCATTTCATAATATTACGAGAAGACAGAATAAATTATATACTTTTCAAAATATTCATTCTATCTTATCTTTTTTAATTCAAATTATTCTTTAAAAAAATACAAATTAAATGTATTAATTAGAAAGATATACATATAAAATCTATTTTATCAAAAAATATTGTTGATCTCTTCCTATCCGGGGAAATTGCATTAACCGATTTTGCTACGGCTTATATGTTACATTTTTCAAATTGATACATTTATCGCCATATTCCTCCGGAGAGCGGCTCCATCGACCCGCTGCCCTCTTTTAGAGCGTTCGAATCCCAGAGTCGGCTTCTCGTCCTGATTCATCCATTTAGGCAGCCAATCATCATAAGCCTGCAAAATAGGCTACCCAGACCTCGGCGCGCAAATTCAAATATCACAACTGTAATGAACTTAACTAACTAAACCAATGAAAATTTTCACACAGCGATGCAATATTGGTTTGTTTTAAAATTTTTATATTTCTAGGGTGATATTAATGAAAGTTGAATGAGTTACTCTACGTCATTCACGTCGGTCCCTCATGACAAAGGATCGCGATCTTCATAAACTCTCGCCATCTTAATTATGTTCCTCTACATTTTTCGGCATCCTGTAGACCTTGGGGCTGTCACCAGATAAGTGCCTGTTGCCTTGCGGGTGGGGAATCTTCCTCTTCGTTCTTCAATGTGGCCCACCACAATAAGTTTCTCAAAAGTTTCTCGTAAGATACCCGAAAAATTGAAGAATTTAGGGTTGAGAGTCTGTTTTTGATGTTTAATCCCTACAGAATGGAGACATTCGTCCGTCTCGTCGTATGCGAAACATGTGTCTCCAGCACCACATATCAAAGACATCAATCCGTACTTACTTTACATATTACGATAGCGAAGTCTGTTACACATAAACTTTTTATATTTTCTAAAATTGTGATAGATATCAGAAATTTACAGCAAAGAAAATATTCAAATCTTTGACGGTACTGTAAGGTTGGTTGAAAAATAATTACGGTTTTTGTATGACTTTAAAATTCAAATAAAATACATTTTTCTCAGCTTTTATTCTATTTATTCTAGTGGTGTAAAATTCTAGAGTCCTCGAATAGATAAGTTGAATGAACAATAATCGTTTACAAAAATTTCGAAATGCACTTTCGCTTGGTTATTGAAAACTTTTACCTTATAAGAAGTTGTAGAAATACTAAAGAAGTGATAATCTATTAGCGAGACATCTGGTGAGTATGGAAGATGAGACAATGTTTAATAGCTCAACAAGCATTCACAGCGTACAATAAACAACGTAACGGCGATTTTTTTGGTTTTAGTTTAGTTCGTGCGGTACCCAATTGTCATGCTTATTTGAATTTCTAGCTGTCTTAAGTAGCCCAGAACTGTTGGATGAATACCACCTAACTTTTAAATTATCAACTAATGCTTTCAGTTGGTCATTATCAACTTCCTCCTAGGACCTTCTTCATCTTCAAGGCTCTCGCCCCCCAGTACGAACATATTAGAATCACCAGTGCACCGTACATCACTTAACAGTGTCCATACTAAAAGTAAGTTTAGTTTACGAGCAGTTTATGTTGCTTTACTGCCCATTTTGAAAACAAAAAATTGCTCTTATTTGCTTCTGTCTTTAATTCAATAGCCCAATTTGAAGTAAAATGAATAATAAAACCTAAGGTAATATTATTAAAACGTAGACCAAAAAATGCATTTTTAAAAGATACATGATAAAATAACACTTCCATTGAAAAAATAAGGTTTATTCAGAAAATATAAACAACGTTATTTTCCTACTAACGTAACATTACACAGATTTGTTCTTGTTTTCTTCAGACTAATAACTACCAAGACCAACTAACAAATAAGTACCACAAGACGTGAATGTTACATTTTGGGTGCTGGGTTGGGTTTTGGGAGAATTTATATTTAGTCACGTAAAGTTATATGCTACATGCTCGTACATACAGTTGGATCATCCAGTTTAATACGCAAGTATTTCAAGTAGACATCTCGTTGAAACTTTAGTGGAAGTTTAAAGTTCAGAAGTGGAGCGCCCAGCAGCGTTTCGATAGGAAAAAAGATCCAATAAGGTATGTCTAATGCTCCTAATCTTCCTCTATTCTTTCTCTCTGAGCCTGCAATGATTCTCCTAATTTTTATAATACCTAATTCATACCCCCCACGTTCCCATATTTCAAGTTTTAAATGTTGCACATTATATGTTTAGAAAAAAAGTTTCCTTAGCTTAAAGAGGTATACAAAACCCCACTAGATAAATGATTTTTTTTGCCTTCATTGCCGCAAAATCATTAACGATTTATTCTAAATTGAGATAATACGGCATTTTAGCTCCAATAGATAATACTTAAAGGTCATTTAACTTTTTTCGATCGCATACAATCGGTGGCATATTGTACGCCAACTCCTTTATTCTTTATTGTTTCATCAATTGTTGTGTTAATTACGTAATTTAAATCTCATCAAAATGCCTTCTTGAAAATTTTTGATTATAATTTTTCGAAGTTTCATGAATTTTTAATATACAAATAACATAAATTTTTCTAGTAATTACAACCATTTATAGATGTAATCTCTCTATCAGGGGTATTTGTTTATTTAATATTCAACAACGTTATTTGTTGAAAACAGTACCTACACAGAATTGTTCTTCGCAGAATATAACAACAAAGTTCGTTTTTCACAATTTTTCAGCGTGTGATTTATTCAAACATGTTTGCCGCCCATGAGCGTAAAATATTAAGAAATATTTATGGACCTACACTAGAAAATGGAACTTACAGAATAAAAATGAATCATGAGCTCGAAAATTTGATTGAGTGAGAGACTGTAAAATTCTGTAGGTCACATGGACTGCGAAAAATACCACATAACAGGACACCAAATATCATGACCAGGTGGATAGGACTGTGTGAAAGAGGACTGGAGTAAGATGGGAGGGTCTGGGAACTGGACAAGAATGGCGAGGGATAGGAATAGATGGAGAGCATTTGTGGAGAAGGCCAAATCCTACCGTGGGATGTAGTGCCGTGGAAGAAGAAGAACACTCATTAAAATTCTTTTGATTCAATATACATATCCAACACCTCAAACTATAAACTACGCCTATATCAATACAGATCACTCTAATGAGACAGGTATAATACAATATCAAATTTGTAAATATTCTTCTAGAGATAAATAAATAAAAAATAAAAAACTATACGATCTAACATCTTGTCAATATTTTAATATATTTATAATAAAAGTTATCGAAAAACCGTGCAGTGAAGGTGTTCAATTCTATATAAGTGTCATTTGGTAAATATTATCCGTAGTGCAATAAAGCAGTTTAAGAGTCGGCTCGATCGTGTCCGGGTCCGAGCGACGCTCCCCAGAGACCAGGCAGATCGTAAACTTATATGGGACGTAAAAAATGTTTGTATCGAGCGAGCCGCCTGTTTCGAGGACGTGAAATCTCATCTAGATCTTGTATTTTAGAAGGCCTGTATTATCGCCTGGAGATAAAATGTTTAACAATGTTGTCTGGCTTTCAAGCCACCCTCGCGTTTCAAGGAACGTTGCCCGCCTGGCAGTAATTAGTCTTGCAAGGGCTGAGATCCTTTGAGGTTATGTTGGTGGCTTAATAAATTTACCGTCATAGTTATTTAGTATTTTATAAATAGAATTAACAAGAAGAGCCCTTTTGTGGTATCAAAATATTCAAATTTGTTCTTACTAATTATTAAATTCGCTATTCAGTCAGTGGGCACTGACGATACATATTTAAGATAATAAAATGTCCCTTTATTTAGTCGATTAATGCGTGTGTATAACTATTTTGTCCTAATTATTTATTAACAAAACGTTAGTTAGACAGAAACATGTCACATTTAATTTTTATTATTTTTTAAATTACATTTAGAATTTCAGCTATACAAATTGAACTAACTTACTGGTATCAACGATAAGTACCGAACTCCTTATTTTTCGTAGGTAAGGAATCTTATCGCAAATATCATAAACAATTATTAAAGGTCTTCAATATTATTAAACTATGTATTTGACATCTTTCCCTATCTGATAAATTTCCCAACATTTTTTTATATAATATTTTAATATTAAGCATATATTTTGAATATTTTTTCATTTGTTGTAAACAAATTATTAAATCTAGTTTATATTGATCTTGTATTATATAAATGTTGAAAGCCGCCACCATAACTCAAAATCTTTTTTATTTGGGAGGGCAAAACTCTACTATTGTTTTCTTTTTATTATCGAATATATAAATAAATAAATATTTACTCTTCGTAAAAAGGAAAAAAAATTGTATGGATAAAATGTGTTGTCCTAGTAAAGATGATAATAAAACACGTGTTAAAAATGTTACGGAATTTTCTAACGCATCTCAGTCACATTTTTTATAGGAGCACCCGCTAAATAAATATATTCTGTATTAAAATTTTAAAAAAATATATAACGTAATCGACATATAACAGCAAGCCTGGCGGTGAAATTCTTGTTAACCAATTTTTGAAGACAGAGTTTCATTCTCATCAGGCTTTTTTCGGCAGCACTTGACGGATATTCGAAAAAAAATATTAAAGCGGTTTATGTGTTTGCTAAAAAATAGAGTTTACACCACCGTTACTGGCGTGTAGCGTTATATAATAATATACGTTTATTCAAAATAAAGTTGAATTTATTTTGAATTAACGTCTAAATAGTTCAAGCAAAATTCATTGAAATACAACGGTAAGTATTTTAATTTTCACAACTAAACTTTGTACTGCACACACGTTGGGTTATTGTCACTATTATAGTTTCGAGTAGTGAGTCCCGAAGATGATGATGAGAAAGACTCTTGCGATTATAGTAGTGACAATAATCCAACGTGTGTGTAGTACAAAATTTGTTTGTGAAAATTAAAAAATAATTATGTTATACCACAAAGTAATCGCCATATCAATTAATGTTACAACGCTAAGTTTTCACCATTGACATGTTTGATATAGCGGTAAGATGCTTACTTATTAACCAAATGATGGGGGGTTTGATCTTCGTCCAAGTTAGTACTGTTGTTCCTAGCATAGTCGCTTAGATATGTTTGAAAAATGCTAAAAATAATGATATGACATATAATGAGTTCCGAGGCAAATAAAAGCTATTTGAAATAAACAGAAAGATTTCTGCTCCAAAGGTTAAATCGTATGCATCCTTCCACCACGTGCAGTCAGGATTGATACAAACAGTTTGTGTTTCAAGCGAGTTGAGAAATAAAATTGATATGAAATGCAATTTGGTTTCTGGAAAGGCTATTTACTGGTGAAAAATTTGCTGGAAAACCGATACAAAACGCGATATCTCTTCTTGAAAGGGGATGGATGAAAAACATTACGGATTTTTATTTTTCGGTCCTTCCTCTGGATACGAAAAATAATATAAAAGTCCGAGAGCAAAGCCGTGGGCAAAAAATGGCAGAATTCCATTTAAAATGACTCGGGGATAAAAGGATTTTCTTTATGTCAAAGAGGCTTAACACATTTATGGGATTGAAAATAATTGTTTTCCAAATTAATACAAATACGAAAAGAATTAGGCATTACAATAGCAACGCTTATAAGGCATTAAAACATAATATTTTATTCAAACGAATATAAGGTTAATATTAATGAATTCTTTATTAATACAAATTAAATGAATCGATCAGAAAGATATACAGAAAAAATCTATTTGTCGAAAAAATATTTGGTTGTTACCGGGATTCGAACCTGGAGTTTTTTCTATCCGGGGAAACGCGTTAATTAATTAATACTGGACTAGACAAGTGCTCGTATTTTGGTAGCATTTAAATAAAATAATAATGTAGAAAGAAAGTGAAGTAACAAATAGTAGACATTTTAATCCAACATGTACGCTGACTCTGTCCGTCTCACATTACCATACGTCACAGAACTATGTTCTGAAATTGCAACTATATCACAAACATGTGTTTTTATTAAAATTCTTTATTTGTGATTTAGCGATTTTTCAGAACATGGTTCATTGGTAATTAAAATTAGATGAATCATATAGAAAGACACACATTAGGTATCAGTATTAACCGTATATTGGTTTGGATAACATATTAATGCCTTGTATGCATTGCAAGTGTGTAAATATTACTGTTGTTTCTAAGTTATTCATTTAATTGTTTTAATTATCGAGGACCTATGTTTTGAAAAATCGTAACGTTATAAATGAAATGTGATTTAATATAAATTAAATGAATCAACTTGATAAAGAATCTACTTATCGGAAACATATTAATTTGTTATCCCGGTAGCAATTATTATTTTTTTCTTCGTAGAAAGCAATCACTTTGTGGTTTGACATGTTAGATTAAATAAAATACAATCACTTTGTATGAAACCACGGAATTTATTATACGTCAACCGGTTTTGTTTATCTCAAGGTTCGTCTTAAAACTGCTTTTAAATACGTCCTGACGAAGCTTGAGATAAGCGAAACCGCTTGACGTATAATAAATTTCGTGGTTTCATACAAAGTGATTGTATTTTATTTAATCAAATAATATTTTGATAAATAGATTTCATCTCAATATATTTCTAGTTGATTAATTTAATTTTAAATGCCAGAACTGTGTTCTAAAAATTTAACTTCACAATAAAAATGTGTTCTCTTTAAATAAATAAAAAGTTAGAAATGTGATTTCATTAAAATTAATATTATTAATTACGTTTATTGTTATAATAAAATGTTCTGGAAGTTCTAGCGCTATCCAGCAGGTTCTACTTAAAGGTTTTTGAAATACACTGTAATTAAAAATATAGTCTCTTCCAACGAAAAAAATAGACGTCTCACGAATAATGGAACGTATGTATATAGATGGAATCTGACTGTATTATATAGTGTCACTATAGATTGATTGGTCAAAATTATCATTACCGGCAGTTGAAAATTCCAGAGATGACTATATTTTTCAAGAGATTGATTTTTTTATGTATTATTCTAATTAATTAATTTCATTTGTTCTAATATGAGATTTCTAAAAACCTTTGTTGAATAGATTCCTTATAATATGCGAAAAATCATGTATACACACGCGGTAATACAATTTTTTCCGGACATATTCTCAGTCTTGTAAAGATTTCATATTTGATAATCGACGCATATCCGGAATAATATAAAAATGTCATGTCTGTGTCTGTATTAAAATCAATCGGATTTGTAAATATATAAACCGATAAAATAAAAAGAAAATGCGAGTGGTGAAAATGAAAGGCCACAAAAAGAAACAATTGATGGACGGAAATGGAATTCGTTTATTGAAATATCGCTGTGTGTGAAGGGTGTTCAACATAAAATAAAATTGAGAGGAAGTTGATCGACATATGTCTGCGTGAAAGTTTATTATAAAAGACGATTTATTTATTTATTCATTATTACATCATATTATAAGTAAAGTATGTCTGGCTGCTGACCGGACTAGGCAAGAGCTCGTATTCCGGCAGCATCGATATTAAATTAAATAATAATGTAAAGAAACAAATAGTATTATTGACAATTCAATGTTTTCTGACTCTGTTCGTCTTATGAATCTTTGAGGAGTTTCAGAAGGCACGACAAGGGCAAAGACATAGTTTTTCATATACTTGGAAGAACGTTATAAATTATTGGAAGAAGGAAGATCTTTATAGTGTCTCCTTTCAAAAGTTGTTGAACGAGACAAAATTAGATACATCTCAGAGATTTTGTTGAATAGATTCTCAGTACCATGTACACGTATTGAGATTTTGATCTGGATATAAATTCAAAGATCAGTTTGATATTGTATACAAGTATGAGACAAAAACTCATACTTGTATAAGTGACGTTTGATTTGCCAGCGAGACTTGATCACGAATCACGAATTGATCGAAACATCACCTAAAACTATAAATACCTATAACTATTTATTCCGAAAAATTAAAAACGCAGAAGGTATTAAATTATAAACTTTTTTCCGTTTTAACAGCCGTTAAGGAGATTCAAATTTACTCAACTGACGAACGGAACATAAACTGACATTTGATGTGTGACATATAATAAGCGTGAAGTGAAGCACAAGACGGCGAATCTCAGTGTCCGAAGTACAAAAGACATGGTGTATACAAGACCTACGAAATCCGAGAGCTGTCTTCAAAGGCTTTCACGGGATCAAAATCTGTAAATCAGTCGAAAATCTCATAAAAATTTCTTCCGTGGACCCTAGAATATATAATAAAATTTTCAAGGTACATCATCCAAATTCTTTATTTAAAATTGTTGGTCACTTGAATGTCTAAATGATTTCTTGAGAGATTATTATTAAGAGATTTTTGGGCTTTGAAAACGGTACTTTTTCTTTTTCTAAGTACCATCCCCTATCCAATTAAGCCGTAACCTAAATTTGAGTTACTATGATTGAATATACATTTTTAAACACTCATAACCTGATTTTTTTTGTAAACTATACATAGAACGTACAAAGTACTTGAGTTTTTTATTTCACTTTCAACATTTATTTTTTTAAACTACCGATTAATTAACTAACTTATTATCACGTTTTTTCACCATGGGGTAGACAGAGAAGTTAGAGTGCACACTCTTTTGTCCCGATATAAATATCACCTCATGCATATTTACATATCTTCTCATAGTGAGGGTTTCTAAAAGGACTAACAGGAAGTATCTGCTTTACCTGATCATGCAAAGTTTTACGCGGACGTTCTTTATTCCTGGAAATACACCATACTGACTATTGGAGATTCCAACTATTTGAATATCGAATAGTAAAATTAAAAATATTCGAATAGTATGAAATTAATTTTAAATATTTCAAATAAATCATATTATATGTAAGTATTGGGCGTCCAGCGGAAAAAATTCAAGATATAATTGTAATTGCTCGTAAAACACCAAGGTGAGGTAAGTGGGAGGGGTATTATTCGACGCGCGTGATTTGCTGATTTCCCAGTCGCAATAAGTCACTGGTCGGGAGCGCACCACACCAATATTTAAAGTGCGGCGATTCATTGGTTCGTGCGCGTCTCGCTTTTTGTACTCACTTTAATATTCGACGAGTAAGTGATCAGTGAAGTTCAGACAAGAAGGAACAATGGTTAACAAACAATCCTAGAAAATTTCAGGTCCTACAAGAAAATATCCGCCGTGAAGTTGCTGCCATTGAACCAACGCTTTTCTCTCGCGTGTTCACAAATTTAAGAGTCCGATCGCAAGAGTGTCTTGAGAGAAATGGACAGTATTTAGACGATATTGTTTATAAAACATAAAATCCGCATCGTTCAATTCTATTTTGTATAAATAAAAGATGAGAAAAACATTGTAGTTTTTATTTTTATTTAATATGAAACTTGAAAATTTTCCTCTGGATTTATAAGAAAATGAGCTAATTTACCATATACTGTTTATTTATTGTAGTTGTAAAAATCCATTTTAAAAATAACAACGTATTGAACGTTTCGTATTTTAAATTTTTTCTTAATTTTGTTTTTATCGTCGCTGCAGCTGAAAATACCCGCTCAATAGCGATTGACGTTGGCTAAACTGTTCAAAGTGTTTTAAATAGTAAGTCTAACGTTTCAATCCTTTTTTCAAATTGTCCAAATATCTAAAATCTTTTGTTAGATTATTTGAATAAACATTTGTAGTTTCTACGAGGGATAAAATGGTGCTTCTTAATTCAGTCTGCAATTCTGACGTCGATGAACTCTTCGAACAAGCAACAGGTATCTCTTCCTCTGAGAATTGTTTAATATTCCATCCGTAGAAATGAGTAGGAATACTATTCGAATAGCTGCACAAATATTCGAGTATCGAATAGTGGAAAAAGGCCGAATATATTCGAATATTCGGGTTGGAATCTCTACTCACTACCCAACGATCTAACCAGAATGATTCATATTTCACATAAAGATTCCTTACGCATTCTTTAAATAAATTAAAAATTAATCATAAAGCACGGCGAGTGACGGAGCGAGAAAGAGCTCGGCTTCTCTCAGCGGAAGCTAGCCCAGCCCTGGGTGTAGATGTAGCCGGTGTTATCGGTCAGCTGGAGACGGCGACGACGGCGGTAGATTTGAATCGCTACCCCCGCATAAATAATTTTCTTCAGTGAATTTTTCGTTTTTGTTTTACAATTATGAAATTATTTTGACTCAGTATATGGACGATAAATTCATAATCCTTTTGCTTCTTATCCACATAATCTAAACATATTTTAGTGTGGGGACTACATATAGAATATATCTTAAATAAATACAATTTTAAAGTATTAGTTCACATTATGTATTTATAAAAAATAGAGTTAGACATAAAATGCAAGTAAACTAAATCTACAGATTTTTGAAAAAAAATTATAAATGTACAAATACCAAGTGCTACTAATATAAGTGAATGTTTAGATACATGTTATGATATATAATTATAGGTAAAATAATATGCCTAAATCATGTGGATCTAACTGTAAGCCGTGCAACTAGTTTAGATAGAAGTGTTAGTTGAAGAATAAGAATGAAATGAAGTGCAGTCATGCATAAATCAAGTGCAACTGTGACAGGTGGTAAGGGAATTCAGACAGGTAGGTGCGTGAACTGTCATAATATGCAGGTTTGTATTACAACCACGTGTGCTATTGACTTGCACTTACTGGCCAATTGTCCGTTGCGGGCTGGCGGCGGCGGCGGCTGCGATGTCGGCGGGGCGGGGGGAGCCCCCCTCGGGGGTGGCACCCCCACATCATCCCTTACCGCCCTACGGTCCGGCGGGCTGGCAACTGCAATATCATTAAAAAATATTACATTTTATACGTGAGAGGTATTTTCGTAACATGGGTCTATTGTGATAACCATTATTAATATAATAGTGATTGTTGCTATCCTCGTTAGCCTAGCCTAGCAGTGGTTAGGGCTTTAAGTCCAGTTCTTCTTTATTCCAAGTTAGTCCTATTTTCATAGCATAAACTTTTAGATTAGCTTCAAAATAGAAAGAATATTCATGTAACATATATTTCGTGTATACATCTTTATTAACAAATATATTATCAAGTAATTATAATATGATTGGAAGGATCAACATTTTTATCGTGAATTGTAAAAAAAAAAATCCCTTGAAAAATGTTTGAAGGTATGTAACAGCGTAGTTATAAGTTTTAATACACTTTAAGAGCGATACATTTTGCAATGAGTTGGTGTATAAAAATATATAAAAACTATTGTAGAAACAACACTATGTTGAAATTTTTACATAAATGGCGGTATATAAATTGTACAATATTATTATTACACCGCATAAGACAGTGAATTCCGCTTAATTGGGCTATCGGTTAATTACGATAGCCACTTATTTGGGGTAAATCTTACGGAACAGAAACCACAATAAGTAACTAACAGTAATTTAAGATGTTGTACTTCAATATTTACAAATGATTAGTGCAAAAGTTTCCCCTTTCGAGCAATACAGTTTGTCGCTGACAGTTGACGAGCTATAAAAACCAACACAACATAAATTCGCTTTGCCGTTTGCGGCTTTAAACTTTTAGAAATTTCCGTAATTTTGAACAATGGAGACAATGAGAACATGTTAGAAGTTTCTATTGTTAATTATCTAGAATAGATAACAATTTACCATATTACGATGACAATGGAGACTGCGAGGATGCAATTATTGAAGTCATTAAATCGTAACATCAAAAGTTAGAAGACGGCGATGATGAAGATTCACCTAAGCCGGAGGATGCAAAAAAAATTATAGTCGGGTTACAGCGTTATCTTATCCAGGAAAGCAATGAATAGAGCTATAAGTTTAATTTTACGCTCGCTTCGGTTAATTGGGACAACCGCTTAATTGGGCCAAATGTACTGGTCCCGATGTGTCCCAATTAAGCGGAATTGACTGTATACACAAACTCCAATAAAAAGATTAAGAGGTGCTTGTAACGAAATTTAACTCATTTATATATTTAATCTGACATTTTACTCTTAAACGTTATAACCGAGAGTTATGAATTATTAATGTACAAAACTTTCAATAATATTAATTCCTACGGCAGGTGAAAGTATAATATAATAGAAAATCCCAGGGTGAAAAGCTCGCCTAAAATCGCTGACGAAGAACATTTTGATGTTTCAAGACTACCTTGGTTCAGTCTCTTTTAATCCGTGAATATAATTTGAATACAAACCAGCCAAGTCTCTTTGAATAATCAAGCTGCACGCGAATATATTCACCACGTTCATTATCTCAACCGAAAGATAATTAAATCATAATTTTGAATGATGGTAATTGTCTCAACCAGCCAACCTTAGTGTGAAATCAACATTTATATCAGTTGAAATTAAATTAGTGAAACGCGATAGTGCTTTCTAAAATAAACAATATTATATGTTAATTATTATAACAATGTTGTTGTAATTATAATATAATAGGTAGTTAATGAAGTAAAAAGTGTGTAATTTTATTTAAAACTACTGTTTAAAACCAGTCGTAAGGCGTTGTTTAAATGCTACTTTTTCCGAACTGGATATTTTTTATAATAATAATTAATGACCACACCACAATTTTTTTTTAATATTCACCGTCTTGAAACGTTAAGTAAAATAGTTTGGCGACGAGTATTTCTGAACTATCTAACTAACTTTATACCATGCCGTTACTCCACAGTGATAGGCAAAAATGACTCTTTTATCCTGACACATAAGTTTCAACTGAGTTGTTGATTTTTTTTGAGTGCTTCTAAATACTTGTTACCGTTTGTTAGGTAATTTCTACCTTCTTCCTCAGCTTCATGTTCAGGGGGAAGGCATCTAGCCTAACTGGTTCTTTTTCAAATATTGACAAGTCAAATAAAGAATATTTTTTTATAAGAAAATTTATAATCTATATTTTAAGATACTTGCATGTGTTAAAAGTGGAAAATGAGCAATTTACTTTACTACTTATAAATAAAGCTATTCAAAAATAATTACAATAAAATTAACATTACATATTTGTGTTCATCATGCCAGCATTAATTTCTCTGCCAAATTGTCTATGTTGATGCTTGTCTGATGTAGATTATTCAGGTCACTCACGTAAGGTATTACCTCTTAGGATGGTCCTGGATCCTGGACGTGAAGTGTGGTCAGCTCCTTGTGGTGCCAGCGTAGGGTGACGGAGTTCAGGCTTGTAGTTGATTGACCACAAGACGATGCCCAATTATCCAGGCAAACCGGAACTCTAGACGCGATGTTCTTATGTAATAGCGACAGTCTGTTTTCGCTACACCAAATTATATTGATAAACTTTTTATAGATCCAGCGGGACACTTTTTGATACTTTCACATTTACGATTAAACGCAGAGTACGTCACAGTCTAAGCTTAAACTCGAGGCGCACAGTTTAAATTTTCCCCGGAATTAAAATCTATAAAGCGCTTGCTTGATACTTTTAGAGACGATATTGATTTTATTTTCTAATTGAAAATAACATCTCGTCTTAGATGGAGCCACTTCTCACGGCGGAGAATATCAGAAGACTGGTCGCTTATGGTGATGCACCCCTCAAGGCGCATTTGCCTACGTAACCCTAGCCACGTTTGCCGGATTACCGCCGCTGTATTCGCCGCTGTACCCAAGCTGTGTCGGTCCACCTGCGTCTAACAATACCGAGTTTTTATAATCCCTTACTTTGGCTAAGTGCTTTTGTATACTTGAACAAAATATTGTTTTGGGTAATTTCGCATTCTAACACGTTCGTATTTAGTTTTTGTTGTATAGCCTAAAAAACAGGAATACATAAAAACGTTAGCAAATGTAGTACTCATTTTTGAGACAATTTATTACTTGCGAGTCTGGAGTGTGTGTTGAGTGAATATGTTCAGCAAGGATATGGAGTGTGGTATTATTGGTAATATTTCTCAATAAACTGTGCAAGTATGTTGTATTGGTATTTCATAAAATATGAGTATCGCAAAAAATTTCTTTAAACAGTGATTTTTTTTATTTTTCACCGTATAATTAACGAAAAGCTCGCCTAAAATCGCTGACGAAGAACATTTTGATGTTTCAAGACTACCTTGGTTCAGTCTCTTTTAATCCGTGAATATAATTTGAATACAAACCAGCCAAGTCTCTTTGAATAATCAAGCTGCACGCGAATATATTCACCACGTTCATTATCTCAACCGAAAGATAATTAAATCATAATTTTGAATGATGGTAATTGTCTCAACCAGCCAACCTTAGTGTGAAATCAACATTTATATCAGTTGAAATTAAATTAGTGAAACGCGATAGTGCTTTCTAAAATAAACAATATTATATATTAATTATTATAACAATGTTGTTGTAATTATAATACAATAGGTAGTTAATGAAGTAAAAAGTGTGTAATTTTATTTAAAACTACTGTTTAAAACCAGTCGCAAGGCGTTGTTTAAATGCTACTTTTTCCGAACTGGATATTTTTTATAATAATAATTAATGACCACACCACAATTTTTTTTTAATATTCACCGTCTTGAAACGTTAAGTAAAATAGTTTGGCGACGAGTATTTCTGAACTATCTAACTAACTTTATACCACGCCGTTACTCCACAGTGATAGGCAAAAATGACTCTTTTATCCTGACACATAAGTTTTGCCTTGTCCACATTCAGACATCTTGTCAGGCATCAGAACCATCATTCAGTATCCAGTTCACCTGATGATTTCAAGTATTTTGCGGAGTTTCTCTATTTCTGGTGCTATCAACACTCGAATCGTACATCTTTCTTACTATTCTCTCTTAATTCATTCGTTTTATATGACCAAATATCTTTAACGACCTTTTTTAATCTTATACAAAAAAAAATCGTATTTAAAAATCTTAAAGAAGATGAGAATCATATAAGTCTTTTAAATAAATAAATAATAATTAATGTGATGTCCTTGAGATCGTGTGTATGTGTGTGTGTCAGTGCGCCAGCACCGCCTGTGCGAGATGTATGTGAGTGTGTGTGTGTGTGGCTGGCTTAAAAATATGACGCACGCGGGGCTCGGCTTCATTTCATTACCGTTTGGCTCCTAAACTAGTTATATACTTTGTATCATAAAATTGTATTATACGTGTAATAAATATTATAATTGTCACATAAGAGTTTCTCATTAGACCACCAATAATCTTCTACTAAGAAATACCTACTTGTAAAATATTCGTAACAGAAAAATTAAATATATTAATTAGAAAGATATAGATATAAAATCAATTTTATCGAAAAATATTGTTGTTGCGCCACCGGGATTCGAACCTGGATCTCTTTCCTAACCGGAGAAGGTGCATTACCCAACTATGCTACAGCGACAATTTTTCTAACCTATATGTTACCTTTTTGATATTAATACATTTAATCGTTCCATTATTTGACAGAGCCATCTACCTTATTTTTACAGAATCTCAAATACCTTTGAGTAAACTGATAGCAGACGCCAGAATTATTAATTCATTTTTATTAAATTTTGGACACATTGATACAACTTTATTATTTAGATTTTTATTAAAAAAAAAAGAAAAATTATCATGAAACGATCCTTTTTGAAAAAAGTATCCCTAAGAATTAAAATGTTACATGTCAACTTAATTCGTATATTTCAAATTAAATTGACACTTCACGCCGATGAAATGTTATCAGTTAACATATATATATTCCGTACGCTCGAGACACGGAACATTGAAATATTTTACACATTATTAGATAACACAAATTTTTGTGCGTAAAAAGTTTGACCGATCCCTGGGTAAAATTGGGTGGCTGACATCAAACATATCGGATTTTCTCTATCAGCTCCACTTTTTGTGATATGTTATATTCACCTTTCATGCTGACTCTTCTATTCACACGTACGAGTAATAAAGTATTTTTTCTTCTATTCACACATAAAAAAGTGCATATCTAATGTTTTTATACGAACACAACTGTAAAATCTCTGATTCTGTGATTTTTATATTTTGGTCAAATATTTCTCCTCGTTCTTTACTCAAGTGGTTGTAGAAGAAATGGACCTTAATATTTATATTGCTGTCAAAAGGGTAAAAATTAGACAGCACGTTTTTAACTTATTGATTTGTGTTCAAAGAAAGTTATTTATTACTAAAAAAAGTGAAGACCAGGCACGTGACACAATAATATTCATCGAATTTAAATTACAATCAATATTTATTTAAAGCCTTTACGATTTGCTTCATTGGGCCAAGTTAAATATGTAATATTATTAAGGAGAACACATTCTTTATTATGAAGTTGTAATTATTCAGAACATAGGCTTGTGATATTTTAAATACAAATTAAATGTATTAATTAGAAATATATACATATAAAATTAATTTTATAGAAAAATATTGTTGTTGTTACCGGGATTCGAACCTGGATCTCTTTCAATCCGGAGAACGTGCATTATTCGATTATGCTATACCAACACAGTGGATTGGCGACAAATTTTCGAACCTTTATGTTACACTTTTTAAATTAATACATCTATCTACCGTTCTATTATTTGAAAGCCATCTATTTAGTTTTTACGGATTTTTAAAGATCTACGGAACCTTTGAGTAAACCGATAGGAGATGCCAGAATTAATAATTCATTAAATTTTGTGTTCTCCTTAATAATATATAAGTTGTATCAATGTGTCCAAAATCATTTTGCCACAGTTGGATTTTCACATTAATCTTGCAATGCTGGTCAAAATTTTTTTCCCTTTCGTCCATTAAACAATCCCTTCAGGCAAAAACAACCTTTAGCCGAATTTATTTTTGCGGTGGCTTCAACCCTTTATTTTTCTGCCCTATCTTCATTAAATACAGACAGCGGCTTACCGCAGGCGAATCGCAAATTGCCGCTACTAGCAATAGCCCTAGGCAATAAATTTATTTTGATCTAATTGTTCATTCCTTATTGTTTACAAAATCGTTAATGTTTTCCTTATCTTTTATCTCTCTGTAACTATTTAAAAAACCGCAAAGTTAACAAGTAATATTAACAATTATTATTATCAGTATTAAAGTTATTATTTTCGTTAATTGTTAGTCCTTGCTAAATAAATGCTGAATAATAATCCACGTGGGGATACATTTTGTTTCATATTATATAGCCTATTTTGAAAATAAAAATGTTGTATAAAAAGATTATAAATAATGATAAACCTCGCAATGGGATTTGAAATATCGGTTAGAAATGTTGGAAACGCTCGGCAAAATATCTCAGAAAACTCTACACAGAAGAGTCAAGAAAATAGTGAAAATATGAGGACATTAAAGAATAATATATTATTAAGGAGAACATATTCTTATTGTGAAGTTGTAATTATTCAGAACAGACGGACTGTGATGTCTTAAACACAAATTTTCGAACCTATATGTTACAATTTTTCAAATGAATACATCTGTCGTTCCAATATTGATTGTTTTAATATTCTACATATGTATACATTTATTTATTATGTACTTTCTCATCTCAAAAGATCTACTGAAACATATTACTGATATAAAAATTGTTAATTACTATTTTCAACTCTAAAATTTTTCGGAATTCATATTAAGAGAAATAAAAATTGACACCTGCTAGCACTTATAGTATAGTATGTATTTATCTATTATTTATGAAAATATTAATACCTAATCTTATTGTACGTTATTAAAAAAATAATTGCAAGATTTACCGGAAGGTATCTCAAAAACTCTTTTTAAGATTTATGTCGTGTATCAAAATCTTATTTTATATTAAAATGAGAATTTATTTCGGTATTACGCGATATTTCAATTTAAAAAAAGTAACCCTGCGGCCTAGTAGAGCTCCAACCTACATACACCCTCCGATCTGCAGACAGTGCTCCAGAATGTTCTTTCAGATTACGAATAAAAATTGTATCTTTTTGTTTACTTTTATACTTAATTTTTATATATCTGCTACTAATATTTTTAGTACTACAATGTTGATTGTAGGCACTAGGTCATTCTGACAAAAATAATTGGCGTCATTTGGCACATGAAGCAAGAATAACGCAAAATTTGCGAATTCATTTATAACAGAACACAACTTTTTGTGAAAGGTTTGTAAGTTTAATTTACGTTCTTCCATTTTGAAACGTTGCATGATGAATTTTCTTGGTCTCTAAATGATAAATAAGTTAGTTAATTTTAGGTTACGTGAGGTTCGAACTTAGCATTGAATTCTAATATCCAAGCACAAATTGAAATATTCTTTATTACAGTAACTTCAAAAATAGACATGCATAACATGTATTATAAAAATAATTTGCTATTTTTCTAATGCTCAGCAATATATGACTTAAATATATTCAGTTTTGTTCTTCGTTTTACTTTAAGTGTTGGGAAGGATGACGTGGATAATCTGTCTCCTATCTACTCCAATCTGTGGCATTTACTTAATTAATTACATTACATCAATATTAAAAAAGCAAAATAACTCCAGGACTAGAATTCAAAACGAGTTTTTCAAAATTGGGCTTTTTTGCGATACATTACGCATTTTTTAAAAAAGGTTGTGGAAATTGTACTGTGATATATTTTTTTCATTTGTTAAATAGTGGCGGGTGACATTCCTTTCCATTTTGACATAAAATAGCCTATTACTTAGTTACATTTTTCTTTGTTGAAAAGAATTCGTTTTATTGGTTTTCGGCTCAAGCCCGTCTGTTTCATTGCTCCATGATTGAACGGATGTTATGTTTTAATGCGAAAGGATACATTCCTTTCGTTTTTGTAACATTTCCTCTGAGAATCAATAAAATATGGTACACATTTTAGTTTTGGTTTAGCCAATAATACGGTTAATTAATATTCTTCTGTACAGATAACTTAAAAAATGAAACACATACTTGAGTTGAAGTGTGGTATAACAATGTAAGTATAAGACAAAATGTAAAGCATATGGTAGAAGCTTTACATTTTTTAAACAAACTGACCATTCAGAACTAACGAACTAGATTCTGAACAAGGAAAAGATTATGTTAAGTAAGGTAGTTCTGGTCATTTCTCAATACATTTATATTAGCCACTGAGTTGTTGATTTTTTTTGAGTGCTTCTAAATACTTGTTACCGTTTGTTAGGTAATTTCTACCTTCTTCCTCGGCTTCATGTTCAGGGGGAAGGCATCTAGCCTAACTGGTTCTTTTTCAAATATTGACAAGTCAAATAAAGAATATTTTTTTATAAGAAAATTTATAATCTATATTTTAAGATACTTGCATGTGTTAAAAGTGGAAAATGAGCAATTTACTTTACTACTTATAAATAAGGCTATTCAAAAATAATTACAATAAAATTAACATTACATATTTGTGTTCATCATGCCAGCATTAATTTCTCTGCCAAATTGTCTATGTTGATGCTTGTCTGATGTAGATTATTCAGGTCCCTCACGTAAGGGATTACCTCTTAGGATGGTCCTGGATCCTGGACGTGAAGTGTGGTCAGCTCCTTGTGGTGCCAGCGTAGGGTGACGGAGTTCAGGCTTGTAGTTGATTGACCACAAGACGATGTCCAGGCAAACCGGAACTCTAGACGCGATGTTCTTATGTAATAGCGACAGTCTGTTTTCGCTACACCAAATTATATTGATCAACTTTTTATAGATCCAGCGGGACCCTTTTTGATACTTTCACATTTACGATTAAACGCAGAGTACGTCACAGTCTAAGCTTAAACTCGAGGCGCATAGTTTAAATTTTCCCCGGATTAAAATCTATAAAGCGCTTGCTTGATACTTTTAGAGACGATATTGATTTTATTTTCTAATTGAAAATAACATCTCGTCTTAGATGGAGCCACTTCTCACAGCGGAGAATATCAGAAGACTGGTCGCTTATGGTGATGCATCCCTCAAGGCGCATTTGCCTACGTGACCCTAGCCACGTTTGCCGGATTACCGCCGCTGTATTCGCCGCTGTACCCAAGCTGTGTCGGTCCACCTGCGTCTAACAATACCGAGTTTTTATAATCCCTTACTTTAGCTAAGTGCTTTTGTATACTTGAACAAAATATTGTTTTGGGTAATTTCGCATTCTAACACGTTCGTATTTAGTATTTGTTGTATAGCCTAAAACACAGGAATACATAAAAACGTTAGCAAATGTAGTACTCATTTTTGAGACAATTTATTACTTGCGAGTCTGGAGTGTGTGTTGAGTGAATATGTTCAGCAAGGATATGGAGTGTGGTATTATTGGTAAAATTTTTCAATAAACTGTGAGTATCGCAAAAAATTTCTTTAAACAGTGATTTTTTTTATTTTTCACCGTATAATTAACGAGTGTGAAACTTTTTATGATAAGTTGAGAACCTTCTTGAGAGTTGTCTACAGCTCAGAACACAGATACCACCACATAGGTGAATGATTTAATTATATCTAGAATTCTACATGGCAAATCTAAATACACACCCTTACTTGGGACGTGCCACAACCCCGGGCTGTTACGCCATATTACGCCAATAACACGTTATTAACATCTTGGAACACAATACGTATTGTGAAATTTGTAATATATATATATTACGTACCATCTCAAAGCAAATCAATTTCTAGGCAATATAAGATTCAATTACAAACATCATTTATATAATTTCATCCACCACACACATGCATTCCGAATCGAAAATATTATACAATATATATATTTTTTTTACTCTTACAGAGAATATATGTGTATGAAATATTATTTTTGCGTTTCGAAGATGTGATGGCAAAAGTTAATTTATAAATTTAGATTTTAGATTTTAATCCCTCAAGTTTGGATCCTTTTAAATAACCCGCTGCGTTTACAAAGCGGGCAACACTGCTCCGCGCGTGTGTAGATCTACCTGTGTTGGGAACGACACCGGTGGTAAAGGTAGGGGGGGAGGGGCACTTATTTTCGAGTAGGCGAAACTAGCATGCGCGCGCGGTCGACGTAGAATCCATCACGTACTCGATCGGAAAAAATATCAGGGTAAGAATAATATTTTGTGGACATTAGTGAACCATCTGTATAATGTTGTAGGTCTAATTTGCATTGTATTCTCTTCCTATGCAGAAATGACAATTTCCTTTTACAGGCCCCGGGCTAAGGGAACTCGATTTTAAGATGAAGTTGGCATCACGGGTAGTTGGGATTGGTGATAGAAGGTAGTCTCCATTTGGGATGGATGAATCTTCAGCACATCCAGCATGACGGCCCCGATCCTGTACTTTGGAGGGTCAAGTGTGTGCGGTAGTTACTGCGCACGGATTTCGAGATTGCGTGACCATAATTTTTATCTAAATTGTAATGTCAAGCGGGAACGACCGTTTACCACCATGGAGGTGGGATTAATCTTACGGAGAAGATTTGACTTGCTTCATATCCGAGAGGCTTGTCACAGTAATCGAAATAACGATACTTCGGAATTATTATTGTTCCACATCCTTATCATGTTATATGTATTTGTGAACAGATGCCAGAATCGAGAGATCGATTATTTGATATATAGGTTAGGTTCCCAGTACGAATTACACAACACTTAATAAATTTACCATAGGTAAAAGAGAAAGGTCATCAGTTGAAGGCGCAGGACTCAATTCCAGCCAAACCTACACTATCATGTCAACCACTGTCTTGCCGGTGACGTTACCCTGGCGTTCAATTCGTCGAAGCCAGATCGCAACGTAACAATATATGTATATATATATATATAGCTTTAAAAAACTGTAAACTGTACCTGTCTAGTGACCAATGCAATGACCTTTATTTTAAATGTATTCTTTTCATACAAAAAAAAACAAATATATATATACTAGACAGGTACAGTTTACAGTTTTTTAAAGTTATATATTGTTAAAGTATAAGCATAAGTAAAAATAACAATTGTTAATTTTAAAAACAAAGATAATGCAGGACTATAAACTATTACTATGTGTAAAGTGCCCTTGAGGTGAAAGTTTTTATGAAAATGGCGCTATAAAAATTATCCAATATTATTATTATTATAAGTTATACGTATATATAAAAATATACATCAATTGGTCTTTCTGCTCTGGGTAAAAAATACGATAGATAACGAATGACGTCTCGCTCCATGCTCAGCTCTATACTGCCATTTACGCAAGTTTCAAGGTAAGATTTCCAGCCATGTACTCATGGAAAATAATTACTGTTCATACTTGGGAATTTATTAATCTCTGAAATTTATTAAAGTACTTGTAAAGTATTATAATTAGTGTATCTCGCCCAAAGTTTCCAATAAAAACAAATTATTAATTTTAAACTAAATTGTACACAATGATTATTATAATTAATGTCATTAGCACGATATGGTTTATCATGGTTCCCGTGACTTATTACTAAATCATTTTGTATAATTGTAATTATATTTTAAGATATATAATATAATGATAAATTATTTCAAAATCAAATAAGACAATGAAATATATTTATTCTGAAGAACTTCTTTTGTTGAAAAATGTTGATTATTTCTGGCAGGTTTTATTGATTAAAATTTAAATAAAGAAATTGTTATTTACGAAATAAATTCAAGAATTGTTATTACAAGCATAAAATGAAAGGCCCCAGGAAATTCATTATAATCTTTTTCTTTGCATTGAGATGAACGTTAAATAATATACCCTATTATGTACCTAGAAAAAAAACTAACTTAGCTTTACTAGAGTGAAAATGTAGATTTAAGAAAAAAGGTGCTTTCCTTGATTTTTATTTATATTAAAGACTCTGTTTTTTTCAACGAAAACGAACATACTTAAGCTCTTAAAAGAGGAAAATCAAAAAGATCTGGTTGACATGATAAATAGGAAATCTTCAAAGTCTTTCGTAAATTGTAACTTGGACTAAGATAAAATACTTAATCGGTACTAAGGCTTCGTGCATTCAACATTTATCAAAGTGTAGAACTAGGGAAGAGCTTTTACAACTAATGTTTTGTTTTTAGAAGAAGTAACGCACATCATATGATTAAAAACAAACGAAAATTTTTAACTATATATATATATATAACAGCGTAACATCATTTTTCATATAAAATACAAAAATTTGAAAAATTTCAATAAAAAATTCAAATCAAAGCAAGTCTTAAAATAGTTTTGTAGGTATTTCCATGTGTACATTTTTGTTTATATACTAACACTAGCATCAATTTGATATAAATTTTATAAAAATGTTAATTTATTCACTTTATTATAAAAGATGAAGATTTTTCCCAAAGCACATATTAATTAATGTTAGAAATGGAAGGTGTTCACATTGATTAAAATAATTTTATATACGTATAATTTATATCCAAACTTTTACAATTTTTTTTAAATAATAAGAATATCATATGTATATATGTATATCTTTCGAATTAATATATTTAATTCATATTTAAAATATCACAGACCTATGTTCTGAATAATTACAACTTCACAATAATAATGTGTTTTCCTAATAATAAAGTATCAATATGCCCAAAATTTTATAAAAATGAATTGATAATTCTGGTATCTGCTATCAGATTACTTAAAGGTATTTGAGATTCCGTAAAAATAAGGTAGACGGCTCTTTCAAATAATGGAATGATTAAATGTATTAATATCAAAAAAGGTAACATATAGGTTCGAAAGTTTGTTGCTAAAAGTATCGTCGCTGTAGAATAGTTGGATAATGCACCTTCCCCGGTTTGAAAAGAAATCAAGGTTCCAATACCGGTGGTACAACAAAAATTTTCTCGATAATATTGATTTTATATGTATATCTTTCTAATTAATATATTTAATTCATATTTTTTAATATAAACAACTCAAGCTGAGACAAAATAATGAAAACAACCTAATTGCTATTAAGTTAAATATTTACAACAATAGTCTAGAGCAGAACTCTCGCACAAGTTAAATATTCTCGAGTTCTACAGATCGCGACAATAAGAAAGTCTGACGAAACACTATTCAAACACAATATATCGTGGATTCGAACCTTTCTGAAATTTGCTCAATAGAATAATTTTATTTAAAATTATTGTACTTTGTATAACTACTTTTGTGCGTTTTGGTCTTGTATATTTACATCTATCTTATATATGCTTACATTATTGGTATTATTATTATTTTTTCTCTTCTCTCTTTTATATTCACTTTTTTATATATTTTTTCTCCTTAAATATTTTCACATTATAATCTTACTGTGTTTTGCCTTCGATGAGTTTCGATTTTATAAAATATATTAGTTTATCAATTTGCCCTAAAACAGGATTGACTATTTGGTCAATGTATTAAAATGTGTGTAAATATGTAAATATGATACATTTTGAAAGAAAAATTCAGCTACAATACATTAACATGTATCCCAAATTTCTTCATATTTTTATATCGTTGTTAAGAATATATTGCATTTTATTTTATTATAAGCTAGTTCTTGTACACAATAATTATTAATATGTAATCCTCTTCTCTGCATTGTATTGTATCATTGTTATTATAACAGATTAATAAATAAAATAAACGATACACTTTATTGTTGAATTCTAGACGCAAAAAGTGACCTGGCCATGCGAATAAAATGTATAGAACCTAAAACTTAAATTATTTTAGAAAACAGGTTTTTCAGATAATGGCTTTATATTTTGTATGCATATTAATTTACGTCAGAGTAAAAATGAAAAGTATTTTGAACTATGAATAAAATTAACACGCACGTGTCACGTGCGAAATAATTCGTCAACTTCATCTCATCAAATGTTATTTGTCCCAAACTATGGATAAGTTTTGAAGACTTCCGTCATGCAGTCTATGTACCTGAATTATACAATATAAATATTATCATTGGTAACGGCATAACCTAAGTCTACTAGCATGCCGCTAATATGTTACATATACCGGAATCATCTAGGTAAAGTTCTCATGTATTCCATATACTATCTAAAAATTCAGTGGTTGGCGGTAAAAACGACTGCCCTTTTTTAAGGTTTTTAATGTTTAATTTATAAAAGGGTAAACGTCATGAAAACCTTAAGGCGCAAAATATCTTATTAAATCAGAAATAATATTATTCATGTAATTCATATGGTTTTTTACATTGGGGTTTTAAATGGGGTCTCTACCCCATTTACCTACATAAAATTGTATAGCTATTCTCGTCCATATATTACATTTCATTAAAATATCATTAGTGTTTGAATATAATTATTCCTTAGAATTGTGCCAAAATATAAAAATCCCAAAACTCCCATTATTACCTTAAGTACTTAAAATTATATAGCTGCCCCTCTTCAGTAAACATGTATAAATACAAGTTGTTGGATTTAAAATGGTTAGATTGATAATGCCCTCATAAGTCGAAACGCGTTTCACGGAAATTAAATTAGTAGAACTAAAAAACGAGTGTTTTCATTTTCATATGTGTGTTTATGGAGTTTTACGAACTTAAATAAATTAGTACTAGTACTTCTTAAAGATGGCATCTCCACAGCGTTCAGTTTTCATTATTTATTTGCAATTTACATGGTATGTTGATTTACACAGACGTTGGCATCGAGAGTCTATGATGGATTCTAATTGAAATGTGTATAATAATATATATTAGCCAGGCATGTCGGCAAAATATGGAAAATAAACTGAAAGCAAAAAGGTTCAGATTCAACAATGTAACTATGTTTTATTACGACGTAGGAATAAAAAATTCATAGAAATTTATCGTTGCCACGTAGGTATTTTTCCACGAGTAACTAAATAACCCAACTTCGTTTAGAATTAGATGTAAATGTACGGCCGGGAACGATAGGTATACATGGAGGGAATTCACGGTCAAGATGAGTGTGATCGATACCATAAATAAAGAAGGGTGTCTGGAAAGGTAGGGGAAAGAAAGTCTGATGTAAGAAATCAGCCAGTAAATAAGGTAAGTGTGAATGGTACAAGAGATTGGTGGGGACTATGATAACGATATGTACTTTAAAAGATAGATGATAAAAGTGTGAAAATGTAGACGGGTGGTCGTAGTAAGAGTATTTTCTAACAAAAACATGATATGCATGTAGGTGCTTAAGATATATTTTCCAAGCTAAGCAACGGTTCCATATATATCGTAGTAATATCGCTTTTGCGTTTTTTCGTAAATTGCCTTATAGAGTATCGTAATCAATCACAATATATTATAAAATATGTTAATACTGTAAAAAAAAAGATAATCAACCGAATAAAGGGGAATGATTGGGAAAAAATTAATATAGGGGTGGTGAAATAACCGAAATAGGTTTATTAGCATGAAAAAATAATAGAAATTACCATAATACATCGATTATAAGACGCACCTTCATTTTTCTAAGCTAGAAAGAAAAAAAAGTGAATAAATATTTTAAATATGAATTAAATATATTAATTAGAAATAAATAGGATATAAAATAAATTCTATCGAAAAATATTGTTCTTGCGCTACCGGGATTAGAACCTGGATCTCTTTCCTAACCGGGGAAGGTGCATTATCCAACTATGCTACAGCGACAATATTTTTAGCGACAATTTTCGAAACTCTATGTTACCTTTTTGATATTAATACATTTAATCGTTCCATTATTTGAAAGAACCATCTACCTTATTTTTACAGAATCTCAAATATCTTTGAGTAAACTGATAGCAGACGCCAGAATTATCAATTCATTTTTATTAAATTTTGGACACATTGATACAACTTTATTATTAGGAGAACACATTCTGATTGCGAAGTTGTAATTATTCAGAACAGACGACGGTCTGTGATATTTTAAATATGAATTAAATATATTAATTAGAAAGATATACATATAAAATCAATTCTATCGAAAAATATTGTTGTTGCGCCACCGGGATTCTAATTAATACATTAAATTCATATTTAAAATATCACAGACCGTCGGTTCTGAATAATTACAACTTCACAATAAGAATGTGTTCTCCTAAGAATAAATATTTAATAATAATGAAAGACGTCATATTGCATATACAATGAATTTTTGTTTCATTGTAGCATCATTGTAAATTGTTTTTGAGGACGTATGATATAATTAGGGGCACAATTTTATTCGAAAATAATCGTCACCGAGCGACGAATGTATCCCAATTGTGCAGCAGCAGCAGCGGCGGCTGCTACCTCACTGGAGGTGGGTTCTAATGATCGTCAACGGCAAGTACATTTTTGACAGCGATTTTAAGACGCCATCGAATATACAGTGGAACCCCGATTTTACATGCCCGGAATTCGCATTTTCCATTTATTTTACGTTTGTCTTTCCCACGATTTACGTCTTAAATATATTAAAAATCGTTCGGCCAGTTCGTTATTCGCTATAGAGCCAAGAGTGTGGTGGTCATTGTCTTGTCGTATATACGCATTTTTCATTCTCGTTACGTAATTGTTCTATTGTTTTTTTACAAGCTAGAATCAGCGAGAAAATTGCGTAAAAGATAGTATAGATAACATTGATGGCTGGGAAAAAATTTATAAATAATCCTTGCAGATTTACTTAGACGTTGACTCTAACGTAATAAAATAGAAATTGATGAAATAGTGGACAGTCGTATAAACGAAAACTTGACAGAAAAACAACCTCTCTACAAAGATGAAGTGTCTGCTCATCTCATAAACCCAGTTCCTACAAAGGACGATGCCATGAAGCATATTGAAGGCCTCAAAACATATTTTATTAGTATTAGCAATGTACCACCAAAAAGTTTTAATTTTATTTAAAATATTGAAAGAACAATTTAAAAACAACAAAATAACATTTCAATTTATAATAAAAAATAAATAATCTCTTTTTTTTAATACCTTCAATTTACATATTCCCTCAATTTACATTTCTTTTTGTTGGTCCCTGAGGTCAAAATCGGGGTTCCACTGAAGAAACACCAACATAGAAAAAAACATGCGTCTTATAATCGATGTAATTAATACGGTAAGTAAAAATTCATATTCTGTGTATTTTCTCCATCCAATCTAAATTTTTTCCCTTTTATATAGGCTGGATAAATAAGGGCCTAATTTATCTTAGTAATGGTTTCCAACTCAATGGTCTCGTGATCGTGAAAAAATATTTAATTCTTACCATTGCTCTCAATAGAACTAATTTTGGGACACGACAACTCTCCCAGTTCTTGTCTGATTTCCATAAAATTTTTCTGAAAAATTGGTCTGTTAGATATCCCTGCCAAGTTCGTTAACTAACCTGATTCGCCAATTTGTACAAAATTTTAAAAACTCCTATAACTCTATTAATATTGGTCCAAGTAGAATTTTCAGTACTGTCACATAGTTTGACCCGGAGTGACGTGCGATTTGGTTACCGCCGCGCCGCACGGCAACTCAAGTTTTATAATTATTTACATATCAAATATAATTGTTAAGAAATAATTCAACAACTACATAAAAGAGAAAAAGATAATGAGTCCTAACCAATTTGGTTTCAGGGACAATCTCAGCACACATTATGTTATTATTGTTAAATTAACATCGGATAACGGAGAAAAATGTATTGGTATCTTCATTGATCTTTGCAAGGCTTTCGATAGCACATCACATTCCAAACTCATTCATAAACTAAAGGAAATTGAAATGAACGGAATAGTATTATCATGGTTCCAAAGTTATCTACAAGAGAGACTTCAATATGTCAAAATAAATAATACAGTAAGTGAACCCAAAACCACATCATTCGGTCTAATTCTTTTCATTATTTATGTAAATAAAATGTTATCCTTCCCCATAGTTGGAGACATCAAATCATATGCAGATAACACAATAGTGATCACAAATGGAAAATTGTGGGCTGATATAATGACAGCTAATATCAATGTAAACATACTTAAAACATAGTTCGAGTAAAATTATCTATCTCTAAATACTGAAAAAACCTATTATATCCCATTCTCTTTGAAATAAATAAATTTCGAAAACAATATTATTATCAAGATACATTTATCACAGTGTGTAAATAAAAAATAATGCAACGATGCCAAAAATAGTATAAAGTATCTGGGTGTCATAGTAGACAGACAATTAAAATGGAACGAGCAAATACAAAATCTGTCACCAACAAATACAATATATTGTGGGGTAGAAGACCTATGTCCTTCCCTTTCACCGGCTAGACAGTGTAGAACAAGAGATCCACGGGTACTTTTACCTTGAACACACATACCCAACTCATTTTTGTCACATTCTGCCTTCATCCTAAACTGGGAAAAAATTATAATAATACCTGCAGGTGATAAATAAAAGATGTTAGTCATTAGTAAAAGTATGACATTTAATCAAGAAAAACATAAGACTACAAGAAATAAAACAAAATCTAGACGACAAATCCTCATTTAATCGGGTTGGGAGCAAGTTCGACGTCTTTTTTATATGGGACACCAGATGTTTTGGCATCATGTCACGTTTTGGCTCGCAGCATTAGATTCATAGACGTGATTTGTTGTAGATTATTATGATAAAAATTGTTGCCTACAGTGAGGCGACTAACTCCAAGATAAATCCAAAATATTAATTAAAGTTTAAACCCGAGGTATGCATCAGAGGTATAAACCAGAGGCAAAAACCAGAGGGAAACGTTGTTTCCTGTAAAGATTAAATACCATGCGATTAGATTAACAAGTTAATATTAAATTATGCACCAGTGATTGAACAATAAAAAATACTTACCCTCTGGGTATAGTGAATCACACACAGTTACATTTTAGTCTGACAGCTTTGGCGATGGTTTAAAAATGAACCATAGATTGCAACCGTTTTTATAAGCTGAGACACCGAATGTAATACCAACTTGAGGACAACTATAACTATTTGTGAAATGTCAAGGTGCTTGACAAAAATAAGTGACGGGGCAATTTTGTACGTGACCCCCATTTATAACGTCACAACATATTCGTTAGATTAAGTAATATCCTATAAAACAATTTACTTCTCTTTTTCTCAATCTATCTTACAATACGGTATAATCGGTTGGGGGAGGGGAACTTTCAAGACTAACCTCTTACCTGTAGAAAAGGTTCAGAGGCTGGTTTTGAAAGTCATCCTTCGAAAACCATAAATATTTCCAATATCACAACTATTTAACTCTCTAAAGGTTCTCACTTTAAATAAAATCTTCAAAAATAACGCACTGCTACAAGTTCACAAAGACCATTTAAATTCAAAAATTTCCACAAAAATAAGTAACCGACCAAGATCGCGTGGCAACTTAGAAAGCTCCAAATTTAGAACAACTGCTTCTCAACACCATTACGCCTATCAAGGCATACCATTTTTAAATGCTCTCCCATACAAAATCAAAACAGAAAAAAATTATAAAGCCTTCAAATCGCAAATAAAACAAATATTAGAAAACTCCGACAGCAATTACAAGTTCTAATTTGATTATGTTTATGTATATGTATTTAATAATTTAATTCTATATTTATATCTTACTTCCATACCTACCTTTACATTATTTAAAACTTAAATATTCCCCAATTCAAACACGAGAATTGATTTCTTTATTGAGTTGGGTAATTTTGTGTAAAAAATATAATTTATAAGTAATTATGTTATGTATATACAATATTTGTATAAGTGTAAAATAAATTTAAATAAAATAAAAATGAAAAATATTCTGATACATGGTGGAATATTAAGAACACTGTCGAAAACATTATAGAATATATTTTCCTTCCATACACATACGAAATCTATTTAATTCTTCTGGCCAGTGCCGGAAGGGGTTATTTTATTTCTCCATTGTACAACATGACTTTAATTTTTTGTTAGTGCACATGTAACATGATACGTACTGCATTTAAATATACTATGAGCTTGTATAGAAGCAATAGAGATACTGACTTGGTTAATTATAAGTTATTACTTCTACTTAATATGTTATGAGTGTAAAAAAATATTATTTATGTATATAAGAGTTTCTTTCTATGTGGTATATAAAAGCTAAGAAAATACGAATATTCGTTTTGCAAGTTTTGTAGTTGCGAGTTTGTAATTGGATTGAAAGTGCCTTGCCAGCATTATTGTTCATTAGATGTTCATTGTTGTTCAGTGGTAGTTCGCGACCTCGTAACAACAAGGTAGGTGTCATGTATCATTTTGGTCAAAATCAACTTTTTTGTATCAATAATC
The DNA here is from genome assembly GCA_031772225.1 of Eubasilissa splendida. Lineage (NCBI taxonomy): Eukaryota > Metazoa > Arthropoda > Insecta > Trichoptera > Phryganeidae > Eubasilissa > Eubasilissa splendida. The sequence continues at coordinate 28,102,330 of CM062846.1, read as the reverse complement.
TGACAAAAAATATTTAATTATTACTGTGTTACAAACATGACATAATTTCCTAGTAAGAAAACAAAGTTACATTTTGCTAGCACTTGTAACATTTAAGGATAACAAATGTTGATTTGAATACACAAATAAAATGTATATCTGCTTATTTTATTACTTTAAATTATTAAGTACAATTTTTGCGAAAAAAACCTTATGAACGATGAACCCAAATCGGCCGAAAAGTTCGAAAAATTAATGTTCAAAACTTCAAAGCATTCAGATTATGCTTTGTAATTCCGAGGGCATGAGTTTACAATCACGACTGGTAGTTGTTTAGGGCGAGGAGCAATTAAAGCAATTCGACAGATGATGTAGGTTTTGCTAGCATTTTGTTATTTTCGATAAGCCTACACTAGAGATTCCAACCCAAATATTCGGCCTTTTTCTACTATTCGACACTCGAATATTTGTGCAACTATTCGAATAAATAGTATTCGTATTAATTTCTATGGATGGAATTTTAAACAATTCTCAGGATTCTAATTTGGACGTGGACGAGATTCCTGTTATTTGTTTTGTTGTTGTTTTGTACGTTTAATTTTTTTTAAATATTTGGACAATTTAAAAAAAAGGACAAAAACGTTAGACCTACTATTTAAAACATTTAACAGTTAATCCAACGTCAGCCGCTACTGAGCGGGTATTTTCAACTGCAGCGACAATCAAAACAAAATTAAGAACAAATTTAAAACACGTTATTTTTAAAAACTACAATAAATAAACAGTTTATGGTAAATTAGCTCGTTTTTTTATAAATTTTGATGTACTTACGTGTAATACGATTTATTTGAAATATTAAAAATTAATTTTATACTGTTGTCATACTTTAGAAACGGTTCGAATATTTTTAGTTTTACTATTCGATATTCGAATAATTGATGATGTCGAATAGTTAAGATCTCTAGCCTACACTCAATTGGTTCACAATCTTAACTTTGTTAACATAGTCAATATGAAAAGAATTTCTAAAAAGATTTTATTTGAAAAATAAGATTAAGAGTCAGTCATTGAGGGATAGATAATGATTTTATAGAAATAAAAAAATGAATATTTATAAAATTAAAAAAAATTGACTAGAATGTTTAAACATCGTATAACATATTACATGCCCTTATTTACATAACTTTTATACAAAGTCAATAAAACTTGTAAAAAATACGTTTTGTGTACAAACGTTATAAATCTTTCACTCTGACTGGTGAGCAAGAAAGCATTTGTAAATTGCTTCGCTGTTCACAAAACTTACTTCCCTCTTTGTTCAAGAAAGTTTCTAACCATTTCTTTTACGTTCTTTTTACGACGATACCCGACTTTATTAATTAATACTGTCTGCGGGACGTTCAATGACTTTATGACCACCTGTTATCTTTACATTTGTATATTCATACCTCAGGCAAAAAAGGTTGGAAAATCAAAAAAGTTCACCAGGCGTAAGAATCCCTGTATAACTCGCTAAAATGACATTTTAGCCCCTCTAAAATATTTCTAGAATGATCTTATTTCTCGAGGTTAAGAAACTCCGTCTCCTGTAAACTTATCCCGAGTCAGATGAGAGAGACTGATTGCATGAATTTATATAGTGTTGAAGAGGAAATTTAATGTAGGTACTCCACTGTAAGTAAAACACTACCTGAAAATCACTATGAACTTTTAATCTGCGTTTTTACTACCGTTTGGCTGATTTAAATATTCTAGACTTGATTGATTATTTAAAATGTTGATAAATATAACGTTATCACATTTTTTCAAAAACTGAAAAACTGGCGTACTATTATTTTGGTTCTTCTGGAACATATCAATCTTTCTCTTCTCTCAATTCGATTCTAGAAGAATCTTAGCAGTAAAAATTTTGTATTTAATTGTAAAATAGTATAATACGGCGTTTCCCAAATGGTGTTACGAGAAATTTTTTTTTGGTTACAAATGATCGGAAAATTAATATTAGATTCTATGAAATACATTTGAAAATTGTTCAATTAAGCATTTATATGATATTTTCCCGTGTTATATCACTATTGTATGATAAGATCGCAAAACCAGAACATGTTTTAGCTATCATTGTTGTCTACGAAAACTGGACATTAATATTTATGGTATCGTTTGAAATTGCTGATTTAAATCTTAAAAATGATTACACAGTTCCACAATTTACCATAAGAAAATATAAAAAATAGAGAAAATAGAATAAAAAATTACTCCCACACAGGAGACACCACCTAATTTATCTGAAATAGAAAGGACAAACGTTATATATGTAGTTATCACTTAAGCCAGCCGAAGACAGGTCGTAAGCCCTGTAATTACTCCACACTTCCATATATTTTCCATTAAATATAATTAAAAAAAATAGCTTTGTCTCAATGAGATATTTGATAATTGTTTAATAACAGTGTCTTTGTTGGTAAAAATTCAGTAATTGTGTGTTCTTGAGCATATTCAAGTATTGCTAATATAATAGTTTGCATATTGTAATATTTTATAAAATGAGAATAATAAATATATTTTATTAAATAAAATAACCATTTAAATCACTTTTAAATACGTTCTGATGAAGCTTGAGATAAGCGAAACCGGTTGACGTATAATAAATTTCGTGGTTTCATATAAAGTGATTGTTATTTTATTTAATATAATATAAATATATTTACTAATTATCGATATATTAGTGTGCATATTGTGCGAATAAAGGGAATGTTTTGAGAGTTTTTTTTTTGTAAAACAATATTGTGATTAATTTAATCATAGTTAATTTAACTAATTCTGATTTTTTTACTAGAAATAAAATTTTGTTACCTACTGAATGGAATATAATGTATGGTAACATAATAACAGAAAATATGAGACACAGAAATGTTTTCCATATAGGAAACAAGAGTGTTGTTATTGTTTTGTACTGGTGACTGAGGGCAGTGAGCGTAAAACACTTATCCGGAGGCTGTTTCCGCTCAATACTTCGTCTGCTTTAGTGTGCACGAGCGACCACTAACGAAATTCGTTGATAGATGGTAGAATATTTAAAACACATTATTTTTTCTAATTTATTTATTTTAAGTTAAATTGAACTAAGACGTATTTGAATATTGGTTAAAAAAATAGACACATTTACAGCAAGTAATTATTACTATTCTTAAATTATAGTAAAATTTACATACGATACATACACAACAACGTGCTATAATACAAAAAACTTTCTCTAACAAAATGTTATTTTGTAAATAACCTAAAAATTATTTTTAGTTTATAATCAAAGAGAATTAATGTATGTATATGTATATTTAAAAAAATCATTAATAAATTATACTTTGTTTCTATACGTTTAATAAATATTAATTAATATCATTTTAGGGGTATTTTTTTTTATGAAAACATATTTTTGTTGTGAAGTTGTAATTTCAAAAAATATATACGTTTGGAATTCATCGCAATATAAAGTTGATTGTTTTTAAAAATTAAATAATGGATGTATCAATTATAAAAGTATCCAGAAGATATGTTCCAAATTTGTCGTAAATTTAATCGGTTTATGTAGTGCAATGGTCAAAACGTTTTCCCAAATAGAAAAAAGTCCAGGCTCGAATCCCGGTAATAACCAAATATATTTTCATTAGGAGAACACATTCTTATTGTGAAGTTGTAATTGTTCAGAACCTAAAAATAAGTAACATATAGGTTCGAAAATTTGTCGCTAAAAATATTGTCGCTGTAGCATAGTTCGATAATGCACCTTCTCCGTTTCGAATCCTGGTGGCGCACAAACAATATTTTTCGATAAGATTGATTTTATATGTATATCTTTCGAATTAATATATTTAATTCATATTTAAAATATATTTTCGATAATAGATTTTTCTGTATATTTTTCTATTTGATTAATTTAATTTGCATTTATTTTTACTAGATCGAAAGCTGCAGGCAGCTATTATGGCTGCACGGTGACCGGTAGTGGCCATTGCACGGCCAGGACTTCCATAAAATATATATTTCAATGCAAAAATTCCTTATTTTATTGCTATAACAATAGCGCATTGTGCATCCTTATTATATTGCTTTAGATGAAATGTAGATTTTACGGAAGCCTTGACCGAGCAGCGGTCACCACTGTATTGCCTATAGTGCACTCTATATTGCTCTCCCGGGAATTGTACAAACAGTGTTCTTACGTATCAGTTTTGAATAAAAAAATATACATCATTCCACTTAAAGACATTCTTGAAAAAACTGAGATCTTGTTTACATAAATAAATGATTATTGAACAAACGTAAACATTATAAACAAACATAAACATTACTATCTGTTATCTTACGTCACATTTATTAGTGCGACCATAGATGACACGAGATAACAGTTATACTTGCCAGTCATAAAAATTCGTACGATTTCGCTAATGTATGTTTTTTCTTACTCGTAATAAAGACAATGTACACTTTATTTCAAATTGAATATATATTTGCGTACTGTTATTGAATATATAAAGGGAAAATATTTAAGTAATCTTAACCTAGAGATATTAAAAACACGTTCGCCAACGTAGCGAATATGTCGAAATTTTTCGTACTGGCAATGACACTTACATATTTCTTCTCTTATAATGTACATGTACAGATACAATGACATATCTAATAGTGATAGTTAAAAGTCATACATAAAAGATGAGGAAGTGCAATATAATTATGACCTTTTTTCTTTGTTCTCGACTTATCCCCTTTATCTGGGGTAGGCTACTCATCATATACTATCATTCTGCTCCACTTTGTTCTGCTTCGGGCTGTATCCTTGCCCGCGTAAACATTTTTAAGATCGCGACAGATTGAAGTAAATAATCATTTGTTGGTATAGTGCAGGGGTCGGCAGAAGCGGTTTGCGAGTTACATGAGGCTCTTTTCATTTGCGGTTCTTCAGACATAAACTCCAATTTAACAGACATAGACTCGTAAGGAATACTCTCTACCACACTTTAGCCAGGTCGCACATGACTACAGTCGCGTTGGTCAATATGAGCCGAATGTTAGTTTTAGCATTTGAAACCTATGGTGTAGTATCGGACATATCTGGAAAACACTGGAATTGACCTAAATAAAATAATTTTCATTGCTAATGATGGAGTTAAAAGTATGACAGGCGTAAACAAAGGAATAGTTTCAATTAAGGAGAAAAATTGACCATGAAATTCTCACGTTACACTGCGTAATACACCAAGAAGCTCTTTGCGCCCAAACACTTCCCGAAGAAATGGTTACGGTAATGAACTTCGCTATTAAAGTACCTAATAGCATCTTGGCCAAACCACTCTATCATCGCCAATTTAAGGTAATCTTGGACGAAATGGATAGTGAATACCTAGATTTACTTCTGCACAATAAGGTTCGATGGCTTTCTAGAGGTAACGTAATGAAACACTTTGCTTCATGTTTAGAAGAAATAAAATCATTCCTACACGAAAAAACATCAAACATCAAGAATTAGAAGAAGACCCATGGCTAGAAAAATTACATTTCATGGTCGATATTACTTCACATCTTAATACTTTAAATATATTAATGCGAGGGAAAGAAAACACTGCATGTACACTATTGGAAGAAGCAGAATGCTTTGAAAAAAACTACAAGTTCTCACCGAAGATATAAAGAGGGGTGAATTACTTCACTTCAAGAATTTAAGACAGTATCGTGATGAAAAAGGCACTTGTTTTGATGTCATTTATTTCAGCAGCATATTAGGAAAAATGAGAAATAGTTTTGGTGAACGTTTTCAATAATTCAGAATAAATAAGACTACACTAGGTTTCATCGTACGTCCTCTCAAAAAAAATGTCAATGAAATTAACTAACAGATGCTGATTCACTCTAGATGCAGTTAATAGATTTGAAAAGCAAGGAACTGTGGAGCAACAAATTCACAAATCTGACCAGCCGCTTGGAAGAACTCGAAAGAGAGAGATCCAATTTGATTTTTCAGCACAAGTGGAGAGCTATAAAACAACTGCCTAAAATAGAAACAACGATATTTGACACATGGGATGGTTTGCCTGACGCATTAAAAAAACTAGCTTTTGGTATTCTCACAATCTTTGGCTCTACATATATATGCGAACAAACATTCTCAACTATGAACCAAATAAAAAATAAACATAGAAGCAGAATAAAAATAATAATAAAATGTACAATCATGTATTCAATTAAAAACAAGTAGCTATTTGCCAGATATAGTGAAGCTATCAAAAGCGATGCATGGACGCCGTTCTAATTAAATTTTTAAATAAAAAATCTCAAACTTTTTTTTCACTACAAATCCACATCCATATACATATGTATGTGATATATATGCGGCTCTCTGGTACCTTTGTTATCCCGTTTCCTTGACAACTTGGCTCTTCTCACTTGACAAATTGCCGACCCTTGGTCTAGTGGTTAAGACGATGGTATAGTGATCTAGTAGTCGGGGGTTCGTGCCTCGTCCGTAGTAAAAATATTGATGTGACATGTATTCAGTGTACGCATCTCTATTTAAAAAAAAATTCTTTCCCCGCATTATCTGACTATACCATCTGAGTTATTTTTCAGGAATAGGGACCAACTTAAAAGTACCACGAATATGAACAATTTGAATTTTGCCCAATTCTTCTATTCCCTTTCATTCAATCCTTTTATCTCAATAACATACATCATTTCCATTTTTTTTAGACGTTCGTACTATACGAGCTAAATACTTCTGAAAGAATTTAAATCGATTTTTATATTATTAATACCTTCCACAGACACACCTGTGGAAGTGTATCGCTTCCACAGCCATCGTTACTGCCGACGATCTCTGAACGAATCTCCCATTTACGAGTACCACAGTGCGTAAAAGCAGAACTCCTAATAGCCACAAAAACACGTTCGGTACCGACGCCGCTATTCGCCAATTACACGCGTCCGCAACCGAGGAAGGCCGGCTCTATTTACCGTTGTTTTCCCGACCACAAGCTCCGAGAGCTGCCTCCGTTAACTGAGTACTTGCGCGTAACTTTATTGTACGGTCAACTTTCATCAGCAATTCTGTATAACTATGCTCAATAAACATCTGTCAACTGTGAGTAGTCTTTCTCGTCTCCAGCCTGCTCTAGTCTGGCCACACACACACACACACACACACACACACACACATACACTCCGTGATTATAATAAAACGAACACACATTAGTGTCCCAATAACCACCCATTCACTCACGCTATAACATATCCTTCTGATTCATCTGTCATACGTTCTCACACTTTAAATATCAATCCACACAAAACACTCTTTCATAACCGCATCCTCTCCGCACCCCATACACTAAAGCATACGTAAATTCATAAATTAATTTTAGGGTGGTTAATATATTTTGAATAAACCTGTCTCTATAGAGATGTTGGCTTAGTGAATCCTTATCCCACGTAAAGAAAATGTTCATTTAGCATGTTATGCGATCAGTCTTCGGGTCTAATAGTATGGTATATGGAGATATTTACTACATTCTGTTTTAAGTATCAGTTTTGGTGACCGCATCGAATGGACGATGAAAAATGTAGATAAGTATTTAAAGTTTTTATTCTGTGTTCATTGAATAAAGAGGGCAAGTTTACAAACATATAAATCTGATATTCAGAATATTGGCAAAATCGCAGAAATAATATATCGAGAAAGTGTATTTGCTTCTGATGTGTAGAACTTGGCTTGATATCGAATGACATTGATACGAATAAAAATGAAATTTAAATACGGTCTCATCTAAATTAACTTATATTCTATTGTGAAAATACAGTAAATTTTTTGGACATTTTACATTAGCAACATTTTAAGAACTTTCCAATAATAATAATTTGAGAAAAATATTTTTACATAACAGATGGGCATCAAAAATGTAATGAAACGATGAAAAAACTTGCACAAAATGAATATCTATCAAATATATTATGTATTCGATGAAGAATGTAAAAATAATTTAGATGTTCTTATTTGTTATAGAAAAAAAATTCACTACTCTCTTCGAACGAATGACTACAAGAAGACTATTTGGTGTCAACAATTAAATCAGGATATAGCTACATATATATTTTTTTTTTTTTAGGAGAAATGATGGAACGATTAAATGTATTGATTTCAAAAAAGGTAACATATAAGGTAGAAAAATTGTCGCTAAAAATAGTGCCGCTGTAGCTTAGTTGGATAAAGCACCTCCCCCGGTTAGGGAAGAGATCCAGGTTCGAATCCCGGTAGCGCAACAACAATATTTTTCGATAAAATTGATTTTATATGTGTATCTTTATAATTAATATATTTAATTCATATTTACATATATATTATTTATAAATAAATTATATACGTTTTTGAAATCGGATATTTGAACGCCTAACACTGATGAAGCACGGTTGATGTAGGTTAGCCGTACGTTAGTTTGAAAATTTTTATACGCACCTACATGTAAAAAACTTTACCACATATTTTAAAAACTCGGAAATACACTTTAAACCTGAGCATAGTGATATGAAGGAAATAAGTAAAAAAATAATAATTTTCTTTATATTTGTATATACTTAATTCAAAAACCATGAAAACTGGATATGTCTGATTTTGATTCTATACCTTACACATGTAAACGCCTCAAAAACAAAGTACATGATCAGTACACGTGAGCAAGAGGCACTCCGAGATGTGTGCGTAGATCATCATGTATACAAAGGGATCGATAATTTTACATATCTAACTTCAAACACGGTAGATGAATAATAAATAATATAAAATAAATATAAGTTTTTACGCATGTTATAAACTGCTAGGGTTATACAAGCAAATCTATGGATATACAAAACCATAGTAAGACCAGTGGTCACTTATGGTTGTGAAACGTGATACCTAACCCGTTCGAAGAAAAAAAAGATAGCAGTTTTTGAGCGTAAAGTATTAAGAAAATTTTTTGGACTTACACTAGAAAATGGTACTTACAGAATAAACATTAATTATGAGCATTTTACACGGGAATTAAAAAAAAATTGATTGAGCAAAAAACAATTGTAAAGTTCTGAAGGTCCCAAAGAACTCGATGGGCTGGACATATTGAAAGAATACCAGATAACAGGATACCAAAGATCGTGACCAGGTGGATACTCCAGTGAAAACCACCTGGAGGCAGGCCAAGGAAGAGGTGGACTGACTGTGAAAGGGGACTGGAGTAGGATGGGAGGGTCTTCGAATTGGACAAGAATAGCGAGGAATAGTAGCCGATGGAAGGCACTTCTGGAGGAGGCCAAATCCCACCCTGGAATGTAGTTCCGTAGAAGAAGAAGAAGAAGAAGAAGAAGAACGAACGTGATCTGCACTCTACCATCTAGAACTTATGAACAAGACAAGATAGTAAATATGAATTTTACGTATCACGTATTCAATATTTACGGAGAGAGTTTATCGTTTTTCATGAATTGCGCCATTATTGTTTAGCATCTATGGATTACCATACCATTAAATAAAAACGGAGATAAATTTGTGTGATCCGAAACATCTTGCACGGCTCAAACTCTGTTAAGTAGGCTAATTAATAAGAAGACTATTTTATGGCTTTTATAATTTGTAAATTTTATAACATGTAACTTTTACGATTGCATGCATTCCCATTTATTTCATATTGCAATTTAATGCAACACAGAGCACAATAGGAAAAATTCGAAAAAAACATCATTATTTATATTTCAAATTTACATTATAATATCATGTTCATAAAATGTACATGTCTGCTGTTTCTGTAGATAATTTGCAGAATTTAGTAATAAACCATAATAATAAAATATGTTTTTTTTATTCTATTTTCATATTCCTTTTAAATGAAATTTCAATCTTAATAATATTACAAAAATACATGGTACTTAAATGAAACATTAACATTTTAACAAAGGAAACAGGTATGTGTAATAATAATTAGTATTATGAGACAAAAAAGTTATTCAATTAAGAGAATTCATCTATTTATACTATATATACAATATACTAACGTATACCAGCAGTCTTAAACGGAATAAATATTAAAATCATCCTTTTTTTTATCTGTTATTAATTAAATTGATTCTCTTAAAAATATCAAAGTAAAAAATGTTTTTGTTCTTGCATACGATTATTTAAAAATATTTGAAGATATAAGATAACAAATAAATTTTGACGATGAAATAATAAAATTCTTCACAGCTTATTTGGAAAGCACGTAGGTGGCCTGAACCGACTTTTGTCTCGGCGGCGAATTTTGTGTAAAATTGGCGAAATCTTTTATGTAAATATCTATTTTGTTTGCTCTAAGTAGCGTCTAAATGCGTAAGATTTTTTCACACAATTTTTGTTTTTTAAAGACGAGAATTTTTCGCCATTTTATTTACATTATATTGAAGAAAACGTCGTATACTTAGTTTTTATGTGTGTATAAACTTGTTAAATTAAGTTCTCATCGCGAGGAAAAATATCGTAATTCAATAAGAATAAAAAAATTTGATTAAGCAAGATTTAATTTTATCGAATCTTTCTTGGAGGTAGCTTAAAACGTTGTTTATTTAATATACTAATCGTCAATTATTCAAAACATAACAATTTATACTGAACATAGTTTTCATCTATCACGTACACATTAATAAAATTTGATAATAATATAATAATTATTACTGTTGACGCAAGTCGAGTACTCCCCGTGCACCCTGTCTATCTAATAAACTCCTTTATAACTGTCCATTTCTGGCCCACTAATCATTGCATTTCGACGCTGAGCTGTCAACAGGCCTTTTTTGTGGAACGAAAGTGTCGCCGTGCGTAACAATACTAACTATGAAAAAAAGGCGGTTTTCAATACCATCCGGAAGTGCAGTTAGATCTCCGTTCTTCACTACAAAAGTGCGAGTCAAGTGGAGGTGAAAATTGTTTTCCAACCCAGGACTTAGATCAAGGTAGACCAGATCCTTTTGCCATTATTTATTTCTGAATCCTATTCGCGTTGCGTCAACTAAAACATAATTTTCCACAGTCCGCGGGATATTATCCCACCAATTACTATGATGCAATTATTAAAATATTTGGTTAAAATACACGGAAACCTAATTAAAATAACGTCAAGATGTATTCAAATGTATTCAGAATACCATATTTCTCCACATTCATCTAGCCTTAGGCAAGCCTTCCAGGGACCTTCGAAGGGTTTCTAGAGATATTTTTTAAAATCCCCCTGAGTTAGCTGTCTCCGGAGGTTTTAGGGATTTTCGGGTGTTGACCTGGATTTCAAAACTTTTGAGATCGCAACCGTTCATAAATCAGATGAAGGTTACGTATGAATATTATTATAAGGTCACGTTTACAAGTTTTATATTGCACATCAAAGAAATGGAATAGTTTTATGTTTTATAACCATTTTCATTTTTATTTACAAGAGACGTATTCCATTTTATGATAGGATTATCCTATCATAAAAAAGACGTTAATAATGTTTGTTTCGTCTTTCAAGAAGTGCTGGTAACACACTGAACAATAATGGTAAGGTAATAAACATGGCTCAGCAAAGTCAGCGAATATTTATTAAGTGAACATTTAGTTAATGATACTAATCATTAACTAAATCGCTCTTAAAATTAATTGTCTAGTACTATAAATACTATTTTGTATCTACAAGTATAGGTCAATGTTTTTTTAATGGTGTTTATCGGATCCTTAGGGATCCGCGAGGTAAAATTAAGAGTTTCGTGGAAATTTTTTATTTTATTATTTTACTTAATAAACGTACAATGCACGTATTTATGTGAAACTTAATTCTCGTTATGCTCTAGAAGCAAAACGTATTGAAACCAATGTATTGTGGTTCCAAACTTACTAATACCATTGTCATTAATTAAATCGAACTTAAGAAGAATTTGCCAAAAACGAAAATAAAGTTTTAGTTTTAAACCACTGTGTTATGCACATATACTAAAGTCAATTAGTTTCAGTTGGACCCAACCTTCTTCAGGATAATATAGTATTATATATAGACTAACCTAAGTACAGATATTAAAAATGAGGTAAAGAAGAGAGAGCAACAGTGTATCATAGTGGGATAGAGTATCAGGTAGGGGGTGGAAGAGAAGGGTGGGGATTACATGGGAACAACTTTAATATCGGACTATTGGATAGATTTACTTGGCTATTTAGTATAAGATACTAAATACTAATATGGAGTAGCTTAAAACTAAAACATTATTTAATTTAATTATAATGTCAAGCAACATGTTTGCTTTGATTAAAAAAAAATTATGTTGCTTATTAAAATGTATAGTGCTCATTAAATGTCTTACATTATTTTAATACTAATGAAAGTATGCAAAATGTATTCGATACCATTTAATTAAGAGTAAAACCGTACCAATTTATTATTGCATTTATTTAGGGGTCATGAAGGAGAACAAAAGGTATTGCCATCTTCCTGAAAAAACGTAATTTCAATTTAAAAGACCTTGTCTAAGAAAACCTTTCACCTGCAGCGCATGTTTTTTTGATGGGTTTAAACATTTTAAGAGGTTTCGTTATGTGTCGCAAAATGTAGAAAGGTTCCGTGACTAAATTTGATTGAGTTACTATGTTATAGGTAATATGTGAAATGTGTCATAAAAATAATTGTTTTTGTGTGATTAATTTTCTGAATAATCACTGTACCCTGGAAAATATCAATTTATATGTTATGTAAATATACACAAAAAAACAAATACAATATTAAATTAGATATTACATTTTTACTACAAAAATGTTTAGTTTAACTTGTATGATATTTAAAATTGAATTAGTTTATATTCGATTAGGTTGTTAATATATTAGCGAAGGACTACATATGTTTCAATGATTGAACTCTACTGATTATTGAGGGCGAAACAATATTTTGTTCTTGTAGTTGGTGCGTAAGTAAATATGATTCCACTAATATTCAATATTGGTATTTGTAATTAATGATTTTAAATATTAAATTAATGATTATGATTTACAGCCAATGTTGTTTAATCATTATTGGATTGAGGAATATTTTTATTTAGTCGCGAGTTCAGTGCCACTGTCGTCTTAATGTTTGTAGAGAGATTAACTCCAATCAAACCTGCATATTCTTAATAAATTTACAATTTAGAAATACAGATAATAAGACACGTTAACATGCCTATGGGTACCACGTTTCTTTAAAATTTAACGTACTTATAATTATAATTGGAATCATATTTTTAAATAATATATAAATTGTATTGTATTGTATCTACCTTTCGGCATGAAATTTATCTATTTTATAAATAAGAAAAGTGTTTCATTGCCATCTACAAAAATAAATAAAATAGTAGTATGTTGTATGTCTCTGATATTTCATTGTGAATTACTTAACAGTAGAAAAAGGTATTAATAAATAAATATGTACATTAATACATTTTAGTGCTTTATATTATATAAAAGAAAAATAAAGTGCTTTTTCTTGAGATATTTAAAACTAAATAGAGATATTTAAATCTACATACATACAATCACTAACATTCTACAAAAGTCAGTGAGTGTTCTCATTCAAAATTATATCGCATGGTTGCCTTTCCTATTCGTTAAATAGATACAAATTCAAATAAATATCAAAAAAATACTAAAATAATATTAATAAAATATGCAATTAATAAAAAGTGACAGAAAGATAATATAAATTTATCATACCATAAAAATATTTATCGGTGGTAGGGTACGATGGATAAACGATACATTCAGTTTTTTTGTCTCTGCTAATGATTGTGATTGACGAACGGAATAATGATTATATAATATTTTAAAATAGAAAAACTATACTATGGCTAAAGGAATTTTCCTTTATACTGTAATCACAAAAGTCGGTAATTTATAGTCGGTATATTAATAAAAGTAGGTAATTTGGGAAATATAAATTTTACCATAATGTATTCATCTTCATAATTGACAATCCAGGGTGTCATGGCTGCCAGAAAAATTCTCCACTAGTTCCTATCCTGTCACTACCCTGTGTAGATTTCTTTCGTGTAAGTGAAGTCACGATGATAGCATCTTGCCAGCGCACTTTCAGTATTCCCCTTCTTTTCTGCTCTAGGTTATTAGACAAAACCTTTTTTGTAGGTTCCTGATCTTCCACATATTGTACATTACCTAATCAGCGTGTTCAGCGTACCTTTGCAACTTCAGCGCAGTTTTGTACAAAACCTTGCGCGTGTATATTTTGGTAAATATAACATTAATAAATAAAATAATCAAAATTTGTCAATATAATATATATATATATATATATAAAGAAGAGTGTCTGTTGATTTGTTTTGCACTATTTTGCATATATAAGCATTTTTTAATATATCCTATGTGTATACATATTTTTAAAGATTTATTTGATTTTCGCACAATGCACACCTATATATGTAGGTACATTTATACAGACAAACATATTTATGATAAACAATATATACATATTAAATGTGTATACTTGTGAATATACATATATAATATATTTACTACGTCAAATGGGTGATTATGGAAGTGTTCACCGGTCTGAATGTTGTATATTTTTCGTGGGTAGTTTATCCGGGGCCCTGGAAACTGGGCAACGGAATAAAGAATTGTAAATATGAACGTATATGGATATTACGGGTATTGTACCCGATTAAAATAATATTATTTTACCCTTTTATATTTGATCGTAACATATTCCCAAAAATAAAAAATGTGCGCTACGTAAAATGTTGTTGTTTTTATTTGTGTTTATTGAAGAAAAGAATGCTTTGATTCTTTCATACTTATAAGACAAGACACGCGATCATTATGTATTGAAAAACAAGATATGGCCGGGTGAGAAATATAGATACCAAGAAGATTTGAATAGTTCAGATAAAAAAAGGTTTTCCTTTAGGGTTCAGAAATACGACGTTAATGTTTGATGAAAGCGTAAACAGGTTATATTGGGTGGCGCAAGAAATCGGAGTCAGAACAAAATATAGGGCGAAGAAAAAGAATTAATGGTTGTTAATGTTTTATTAATATAATTACGAGACTTTAAGATGATAATTGTTTCCCTGGCGGAGAATGAGATGTAAAAATAGCAGATTATAAATAACGAGCTTTTTGTTAATACTAGATTCGTACAAAGGTCAACAGAGGCTACTATTTTTTAATATTAGTATTTTTTGAAATTCGAAGTTAACAATGAATAAATAATATATACATTATTTTGAACCTATAAATCGATGCATTAAATTCAACCCTAAAAAATCAGCACATTTATTTATATGCAAATTTGACACCATTGTCTATTAGAGGAATAACAAGATGACAGCGCTTTTGCTAAGCATATGTAGTCATCTTGCTGGGATTGATTTTAGTTCCCCCATCTGTAATGGAGAAAGTAAAACACAAGGCAAAAGATAGATTATATAAAAATGATATTAAATTTTCTGACGCAGTTTTAGTGATAAATTTGACTGTATTGATTTGATAGTATCCAGATAAGTACCTAATTTAATTGAATTATTTTCACATTAAAAAAAAACATGACGTATAGAGTTTTTACGTACCTCAAACAGAACAACAAGAAATAAAATACGATTGAATAGAAATAACATCTGAGAGCTTGAAATATGATACATTATAAGAATTATGTAAAAGTAGTAGCAGCTAAAAAATATAAATAGTTACTTCTAATTTAATATGGACGCAAAAACATGTATTTAAATATTCCATTCATAAAGAATAAATGCAATGTTTTTTTAGAAAAATAAAGATACGAGTATGTTGCGGTGAGCTAAAAGTAAAAATATATGTATACTTTTAAGATTAGCAATATTATGTTTGTGGTTAAAATTCATATTTTTATTTATTATCTTTGTTTTATTAACCACTAAATTGAGTTTAAATACATCTACCGGTTTCGAAAAATACAATTTTCTTCTTCAGGATGTCATAACTAACTAAAACATATATTATTGTTTCTTTGTCAGAATATATTTTTTAGTTCCTAACTCAAATCATTACTTAATACAAATTTACTCGAATAATTTTTAGGAAAAATTTTTAGAATGGGACTCGTAGTTAAATTTAGTTGGTTGTTTATAATTTTTTTTATAATATAATGTATAATCAAACAATTTAATAATATAATGTATAATCAAACAGAGGGTCTTCCTATGGGAGCACCCACAAGTCCACTAATAGCAGATATTTTTGTAGATAATTTGGAGAGGAATATTTTTGTTTGTGATTCTCCTTTGTTAAAAAATGTTTTGTTGTGGAAAAGGTATGTGGATGATATATTATGTATTTGGTCAGGTTCACAACGTCAACTAACTATATTTTTAAATTTCATTAATTCATTTAATAATAAAATACAATTTACATTAGAAATGGAAAATAATTTGCCCCTAAATTTTTTGGATCTAACATTGATTAAAAATAATGATAAAATTGAATTCAAAATTTTTAGAAAATCAACTTTTACAGATACTATCATACACAATGAATCTAATCATCCATTATCACATAAACATTCAGGGTTCCACTCCATGATACATCGTTTAGTCAATATTCCTATGTCAACATCCAATTTCAATATTGAATTGAATAAAATTTAAAAAAATAGCAGTTAATAACGGGTAAAATACAGGTTAGATACACTATTTAAAAAAATAAATTAAAAGAATATAATAATCAATTTTTATATAAATCACAGATAAAACATAATGATAATAATGATTATTGACGTAGGATTTTATACATAAATAACTTTTCGAATCAAATGTCTTTTATTTTATTATATAATAATGTTTTTATTATATAATATAATATTTTTATTTGTTAACTTTGTTTTATTAACCACTTATTGAGTTTAAATACATCTACATTAGACCAGCATTTTATACAAATAATAATATAGGAAATTTACTCATAAATTCTAAAGACAAAGATGATAAATTTAACAATTCTGGTGTCTATAAACTTAGTTGCAAGGATTGTGCTGCATTTTATATTGGTAAAACGGGTAGAAATTTTAATACAAGAGTAAGGGAGCATTTGAGATGTTTGAACAATATTGGGTTTTCAGAATTTCCTAATCATTTGATAGAAAATGGTCAATTTTGTTTTTTTTTTTAAATTGGAATTGTTAATTTTGCATATAAACGGTGTTAGTCACAAATTAAATAATTCGGAATCGTTGGAGATAAATAAAGCGTGTAAAACTAATCAAAAAATTATAAACAACCAACTAAATTTAACTACGAGTCCCATTCTAAAATTTTTTCCTAAAAATTATTCGAGTAAATTTTTTAAAAATAGATTCTGGCAAAGAAACAATAATATATGTTTTAGTTAGTTATGACATCCCGAAGAAGAAAATGGTATTTTTCGAAACCGGTAGATGTATTTAAACTCAATTTAGTGGTTAATAAAACAAAGATAACAAATAAAAATATATGTACTTATGAATTTTTCTATGCTCGAGTAAAAATAGAACTTTACAAATTGAGTTTGTCAAAAATGAGCGGCCAAAAGAGATTCAGAACGGCGCACAATATTCAACATACCTCCCCTCCGCTAACGTTCACATGTATGCAGGGGACCTTTCCACTATATGGAATATTCAGCGCAAAGTAAATTCAATATTGCCAACACAAAACTGTCTTTCTCAATAAATGAAATTTGCGTTTTCGAAGGCTAACTTGATTTCAACATCATTCAGCATTTCTTATATTTATTTTAACGAAAAATTGAACGGGTAAATGGTAAAACAATGTGTCGTGGAATTTTGTGAAAACAATTTTGTAAACATTTACTGGCCGGAAGAATTTGGATGGAAATAGCGCTTTGAGATAGAAGAATCTCTTTTGCATTCGACACGAGTCTGAGCATCCTATGACATCGTGCTGATCTAAGGAGTCACCGTTAAAAGGCTGGAGGCATTTGAGATGTGATTGTTGTAAACTAAAGCTCTCATGATTTGACCGCAATTTGAGGAGGCACTAAGGTGTGCATGGATAAGTTGAGAGTATAATAACTATCAAAGGATGGAAAGGCGGCTATTTTACCCGCTTTGCGGTCGATAGTGGCCAATAGTGACTGCTGTGCGGTCAGGGTCTCAATAGAATATATATTTCAATGATAGAGGTTTTCCCAAAACAAACCACACGAAATAAAATTTCGATGCAATTAAAATTATTTCATCTTTGTAAGTTAGCTGTCAAAACGAACAAAAATAACATTTAGATGACATAAGAATTGTGGATAGACAATTTTTACGGTAACTAATATTTCTCAAGTACCATAGACAAATTGAATATATATTAACGTACTGTTATTGACTATATAAAAGAGAAAACATTTTATTAATCTTAACTTAGAGATATTAAAAACACGTTCGTTTTTGGCATGCTCGCGACTCATAGCCCTGTTCGTTTAATCAAGCACTATACAGCCATAATGACACTATCGATAATGCCACTACCAGAAAGTCATAAATATAGACGGGGATGCGTAATATTAATAAAATATATTAGCAAAATACATATAGCGAATTCATGAATGTTACCTGACTCGCTAGGTACATATAAAATACCTGTTTTGACGTAGGTTGCAATTATTGATTCCTCAGCTCAATACAACGTAATTCTAAAATGTACGAATTTGATTGTACTAAATCAAATTATTTTATCTGGTTAGTTAATTTAACTTATTTATAAATTGGTGATAAGAAGATATATTTGAACAAAAAAATCAGAGAAATATTTTAATAAGAAAATCAAAAGTAGTTCAAAAATATGAAAATTTAAAAAAATGTGTACATAATAAATTAAGTTGTCACTAACATGGATCTGATTTAATTTATTTATTAATGTTTGTCATATTCTCAAATACTGATATGTACATAAATAAAAGTAAAAAGTAAGAACTGAATAAAAAATGACACATTAAGCTTATTCCTGCAAATTTCTTCGAATGGTTTTATATAGAAGTTTTATTGACTGCTTCTAGGATCAATGGCTCCTAATAAGATTCTCTCTTCTAAATTTATTCTCCCGAAAGAATATACTTATTCTGAAGTCATTCGCCTTTCTGGATATACTCTCTCAATTGAATATAAACAATCATCCAAGTGATTCTACCGTTCCGTCTAAGTCAAATAAGCGTATATCTTATGAAAATACCGCTCGCTGAGATTCGTATACAAAACATGCTCCACGTGTTTTTGAAAGATACAAAAAAGCATGGAAATCATCACAAATCGAAACTGAAATTATTTATTAAGATTTACAACTTATGGACAACTGTGTTAAATTAATATTTTTACTCGACGTTTTAACATATTGCTACATTAGATCGAGGACACAGGAATTGATTATTCTCGCGTTGAATAGGCATTGTATGCAAATTTCAAATTTTTTGATGAAAATGAAGAATTAGTGTAATTTAAATATTAAAAATAATACTGTACAATTAATTTTATTTTTAATATACAGATTATGACCCTGATAGATAGTCCTAGTAAGACATGAAGGTGCAAAATAAAAATATTTAAATATAATTAGGCAAATCAATGTTTGAGGAATACTGAAAATATAAAAATAAAAGTTACATTAATAGTGTTTTAACAAATTAAATAAGTAAGTGTGGTGAATTTTAGCAATTTTTTTAGATTACGTAAAAAATTGATTAAAAATATTATATGAATATGTAATGTAATAAGTAAAACTCCTTGTAACCCGTTGTCCAATTACTGGGCGTAGTAGTCCTGAATATTATTCTCTTCTTCTTCCTTTTGCTTCATGTGGGGCTGCGTAGAGAGAGGTTCCTGTCATTTATTTTTTTGGTCCTACCGTCATGCAGGAGATCGTCTTCTTTCTCGCATATCTTCGATGTTGCCAAGAATCGCCAGTTTTTCCAGACAATCTTCCACTCGCCAAACTATACTTCCGAATGTGTTCAATATATTTAAATATGAATACCAAATGCAAAAAAATCATATTTTATTTATAAAACTTTCATCAACAATCCATTATTTTTTCGATAAACCATTGCCGTTCATGAACTTTTTTTACTAATGTAAATCTTCAGACATATCAGCTTTACTATTACAGTCGATGTTAAAGCATTGTTAAAAGGATAGATATCAGTAAAAACATCTTCCGTAATAAGCTTGAAAAGGAAATCAATAGTTGATTTACCAATATTTTGATGCTAGGTATTCTTTTCAAATTGGACCAGAAATAGAAAATAATTCCGAAGCCCTCCCTTTGTCCCTTTGTGAGTAGAAGAATGATTTTGAAAGAATTTTCGTTGTCCATAATAAAAGTATATATGAAATAAGCGTTACAAAAGTGCCATCTTCTAAAAAAAAAATAAGAGATCCAATGAAGATTTTTCATGAAAACGAAGCCTGGTTTTGCTAGTCGCTGATAGACACTTTTCATTGAAGGAACGGAGTCTTTATGAAACTACACAAAATATATTTTGTTTGCTTCATAACTTAATACTTCAAATTATAATTGGCTCCAATTTAACATGTTTAGATATCATTTTTCGTTTTTTTTTGTTAAAGTATTTGTATCTCACAGAATTGTGAGATCGCAGCCGAAACGCCAATCAGTGTCAGTAATTTAAAGGTATAATCATCGATGTGGGGCCGTAGAATAGAATCCGTGGGATAGATTTTGGGAAACAAAGGCTATCATTCTTGATAAAACACGTCACAGCGGCGCCTGTCGCTATGTTCTTGAAAATATGGTGGGAAAATATTAATGAATAAATTTATTGTTTTGTAACTGAAATAAAATAAGCCATTCTCGATTATGTCGCCGTTCGCCATAGTGCGCCTACATTGAACATCTTTTGTATTTCATTTCTTTCGACCTCATAATCATCATCATCATTATCGCCGGTAGAGAAAAGCGGAGATCGATGAACCACCCTTGTCTACATTTCTTGTTTCCTGTACGGAACAGTATTGAAACAGTATGTTGGAAGATCGACTTAAGATTAGTCTACACATACATCTAGAGTTATTTACATAAACCTTCCAATCAAAAATCTAAATAATGTAAAATCGTTACTAATAAGAAGAATGTATCTACGTATGCAAAACAAATGATGTAGGTACTGAACTTTTTATTTTACAGTTAAAATACCTAGCCCATGACTTACACAAATGTCTTAATATTATATTAAGAGATATTTAAAAAAACACACTTTAAGGAATAGGATTTTTTCTTATCTTATCCAAATATTAAATTTTAAAATCATAGTAGTTAAAACTATAATACTGGAAAAGTGAAATAATGAACTAATATAATCTAACATAAACCTTTACAATGAAATACTAGGAGCCAAACGTTGACAGAACTATAACAACTAAAAATTCGTAGTAGGATATAATATTGTAGTCCATACTTAATGACATACTATTTGTATTGACGTAAAACATTTTTTTTCTTTTAAATAGGCAATCAATCCTTCAAGAGTGATTTGTGTCATTTATCAAGTTAAAACTCCATTTTATAGAAAAAAGTATTATAATAATATAGAATAGAAAATACTACATTACAAGTCAATACCATTATCATTCAAAAAATTTGCTATTATATAGATTAAATGTAGCGAGTTAAGGGAAAGAAGACGACACAAGTTAACCGGGAGATGAAAATTACCACGGACGAGATTACTGTTAAAAAAACCTGTGATCCGCAATGGACAGGCAAAAAGATATGGTCAAAGGTTAACTCCTCGGCATTTTTTTTCTTTCGTGTAATGTTATTATTGTCTTTCGCCTGTTCGTGTCATAAAATTTATAATTTTTAATTAATTTACAAGTTCATTTTTTAAAATGACATCATCTTGTTTTATTTAATTCAAAAACAAATAAAGAAAGCGAGAAACAAATGTATGTATATTATAATTATTGATAATGCTCCTCGAGCTATCTAGAAAAGCCTACTATATTTATTTGTTACTTTTTTCTTTAAATGTTTTCCTAAATAGATAAAGGAGCGTAAGGATTATTTATTTTATTATCTAATAACTATTATTGTATTTCCGATCTAAAATGTCATGCCTGCTACGTAACTACAAGCATTTTGTACACGTAATGTGATGCACTAATGCAGTGCCATTTGTCAAAATAAGTATTCCATTTCAACCTATCGGAGCAGTTGTAAAAAAATTGTGTACCTAAGAATTGTATTGAACTACCGTTAAAACCTTTTAAAGTGGCTATAAATATCTCTACTGTTACTGGAACATATCGCTAGACGGAGTTTAGAATTTGGAAAATAAAATACCAGCTTTTAGGATCAACCTCAGAGTACAGTTTTATTTGTACTTTGGTGATTCAATTAATAAAGATACAAGTTTTTAAACAACTTCCCAAATAAAACCACCAAACAACCCATCTTTTGATCAAGGTGAAAAAGAATCAGTTTGGTGTCCTCTTGGCATTGACGTCACAAAATTCAAGGTTGACATACATATATTTACAAGTGTCGGCTAGATAAAAGATTTTAAGAGGTCATTAAAGATCTTACTAGGAGTATCTTTTCATAGGCCTGTCAGGAGGTTGCAAGTGCATACAAGTGCTACAGCGACAGTACTTTTGACGACAAATTTTCGAACCTATACGTTAAACTTTTTCAAATTAATACGTCTATCGTTCCATTAATTTGTTTTTACGGAATCACAAATACCTTTGAAGAAACTGATATCAGACGCCAGAATTAACAATTCATTTAAAATCAATTTTGGACACATTGATACAATTTATATATTATTAAAGATAACACATTCCTATTGTGAAGTTGTCGAAAATTTGTCTTTAAAAGTACTGTCGCTGTAGCATGGTAGGATAATGCACCTTCCCAGGATTGGAAAGAGATGCAAGTTCGAATCCCGGTAGCGCAACAACAATATTTTTCGATAAAATTGATTTTATATGTATACCTTTCTAATTAATACATTTAACTAGTATTTAAAAAAACATTGGTTTTATATAAATATTTCTTACATGTGTCCGTTTATAACAACGGCCAAACTGAAGTCTGTCTCTATTCACCCCAGATTACGGTGGGTAGTAGGTAGGTACATACACATATAAAACCTTAAAAAATATATGAAAACGGGTAAAATAAATGATTTCTGAGATGAAAAATTTTGCCTCGGCGGATAAAAGATTATAGCCTTCCTAGTATTGTATTGAAACGATTTAACTAAACCGCTATCTAACCATGTCGCCTTATCTACTGTCTCGTATGTGCTCGTCAAATGTTAAAACTCACTTTCGACGACGCCCTCTATTTCCGTTTCCTCCTTCACGCGCGTCATATTCTCTTTACCTATATTTATATTATGTACAATATCATATTTTCTCAACCACCGTCTCTTCACTTGCGCGTTTTACGTGTTTATCTTGACAAGCCTTCTTTTATAAAAATGCTAATTGGTTTATTAAAGCCTAATGGGTTGCGAATGTAAAATTAGATTTTTCATATAAATAATATGCAATTTGTAAGATTAATTCAGTAATAAGAAAATAATAATACAAACAATATGAAACTAAAAAACTACTAAAATTATAAAACAATAATAATAAGTATATTCGTCGACTATGCTTACAAATAGATTAATATTTAGTCATATTGAATGACGCATTTCTAACACATTCAGTCTACTTTCAATAATATTTTGCCAGTTCCAGGCTTCACTTTTATACAATACTGTCCGTACTAATTTTCTCTTGTATATACCAATATATTAACATTTTTTTACAAACGTGTTTATATATTATGCGAGAACGGATGCACTATGTGTTAACTATGTATTGCGTTTGCCACGCCAACGGCCAAATTAAGAACACGTACATAGCGTATTGCTATGTATTCGTGTCCGGGTTTTCACGTTAAAAATAGCACCTGATCTTATTATATAAGGCACCGTGAATGTTTTTTAAGTCAGCTATCTTTGATAGATCTGCCGTATAAAAACAATCTAAGTTTTCATTCATTGACCATGTACATCCAGAATGTTCTGATATATTTATAACCTACATGCATCTCTCTACTGCGTTTATTATCAGTCAAGTCTACAAAGTCATATGAAGATTGAAAAAAACTGAAAACATTACGATATCACTTAAATACAGTGTCTGTTTTTACGTAATACATTTGAACATATTGATAGCCCATATGTCGCATTCAGTCTATTTTAATCATATTTTATCAGATACTGGCTTCACTTTCATACAATACTGTTAGTATCAGAAATCTCTTTTATACCTACTCCTATACTTGCGTCACATAAGAATTCCTAATAGCGATAAATATTATTGAAAGTAGACTGAATGCGTTAGAAATGTGTCATATACGTGGTCATTCAATATTATACTCATCAATCGATCTCTTCAATTCTACACACATTCTTGGTGGAAACATAAATCCGATAGTTTATGACACATTTATGCAACAGTAAAAGTATTTAATCTTCGAAAATTAAATATTTGTGTAGTCAGCGTTTAAATTTTCGTTCCAATCGAGTCATATATTTAATAAAAGTCGTGGAGCTATTTGATTGCATAAATGGTACCAAAATGATCACGCGAGTGACACCAAAATGCAAATATTGAAACAAAGAATTTGCATTAGTTCATGTCTATATATTTGGCAGTTCGTGTCCCAAATAATGTATTAATTTACTCGAAATACGTATTAATTATTTCCGATTCTATTAGGTAAAGTCATACTTTCACCCCTATAATATAATCGCTTTCGATTGCATAGTTAGCACGTGATTGTAAAATCTCATTATCCTTAAATGGGCTTTTGAATTACAGATATCTGGGTGGAATTATGGCCACGCGGTGTGTACAATAGTTTGCTCGTAATTCAGGCGGGCGCGAATGGCTTACAGCAATTTGGCGCCAATATTATTAATGGTTTTAATTTATAGGCTCGAATGATAAAATCACGTTCTACCTCTAACCTTGTTCAAGCATTACATTGTGCACATAGTGTTTAGATAACTTTAAGCATGAATATCATTATGTGATTCGACCTGTTACTCTGGGACGCACCCCAAGTTCCGGTCAGCATTTATCTGGAAACTCAAACTCGTTGGTGGAGAATTATCATAAACATGAAGCTAATTACTAAAGTTTGTAAATAATCTTAATCTTTGATGAGGTCACCGATTTTAATGAATGAGTTATTGGGAATCTGTACAAATTTCTGGCAACCATATTGCGACCAATAGTTAATTAAACAAGGACTTATTTATTTGATTTAAACAACAAATTTCTCTCAATTAATGTTTGAAATCACAAAAAATACCTTCGCATTTACAAAATAAGTATTTAATGCAGAATTTACCGCCCAGCTACCCCTATCCGTAATAAAATGTATGTGTTTATTATGCATTTTATAAATACATAATGCATTTGTTAAAATAAATTTCACAATAAAGTATAATTTAATATACCTTTCCTGTAATTTATGACATTCAAATATCATCGTTTTAATTATTATTATTATTATTATTATTATTCGTTATAGCTGACTCAAAAATTATTATAATATTATATAAAGGTGTTCCACAAAACGTGTACACACTTTAAAGGGCTATAAATTCAACATTGATTTAGCTAAACTGATGTTTTTTTTAATTTCAAATCGAAGAAGATAAACGTAGATTTTTTAAATTATCGCATAATTTCAAAATGTTCATTCCGGACTAGGCATTTTTGATATCCCAAATGGTAAACATTTGCTATTTAGGTGTATTGCACCTTAACAGCTGCCTTTTTAATTTATGTCAGTTTTGCACCATCAGTGTACCCGTAAATAAAGTACAACTATATTATTGAATATTATTTCTTTGACCAATTCATCTGTTGGAGAAGATATTGATCAAAATAAGTCCTCGTATCGCGATGGTATTGGGGATGTGCTGGAAATTTAACAAGTAAAAAATTTCCAATTGGCTCACATTAAAATGCAATAAACGTTCGATTTTGGAACTGTTGTCTCATGTCTATACATTTTATTGGGACACCTGCATATTAAAATGTGTATAAACGTAATTTAAATTCACGTTATAATGCATAGATATAAGTTCATTATATACATAAGTTAGTTCTTTCTTTTCCTTCTCTTAATTTTCTTATCTTTTTTACTCCTTCAATAGAAGAGATAGTTGTTATTCTTTTCATTGTCCTTTACATTGCTGAACATCAATCTTTTTTACCAAACCCACACTGTATCATATATGTGTATTTAATAATTCAGATACAATATATAATTGGTTGAATTAACTGCTATTTTTGTTACTATCTAAACTATTGTTGATTAACTGTATGTTTTACAAAAAATTAAAAAATAAACTTATATTTTCATAATGATAACAACGTTTGTCTGCATCTATGAAATATCGTCAACACCTTTCAAATATGGCTTCTCTGAAATAACGAATCGGAAGAGTTGATTTAAATGAACCATATTTCGTATTTTATATATACCATACATATAATCCTCATATTGACTAACTCATTCGTACGTTGAATAATGTAGAAAAGTCAAACGAAAAATACTTGGGAACGATGTCATTTAGAGAAAATGTTTTTGACATTTCAGGAAATATCGCATGTCATATACAGCGTAGTAAATTAATCTAATGTAGGTAATATAGGGATCTATCTATTCGAATGTAATGTAGTTTTAATAACTGACAATTATATAACATTAATATTTATTTAAATGATGAAGAGCTCAAAAATCATAAGAAATTATCTCAAACTCCGGTAAAAAACGGTATCATAGGTGTGTATCAGTTTACGATAAATACAAACACAAATCAAAAGTGTTCCTAAAAAATCAATTTAGCCCGGTTAAAACCTTTCACGAAAAATATTGTTAATTGAATATGCTTTCTAATCATTCAAAGAATCTATTAAGAATTTTTTCAAAAATAAAAAATGAAATGAAGCTTAAAATCAGATATGGAGGATGGTAATCGTTGTTCATTGTAATTTCGTGTTATTAATACAAATCCAACTAATTTTCATTCATATTATTAACAGAGACTCTAAATATCACTGTGTATGTTTATAAAAAAATACTATATTTTAAATATTAAAGCAAACACATTGTGGTTAATCTTTAATAATTAATAGTATATTAACTTATTTAAAAATTAATTATTAAAAAGGTATTTTTCCGAAACCGATTGAATATGAATAAATCATAGTGATTTATAAAACAAATGTAATAAATTATTAATAATATTTTACTATTTTCTGGAACAATCGAATTTTATATAAATTTACAAAAAATAAATGGGCTTATTTTTAACTGTCAACATTATTACCATATAATATATTCAAAACTAGTAGTATCAACGCGATTTAAGACCAATATAATAAATTAGAAGTGTCAGTAATACATATATTTCGAAAAAGCGAAAATTAGATCTGAGCAAAAGAAAATTGATTGTTAAAATAGCTATAATATAATTTTATTTCAAATTAATATAGTGTCAAACAACTATATTAATTTAATGGACAGGTTATCAAGTTTCAATGTTTAAAAAATTAATTACTTACTTACAATAAATTAATATATTATAAGCAGGTATTTTAACGGTGTTTTCAATTATGTAATATTTTAAAAAGGCTTCTTATTTTTATGAATAGCTTTTAATTTAGGATCGAAAAAATTAATATTCACAATAAAAGTCGATTTCCTTTATATATCGTGTAAGGTCGGTCGACCATTAAGTTACTGCGATTCGCAAACTTTACGCTTCATAATCATAACACAGATAATTTTTTTTGTATTCATAATATTTTCATAAAAAAAATATATTCTTATTTTCATAATCATATAATTATATGCTTATATTTTTCATTTTAGTATACATTGTTTCCTGAAGAATATACCATAGGTATCAAAACATGTTGATTTATCAATAAATAGTGGTTTAAACAAAGTATTTTTTCTTATTATTAACATGCTTTAACATCAAATAAAGCCTTTAAAGTGCTCTTAAATATTATTTAAACTAGCAGAAAGCTATCGGATTTGCTTATTGCGGCCTGCAATTCGCGGTCATAGTCAGTATTTCCGTAAAACTTATTTTCCAATGTTGAACATATACAACACGCAACACGTGCTCCGTCGTGACTGTAGAGAACGTGAATAGTAAGCACTTCGTCTAATTTTGACGAGTCGATTTCGCCTGCCAACATTATAATAAAATACAAAGCGGTTTATGTCTTGGCTACAGAATAAAAATGAACAAATGTACTCCATTATTACTAGCGTATGTAGAAAAATATTTTACAATGTAAAGAGCATTATCAGTACAATGATACAATACAAGAAAAATGGTTTAGATTTTAATTAAATTTAAAAATGTAGTTATTAAATCTATTAAAAATGACCACCGTATGTGTTTATTATAATGCGACTAATATAATTAAATTATATCGTGATTATACTAATTTATCGAGAAAAACGTACGGTTAAGATTAATCAATATTTGAAATATATATTTTTTTATTGACCTTATATACTCGTAAATAAACGATACAAATAAAATATTTGAGCATCGATGGTTCAGTGTATAAAATCACCCGCATACAACGACAATTTGGGAATAATAGAGTTTAGTACACCATCCATCTACTTGTATATAAGTAGTGCACATTGTCTCGTGAAACATTATCTAATCTGGTGCTGGGTTCCTAGCGGGTAGCAAAATACTTCGGGAACAAAAGGAACCGGTTTGACGTACAAGGCAAATTAAACATTAACGCAGATATCGCAGTTGTAAAGTTCTACCTTCAGGTATAGATTACCGTGTCCCCTATGAACTATGAAAAAAAGATAAAATATATTCTCAATTTAATATATTTTTTATTGGCGTTTGATTTTACAGTAATAACGTTGCATTAGTTTTTTTTTGTCTAATTTTTATTTAAATGTACGTTAAATATTGTTAAAATTAAATACGAGGGGAAGTTAAAATTTTCTACATTTTTCGTTCCACAATTTATTAACACAGCTCAAGCTCGTCGTGAATGATTTGATGGACATAACTATCATAGAAGACGCCACCTCACCGATGGTAACTCGCCTATTGGCTAAAACCATCTCTCGAGCTTGCCGTCGGTGGTGGAGGTTGATGGGCGTCCTGCTCCCTCTTCGTGCATCACACTCGTCTGACCAATTTTAAACTTCTCAATTCACAAAAAAAAACCACTTTTACTTGATAAAGCACCGTCCCCGTATTGTGATAAAAGTCTACGAGTCTACAGAGCAATCGAATCTCTGCTAATTGTTTCTCCTTGGTGCAAACTGCTAGCGGAGCGGATATGTTTACACTGTAATAACCGTAAGGCAAATGAATTTCGGGATCAAATTTTGCACACGTGACCGTTGTCGTACCAACTCTAATACAGTAATACAATTTTGACTCACCGTCGTACATAAAGAAATTAATGGTGCTGAAATTTTATTTTTATTTTCTTATTTATCTTCTTCATCAGCCATTTTGCATTCAGCGCGTAGATATCCATCAGATTCTCCCATCGGTGCCTATCTTGTGCAGTTCTCGTTCATGCAAGGTCATCAGACCAACGTATTATGGCTCACCTTTATTTATACTGCTCATCATTACAAGATCTTCCAGGTCTACTTCTTGTCCATAAGCCATGTTACTAGTTATCCTAGCTTGACGATTGTCTAGACCAGTTGTAGCGAACTTTTTATATTGCTCGTCATTACAGGATCTTCCTGGTCTATTTCTTGTCCATAAGCCTTGTTACTAGTAGTTCTAGCTTGATGATCGTTTAGAAGACCAGTGGTGGCGAACTTCTTTTACATACGCGTGCCAAAAATCCCCAAATGATATATTATATTATATATCGACTGTCTGACGTGCCAAGCAGTTTTTGAAAATGTATGTATTTAAATAATTACAATTAGCAATTACGCTATAATTAGTTTTTTACTTAAAAACATAACGAGAAGTCGTGTCATCATTTAACAGCGTAGTCTGATAAGATTCCAAGCAATTTTTAATAGGGAAAAAATGAAAAAAAAAGAGTTTAACAAAATTTTATTTAAAACGTTTAAAAAATACACTTTAAGTAATTACTGTTAATGAGAATCTTGCTGCTGTACATTTAATGCCAAATACTTTATATCCAGTTCATATGTCGTCACTTTTAGTAAAATGGATGCCTAACTGGACTTATCGGTCAACCTATTTCTAGTACTACATTTTATAAAATTCATTTCGGAAAATAATGACTCACAAGCACATGCGAAAGAGAAAATTGATAATATTACCGTCGCTAGTTTTTTTAAACAGCTAAAGAGTGGTGTTCCAAGTTATTATTATTTTTTCTTCTGCATTCTTTTTAATTATATTTGATAATCGATTATTTTTAATTATTTCTAATTCATTTCTCAAATCTAAATATTTTTTTTTCCAGATCGAACATGATTGGAGTTCATTTAATTACATTTCTATATCTGTTAATTGTTACGTGGCAGCTAAATTGATGAACGTGCTACCTCTGGCACGCGTGCCCTAGGTTCGCCATCCCTGGTCTAGACTATGTCGGCAGCCTTTATTTTATTGTCCTATTCACTGTTTTTTTAGAGAGACGTACAACATCGTTCGTTCCGAAGCGATTTATGTAACAGCTAGTTTTGATATAATCTGTTGTGCAGTGACTTAACTACTACTACTACTACTACTACTACTTAATGTTGGACAGGACCCTAAAAGATTACCTTCTAACAAGATTACATTTGTCATCAATACGTTTCACATCAATAAATGTAATTACGTCAAATTAGATAACATTATCGATGTATAAAGTAATATGTCGAGTTAGAGACTAGATTCTCGCCGCAAAGCGTAGCAAAATTTTTTTTTAGTTGCGAATGCAATAATGATGTATATAAACATATTTTTGTTTTTTACAGTACAAATATAATATTATAGGTAACAACAAATAAATATTGTTATTACTATTTAATGAATAAAACTACTACTACTATAATATATACGAGTACAGGTGGCCTTCCATTTTGTACCGGGGTCCCATGACTTTTTACTTTCCATTTAGCAATGAGGCCCAATTTGTGTACTTACGCCACTGGTGCTGTGTAAAAGACCATGGCCACGAATGGGAAATTTTTTCAACTCGGTCCGATCTCTGAAACACAGATTTTGCTTTGTAGACAACTCTCAGCTTTTGTAATCACAGATTCGCCATCTCTCACCACACTTTACGTTTGTCTATATCAAACGCCATTGTTGTTTGTCAGTTGGGTGATTTTGAATCTCTCCAGCAGCAGACTGAACGGAATAGATGTTTGTAATTTGACGTTTTTTAATGACTTTTGTTTAAGTTGTAGATTTATGGTGGTTTTATGCGATTCTCTCTCGTTATCAGATCGAACGTCGCGTACACCGGTTTGAGTTTTTGTCTCTTTCTACCAATCTCAAGCTAATCTCTGAGTTTATTTCCAAATAAAAATTTCAATATGTGTACATGGTGTTGAGATGTATCTTAACTAAATCTCTGAGATTATTTCGTCATGTCTCTACACCGGGCTTAAAAATCTATGCATGTGCTTCGTATGTCACTGTACGTAAATGTCTTAATCATACATGCGATATCATATATAGGTATCTTTTCATTCCTGAGTAGGCATTCGTGACGGTAAACTGTTATGTGGCTGTGATTGTGACAATGATTGGTAACAGAGATTTAACGAATATCGGTTAATGAGATTTAACTGTTAGAGATTTACTTTCTGGTGGACCAGTCATCGCTCGAAGAATTACGAATAATTAGTCATAGTTACAATCGAACACAATCATAGTCACGTGTCATAGTGTTTTAAATAAAGGAATAATCATCATTAGTAGGTATGCGTTTAAGTTTTCCAAAGGCTGCCCATTCTAATCTTTTCTTTGCTCTGCCTTCTCCTCATTCCTTCCATCTCCAATTTGAATTTTAATCACGATGAGTGATTTATTGCTAGAATCGATATATTATATATATATCGATTCTATCGCTATTTATTTACTAAGCTGCAATTAACGTTAATTAAATTGTTGACAATTTTGGCAGTGAACTCTGTGGAACATTAGCGAGGAACCTCGTTATCCCCACGTGTAAAATATTACATTCATGACATTCAATACTGAAAATATAACAAAAGAAACGTATACGTATCCTCTTTTGTTTATTTCCAGCGCGGTGTAGTTTCGCTGATTGTCGCCGCGCGTCGCCTCGTCGCCTTTATTGTCGGCTACACAGCTCGTCAGCATTAATCTTTTCTTTTGTTAGGAGGGCTTCATTAAATTGCTACGCGGAAATACTTAACTTTAATAAGGGAAGAAGTAGCGAACGAAAATTAGTGGCTGTATGAGACATTCATAATATGAAGCAGTCATAGGCAGAATGCAAGTGAAAAGTACATTTAAAAGATTATATTTATTTTTGTTAAATAAGTTTAATGTGAAATATGAATTAAATATATTAATTAGAAAGATATACATATATAAGAAAAATATTGTTATTGCGCCATCGGCATTCGAACTTGGATCTCTTTCCAAATCCGGGGAAGCTGCATTATCCAACTATGTTACAGCGACAAATTTCGAATCTATATGTTACCTTTTTGATATTAATACATTTAATCGTTCCATTATTTGAAATAGCCATCTATCTTATTTTTACGGAATCTCAAATACCTATCAATAATCAATAAGAATGTGTTCTCCTAATAATAAAGTTGTATCAATGTGTCCAAAATTTAATAAAAATGAATTGATAATTCTGGCGTCTGCTATCAGATTACTCAAAGGTATTTGAGATTTCGTAAAAATAATGTAGATGGCTCTTTCAAATAATGGAACGATTAAATATATTAATATCAAATAGGTAACATATAGGTTCGAAAATTTGTCGCTAAAAATATTGTCGCTGTAGCATAGTTGGATAATGCACCTTCCCCGGTTTGGCGCAACAACAATATTTTTCGATAAAACGGATTTTATGTGTATATATTTCTAATTAATACATTTAATTCATGTTTAATCTATGTTCTGAATAATTACAACTTCACAATAAGAATGTGTTCTAATAATTATAATGTGGATGATAATATTGTATTCAGCGTAATAAGGATGCTAGACACGATTATGTATCACGATAAAAAATTACATATTTCATTAATTGTGATAACAAAAATACACGAATCTAATGAAATATATAATACAAATGCTCACCCTACGAATGAATCACAGATTGACAAACTTGTCACAGTTTACTAACACTCTCTTATAGTGGGTATAAGAATCTTTCCCTTATCCTAAGAGGGTCGGGGTCCAAAGTCTCGAGAAGGCGCTTACATCTTCGCCTGTCTTGCGCTGCTTTGGTATTTGTTGATCCCAATTAAGAGCCGATCTGTTTTCACACTGCTTTTATTGCTGATTATCCCAACTTAGTCTGGGGCGACGCAATGGAGTTGCCAAGAAGATACATCTTAATAGTCATTCCTTTGGCATTCCAAAGACGTGTCCAAAGCACCTTAATTGAGATTTTTTGTGATCATATTTAAAAAGATTAAAAAGAGTCAGTTGATACTTAACTCAGATTTCTTTATCACCGATCTCTAAAGGAAATATAAAACCAAACACCTAGCTCACTTAATTCTTTATAGAAAATTATGATGAAGGAGAAGAATATATTAAAATATAAAATTAATTGAATATACAAAAATATATTTTATCATATAGAAGACTTTAAGGTATATTTTTCTCTAAAAGAGCTTGTTTTGAGAATTGAATGTACCTATATATGGATTATTGTAGCTTGGTATGTAGGTATAGCTTAATTTGAGAATTGAGTGTAGTGACAATTTTAAACAGATTTATATATTTATATATAAATCTTGTTTATTATATATTTATATATAAAATTTGTTATTTTTCACCGATTCTTTTTATTTCTAAACTTCAACTTAATGAAGCCGGATTATGTAATATAATTCTTGAAAAAGTTTTTTTGTAATATATGTTTTTGCTTTGCTTCAAATTTCATCAAACGCTTTCTTATAACTTTTATAGATGGCGCCAATTTAACCGGCTTAATAATTATGAATTATTTAGTTCATATTAGCACCGCGTAGTAGCAGCGCAAAACTCATGGCCTCCGCGTGAAACACATGGAGAAATCTGAGAGTTTTAATTCTGAGAGAAAATTGAATTACCCAATGTGTAGACTCTCAAGATAAAAGTAACTCCGTGAAGATCTTCCTAATGATATAGGGCATACACCGAATGCTTTTCAGGCTATGGAATTAATTATGAGCTATAAACGAGAAAAAAGAAGAAATCTTTAGATTTTCAAAATATTTTTTTTTGTTATTTATTTGATATTTAGATCCAGCATAATTATTTTAAGAAAATTTCTAAAAATAATGATAGTTCTTGAAAATTTAAAAATATTTAAGTAAATGCGTAACATATTGTATTAAACCATCCCAGCAAATAATGTTTTTAAAATAATATCAAATCGAACCTTGCTCTTTCGCTTGACAGGTGGGGTTACTAACCTCTTTAATAATAAACTCTTAAATGATTGATTACATTTGTTACAATATTAAGATTTTATAAATAATAAAGTAAATCAACGCCTTTAATTCTAACACAAAAATATCATTATATACTTATATAACAATTTGACACCACCGTTTAAAAGGGGAAAAGCAAGATGGTAGGGTGCTCGCTCAATATGTGAGAGGTACCGGAATCAACACTCGGCGTCTCCAAAATTTTTTTTAAATTCGTTCGTCTGATATCGATCCCGGGACAGCTAAAAGTGAAAATATAATATATAAACATGTTACTCAATTTTCTAACGAAATATTTCTAATACATTTTTGGAGGAATCTCTACCGGAATAATCATTTTCTTTGTAAAAAAAATATGCTGAATATATAACTGCTTTTGATTATGCATTAAAAGCTAAAAACAACCATTCTTATACATAGCTTCATGAAAAAGAATGTCCTAAACAATGTTAAGAACTCCAAATTAAACGAGTAGAATAAAAAAAACAAGTGTTTTATTTTCATATGTGATAATAAATATTATTTTTAAATAACTCATATAAAGAAAACTAAATACATAGTTTACAGAACAATTTAAATATACACATTTTGAAAACATCATTGATTACGGAGCTATAAACATATCGCGTATATAGTGGTACCATTCGCTTCGTAAAACGTTCAATATACGGCTCATCGGGTAATTTCCTGTCCGCCTGTTGATTTTGTGGTGGACGAAGCCCCCACAGTTGCCTATTTCGTAGTAGCACAGTTGCCATAACTAACGAGCTATTCGTGCCGTGAAAAAACAGCCCCCGAGTTCGAATAGCCAACATGTCATAAGGTCCATACAGAGACCACGAAAATTACAATTACAGAGTTGAAGGAAATCTTGGCATGAACAGTAATTATCATTTTATTTACGTGAAAATATACAAATTCCTACATTATTACTGACAAGTGTCAAATAGGTGTATTATTACATATCAGTATAATGTATAATTACGTATAACTATAATATTTGTATTATAGATTATTTGGCGTTTAGAAGTTGACAATGCGTGACCTTGTATCATTTGATATTTTGCTCAAAATTGTATGTTTTATATCGAAATTCTGACAATAACTTTCTCTATAAATTACATATTTCCTAGTAGTTAAACAGATATTAAAAAAGTCCTAGTACATGTAAAATATATAGTGTTATATTATATATCGTGCCCGGAATATTTTTACTTTATTACACTAAATAATATAGCTATATCTTTTGAAAAAATTTCATCTCAATGAACTAACAACACTCGATGAAAAAAATCGAAAATTGTGTATTCAAAAGGTCAAAATATGAAAAATCATTTATTGAAATTTCAGAAATTTAGTATGTATGTATATGCTGAAATAATCAAGGATACAATAAATTTGCAAATGACAGCGATCGAGTAATATTATACCCAGTTGTACTTCAAAATAAATAAAAATTGTGTTTTATTTTTTAAGATTTTTTATGTCATTGTCAGTTTCAGGACAAATAAGAAAAAAAATAATTTAACAGTCATAGAATTGAATTTTGAATAAATTTATTATAAGATAAGTTTATCGACAAAAATGAAAAAATAATCAAAACAAATTCAACCGTTCTATGAAAAGTCAAACAGATTGTGAGCTTGTAATTGAGGTCTGAGGTTGTTCAAGTATTAAAGTATTAAAATAGCGCTCTGGGGACGATTGAATTCGAACAAACGTGTTTACAATATCCGGGAGGAGGAATGCTAAGTTTCTGTAATACGGTGCAGTGTTGAAGTCACAGACTAAATCCGTTCAACTAATTGGAGTGCACAACGGAAATCCGCTTGATATCAAATTGAGATTGCCTAAATACACCCACCCACAGATAGAGAGGTATGGAAGGAATGAGGCTAGAGAGGAAGAGGATGATTAAAATATAATAAATTAATTTCGCCAGATTTGTTGGAAATGTAACGAAACTGAAAATTTCGCGTGCTATTTACCGATAATGATACCGACAGAGTTTGGGAAATGGATAAGAATGGGCAGGAATAGGAGTCGAAGGAGGGTGTAGAGCCGTGGAAGAAAGAGAATACCGACATAATATTTTTTAAATTTTCCACAAAGCGAGAGAGGGGTTTTTTGTTTTCGATTTATTTTGTTGATGAAAGATTTATTAAATATATTAATTAGAAAGATATACATATAAAATAAATTTTATCGAAAATATTGTTGTTATGCCACCGGGATTCGAACCTGGATCTCTTTCCTAACCGGTGAAGGTGCATTATCCAACTATGCTACAGCGACAATAAAAGATTTCTTAAAGATTTCTTCTTTAGCGGGCTGTCACAATAACGCGACTGTCTTGATCCCTTGATTGTCCATCTACATCTTGGTCTTCCCCTCGATATCATTACTGTTGGATTATGTATGAGGGTTTTTGCGTTTTACGAGACTCATTTAATCACACTACATGTTCCGCTCACGGCTCAGTTCTTGCTTTTATCTTCCTCAGAATATTTGGGACGGTGTACCACACCCAAAGATCCTTGGAGAATCGCCTTTAACCGGTCAAATCATCACGTATTAGTTTTATGTTAGATTATCACTTGAGCAAGTCTTAATCAACAACCACCTCAACGATAGTAATTTCTGTAAACCAGAGGAATAAGCATTCCCTGATTTTGTACTTGTATTTATTTCTCGTAATTATTCCTATATTTGTTTACAGATATTTAACTGTTTAACCAATGCAAAAGCTTGGTCTCTTAGGATGAATGGCGTTTGTCCTCTTCTCATTTCTCTTCTCTCAAGTATTTTGTTTCGTTAGTGCTGATCTCTAGTTCTTCTTCTCTACTTGTTTTGAGGTAATCTGAGCGCATTTTGCTGGTTACGACTAATGAAACATTTATTATATGTATATTATTACAGATTTCAATAACCATTTCATTAATGCCTATTGCACAATATTTATTAGATTAGCTTTCTATTTTTTAACCATGTTTCTAACAAATCTATATATATCAACATTACTCCAGCAAAATTATAAAAAACATAATTTTATCTTATTTAAATAAATTAATTGGTATAATAATGTTGCATTCAGTGGTCTGATTCTTGGATTATTGTACCGGTTTATGGTATACCGAAATATCAATATTTCCTGGTCTTTTTAAGTGTAGATAATTCATCAATTTCTATTTATTACCATACATTTTGTACGTCTGGCATTAGGATTAAGGTGCTAGACGGCTACAACGACATGGTGCCTAATAGAAAACTGGATATATGTATGTATATATGTATATATGTATATATATATATATATATATGTATATGTATACATATATCAGAAGTTTTCTCTTAGGCACGATTTATTTTTCTTTAGTAATCTTTAAATAATCTCTGTCACCTTAAATAACATATATATATATGACAGAGATTATTTAAAGATTACTAAAGAAAAATAACTCGTCAATAAAATACAATAATAATATATTTTATTAAATGTTGTACGTTGACGTACGGGTACACCGAAGATAATTGTTAATAATTACAATAATTATTGTTGGTGTAGTGGTTAAGACGCTGGCCTAGTGGTCTAGTGGTCTGGAGTTCACGCCTCGTTTCAAGACACCAGCAAGTTAATCCAATTTTCATAGTATAAGCGTTTAGCTCAGTTTGAAAATAGCAAGAATATTGATGTGATATGTATTCCGTATACGCATCTCTATTTATATTGCACTTGTATGGTTTTTCTTTTTTAGTTGTGTATTTGAAAGTATCTAGCATAAAACTGTTTATCGACCCACTACGCTGTTGGTATTACAAATAACTTCTTTATCACTTATTTTAGGCATTGTGGCTTCTAATATAAATGACTCATATTAAAAACTAAACAATGCATATTTTAAGTACAAATTATATGAATCAACTAGAAAGATATACAGCAAAAATCTATTTATCGAAAAAATATTTAGTCGCTGCCGGGATAACTAAATATTTTATCGATTTTTTCTGTTATCTTTCTAAATTATTAATTTAATTTGTATTAAAAATACCACAGAACTATATTCTGAAAATGCAACTTTACAACAAATGTACAATATATATTTTATATAAATAAAAATATAATTGTATGTTGTATTAGTTATATGATTAAAATATTATATAATAATATTTAATTTAAAAATTAATATCTATTTAGTAATATTGTACCTCGAACTGTTAATCTGTAATAAAAAAAAGTATATAATAATTATCAATTTAGTATTTTTTATTATTATTAATAAAAAATATTTAGTGATTGAAGTGTCCGTCTTTTGATATCGATTTTTTTGTGTATTTTTTATTATTTATATTTTGTATTTATTTTTCTCAGGGCTGGTAAACTGATTTTTTTGTTTGTGATAATACTTTTTAATACGACTAATATTGACAAATGATAATTCAAATCGGCGAGAAATCTACATAAATATGGTGTACATCAATAGTGCCGTCTGTTAACGTCAGTGATTTATCAATCAAATATTATAATTTATGCACATGCAGAAGAAAACAATAACCAGCCTTGGAGATATTATCACACCGATGATTTCTAGAATCAAAGATTCATTTCGTCAGTGTTTGCTGTATATTTATCATTATTAAACCTCGGAACAATCAACAGGTGAATATTTCGATAGGTTTAAGTTAGTGTACTCATATATCAGATACAAATATCATCATCTTGAGTTCGGATAATGATACATAGATCTCGCCATCTCTGTCAAAAAGATAAAGATTAGAAAATATGAACATAGATATTTGTTTTTGAGGTTAGAGTGTAAAGAGTAAAAAACGAAGGCTGACAGGTCATTTCGGAAGTCCTCCCCCAGCTGGAGGTGAAGAACAATTAAGAGAGGTAAGAGGTAATGTGCATAGTAATGTGGTTTCATAAAATTCACCATTCCACGTCCACGCTGTGCTTCTTGGATAACGCTCAAAATCAGACCAGCCAATAGATGGAAGTGAGTTTAAAACAAGACCATTTTAGATAGAGAAAGAAACACTAAACGAGAACAGAACAAAGCTGATCTAACAGTTTAAGTCTTATGCCACGGGATAGAGTAGCTTGTTGGATAATGCTAAAATTAAATCACAAACATGTACCTTTACATAATATTAATACAATTCTGCAACAAGTGAATGAAAGCAACTGCAATATCCAAGATAAGACGATGATCGATTGTGATAGTTTTCTGGAGTTCCAAGACAAGGACAATGTAATCTTCATAATAGTCTAGTAGTATAACAATGTATTATACTAGCTATAGCAGAAACACACGTGATAAATGTGGGAATAAGTTATGATTCTCTCTACGAGGAATAAGTTATGACTTTCTCTTACTTATGTCAGAATACAAAGTTTGTGCGAACTCAGAAAAATTTTCTCTACATTTTCAGTATTATTGATTGACTACATAACCGTTAATTACGCAAGAGAAGTACAAACACAACAAATACGAACTCGCTGCGAGTGTTTAGTCTAAAATATAAATAATTATTAATTCTGATGTATTTGAGTTATCAAAACAAATATAGGTTGAAAAGCAACAAGCGACATGGATGGATGGTGTGTAACGGGAAACGGGACAGAGAAAAGTAATACAAATTCAAATTAAAGCATTGATAACATAATATCAATAATTATGTAGCCCTTGAAAAGCGAAGCTTGTGGTTCACTAATAATACATGTATATCATTTAAAATCTCTTACCAGATGCCTTCTATAAAATATTTTCCATAGCCGTGGGGGGAACCAAAGACTCACCTGAAAATAAAAATAAGAATATCGTCATGAATTTATAAAAATATATATAATATTTAACATTGTGTAAAGCTCCTAAATCAGCGGGGAAAGAGTATATATTTAATAATATAAGCTGACCGTACCCGGCGTTACTCGGGATTGGCTTTTTAGGGGGAGTGGGGTTATTATATTTTCATTAGGGTCTTGGCTACAACTGAGCAAAATTTGGAATGGTTGGAGGGGGTAGAGTGGCCAGGGGGAGGAGGCAAAAAGTTAGTTTGGCGCACGCTTCTAAATTATATAATAATATAAAATAATACGCATTTGTATCGGAGGAAAGAAGTGGGGTGGATAGAAAGAGGGGGAGGGTATGTATGTTTTGCGTAGTCTTCATGAGTAACTACGCAATATTTGGAATAAATTATATTTAATATTATTAATTTAAGTTTATTTATATATTCGACAATAAAAAAGAATAGTAGTACCCCCAAATAAGAAAGATCTTGAATTATGGAGGTGGCTTTCAACATTTATATAATACAAGATCAATATAAACTAGATGTTAGAATTTGATTACAACAAATGAAAAAAGATAAAAAAAATATACATACATCTATAATAATACAATATAAAAATTAACAATATATAAAAATGTTGGAAAATTGATCAGATTATAAATAGGGAAAGATGTCAAATACATAGTTTAATAATTTTGAAAAGATTTAATCCATTTTAAAACTTATTTTTTGTAAACATTTATATTTTCTGCTAATTTAATTGATATTGTCAGTTGGTTATATAGTTTAGGATCAGTGTATGATGCATGTCTTTTTCTTATTCCTAATTTGGACATTTTAAAAATAATATGTTCATTAGTTTTGCTCCTAGTCTGATCGTTATGGTGAATTTTTATTTTATCCTCTTTAACAAAAAGAAATAAGACAGTTTTTTTTTATATAAAGAAGATAAATTCAATACAGGAAAATCTTTAAAAACTTGTTTGGTTGGGTAATCTCTAACCTTTTAAATATTATTATAATATTAATTTAAAACACGTCTACATCTCGGAGAGGGAGTGGGATAACCAGACAGAAATACATATATTTACTAAATCAATACGAGTTTGATACCAAGCGTGCTTACAGATTCTTATTAATGTTTTCATATTTTAAAAAGTATTTAGGTAATATTTTGATGAATAACCAATTAGTACAGTTTTATAGAACATCAATAATAGTTTAAACCTCGGGTGTCAATCACGAATCGCTGTAGTGTTGGCAGATGATTAGCTTACCAAACTTAATTTTCATCCAGAACTGATAAAATCTCTTGAATAAGCACGGTGTTGTAGCGATAATTAGCCTACTTGTGTTGCCAGCGTAATTAGATTATAACATCACTGAGTGAAACTTTTCGGTCTGCGCGCGAGCATCCGATTCTCTAAGCCAAACAAAATGAATCAAGGCGTAAGTATCTCAACTCCGAACGAATATATATATAAATTTGCTGTGATATAGATGTTAGATCCAAAGGATTGAAGAAAAATAAACTAAAATGTCCTTTAACTCGTGATCAAGATAATGAAGTTATTTTAATCTAGTGAATATAAAATTAGGAACACGATTAAAGATTAATTGAAATACATAAGCCAAAATAATTTTTAGATATAAATTTCATAGAAGATATTTTGAAAGCACTGTATTTATTTATTTATTTATTTGTAGCATAAATAGTACATATTAAAAATACAGGTAATTACTTTTCAAGACGTGGTCTGTTCTAAAGCAATTACCTGTACAGTTTTTAAAAGTTGTAATTGTTTAGAGATAAGTAAGTATAATGTTAAGTAAGTTATGTGAAAAAAGTACAATCTGAAGTTATAAAATATTATTGAAAAAAAGTTATAAAAATATTATTGTATATACAATAGTTGGATACAAAAATGTGTAGGTAGTTAGGTTAGCACAAATGACAAATTAGATTCATTTTGCTTTTTACCCATATTAAACAACCACTTTGTTATTTTTAGTTTGTAATCGTTAATCACTTTAGACCCTTTAAGGCTCTAGTGGCAATTTGTTAAATATTCGCGGAGCACAAGATAAAAAGGTTCGTTGAGCGAATTTGGTATTAAATTTTGGCACTGAAAAGTATTCTAAGGCTTTGCTCCTAGCTTCCTTTGGATCGGATCGTGAAAGTAAAGTTAATTTAAAAAAAAAAGTTTTAAGATTGCTCTGGTAAACAGTTGTCCTATATCCAAAACTTGGAATGATTTAAAGAGTTCTTCAGAGTTATGTCTAAATGGTTTCATGTTTATTACTCTGATGACCCATTTCTGAGCCTTAATTAGAGAATTCATTGAAGTAAGAGCTGCACCGCCCCATGCACATATTGCTTAACTAATGAGACTATGGCAAAGTGAATAGTATATCATTTTTAATAAAGTAATATTCATGAAGCTGTGTAAAATGTTGAAAATGTAAATTAATTTTCTCTTCTTTGGAGCTTACTCGATCGATATGAGGAACCCATCG
The DNA here is from genome assembly GCA_031772225.1 of Eubasilissa splendida. Lineage (NCBI taxonomy): Eukaryota > Metazoa > Arthropoda > Insecta > Trichoptera > Phryganeidae > Eubasilissa > Eubasilissa splendida. The sequence goes on along the minus strand of CM062846.1, from coordinate 28,059,304 downwards.
TAAATTTTCATCAATTGTTAATCCGAGATAAATTATCTCATTTGATTTTTTAATGATGTCACACTTATATGAACACTATTCAAATAATTCTACTATTCATAGTATTTTTAATATTTGAACTCTGTGGTTTAAATCAATCTTTAATGTAGATAGTCTTTTGTAAAGTAACAATGTATTTAACCAAATGAATTATTGTAATGCATTTATTAATTATTTGCGGTTACTACCTACATAATGCCATTTGCACGCAATTGTATTGTTATGACCGTGTAATCTTGTGCATTTAAAGTCAATTTTCCAAGGGACCTAAACGTTTGTTATCTGACCTTAGAAGTACACATGTTATTACATGCACAATATCACCACCAGCAACTTAAGAATGCAGATATTATTTACAATGTCATTATATCATTTCGTCATATAAGACATATGTATTGCATATAAAACAACTTGTGCTATTAAAAAACATGGTTTATCACACTATTTGGGATATATTTTTTTATGTTTCATCAGATAAAGTCACGATGTACGTCAGATATTTAATTTATGTCTATCTATTGCATTTGAAATCATTACATGTTATTTTTTTATTTGGCTTGAGTAACGTGGAAATATTTATATGGAATTCGTATCTGAAATAAAGCGTTAATGAAAAATAGATAACAATATACACAAATTGCAGGAATTTATTAATCCCAATAACACAAACAATTAATTGATAACATTAATTCGCTAACCATTAAAAGGTATTCTCTTATCTGCTGTATGAATTATAGATTTGAACTCTCGTTTATAATCTGGTTATCTAAATTTCCTTTACGTAACAGACTATCAAAGAGTATTTGAAGTAATTATACTTATAACGAATTAAATGCATTCTTTTGATATTATTATATTTATATTACTTGACTGATTCTGATTACACAACGTAGATTTACTTACATATTATCCAAGAAAACACAGCAGATGAAAGTATATTAGTGATTTAGAAAATATAACTTTATCCAGATAAAAATATACATCGCATGTGCTTAGTGTTACACCAGAGATTGCTATTAGCTAACAATGTTTTAATGAGCAATCAGTTTGTAAAGTACAATAGATTGTTTTTGGTGTCTTAAGAGTTTCATGTTGAAAAGAATTCGAATTTATTATTCGTAAAGAGTTGATATTTATAAACTAACTGACTGTGATTCTGACTGCCTAAATAATAACTCGAAATAATTGTCGAATATATCCGGTAGTATCTGGTATCCAGCAATTTTATTTACTTTCTAAGAATTTTAGATTGAGGGAATAGTTAATAAAAGAGCGAATGAATTATTATGGAAGAAATATTAAAATATATCGTTTATGAAGATTTAGTCGGTTGAATATTGTTAAGAATTTTAACACAGGAATTCCTACCACAAATATGTATTATATTAAAAAAATAAATGATCGAGAATAACTTTCTGGTCTTTTAAGATGATAATTGTATTTAAGCCAGACTGAAAAACATATCTTTATTAAACTTAAACATGGAAAATTAATTTAATTTGATTTAAACATAATTTTAATTAAGCTTAAAATCAGCTCTCTTGGCATATTTTTTAATTAAAATCTTAAAATGTTCACCGTGAAGCTTACGGTCATTATTTTGTTAAATGATATTAATTCATTTTTAATTGTAATTGGCGTCTACGAATACCGTGCACCTTTACTAAATCAAAATACTTCTATCGTTATATTAACGAGAAAACATAATTCATATTATTTGTTATGTGAAGTACGAAACAGTAGACGTTGAGCCTCACATGCTTGATGTCCTAAAATATATTGTATACGAATAATTATTAACATAAAGCATTATTACTGAACATTGTCAATTCTTCATTCTTCATAAATTACATCATCTTCAGTCCCATCCAATATGTTTGAAATCTTCTAGAACGACTTCACAATGACTTCTGTTTTCATATTCTCCCAAAAGAGTGTCTAGTGCCACGTTCTTCCATAGTCGCCAATCATAGATAGGACAGAATATGAAAAAGCAGATTTATTTTACAAGTACCTAAACAATGTGGTAATATTTTATAATTTACAAATTTGACTTGGAGTGTATGAGTCGCAGGTTTATTTTTTTCAAAAAAAAATTGGGAACGAAGTAGTAATACAGCGCTTATTTAGTCTAGGAGACAAATACTCGCTTAGTGATCAAGTTATCATTGAAGGGTTATTCCAGGAGACTACAAAAATAGTTACATTTTTCATAGTACAAAGTTCAAACGCCTAGTGTTATTTGAAAGTAAGAATTCTGATATTCTGGGCATAAATTTGTATTTTAAAAAGTGTTGTAAAGTGGCAAATTATACTAAAACTAAAGGCTTAAAGAAAATTCAATTATAAAATGGAAAAAATTGAAGATTCCCCGTTAAATATTTTTTTTCAACTGGGTTGATGGATCACGCTGTCCTTCATTAATCACATTGATCGCGTTGCGGATTTATTCTCAGTTATATTTTTAACAATACTAAAATGGATGTATGATTAATCATCAAAATGTGAAGTAATTTGAAAAACAGTTTTAAAATTAATTTAACCGATATTTTTTGGATTTACTTATTATATGACTAAAACATTTCTCAAATGGGGCAGAAAACTGTTTATTTTCATTACACGCAACTTGGCATTTTTTTTGTAATAATTTTAATATTCATTACAGTAATCAAATGTTGTTTTATTTAATTATTCACGTTCATATTCACTAGGAAAGAATATAAATCTAAATATTATGCAGGCACTTTTCGTATATAATACTATGACTACGTCTTTAGGATGAAAAGTTCTTCGCGATCGTGTAGTGCAGTGAGATAAATATAACTTTTAGGTCGTATACGTTTCTTCCAGTAAATTATTTTAGTTAGCATATTAATATAAGAAATTTGAATGGTTTGTGCGTGTATTTAAATGGACATACTAAACACATATTGGGAAGGAATAATAAAATTAAGAGAGCTTTATTATTGTATAGAATGTATGCCCCTGTTTATATTATTTTCTCCATACTATTGCATTAACAGAAAATTAATTAATTGATTTTTACTTATATATACAATATCCGACTTATTAAAAGACGTTTATTTAAAAAAATGTTAGTTGCGTTTGTGCTAAATATTCCTATATTTTTTCATAAATTGCATTAAAAAAAACTTAATTACAAAAAATTATTTGTAGTAATTTTGATAGTAGAACAGAAATGAACGATTACGAAATTCGTAAAATTAAACAACACTGTGCTGAGTTGGTATCTAAATAATTTTGATAATTTGTCATTTTGTATTTCAGAAAAAAATGTAGTTTGTCAACTTTCTTATATCATTTTCTATTTATAGATTTTTAAATCAACCGAGATTATTTTCCGAAACATTATATTTAAATAAAAGTCAACGTTCCATAAAGTTTCATTTAAAATATTCAACATGCAACAAATAATCCGACAAAAATATAAGAAATTCACCCAAAACTCAATGACAGTAATAAATTACTGAAAATATCAAACTTGTCGTTTTGACGGAAACTCAATACAATAATCTGACACTAGGCATGCAAATGCATAAAATTGTTATTCATGATTGATTGTTGTGAGGATTTGACATGTTCAAATGACATGTACATGTTTACAAATGTCAAAAGTGCTTCACGCAGTTTTGAGAACACCTGTTTTTGTTTAATAAACACTATATTAAAATAATTATATTGTTACAATTAAAAAAATCCTGGTGTATGAGTATTAATAATTTATTAAGGAAAACACATTATTATTATGAAGTTGTAATTATTCAGAACATAGGTCTGTGATGATTAGAAAGATATACATATAAAATTAATTTTATCGAAAAATATTGTTGTTGCTACCGGTATTCAAACTTGGATCTCTTCCAATCCGGGGAACGTGCATTAACCGATTATGCTATAGCATCACAGCGTATTGACGACAAATTTTCTAACCTATATGTTACACTTTTCAAATTAATACATCCATCGCTCCATTGTTTGAAAGCCATTATTTTTACGGATAAAATTGACTTTATATGTATATCTTTCTAATTAATACATTTAATTTGTATTATTAATAATTTGTTACAAATACGAAATTCGTGAAAATATTTCCACGTTGCATAAGTAAAATAAGAAAAAATGATATGTAATGATTTTAAACACAATAAAGAGATAAACAATGTGTAGTCAGACCTACATTCATGATGACATTATTCGATAAACAGTGGAAGATATGATCACAGTCTGTGATCGCAGTCTGTGATAAACCTTGTTTTTTAATGGCGTAAGTTATCTATTTTCTATGTGTATATGAGTGACGTGCACTAGGCTTGGACTTATGTATTACCAATAGAGTTTATATTTATCTAAACTAGAAGAGAAATCTATTGTAAAAAGCGTACCGTAAATATTACATTACTTAATATACAAACGAAATTAGTCAACATTTAAGTACAGACAATATCTATTTATCGAAAAAATATTTCGGTTGCTACCGGGATTCGAACCTAGATCTTTTCCTATCCAGAGTAATGCGGTAACCAATTATATTTACGATAGATTTTTGAACTTATATTATAGAGTTCTTTATGATTGATAAAAGCAATCAACTTTATATTGCGATGAATTCCAAATACCTTTGAATACACGATAGGAGACGCCAGAATTATATCAATCCATTTTGTTAAACTTTGATTACCACTTATATATTTATAAAGAGAATAAATTTTAGTTGTGAAGTTGGAATTTCAGTGTTTAATTTGTATTAAAAATACCACAAAACTATGTTCTGAAATTAAAACGTTACAACAAAAATGTGTTCTCCTTAAAAATAAAGTAATAAACATTGTTTCTATTATTCTAGGAAAATTCTTCAAGTTATTATGTAAAGAGTTAAAAACATATTACTAAGTGTGCTAACGTGTTTATAATGTAGTTGACAATATTTTTCAACACGTCAGTTCAAGCGAAAACGTGTGTTGAGAATATAGCGCGGTGCGAGCGAGATAAGTACTGCAAGTCCTCTATATACGAACGAGTTCCGTTTAGAGAGCTTGTTCATAAATTGAGTGTGTTCGCAAGTTCAACTTATAACATGTCCACAAGTTAGTTTAGTTTACGATAGTATATAGTAATCACCGCTGTTTATGCGCTTAACATCCAATTACATTCCGACCAAATTGAACAAAAGCTGCAGCTACACTGAAGAGGAAGCACACTTGTTAAAGAAGACCCTACGCGACTACTGTAAACATTTCTCAAAATGTAGATACTGTACCCTGCCAAGCGGCAGAGACACGAACTAAACTTACGCGCTGCCGCCAAATTTGAATTTTGAACTTATTTAAATAATTTGACATATTCGTATTTTTGTTCACAAAGTTGAATGTTTGAATGAAGAGAATGTTTAGTTTATATATGCTTGGGATACATTTTGCAGACTCTTAATTACTCCTTTCCAATTTCTGGTGATCAGAAAGACTTCCTGGATTTGGAGCGTGTCCAGCGATATCCATGTCCACCATATGGATATCGTGGCAGAGAGGAATTGTTGGAGGATCTTTACACTTCTCTGTATATTGCCATCTCTCGCCTAATGTGAAACTGTTCAATGTGGGCATGTATCGGGAGCCACTTGTACGTTTACTTAGGAGCTTGAATTTCTCTCTTGTGAAGTGCATGCCCGATCAGTACTCAGGTATGCAGTATACTAGCTAATTACCCCTGCTGTAAGGGTTTAACAAGCTAACCTAACCTAATGTGATCCCTGATGGCTTATTGACGATTATAAGATCAAATATATTGGAGTAATGATCTTCAAGTCATGATCACGAAATATCACGTGAAACGTTAAAAAGATCTGACAATTCAAATATTAGATACATTTTTTAATAATCGTAGTAAGTTTATGAAATTTATGAATCATTTCTGCATGCAATAAAAAAATATATGTTAATTAATGCGGATAAAAAAATGACCAATACATTATCAACCTGCGTAATTACCCAATATGTTTACATCGTGCCTAACATGTTTACAACCTGTATAATTACTCGACATGTTTACATCGTGCGTCATTGCCTAATATGTTTACAACCTGTATAATTACTCGACATGTTTATAACGTGCGCAATTGTCCAATGTGTTTACAATAATTTGCGTTAAATGTAATGGAGAATATTAGTTTTATTTGAAATCTTTGCTCTGTATTCTAGTTATTACTTTAACAACTTGACTACTATTCTTAAATATACACTTTAAGAATAATTAAAAAACCTACCTAATAATCAGAGCCGTTTCTACCATTAGACAAGAATAGGCAGCCGTCCTGGGTGACATAATTTTAGGGGCGGCAAAAGGGCGAAATTTTTTAAATTTTTAAATCAAACAGCTGAAAATGGAGTAAATTAGGAGAAAAAACGAAATAGTCACAATTTCAGTTGAAAAATACATGGTTTACCAGCTTGATATTAGAGGTCTTATTAAAATTAAAGACTTTATTAAAATAAAGTACCATTGGATTAAGAGGAAGAATTCAAAACACAGTTGAAGTTAGTCAGAAGGAAGAATATAAATAAAATATATGCATCATGAACAGTGCTTATTTAGTTATTTAATGTTTGATGTATTTAATTTAGAAAACATATTATTTTATATCTAATGCATTAATTCTTTTAGCCTGGATAATAGGAGGAGAGAGTGATGGTAGTTAAAGGGAGGGGGCGGCATTTATCAATTCTCGTCCAGAGGGCCAAAACACCTAGAAACGGCCTTGCTAATAATAAATGGTGTTATATATTTTTTGGAATTGTTAATAGAAATAAACTATAATATATACTGAAATATCTAATTAGATGAACCAAAAAAATTTTGTTCGGCTTATCCAGCTTATAAACTTGCCACCGTGCCGAGTCTTGCCGGGTAGTCTCTTGTCGTCCTCCAATATCTGGCAATATTTGATTTATCTTCTTCATTCTCTTTTCTTATACGTCTTTTATCTTTATAATATTATTTTAGCTCACGGGTCTTCTTTGATTTATATTTAATGTTAAATATTAAATTAATCATCAAAACAAATTCCATACATTTTAAGAAATCTCATAGAAATGTAATGATTTTCGCGGTTGAATTCAAAACACAAGTATTTAAGATATATTTATGTTAAAGTAATATATAATTTTCGAGTTGTTTCAGTTTTTCATGACTTTTCTTAAGGTGGGTAAGACAGAAAGATGTTTGATGGAATATTAACAAACTGATCAGGCAGCCACTTTTTCTATATGTGTATTTTATTATAATATGGTAATAATGCGAATGTTTCTCAGTTTGGTGATATTAAAATCAAGCCAAATCCTGTGTACAAACTCCGAATAATAATAATTTTGAATTCAATAGGGCGTAATATTTTGGTTTCTATGGTATTGAAGTGGACGTAGTATATAAATGGCGATAAAGTATAAGTTTTTCTTTTCATAAATTAAAAATTATAATTTGAAAAAGAAATAATACGATTAAAGTGTACAAATTCACTTACAAGCTCGTGAAATATCAGAAAAACTTAAGATGTGTAATCCAAATGATATAATAAATTGTGCCCAAGACTATAATAATTTTTAAGTGCAGATTTTATAATGTTTTATAAAATTGTTGGATTCATTTAAATCGATTGTGTTTTTATTTAATTTTATGTTCTCCTTAATAATATATAAGTTGTATCAATGAGTCAAAATTTTAATAAAAAAAATCATTTTAAATTCTGGCGTCTCCTATCGGTTTACTCAAATGTGTTTGAGATTCCGTGAAAACAAAGTAGATGACTTTAAAATAATGAAAAGTGTAACATAAAGGTTTGAAAATTTGTCGTCAATCCACTGTTGTTGGTATAGCATAATCGGATAATGCACGTTTCCCGGATTGGAAGAGACAGATTCGAATCCTGGTAGCAACAACAATATATTTCGATGAAATTGATTTTATATGTATATCTTTCTAATTAATACATTTAATTTGTATTTAAAAGATTAAATTTTTATTAAGCTAATCATTTTTTAATTGTAAAATCAAATTGTATTAAAACATAATTGTGAAAATGACGTCTTACCCCTTTCACCTGACTTAGTTCACAAATAAACCACTCAGCGCTTTTTTCATCTCTTAAACCATAGACACAATGTTTCAAGCTTCTCATGCATTTCTATATACATTATTTATTTTATTTATGATTAAAATCGAGACATAAAATAAACACCACTGAAAAATATTATATTGTTTGTTATGATACTGTCTTGATTGTTTGATCTTTAGTCTATCATCAGTCTATTAACTATTCTTGACAGGGATAAAAAAATATACTTTGTTAAAAAGAAATAAAGTACATAGTGCAAGAATGTAAAATAAAATGTAAAGTTTCTATTTTAATTGAATATGAACTGCAGCATTTTGTTTTAAAGCGAGTAGAAATGATTTAATTATAATTATTCACCCTGAGTTTTCTCCAGCTTCAGTGCATAATTAAGCAAAGACTAGACAAGTAAAGAGAAACTTCGTTTTACAGTTAGACGATCTCGATGCGATATTTATAGATAGATGTTTCATTATCTTCAAATGTAAACATATATTTATATTTGAAATAAGTATAGATCGACTTACGTTTAAATTGTTAAATTGAATGCATTTAACATAATTTTTTTTTTCAATAAAGTAATCTTCGTACAACGCACAAGTTGGGTTATTTAATTTTTTTTTTTTTTTGTAGCATAAATAGTACATATGAAAAAATAAAGGTAATTGCTTTATGAAAGTTATGTGAAAAAAGTACAACCTGAAGTTATAAAATATTATTGAAAAAAGTTATAAAAATATTATTATCTGTAATGTACAATAGTTGGAGATAAAAATGATACTATTAATGATACGGTGGTTACTTTGTGTTACGGTAACACATTAGAGTTAAATCAATTAAGTTTTATTTTTCACTAATATTAAATTATTAAGAAGAGAAGAAGATAAGAAGAAGAAGAAGAGTTAATATTATTGCACCAGAAATAGAGGACGTCCGCGGAAGACTTAACACGACCAGGTAAACTAGATACTGAAAGATGGTAATGTTTAGAAGCCACAATAACCGGCGAGCTTGTATAAGAAGATGTATGAATGTGGATGCAGCGAGAATTGTGTGTCAGGACAGAAGAGTGTGGCACTCTATCCTCTCTGACTACCCTCGCGGGAAAACGGCGTGATGGTAAGTAAGTTAAGTTAATCTTTTGCGTAAACAAGACGTATTTTTTACATTAATGCATATTATATTGTCAGCGTTAAAAATTTTCGTTCCAATCGAGTCAGTCATATTTAAAAAAAAAGTCGCATAGATATTTGATTGCGTAAGTGGTACCAAAGTGATCACGTGGGTGACACCAAAATGAAAATATTGGGACAAGCAATTTGCGTTAGTTCAAGTTTATATATTTGGTGGTCTGTGAACAATACCTACCTAGTATAAAGAAAAGAAAAAAAAATCTTGAAATTTAAAACAATAGATAATAAATAATCTTTTGACACGTAAATAATACATAGTATATTTTTTTAATGTTTACTATTTATAATGTATATTCGAATTGTAGATTGTATAATAAGTAAAATAAACGAACACAATTAAAATATTAAACCAAATTATCTCATAATAACATTTTCAAACTTGGAATAATTAGTCTTTGTAAAACTAAGCGTGTGATTTGTAAAACTAAGGGTGTGATTTGTCGGTTAACAAGGCATGCTTAGTTTTACAAATTGTGGTTAACTTTTGCAGTTTTTCTCTCATCGTACCGCCTAGATAATATGATTGATTGTAATTTTAAGTGGGTAATTAAGATAAAGTTTGTAGCCATTTCTCATTCTAGTACTTGGAAGACGCTGTGAAGTAAAATTGTAATTAAACTGTCCGGTATCCGACTTAATTAATAAACCATTCCAAACTGTAGAATTGCAAAATGTTTCTCATTTTGTCACGAATTCTATACTTTTCAGAGAGATAGCTTCATAAATGGCATCGCACCCCAGAGAAACATTACGGTTGATGGTGTGAACCTAGAATTGATCTTCTTAAGTACATATATTCCTAGGGTAAGTTATCTGCCCAAACGGAGGACTTTAAATAGTAAATAATAAGGAAAATAATGTTATGTTTGAACACGTTCATAATAATTATTTTGGTATTGTATTTATGCCGGTGTTCAAAAGTAATTATTATTGTTATTAAGATGTGATTAATATTATTTAATTCCCTATCCATAAAATAATTCAAGGTTAAACAAATCTTAACTAAATCTAAATCTATATTGAAAATTAATAAAACAATCGTAATTATAATAATGCTTCTTAAACACATTCTTGAAGTGCCATGATTAAAAAATCAACCTGTACACATTCTCTTCGTCACCTTTCAAGGTGACGGATTATATTATCGTAGGAACTCATCATGTAATCTGAGGGTAAACATTTTATTTGTATGTTCGAATACTAGTGCACTTATTGTTAACTGATTTTATTGAAATTAAGATATTTCCTTTTCTTGTCTGGAGAAGGAAATATGGCTGTGCAGATTTCTTTACGATCATTGCTGGTCCATATGAAAGATGTTGGCTGCAGATATACAATCCGTGGATTTAGGGTTACACATCAGATGATCCGTGGGAACAGTTTCTCCTCTTACAGATTTAAGGTTATGTGATCATTTTTATTTGTTGAACTATTATTGCCGTCTTGAGATTCCCGCAGAAGCAGTCTTCGATCAGCCCCACGTAAAATTGTAGCTACCTAGTATATTTATCATTTGTTTTTTAACATCAAATCTTGTTCTGGTGTTTATTTATTGAAAGCACGAATGGCGGCTGATGGAATCGCCGTATTTTCATTTGTATTTAAAAATAATTTATTGTCATGTGAAATTTGTTAACTTAGAATCCTGTAAAATCACGTCAATCCGTAATGATATAGCATCTTGTGTACTGTTATGTTAATTAAAATATTATTGGGGTATTTCTAATGAGATTATTTTTTGTATCTTTACTAATTTTTGAGGTTAACAATTGTGAACCTTTCGAATATGTAATCATTGTCAAATATCAAATTTTGTGCTGATTCGTTACTGGTGGAAAACGATTTAATTTAAGAGTTGATGTTTTACTATGAAGTTTTGTTGTAATTGGTAAATTGTCAAATTATTTAAATATATTAATTTTGAAACAAAACCTCTTTTCAATTGCTCTCTTAATGTGTCATTATAAATTTTCTTCAGCTAAGGACAGAGGAAGAATGCAGTTGTTTGAAATAAGTATGCAGTTCAGGGGTGTAAGAATCGACTATCCCCATGCTCTCCCCTGTTTTGGTCTGTAGAGGACGTCCAGCCTACTTGGTTTATATATTTAATTGTACCAACAAAAAGTATTTTATCTCTATAATATTCACATTTTCATAAATAATGTATTTTTAGGCATATGTATTGTATATGAATCGCAGGTGAGAAAATTGTTGTTTTAATTTTAATTGGATTAATCTAAACTTTGTACTACACATACGTTGGATGATGATGTCACTACTACAGTTTTGAGAGGTGCAGTCCCCTCATAATCAGGTAATAACTAGTTATGTTACTCTTCAAAGTAACCGCCATGTCAATTAATGAGAAAATTATTGATTCGCTTTGTGGCGATGGTCTGGTTCCTAACCCAACATATTAACGAGGCGCTACGGCATACATCGATTATTTTTTTCACGTGTTTTCTGTGATATACGTGGAGAATAATTGACAAAAATTATAATTCCATATCTTACTGTCGTGGATTTAAAAAATTAAAGGTCTGTATTAGCGTTGGGAAAAGAATTTAAACGAAATGTATTTAGCGCGGATCTTTTAGGCCTCTATTCAACTTAGGCCCCAATGCATCGCATTGCCTGTATTGGTCTAGTTACGCTATTGTGTGTACACATTACTTCACAATTCTTATACCTAGACAGATAATTATTAAAAAATACCATATTTAATAATAAATTATTCACTTTCTTTGTTTACTTATTTAATTGTTTATTGCATTGTACAACACTTTTAATGAATTGTTTTTTTGTTTTATTGCTATTTATGCTAGACAGTGGTTGACATGAAAGTTTGGGTTCGGCTGGAATTGACTCCTGCGCGCTTACCTTCAGCTGAAGACCTTTCTTTCACCTGTGGTAAATTGTTACACTTTTCAAATTAATACACCTATGTTCTGAATAATTACAACTTCACAATACAAATGTGTTTTTATATATGTTTTTGTTATTTATTCTAAATACATAATGAAAAAAATAATTGTATTGTACAGCTGTACATGAAGCTAGTAATCACAGGCATCTTGCTTACGTAGGATTTAAAAATACATACTAAATTTTTAATGTAATCCTTGTGTAAAAGAAATGAAAATTATGAAGGCATGAAGATTCTCAATTAGAGCAGCGATGGTATTTGCGGTGCACATTAATAGAAACACTCTACCATTGCTGCATATATGATCTCGGAAATATTTTGAATAATATTCACAGAATATAATATACTAAGAATTCAAAGAATTCAGTCGTAATGTACAATTCATATATTTATGGCCAATAAGCGTCCACCTGTGGTACAGAAAAAAAAATCATGTTATTTATTAATTATGAATTTATGAACCATTCGTTACACATATCGTACGATTTGACAAGAAACGTATTTTTATTCAACCATATTATCAATACTTCATAATTGCATTTTTACAAAGACAACGAAATCATTTTGTTATCATTTTAACCAAACACAATTCAACCAGACAATGTCTTTATATTATAATATTATTATCAGACATTTTCGATCTACTGCTAAATGAAACACCCCTCCAAGTATCTCCATCTCTTCTTTGTTTATTGTTATTTGCCGAAACGAATTTCAATAAAGTTTAATGGTTTCAACAGTCCAACGAGCGGCGTGTCGGTTTCTTGTCTCGGATACCGTTGGATGACTGCGTTTGGCAAACGATTGCCTGTCCATTGCCATTTCATTTTCTCGGAATATTTTATTATATCGACTACTGTTGTCTGTTCTCTTATACACGCGTTTCTTTTCCAATTTCTTACACAGGTATATTGTGACACAATAACAGTTATTGGTTTCATATTAATATAAATAATTTCGTTCAAAATATTTCATTCAATAAAAGGACTACGGATTTTAATTGTAAATATGGATAAAAATAAGCAAGAATGGACAGAATAAAATAGGCCGTCACGAAATAAAGGGTTAAGACATTGGATAATAGCCTAGAAAACAGGTCACTTGTAGCAGTGACCTCGGTTGACCTTAATTAAACATTATTATTGCTTTGAATATTTTATTTAAATTGGATTTATTAACACCAATATTGAATTATGTGTGAAGAACATGGATCCAGATCATATAATTATTTATAATATTACATTTAAAAATTATAAAAATAAAAGATATACGAGTACATATGTCCGACCATTAAGGTATACTTCCCACAATCCTAATGATATTTGACATTAATGTGTTGTAAAATTGTAGATTTAGAATTAAATCTAGAGATAATCAATAAAATCAACATTGTATGTTTAGTATATATTGTTACTGCGCTTTCTAGTTCAGTCTTGTTGCGGCGCCGGATATTTTGTCGGACAGGAGAGAATGGATCAGTATAGTGCAAACACGACAAATTTTACATATCAATTATATTTTATTTTATATTTTAAACAGATAACTACAAGGAATGCAAAAGACAACTCTCAGGTGAGAGTGGTAAAAATATAGAACAACTTACCGATTCTTTGTGAACTAAAATTACTCGACAGGAAAATTATTATCTTCGTTATTCACAACTTGAAAACCTTAGTTACGATTGCACCACAGAGTGATACTATCCGAACTTCTTCGCTGGGTGTAGTAGAGAAGGCCGTCCACATAGACGGATACATCAGAGGAGAAATTTCGCTTGAATCCCAATTCGTGGGACCAAAACTGGTCCACGTTGCAGCCTGCCGGGAATTTACAATGTCCAATCACTCCTATATGCTGATGAATCAGGGCACATATCAATCTTCTGATTCACCACGTAGAAATGCCCGGTCGTCGCAAATATGAACATTATCCTGCCGCCGAGCGGTGCATGCCTCTCGCTGCCATCCCGTGTCAGAAGTGTCTCCAACCAGCTTCACCCGTTTGCTGCTAGAGGAGCACTCCTCGCGTGCGATTGGTGCGGAGATTTTGCAATGCTACCATTCACATGGCCACTGCGCGCATTTTTAATATCTAAAGCTGCGTCCACAGGGATGTGATTGATGTGAAAAGTGATGTAAAAATTCTGGGAAACAAATATAAATGAAATAATTGGATTAACATAAGCCGAAACATTATTTTACAATTAGCGCCATCCGTGTACCAGTAGAGACTTTAAATGCTTAGTTCTAAAAACTACTACGACAACTCACCGCTGTAACTATGGCGCTCTCGCGTGTTCGCCGCATCGAGCTATTCATATTACTCTGTTCTGTCTTTAAGCTAGTGAATTACTCGAGTCATATTATTGCTTATTTACTGAATTGAAAATTTCTGTCAGTTGATCTGTTTTGTATGGAGTGGTTACCTATGCTGTTTTTAATAGAATAACATTAGAAAAGGTTACAATTGCGTGAAAATCATACTTCCTCTTTTACTAATTCGCGAATTTTACTAGCTTACTATTTTAACGAGTTGATTTCATGATTGTTCTTTAAATTTGGTGCATGGATTTGGAAAAAACAAAAAGTAATTGGGTACTATTTCCTACGTTAACCTATAATAAAAATAATTATTTCCTTTAGTTATTACGTGAAGGATTTACAAACAATAAATGAATCATGTTCAGTCATTGAATGTGTTTTTAAAAACGCCCATACATTTTTATATGGATAAGACGGTATTATTTTACGTTAAAACTTAAACATTAAAAACACTCTAAATAGTACTCTAAAATTACATGGTAGTGTCGTGTCGTATAAACTATATATATTTATTTTGTCTAAAGACGTTGTTTAAACAAAAGTACATATATTGTATTACCTATATTATATATGTTTGTATAATGTCATTGGTAACAGTATAATCTAAATCTAAACCTACTGCACGCCACTGTATATATACAAACTTGATGAAAGAATAGATGTGTTCCGAAACCGGTTGGTGTTAAACAATAAATCTAAAAGGGGTAAAAAACAAAGTTATATTATTTTAATTATACAAATATTGTCGCGCAGCGCTCCCATTTTATTGAAACTCCTGTAAAGGCCAACTTCTGGCAAAGCTTATGAAATAATCTGAAATTAGTTTTAAACTAGTTAAAGCATTAGGAAAAAAAAATTATACATAAAATATATATATACCTATTACATTATATTTCAGGCAGAAAGTTATATACAATTGCCAACAAATATCATATTATTAGGAGAACACATTCTCATTAGTTATTTTTAGAATGTGTTCTCCTAATAATAAAGTTGTATCAATGTGTCCAAAATTTAATAAAAAAGAATTGATAATTCTGGCGTCTGCTATCAGTTTACTCAAAGGTATTTGAGATTCTGTAAAAATAATGTAGATGGCTCTTTCAAATAATGGAACGATTAAATGTATTAATATCAAAAAGGTAACATGTAGGTTCGAAAATTGTCGCTAAAAATATTGTCGCTGTAGCATAGTTGGATAATGCGCCTTCCCCGGTTAGGAAAGAGATCCAGGTTCGAATCCCGGTGGCGCAACAACAATATTTTTCTATAAAATTGATTTTATATGTATATCTTTCTAATTAATATGTTTAATTCATATTTAAAATATCATATTTATTAAAAGTAAGTAAATGACACTGTTTACGTAAATCCTAATTAAGAATCGTTTCCTCGCGCTTAGGAGAAACAGATATCCAATTAACTCAGAATTTATTTTTATTTATCTACTACCACTACTTGAAAACAAATTATCCCGCTTTGTGCATCAAACGGTCCGAAAATGTTGGACGAACGATGTTCGGAAAAATGTTGTTCGTAAGGATTATATAAGAAAACGTCACAAGATCATGTTCGGACACATTCGTCGCTTGAGGGCGTGATATCTCGGATGGCGGAAGTATCTAGGTACTTCAAATTATTAAAGGGACAATACACAGTTTCGATCTGAAAATATTTATATTAACAAATTATAACGAATTATATATTTTTAATAAAATCACATTTCGCAAATATATATGAAATTCCGATTATTCAAAACAAAGTTCATTGATAATTATTACAATGAACAAATCAATCTATTGAAAAAAATTAAACCTAATAATATGATTCACTATTAAGGGTTCATAAAAATACAAAAAAAACCTTTCTATCTAAGTAAAGTAACATTTATATGCAGTAGAAAGCCTGCTATCGAATTAAACTTGTTTTAAAATTTTTGATCCACAAGCGTACATAAGTAGTAAGCGAACTATATTATTAAGTTACTAACGTAACTAATGACACTATTATATTATATTGTCACACATATGTACATATTAACTGTCTTTCACAGATTCGTCAGTTTTAGGGGCATATCTTAAATGCATGATTACTAAAAAATAGACGAATAAAAATAATACGCAAAATAAAAATGTTGGGTACCTGTTTCATATATATAATAATTAAAACACATTCTTATTGTGAAGTTATAATTATTCAGAACATAGGTCTGTGATGTTTTAAATATTAATTAAATATATTAATTAGAAAGATATACATATAAAATTAATTTTATCGAAATTTTATTTTAATATATTTTTCAATAAAATTGATTTTATATGTATATATTTCTAATTAATATATTTAATATAATAATTATATGCTACTTGTTTTTTGTAAAAAAATTTTAATGTTAACAACAGTTTACTTATTTAACGGATGGTTGTTTTTTGTACATCAATGACCCAATCGCGACATCTATGAAAATCATGTTTATAAATATTAAAACCTTTAAGAATCTTCATTTATTTATATTTTTTTGAAATATTTCGCCATAATGTAAAATATTTAACCAGAAATTTGTTTCACATTATTAAATATATTTCCTTCCTTACCACTGCGTGTATGGGTCTTTTTAGTCACCCCCTTGGTCTCCCTTGGCAACTGTACTACATGCACCGACCTTCGTATAAAGATGTACCTATACCCTTAAATACCACTAGGCCTTACAACCACTACCATGGCCTGCCATAGGGCAAAGGTCAAGCATCACGTCACGATAATCAATTTTATCAGGCGACTAGGAAATTAAAATGATAGCCAAGGGTGGGATAATCTCCCCTCTTGTGCTTTAGCCTTCAAATTCATTCGCTGTAGGAAATATCGTCCAAAAATTTAAATTATTATTTCAATTTCATTTATACGAGTATATATATGTTAACTTCATTAATTAAAATTAATATTTACTTCCTCAGTTCAACAGTAAGGTATTTTATTAAGACATAAATAGCTAGACAGGAAATAATGTTTTCGATTAAATTATTTTGAATTATTTCACAATGTTTAAGAACACTGTAAGAATTTAACAATATTATATCAAATTACTAGTATTATGATCTAACTTAAACTATAGTAACTAATGTGCATTTTAGTGTAGTATTAATAAAAAAGACTATTATTAAATTTTTGCACTATTCGAATTAAATCATTTATGATTTTAGGAGTTCTCTATATATTAATATAAACCTTCGCAACAACTTTCAAATGTACGTAATATTATACGTACATGTTCACGGATTAATAAAATATGTACGTATAATATTAATATAAAAATATACGTATACATAGAAGTCATAAATACTGTTTTGTGACATACTGTTCCTGAATTCATATTCAATCTTTTCTTTCTTAGATTATGTAATAATTTCTAATCAATAATGTTATTTTAAGATCAGTGTATTGACATTGTATAACAGTGAACAGTGTATAGTAATTACAATAAAATTTAGAATTCGGACGGCAGAGTGAATTTAAACTGGAGAACGAATTTAGTCGAGAGAGCGAATTCAGATGAGAGAGTCAATTCGCGAATTGATTCGCAAAAAGGAATTAATCGAGAGTGAATGAGTACGAATAATGAGTGTGCTCTAATTTTTAGACTACACAAGGATCTCTAATTCGGTCACCAATTTTCGGTTAAAATTGTGGCGGTCATTATCACCCGTTACCAAGACTTGGCGCCAGCAAAGCAGGTGGAAACTATGTAGTTATCCGAGCTAGTATAATGAACATATGGACAGTAATAATAATAATAATATACTCTTAATTCGAAACAGAATATATTGTGTTGTTTTTTAAAATTATTACAAATTTTATTTATTATTATATTATTCCGGGTGTTTTCGTTTCGGCGTTGAATTGAAAACTGCCAGAACGTTGGGAGCCAATAATAAACAATACTAGAGAATATATTTTTTTACGTGTATTTTTATTATTTAAACAAATAAATTTTAAATTTAACAAAAACGCTACGAATTTTTGCACATACCAAATATTGTCATCTTGGTTTTAACGACCAAAAACCCCCGCCCCTCACTACCAAAAGTGCGCTTCTGACAACAGCGTCCTTATTGCGTTGTATGCTCCGATTGATCTGACAAGAACGTCTTACATGTGTATTGTAATCTTATCGATTTGTGACAACAGTACGTGACCCTCATTTATTCGAATGTTTCCATTCGCTCGCTTTCAATTATCGTTTCATTCGGCACCGAATTAAATGTATGGATTGCTAACCGGCTTTTCAGAAATCACAAGGAGCCCGAAAATGACATTTGCTGCAACATACGTCAAATTAACGGTTGTTAAGATGACGCTCATCAAATAGTTTAAGCCGTTCTTGTTCGTTAATTTTATATACATTTATTTCAGATATAAAGATGAAAACAACCATAAAGTCATGTTTTATAGAACATGACATCTCTCGTCTCGTATCTTAATCCTATAATTTTATGATGTTTTGATGAATTTGCCTTTATCAATATGCTATTTATACGACGCTAACTTACTGACGAAGTAAACAAATATGCTAATTATTATAAATTGCCAATCTTAAAAATAAAAATATTTTGCTTGACATTTACAAAACAAAAACTGGTATAAATAATATTGCAATTAAATAAATACATTTGATTAACTAATATGAAAAGTTTAGATTATTTATTACTTTTGGTTTTAAATTTTAATATTTTTTAAATGTTAAAATATATTAAATTTTGTAAAAATTAAGTAAAAATGCGATAAATTAAAAATAAAAACAGACAAAAAATGTTAGGTATTCTTACTCTAATTCTACGATTTCTGTTTTGTTTGCTCTTAGGATTAATTAAATAATATGTATTGTATTTTTTTAAATAATAGTATATGGGTGTCACAGTAGACAGATAATTAAAATGGAGCGAACAAATACAAAATCTGGTCACCAGAGTAAAAAAAATGTGATTTACATATTCATTAGATTTATAAATATTCTATTATCTAGTTTGATTAAAATAATTCAAAATTTTCTTGCCAAATCTATTTTACAATATGGTATAATCGGTTGGGGGGAATTTTAAGTTTAACTACTTGTAAAAAACGTTCAGAGGCTAGTTTTGAAAGTCATCCTTCGAAAACCATCAATATTTCCAACTTCATAGTTGTTTTACTCCTTAAGGGTTCTCAGTTTAAATAAAATCTTCAAAAATAACGCATCGCTACAAATTCACAAAAACCATTTTGATTCAACAATGTCCACAAAAATAAATAATCGACTAAGATCGCGTGGCAACTTAGAAATCACCAAATTTAAAACTAGTGTTTCTCAACACCATTACGCAGATGAAGGTATCAAATTTTGGATGCCCTCCCATATAAAATCTAAACAGAAAATAATTATAAAGCCTTCAAATCACAAATCAAACAATCATTAGAAAACTCTGACAACAATTATTTTAATAAATTTGACATAACTCTTGATTATATTTATGTATATGTATTTAATAATTTAATTCTATAATTTATATCTTACTTCTATTTGTATCTTTAGATTACTTTAAAACTTAACTCCCCAACTCAAACACGAGAAATGATTTCTCTATCGAGCTGGGTAATTTTGTGCTAATAAAAAGTATAATTAATTAAGTTGTGTCTATACAATACATATTAATTGATCTCCTTCAGCATCCCTATCCCAAAATAAGTTAAGGGGATTCAATTCTGGAGAGCAATCGTTCTATATGAATAAATCAACAATTTTTCAATGGAAGATTAAGGTTTATTGAGTGATCTGAAGTAATATAACGGAATATGCTAGAGTCGACAAAGATAATTCATTACTGCATCGTATCTGTCAATTTTGCAAAATACACCAACTCGTTCATTACTAATACATTGAAAATGTCATTGATTAAAATATTAAACTTTGTGTTCAGACTTTATTCCCATACTGCACCAATCCTATTTAAATCCGAAATAAATATAATGGTTTTATAGCCCAAACCATTTGCGAGGTGAATTACAATTATGTAATAATAAAAACAGATTTTAAATAAAACATTTTATTTCAAAATCACAAAAATGAATATAATAGTTATGTTCTCAGCTAGTTATTATTGCGAGTCAGATTCCACACGTTTAATTGGTTTGATTTATTAATTTGTTTCCAAATTAAGATAAATAATTTAAAAACTCTAATAGAACCCCACTGACAAGCATAAATACTATGTAAATACTTGGTTTTAATGAGCTGGAAGTCAAGAAGCTGTCACCCAACACGTACATGTACAAAAATATACATCAGAAAGAAGGGCTGCTGTGGAAAAATGTGGTGTCAAGTGGAAGACATGTTAGTTGTGCAGAGGAAAGCTTATTAGCTCCGGTGTCGTCCGACTCTAGGAGAGGCTAATGAGATACTTCTCTCTCTCTCTGTTGACTTTTCTTTCGACGAAAATTTATTTAACGTTATCGTTATCGTAATTATTTAACGTAATCGATAAAAAATTTGTGCCCAGAAACGTTATATTCCTTCTCTCTTCTTCATCTAATCTTTGAAAGCAACTCCATCTAATCTTTGAAATCTGAAATTTTTTCAGATCACTTAAGAAAGGGAAGTTAGCTTTTTATGTTATAAAAAAAAAAGAAATATATTTTGTTGGGAAAACGCAAAGCATTTCTATATTTTAATTAAATTTTGAAGTTAGTAGTATGAAATATCTCAAATAATAAAAACTCCATCATTTTTAATCTTTAGCTGCATCCAAATGAAAGTATTAACAGATTTAACATTTGAAATTTAGTGGTAACATTATTTTGTGTACAAGCTTTGAATGTAAAATAGAAAAATATAAATTATCATTGAACATTGTTGAGAGTCAATATTTTGTCAATTTTTTACATAATTATTTATCAATAAAACATGATAGGATGCAGTGATGAGAAAAAATGCTACTCTCGACTCACTGGTGTGATTGTGATTGGTATTCGATAATATCAGTAATTGAAAGCTATGTCTGTGATCACAGTTTCATTACTAATGTGCATACAATATGACAATACACGAAATAAAAAGAGTATAATTTTGAGCGTATTTATTTATATTATTAAAACTTCATTTGCGTAAAATATATACTCAACCATAAATAATAAATATAAATCTAATTTAATATCTAATAAAAAAATGTTAGTATATTTTTCGAGTCAAATTCTCAGTGTTGTATGATTGTATGCATTAAACGTTTTGGCGTAATCTGCTAGATGGCGCTGATCAAATTACAAAAAATCTGGTAGATAACGCTGATTAAAGAGACAGCGGCGTCAGAAAATCAATAGAATTTTTAACAAAAGAAAAAATAGAATCACGGTATTCCCAGATATTCAATCACTGACAATGAGCGTGACTCAAAGATATCAGTGATTGACTCACGGTTCGTGATTTTGAACTCATCGCTAGTAGGATGGCATGACTCAAATAAGTATTTTAACTGATTGCTAATGTTTGCTTACGTATATATACTTACATAAATAATACTTTTGGGGAGTTTTTCAAAATAAGAAATGTGAAGTTCATTTAAATGATAACATTTTAAGAAGTTTTTTTTTAATGTAGCAAAAAAAGAGAATAATACTCATTCAAATAAATTAAGTAGTAATGAAAGATTTTTTCAGTTAATATGTCTGAATCATGAAACAATACTATACGGAATATAATAATTACATTAATTATTGATAAAACCGGTAGTTTTGTTTAAATGTATATAGATATAGAGATAGCTGTTTTTAACATGCAATACAATCATTAGTTGGATCAATATTAATAAAAATATTTTTTTAAATGTGAGTTAAGGATAGCATTTTTTAATAACGAAATAAAATTAAAAAAGTATTAAATGTTACAAACACTCCGTAATTTAAAAAAAAAAACTTTCAGGTTTATTTTACAGCCTATTGCTGATTTGTTAAAAAAATAAATTAACTTAAATAATACTTACCATAAACACTTATATTTTTAATAATTTATTTATTCACGCCCTCATGACCTTTTCGAAAATTTATTATATAAAAAAATGATATGCACAAGTAGCATAAAATATATATAAAACAGAAATTGATAAAATTGATTTAAAAAAAGGACAAAAAATGGAAAGTTAACTAAAAAAAAAATAACAATTCAATTTTTGGTTTAACACAGAATGGCCGAGTACCAAAATAAGTTACACCTTTGATTCAGAACAGCATCAAAAACATCAATGAATAACCATAATAATATTTTAACAAGTTCCGTATAACGTATCAATATATGTTTTTAATTACACTTGCATCATCTAAATACGCATACATTTTTGTGGTACAATTTACGTAATTTTCCAAGAAAATAAATACTATTTATTTTATCTGGCAAAACTCGTTCAGATTTCTTACGCTATTTCCGCACTTTTAAATTGCATACGTGTGTATAATTATTTTCACTTAAATCTATAAACCTATTATAGGATGCGATCCCCCTACATAGTGAGGCTGAACGTTCCTCACCGGCTAGACAGGGTAGAGCATGCAGTGTTACGTGAGTTCGATTCGAGATTTAGATTACCTACTTACCTCTTACTTTATCTGTTGGTCATCATCGGAGGAATGTGTAATATTGTTATCTGAAATATGATGTATGATGTGTAGGTAAGGATAAAGGTTTCCAGAATGAAAGCGGACTTTAACTTTCAAAACAATAATAGTTTATTCTATTCAATGAAATAACAAAAACTTAATAAAACTTATCGTTCTGTAATTCATGAACAATATAAACCATCTCCTTCTTATTCTTTGTAAACTTAAATTAAAAGTCAGTTTGCGGGAAGAAAAATCTGTTTGCAGTACACTTCTTTGGTATCCTTACGGGTAGTTTATGAGTTTAAACCCACTCGTAGGTCCTGGGATACAGAACTCAGCATCCCGCCCGTCAGGGTAGTATGGAAATTATCGTCCTTCGTGCGGGTCCTTACATTTGTCAGGTCATCATTAGATCATCCTTCTTGGGTACATTTGCCTCCAGTGGTACGACAAAATATAACGGGGGGATAGGACAGTCTCTCTGGCCGCCTTGAAAAATCCACAAACCATTGCGGAGAAACTCTATAGTTCCCGCAGCCTATCATTCGGCCGGGTTTTGAAACATCGAAATCCTCTATTAATAAAATAAAAGTTGTTACAACAATAACTCGAACATCGAACATTTTTATTGGCTTAATACAATCTCCCGCCAGAGTGGCAGGCATAATTGCCGCCGCTCTGCTGGGCCACCGGTTGACGTCTGCCCGTACCCGAGAGCGAACCCCTCACCGCGGCCGCCTGCCGCCGTAATCATAGATTCAAATTTAAAAAGATAATGATGCCAACTACAAAAAATAATCTCATAATATTATGACCTGACTAAAATAAATACATGACGTTACTTTGTAATGTCACACTATATACCCATCTCGAGCCTTCTTATCGAAAATGACAAATAGGTTGATTTTATGTTCTATTGAACACAACTATTTTCTTCTTCATCATATGCACAATGCTGTGCATCGTGATCCCCTGAAATATCTGGATATTGGAGCAAAATTCGTCTGCATTCCTTCCGATCTTGAGCCATATTGATCAGTGTTTATAGAGTACCCTGTAACTTCTTTATTTGGTTTATTCATCTTGCGGAAGTCCGTCCTCTTGCTCACTTTCTTTCAACTATCCCTGTGAGCTTGTCCGAGCTTTTCGACACTCTCACATCTTTATTTCTGGAAATATATTCAAAGTATTGAAGAATTCTTCTCGTGCATGTTGTCGAAACTTTCTGTAATCCTTAACTCTTGGAGGATAGATATTTGTGCACCTTTATAATACATAGAACACAACGTATACGCATATAAAAAAAATACTGCAACTTAAAAATATAAAGAATACATGCAAAATACTATAACTAAATGATTTATTTATTCGCTACAACATTTTACATAGAAAGGGTTGATAAATTTTTCATCACATTAAATATGAACCTTCAAATATTTCTAATTAGTATAATTAAACAATATTTTTATAAAACAATTTTAACATTATTTTCTACAATACCACATCAAAAATATATTTTAATAGCTATTATACTCTAAAATATATTTAAAAATGTACATACATAATTACTTAATGTACACATTTGAACAAACTAAACATGTGGAATAATTTTCAAATCTTACAAAATAGACGAGAAAAGTAAAATATTTTTTTTTAATGTGACGTCTAAATCCTTGCTATAATTTGTTTTTGTGTTTGTCTCATTTCTTTAACCTTACAACACTCAATATACATATTTTAGTTCTGCATCAAAAAGTGTAATAATATTGCTATTTTATAAAATAAACAAGTTTATCATAATACAGGTAAATTACTGATAACTCGACAATAAACTTGAATATGTTATTGAATTAAAGTCGCGTATTTTTATTAGCTTTGATGAGTGGTACTAAAAACGAAGCCCTAGCTTCTAAACCGGTCCCGGGAAAGGGTGGGTACCCTCCTCTTCTGTATTATCTATGTTCTAATTTCAATTACTTGTAAGTATTAATTGAAAATATGTATCTATATCAGACAAATAATGTTTATTGTTTAATTGAATTAATCGATTTTTTAATTCAGAGTTTGTCACTGTTTTGTATTATTTAAATACAGGGTTTATAATACGCACAGCATTACAGAGCGAACTCAAATAATACAATTTTAACGTAAAATGTTTTAAACTCATTTTTGTCCACAAGATAAAATAGCACCATTTGCGATATTATCACAAAGTTTATTAATTAAATTTGTCACAATACTGCAATATCTGCAAATAAACGTCCAACAAACTACTTGCTAGAGAATTTATTTGTATTTCATAACTAAAAGTCTCTTTTATTGTTTCTTTATTAAAATTTTATTCTAATTCAGTTATATTTTAGTTAAATATTTGGTGCATGTAATTTAGAGTTTATGGTATATTTGAAAAATTAAATGCTTACTTAATATACTAAAATGTGGGATGGGTCTTTGAGGGTTGGGTTCATTAGATCAGCTGAGCCCTCGAGGTGTAATAGCTTGAAAATTAATTATACCATTAAAAGAAAAATGGTGCTCTGAAAACTGGCTATCGAAATGTATTTTACAGATTTTCATTTTTTTTTTGTAGCATAAATAGTACATATGAAAAGTAATGGTAGTTGCTTTACTAGACGTAGTCTGTTCTAAAGCAATTACTTGTATAATTTTAAAAAGTTGTAAATGTTAAGAGGTAAATAAGTATAATGAGTGAGTTATAAAAAGTTATATGATAAAAAGTATAATCAGAAGTTATAAAAAGATATTGAAAATTGAAATTGAAAATTATATTTTTATTTATCTAAAGTATTTTCCAGATTTTTATTCTTTCCACGTTGTTTTACATGTCTGGGAAATATAATTTAATTCGTAAATATATTTCGTTTCTCAAACATTTTCGGTAGGTGCGACAAATGATATCTTCTTACGGGAAACTCGAGCTAGAATGTGACATCTAGCTGTCAACACGAGAGATGAACGATAAGAAGAATTTCTTTATAAGGAGCTTTCGAAATGAAATATCCTCACTCTTACGAGTAGGTACTTGACAGAAGTACACCTAAGGGAAAAATAATTTTCGTGATGAGAAAAAATGAAATAAAATCCTAAAATATTTGAAAGGAAAGATTTTGATGAAATATGGAATATGGCATAATTTTATAATTGATTAATTTTCACAACTGTATTGGTGAGGACGAGTGGTGGCATAATACAGTATTTTATCAAATTTATTACAGATCCTTCGTGGATAGTATAGGAGACGGAACCAGCGACTTGAAAGGAAAGAAAAACGATTTAAGAAAAATATATAACTTACACAAAACGAAATTTTAAGATTTTTTTCGCTTTTAATGTCGGAGAAATTTAATTTTCATCACGAAATGTCTTAAAATTTTGAACGCGATTAGAATAATAATTTGTATTTCATTTTGTAATATAATTTATCAGCAACTGAATTACTCCTAGCAGTTTATCTTTAAAATAATAAGTAGTCTCGGTTTAAATGACATTGAGTTAGTGTTATTGCTAATAAATTGTAATCAAATGTCAGTAAAAATCACAGTTATACACGAAACGTGGCCTAGGTTTGAGTTTAATTTGATCGATTCGTTTAAAATTTAACGAAAACTCGAAATATATAAGTATGTATTCAAAAACAATACTACGCAGCGGATAAACCGCATCATCGAGCAGATTCAGGTTAACCGGACACAGGTCAATTGGAAATCGGTTTACTAAACGAAAGTAGACTCTGTATCCAGTCTCATATAAGCTCTAAAACTCATTATGTAAGGAGCTTATTCAAAACCTACGGATCTATCGTTTATTAAAAGATTTTGATATTTATTAATAATACTAGGAAACAAATTTTTGCTCCAAAATAATACAATTCACAAGTTTTAAATTAATACTGAAATATTTATATCACATTCAATATATCTAAATATTTATTTTTATTAAAGAGTTGAATATCCTTCGATTATCTATTTAATTAATCATTTAAATAAAAAATGAATACAAAAAATCCCATTGATACTTGTGACCAACGTGTTCTAACGCTGTAAACGAAAATTGTGAATTGTGTGAGTGTATAATTAAATCATTAATGCGTAAAAGTTTTGTGTCTCGACCATTTGCAGAAAAAAAACATATTCTGGATACTAGAAAATCGACAGCATTCCTTCTTTAAAAAGTCACCGACCGCTATAAACCGTTGGATATAATTTAACTACTTTTGGGAATGCAAAAAGGATGCATGAAAAGGATATTGTTTTCTCTATGTGTGGGACTTGAGAGCCAGACAAGAACCTTACATGAAGACGATGGTCTAAAATAACAATATTTAAGTCACGAGATAAAATAAAGATTTTGGTGCTGTCAGCCATGATCACGTGCCAAGGTCTTATCAAGATATTGATGTTGTGAAAATAAGTAAAGCCATGTCATAGGTATAATGAGTTGTACCAGGATAGGTAGGTACTCTTATATGAAATAGGTTTTGATTTCTGCCATGAAAACTAGTATATTTATTTACTTAATTATTAGGAGAACACACTCTTACTGTGAAGTTGTAATTATTCAGAAAATAAGTCTGCCATCAGATTACTCAAAGGTATTTGAGATTCCGTAAAAATAAAGTAGATGGCTCTTTTAAATAATGGAACTTTTAAATGTATTAATATCAAAAAGGTAACATATAGGTTCGAAAATTTGTCGCTAAAAATATTGTCAATGTAGCATAGTTGGATAATGCACCTTCCACGGTTAAGAAAGAGATCTATGTTCGAATCCCGGTGGCGCAACAACAATATTTTTCGATAAAATTGATTATATGATTGATGTATATCTTTCTAATTAATATATTTAATTCATATTTTTACTTAATTATTATCATAATATAGTGTGATGTTTGAATTTGCGCGCCGAGGCGCGTCGGTGGAGCCGCGCTCGGGAGGGAGACGGCGGCGGGAGGAGTGATTAAGAGTATGATCACCGCGGTGGACCCAGAGTTAGATGGTTCTGGTCCACTCATGGGTTGAGGAGAGACTCCGTTGAAACGAGCAAGGGAGCGGCATGCGAACGATGTCAGATGGATGGGCGTTATGAACAAAGCTGAGACGAGATGGTCTCCGGTCTATCTCCCGGTTGCAAGAGAGTTGATGTTAGCAATAGATAAACTCCGTAAATAGAAAAATAAATTAATGTGACCTCCCTCATAGACCTGAAGAAGAAAGATCTAAAAAACATTTTTCTGCATCCAATGTCGGGATTAATTGTGTTTTGTGAATAAATGTGTCAAGCGAAAATCAGAATGCCTTTGAATCAATAATTATACCATCTGAGGTAGCAGGCGACACCAGAGCACACACACACACACTTGAGGACCCAGACTGAGCTCGGTCGGTGGCGGCCCCTATGGCTTCCTGTCCTCTAGGGCCCAAGGCACCGTAACAATAGTTTGTGATATCTTTTTTCTGACATCATTTTAAATCCTATTTTAAAGCTGAAGAGATTTTTTTACCTTGTGTTAGTTAATACATCAAATGTTCGGGAGAGAGAAAAAACTAATTTTATCTAAAATTTCCGATCGCCAAACTTGGCGAATTGTACGCGGCTACCTCATTTCAGCCAATAAGCAAGCAAACTTATTGATAAAAGCATAAGTTAACTCTTTCCCGGATAAAAAGCTCGAAACATCTGTTTAATAAATAATCCAGCTACAATACCAAACCTTCAAGACCACGGAGAAAATATAAAGAGAGAAGACTTTCAAAACATATTACGAAAAGTTGTAAATTTGCCTTTAATTTCATAAACTTACGAAAACAATCATAAACAATTAATTTTAATAGAGTGAATTCTAGGGAAATGCGTAATCTTAAAGGGTTTATTGGTACGCCTTATATACTGGCAAGTTTAAGATTTATAAATATAAAACCGAGTGAATTTTCCCGTCAAAATATTAAATATGAATAATAAGACAAAACACTTTGTTTAAACCAATATTTATTGATAAATCAACATGTTTTGATACCGATGGTCAAAACACAGTTCATATTCTCCATCTTCTGTTAATTAATTGGCATTTCACCCCTACAGAGTGTTCTTTCCATTACCGAGTAGTTTTATGTAATATGAAATTTATTTTGGATACATTTAATTTTTACAGATTTATTTCATTGGCTTTTATGAATCTCGTTAATATTTAAAAAATGTATGATTGTTAGATGATAACAAAGTTAGGATGTTGATGGGGAATGGAATTTTGTTATTTGAATGACCTTTGATTAAATTTGGGTAATGGTCATAGATAGGGCATCCTAAAAACATGATTTAAATTTTCCTCTTCTAGTTGACATTCACACATAGAAGAGTCCCGAATGCGGATTTTAAACAAGTGACAATTGATACAACAATGGCCGATCCACATACGGCAGATCGGGGAAGCTTCAAACTTATTTTTTAAAAGTTTTGAAGTCTTCTATTGATATTTCCAAATGCAGTTCATTTTCTCTTTAAGAATGAGAAGTAACTCAGATATTGTCACATGATTATGTAGAGGGTTGCTAGAAATGGAGGCTTTTATTGTTAAGGCATCGGCCTTTTCATTTCAAGGTGTAAAAAAAAAATCACTAGAGCGTTATTGTCATAATGTGTTATCCCAAGTTTTTAGATGTTAAATTTAGATACGTATATATTCATTCGAATACATGATTTTCATACCAATACAGGATCATTTAAAAAAGATTAATGTTAGATTTTTGTATCCGCAGGGATTACCATTAAACTACTTCACTTGGTAAAGCAGGAATTCGGTCTATTTGGATTTCACCAATACACAAGAGTTACTTCGGCTACGATATCTCAGACTTTTACGACATTCAACCCGAGTACGAAATGATGGGGAATTTTGATGAGCTTCTCAAGAAAGCCATGGAATTGGGTATTTTTAAGTCTTTTGAGCCTCGAGCGTGAAAACGTGCAGGTCCTTCTATCGTTGGGGTTAGTTTTCAAGGGTTGGAAGCATCTAGCGGAGAGTGCTGGCGGGAAATTTTAAATCTTCGATCTTTATGCATAATATAAATGATTATTATGATGTACGTATATGATAATAAGACTAATAAATATGATATTGTAGATAAAATGTTGTTGAAGTATATATATATATATATATATATTATTATTCACTAGGAAAACTATTATTTAATTAAGATATTATAAAACAAATGAGATGAATCCTAATTTGTTTGTGAACATTATATTTGTTTTAATCATCAAAGTATGTTCTAAAATTGCAACTTCATAATAAAAATGTTATTTCATTAAATATATATTTAGAATATTAATAAAAATAGGCAAACATCACATTTTGATACACAATTAATCAGTTTGTGTGTGTGTGTGTGTGTGTGCGTTCATGCGTGCGTGTCTTTGAATGTCTGTGTGTGTAATGTTCTAGGTATTCAGTAATTCATAATGACGTGTAGCAACGCTGCGAACACTGCAGATTAAGACTAAGTGAAGACGCGCACCCCAATATTTTTAGCGATGGCCACATGTTATTTAAAAAAGTGGTAATGCCAAATTTTCGGATGAATATGTTAAATGAAACTTTTCATTGGCTATTAATATAATAGATTTAGACTCTTTTATGAGAAGTGCATTGAAATATAAAAGGGGTTTAAATAACTTACTTGAGTTTTACCAGAAAATTTGCTAAGTGCTTGAGGATATGCAGAGACGTCACAAGTTTTAGTCTACCAGCGTATGTACTTGCAGTACATGTCTTCTTTAAATAGACTTCATTTAATATAATGTTAAAATTTTTTCTTAATAAATGTTCAAGTTGATTAATGTTTAAGATAATAAACTTTCGTTATAAAATTATCCTATAATCATATCCTAATCCTATAGTTTTGTATTGACATCGAGTCTCTTTATTCGTGGTATGTTGGTGGAACGCAATCTACGCGTACATTACAGTTGAGTTATGTACATATATATGTTTATATATATATATATATATGATGTGAAATCTATATCTCCTACGAGCAAGAATAGTTGTATCGCAACTTCTTAAACGGCACATGTTACCGTGCCGAAACATCGGTATTTACCAAAGACGTGATCTAACCTAGAAGAGACACTCATTACAAATATATATATATATATATATGTAGTTATATTCTGGGAGAACCCGCGTCAAATAGTCCCGAGGAGGACTTTTTAACACTCCCCACGTATCGAGTTAATAACATTACTCATTCTCAAGATTTCGTCATCATTAGTGCAGCACGTTCTGACCGAGAGTCATACAATAGATTTCGATAATGTACACACCATGGCTAACCTAACTTAGAATAATTCCGTATATATAGCGAAGCAATGTAAATTTACAAACATAAAAATATCATGAACAGTAGAAACGACTTCATAAGAATTCCGTACATCTTAGATATAGCAGTCCACAAAAATGCACCCATCAAAAAATATATCATAATTTCAATTCACATTATTTATTAGGAGAACACATTCTTATTGTGAAGTTGTAATTATTCCGAATATAGGTCTGTGATATTTTAAATATGAATTAAATATATTAATTAGAAAGATATACATATTAAATCAATTTAATCGAAAAATATCTCTTTCCTAACCGGGGAAGAATCCAGGTTCAAATCCCGGTGGCGCAACAACAATATTTTTCGATAAAATTGATTTTATATGTATATCTTTTTAATTAATATATTTAATTCATATTCACATTATTTAAACCAAAGATATCAAAGTAATCATGGACTTTGTGCCTAACCGCGCTAGTACCAAGAGAGAATAGTTCAAGCTATCTCTGAATGAAAACGTGAAATGTTTCTAAGCCGACTAGTTCGTACAGTAAGATTTGATGGTTGACAGGGAGATGAGGGATGGGATATGACAAATAATTGGGTATTTTCTCTGATTAACATTTAGTGTTTACAAGTCATCATGTTTGTAAACAAGCAACTGAAATCAACTAAATATTACCTCACGTAGCGTTATCGCAGTAAATGTTGCCAACTCCGCGCGAAGGCTAATATGTTTCTGGAAATAGGGGTGGCTTTTTGTTATGTTTACATACTCGTGACAGGATTAATTTGGGAACATTTCGACTCATTTGTGAGATTAGAAATTTCTCATTTAATATACGAACATGGAATTACCGATAGACTAAAAGGTCTAACAACGATTATTCAAAATTATTTAGAATCAATTAGAAAGATTGATTAATCTAATGTGTTTTAAATATTAAAAAATTAAAAGTCTAAAATTGCAACTTTACAATAAAATGTGTTTATATTAAAATATATCGAGATAAATTCTTTGGTACAAAATACCATTATTTTTTAAGTAATTTTATACCATTTTTCTAAACTATGTTCAACAATTCAAATAAATTTGGTTTTTTCCTGGCTGTTCGTGTGTCTCGACGTTTCTGGCCAAATTTTGAAGGGTCCTGAAAATCTGCGAAAATGTGTGAACAATGCGAGATAATGAGACTTTAATTATTATGTTTTAAACTGCTCAATGTTTTGAATAGATGCCATTATTTTACAGAAAAATATAGGTATGTCAAAAAAACGTTACCATTGCATTATTTTAGATTTTTAAGTTGAATGCGTTTCGGAAGTCACCATGGGAGTGCACAAAAGAAAGAGGACAATATTATTTCAATTTGGAAAACAAGAAGCGGACTTTTAGAAATCGAGATGTCGTTTGACAAAATAAAGGTAATCTTACGACCACATGTGTTGTTATTCGTTACTTTCTGAACTGAACATACAGGCGTCACATATATTCGGCGTACTGGACCAAATTTTCATATTTTCGTATTTGATCCAATACATCAAAGAGTACACATTAATTAAAATCAAGTATTTTTAGCAAAAAACTGCTCAATTTATCAAAACACCGTCCCGTTATTTAATAAAATAAACAATCAACGTTTTGTTTTAGGTTAATAAGAAGGATTTTGGAGGAAAACATTCTGATCAACCCAAAAAAGGATTATCCAGAATGTATCCAGACAACTACGACCTATATCTCAAGCATATTTATACGAATAAATTAAAGAAAGCTATTGGGTGGTTTATGAATAGAAACAGGTGTTCAACGAGTTTAAAAAATCGACATTATTACATAGTGACCATAACATAAAATGTTGACTATCGATTTTCAATTGCGTAATTATAGTCTGTTTTCTGAAAAATGTTTCCTGTATCAAAATAAGTATTAAAATAATTTTTATGAAAATTTTGAAATATTTTGCAAAGATTCTAACGATGGCGCTTGCTCGATTATTAATTATTATCGAATTCTGACAAATATAATATTTTGTTCACCCATAAAATGCATCTGCTTTAAACTATTTATCTTGTCTATTTAAACTGTATTGTTTTTAATGTGAAGGATTGTAGCTCAACAACTAATAACGAAACATTGCTTAATCCATTGGGCCCAATTTGTTGCAGCTCTAAGGCGCCAGCCTTACCAAGGCTCCTAATTTCGAATCGTATTACCTATATTAATTTATGTTATTATATCTTTGACTGTATCAGTAACTGAAATATTACTTCACTTTATAAATGAAAAAGAATAAGTTGGTGTGTTAGTGTATCAACATTAGATTGTTTTATGAATATTTCCAGAAGAGGGCGGAACTACAATTGGCTCTCCAAGCGATATTCGTGTGTAGGATTCTTCTTCTTGTAGGAAGTTCATGCACGTACTCGCAAATATATATTGATCTAACTGCCTATGTACTGCATGTACCCATTCCAATTTCTTACTAATGTTTGCCTGTACGTGCGTGATTGAAGAATAATTCACTCTTATAAGTTTCATTCAGTTAATGGTGACTTAAACGATCGCTCCATATCAGAATATCAAGAGAACGATGTTTGTATACGAAATATGTACAATTGAAATACAATAAATAGATTTTCAAACACAAATAAAGAAAATCAGAATTAATTCCTTAAATAGCTAACCTATCGTATGTAAATCCCTAATATTCAAATTTCCGAATTTTCATCTGTAAAAAAATAGCTAATTTCAACAATAATATTACTAAGATACAAAATAGTAGGTATCAAAATATCAATCATGAATTGATAATGATATTGTTTTTGTGATCATCTCTAATATTTCTATAAGTTAGGTGAATCACTTAGAAAGATAAGCAGGAAAATCAATCTATCAAAAAAGAATATCGGATATTTTCTCTGTTTATCTTCCTATGTGATTCAACTATTTTGTTTTAATTATATTGTAATTATGTGATTTCATCAAAATGATCAAAAAATATATATATAACTAATATTTACTGTGATGTCTTTGGGATTACGATGATGTGTGTATGTCATCGAGCGAAAACCGCCTGTACTATGTGTGTATATGTGAAGAGTGGGCTTAAAAGATGACGCGCGCGGGAGCGCGGTCTCTTTCTCTGCCATTCGCATCTCCGTAAATACGTGTATATTATTGTATCATAACAGTATTCTTGTAATAAAGATTGTAATTGACACCTGACGTGTTTCATTACTGAACTACCGAGAATCGTATGTTGGGCAGCTAACATTAAGCAGTCGCAGATAACTCTAGTACTTAAAATTTACTAAAACATTATGTTAACCTGATGAATATTCTGATAAAATGTTTTAATTTAAAATAAAATGTTCTGAAATGAATATTTTAAAATAAAATTATTAGTGAGCGCAAAGCGCTGGAAACATCATTGATGTGGATGCATTACACGTCACGGATGTCCAACAGATGCAGCATTTTTTATGATCACAGCGAATGTACATAACATGTTAGTACCATTTTCACGTTAGAAAAAAATATAGAATGATAAAAACAGATTAGTATTATCTCACATCAGATAATATGCATAAAATTTGCTCACACAAAAGGAATCTATTTACAGTACAACTGTTTTGTAATTAATTATCAAATGATAAATAAGTTTTTTGTTTGTTTAGATTAGAACCCATGACATGACGAATTGGTTCGCGATATGGAATTAAAGGAATTGATGGAATGAACATGATGGTTCTACTCCTACTAGTACTGTTATGTACTTATAATATAAGATATTTTATAGATTAATTCATAAACTATTGTTTTATGCACGTCTTAATATTGAAAGGTGAAAGGTAAATATTTGCAACCGATATTTGTTATAGAAATGTATTTTCTACTATAGAATATTTAAGTTAAAAATTATATTGACAATTTGTGTTTTCTAATCAAATTTAAACTGTGTGTTTATTTTAAGTCAGTATTTACCAATTTTAACAAAATATAAAACACAGCTCAAAAATTTTTAGTAGAAAATCACAATTCATTTCTAGTTATAGGATGTAATGACGTTAAATAATTTAAATAACATTTTATCATTGGTCTTTAGTTAATGTTAAAAAAATCAATAAATATTTTACAATTATTTATTGATTTTTTTAACTAAACGTCATTATTGCAGATGTAGGTAATAAAAATGATATTGATACGAATTTAACTTTCAGCCCTCGATATAATTAGTATATTTTGTCGTTTTTCCGAAGTGATAGTACATTCGCACAATTTTGAACCCCTTTGAATATTTAGTACATATATGGTTGGTTATTTAAAAGGTATAAAATACTTAGTGGATGATTAAAATTCTAAACTTTTCTCTAGGAAGAGGAAATTGGAATGGTCGACACGGAAATATCTCGGAATGACACCGTGAAAGCGATCCTGAGAAGACTCCCTACCAGAGGATTTTCAAAAATAATGCAGGTGCTAGAGAGAAACTTGATGGAGTAAAAAAGGAAATATTTATTATGGGATAATTTCCGTTGCCGGGGGGAGAGTGTACTGATTGGTTTCCTTGTGAGATAGACAGCTTTTTTCTTTGATGAAACTTTAGCAACTGAGGTAGATTTTCATGGCATCAAGGTATACTTACATACGTCATCTAATATAAAAAAGTTTTAATCAATTAATTATATTGGAGAACACATTCTTATTGTGAAGTTGTAATTATTCAGAACATAGGTCTGTGATGTTTTAAATACTAATTTAATGTATTAATTATAAATATATACATATAAAATCAATTTTGTCGAAAAATATTGTTTTTGCGGTACCGAGATTCGAACGTGGATCTCTATTTCCAATCCGGGGAAGTACACTACCAATTGTGTTATAGCGCCAGTATTTTTCATGAAAAATTTTCGAACCTATATGTTACACTTTTTCAAATTAATACATCTGTCGTTCTATTAGTTGAAAACCGTCTACATTGTTTTTGATCAATACTGGTAAATGACTGCAGATGCCAGAATATTATTAAATTGGACACATGAACAATTATAAAGAGAACATCATTGTGAAGTGAATTCAAATAGACCAGTGATCCGAAAAACAATGTAGATGGCTTTCAAATAATGGAACGACCGATGTATTAATTTGAAAAAGTGTAAAATATAAGTTCGAAAATTTGTCATGAAAAGTACTGGCGCTATAACACAATTGGTAGTGTACTTTCCCGGATTGGAAATAGAGATCCAGGTTCGAATCCCGGTAGCGCAAAAACTATATTTTTTGACAAAATTGATTTTATATGTATATATTTATAATTAATACATTAAATTAGTATTTCAATTAATTATAATTTGAAAAAATATTTGTGATTCATAATTAAATTAATTATTTAATTTAATTTGTGAAACGTTATCAGTAAAATAATATAGAACTAAATAAATTATATTTTTAATTATAAATAAAAATGGAACTCCTTTATGAAGTTTATCTGGATGGATCTTTTAAATAGATTTTATCAATATTTTAGTGCAACAATAGATAGATATACTACACTAGACAAGTACATTTATTTTCATGCAGATGAAATAAAAATATGTCTGACAAAGATGTAAACGAGCATAATGCTTACCGAGAAAGTTTCTAAGACTACTTAGGAATTGTTGAAAATTTCAAGTTGACAGCAGCGATAGATTATTTTTTTCTATTTAAAAAAATAATCTATCGCTGCTGTCAACGTAAAATAAAGTGTTTTATATTTAAATATCGTTTCTATAAATTTTTCTGAGCTTTTCCTATTTTAAAAGAACTTGACTTCCCATTAATCGAAAATTATGCAAAACTTGGAAGTAATAACGATTTGGAAAATCAAACGTCGAGTAGCAGAAGTCATTCCGAGGTTTATCCAGAGCTGAGTAAAGCTTAGAGAGCTGCCTACTTTATTGCATGGAAAAATGGAGTCGATTGCGTTTTCGCTTTTATCAGGTAATCATTGAATTATTATGGAATAATTAATCTAATTAACAGAATTTATAACACAATTTTTATTTGTTGATTCTTTATTATTTGCTATTCTATTTATGTGTCAATGAATAAATAACGGTACATTTTTAAGAAAAATACGTCTTAAGAATGATGAAATTAAACACAGTATATTGGTAATGTTTCAATTTTGATAAGAAACTTACTATGAATATGATTATAAATAACATGGAAAAAAAATCTGAAATTCTTTGATGAGCTGGAAGTCAGAATAATCATAATCGAAATAAGTTCAGACTCTACGATAAAACCAGCGTGTTCAATATCATAAATGATTTAGTTACTACAATATAATAATCTGATTTGTGATGTTTTCAGTTTAAGTTTGATTAACTAAAACACACATAATTCATTATTAAAACCTAGCAATATAACAACATATTTGTTTACTGGTATATTTATTAGTGAAATTGTAGAAAATGCAACCCTTTCATGATATTTTAAAAATCAATTACATCAAATATTATTTTTCATCTGGAACTGAATAAATAATTGAAAGCATTAAATTCTTTACGGTTTTTTTGATTCTCTCAGATTTTGACACGATAGTGGTTTTACAAGGATCGATATTATGTTTATGAGAATGTTAGCAATTTTAAAACGTCTTGTAATATTACTTCACAATCAACAATTTATCTTTTTTCTATATTCTCATTTTTATGTATATTGTATTTTATTGTCAATGCACGGTTCATATTCACTGTAGTATTTAAAGACTACCGAAAGTA
Source organism: Eubasilissa splendida (assembly GCA_031772225.1). Classification (NCBI taxonomy): domain Eukaryota; kingdom Metazoa; phylum Arthropoda; class Insecta; order Trichoptera; family Phryganeidae; genus Eubasilissa; species Eubasilissa splendida. The sequence continues at coordinate 28,020,971 of CM062846.1, read as the reverse complement.
AAATTTCCTTCTGAAAATTTGTACAATTTTCTGAGGCCATCAATAAATGATTAAAAATTAAGAAAATTAATTATTTAAAAATACTTACCTACTTCATAAACAGGAAATAAATCTTCATTTCTTGATATTAGTTAAAAATATTATTGTATCTCCTTGGAAACCATTTCAAGGCTAGTTGGAAGGCCATTGGATGATAGTCGAGAAATAGGCCAATGAATTGGAATACAGCTTGACCTAATAAAGTTGGCGAATTGTAAATGATAGCCGTGGGTGCAACAAACTTTAAACGCATTAAATATTTTCTGTTTAGTCTGTTCACTTATCTTTATGAATGAGCATATCGTATAAGGTGTGTTTGTCTTTTAATAAAAATTAAAGTATTGAAATAATATTAAGATCTGGTTTTAACTTTTTCAGTTTGATATATTAACTTTCTGATCATTTCATACCACTTCAAGATGGCAAAAATAGTTGTCAATAAAACAACATTGACAAAACTTTGAAGCACGTTAGTATGTGATGTCCTTGAGATCATGTGTATGTGTGTGTGTATCAGCGCGCCAGCACCGCCGGTGCGAGATATATGTGGGTGTGTGTGTGGCGGGGTATAAAAGGATAACGTGCGCGGGGCACGGTCCTTCTTCGTTACCCTTTAGCTCCGAGATTAGTCGTGTACTTTGTATCAATAACTGTATTATTAGTTGTAATAAAGATTATAATTGTCACATAAGAGTTTTTCATGGACCACCAACAATCTACGAGGTATACAACTTGAGAAGTACTTCTTACGTAACAGTATACAACATAATTTTTGTCAAAGAAAGTGAAGTTATTGATGTAGACGTTCTTGTAGCAACGATAAATGTTTAATCACTGTTGGATCTGGTCTGATTCCACTTGCACCCGTTTGATGCAAATGAAGGAAGATACTTCTCCTTTGATCACAATATTCACAGGGTTGGTGTTCCGCACAGCTACAGGCCCGCGGGGCGAGATAATCGCGGCCCAAAGATAAGTTCCATGTGAAAGTCGATCTTTCCCGCTACACGGGAACATTTCGCCTGTCAATCCGCGCCACTGGAAACCGCCGAGTGGAGGGGGGACCGGGCCGCCGCGGGACTCCGCCCGCCGACAAGCGGCAGAATTATCGTTAAGTTTTTTGAAATAACTTAGTTTAGAAAAATGTTATAAGTATGTAATATTGTATAATAAAAAAAACGTGGAAGGAGCGATCGCCCGGAGATAATATTATGCACCTTAAAAATCACTTGGACAATGAAAATTGATTTTTTAAGTTTAAGGTGCAATAATTAATTTTCCGGGCCATCGCCCCAGGTGAGATCTATCAGGCATCACGAGGAGGATTAGGATCTGTAAAATAAAATACTCGCGATGTCTGAGAGATTAGAAAGAAAAAAGAAAGAGAAGAATTAGCGGAGAAAATAGAGTTCTGCCATCCCGGGCGAGACGACAAATAAAATGACCCGAGTTTTGGAGTCTGGCCGCCAGGGGGTGGCGGCGATGGACCGAATCGGGGTAGCGCGGGGACTGGCCACGCCACTCGATTGGATCCCAGCCTCACGGGGGGCCTTACGCTCCCAAAGATATTTTTGTTAAACAAATAATGGTTCAGCGGCTGCAAAAAACATTTCATTCCGTTTTCATCTCGCTCCGCTGGACTCTTCAAAGAAAAATTGTGTTCTTATTTATCTCTGTCTGTCTATAGTTAAATAAATAAATTTTTAATTATAAGAATAACCATAAGAAAATAATAAACATTCAAATACCAACCATTAAATCTCTTTCTTATCCATTTTAACTACACCCCCACCCCCACCTCCGTTAACTCCAAATACACCCGTAATTACTGTCTGAAAATGTTTTTAACTTAAGTTGAATTATATTATTGGTAATGGGAAGATGTTTCCGAAAACGTTCTAACGTTGAATACAATAAAATATAGTGGAATAAAACAGTGTTTTAACTCAATTTACAAAATACAATTATAATGTTTTTAAAATTTCAAAAGCGGTTGGATATATCACACGGATCTCAGGAACTTGCCCGAGGGTTAATTGAACGACTATTTCATCACCTCAAAAAATCCATGATATTAAGACCATTATATAAACAATAAATATATTAGAAAAATAAACTTTATAATTAAGTATTATGCTACCGAATGTTAATGTGGATTAATTTAATAAAAATAATGATTATAACAATATTAGTCTATAAGATAGTTCTTTAATATACCTACTTTATACTTTCCATCTGTGAATGATGATCTGATAATTCAAACGAGACTAATGACCCATTTTTATCTAATTGTTAGTACAAGGTAATAATTTATTTTTATTATCTAATCTCATTACATTTAATGTTTAATTATCGTATATTTTACATCACATGCGTTGTAATAAATAGTTTTCTATAAATATACTCCTTTCCAACGTTATATTTTTTGTAATACGTACAAAAGTACGAGTGCTGATAATCATTTTCATTATTGTGTAATTTCAAAAAGATTATATACGTAAAGACAATTCAGTTTTCCTCAGTTAAGCGCTCTTGAATTAAAGACCGTGGCGTGGAAAATTACAAGAACATGAACGTAATTACTTATTACGTTCTGTACAAACTTTTAAACCGTGAATCTGCAAATCTAACAATTCATAAATATTTCAAGTCATAATCAAAAATTTCTTATCAACTTTCCAATATTGAATGTGTATATAATATATTTAGTTACCAGTCTACAATCTCAAAAAAATTTGGTTAATTTTTAAAACGTCACCAAGTAATGAAAAATTGATGTCGCGAAAGGATATACAATAATTGTGATCAGCAGGAATAACAGTGCTGAATATTTCGGTTCATCATTCGTGTTCAAGTTGATACCATACTCAATTTGGTTTAACAGTGAGGAAATATAATAAAGTGAGACAGCAGAATGAACCAAGAAAATTACTTACTTGAGATACTTAATTTTTCAACAAATTTATTGCGAGATTAAAAGTTAATAAAGTTAGAGTGAACAGTATCGTAATGGTGGGGCTCGGCACCATGTCGCCATGTATCACCGTATATGAAATACAGATAGGGTGTGCAGGAACTTCTCAGCAATATACTTACTCACCAGATCCACGGTTGGCTAATTCGTACTAATACCTGAACTCATAGCAGCATCACTTGAAACGTGAAGCAGCTTAAATGGCCTAACTGTTGTACACCATTTAAACTTCAAACCAGACTGGAAATGGGGATGGTGGTCATACTGATATGCACCAACTAACTGTATGAAAGGGAATGATAGAGTAGCAAGCCAAATGTAGGCTTGGTAAATTATAGAGTTCGAATACGAATATTTGACTGGAGTCTACTATAATTTTTTAGAGTTTTTATTTTGACGTCTAATGTAGGCGTTCAGTATTCATACACGTCAATTGTGAACTAACGTTTATTTCACACTTTCATTTTATTTTTCATCAATCTATTTTTCCGTCTTCCCCTCCTTAATATGGGTATGTTCGATTCAATAGAGACACAGGTAGATTAAATAAATATATTCTCATAAATTTCGCGTGAACTTATATGCTTATTTATAATTTTATATTAGATGTGTACGCGTTCTGTGTTACGTTTAATTTATTTATAATTTTAGTCAACTATTTTTTATACTCAGGTTTTTATATAATGAAAATAAATTCTATTATTATTGTAGTACACAGCTGCATAATGTAGAGACATGAATTAAGGCAAATTATTTGTTTCAATATTTTCAATCTGGCGTCACCCGCGTGATTATTACCACTTACGCAATCAAATAGCTTCGTGACTTTTAAAAAATATATGATGACTCGATTAGAACAAAAATTTAAACGCTGACAATATAATATGCATTAATGTAAAAAATACGTCTTGTTTACACAAAGCTGTAATTTTCGAAGAGTGAATACTTTTACTGTTGCACAAATGTGTCATAATCTATCGGATTTATATTTCTATTAAGAATGTGTGTAGAATGCTTCTCGTCCCGCAACTAATGTTCCAAACCCCTCTCCTATATACACACTTTTTTTCATGTCTATTCATTTACTGGTTTGTGTTGTAGTATATTATAAGAATGTCGGCGCACACTATTCAACACAACGGAGTAGAATGTTTCGTCACTAAAATTATTTGAAGGAGTTAGTATAATATATTAAAGTTAATTGTGGTGACAAATGCATGCACAAGATAAAAGATAAACGTAGCTCGGCTATAAATTGCGACTCCGCTATGAGACGATCAGTCCGAAGCTAACACGTGAATCGGTATGTAAATGTTTACTAACCTTTTCTATATAAAGTAAAGTAGATATTCCAAACGGAATAATACAAATTTTAAATAGTGAAATAATAATAAAAAAAAAACAATTTATATAAATGTGCGAAATATGGTGATAATTTTTTTTTTCCAAAACATTAGTGCGAGCACGTAATACCAAGCATATTTTAACATAATTATTTTATTTATATATGTATTTTAACACGATTTTAATTGTATGTTTGCTTGGCTGCAGAATAATATATTAATTTAATTTTAAAGAAAGTATTTCTATTCATTCGATTTTAAATATACTCAATCTATTGAACAATCTAAATTTAATAAAATTTTACAAATATGTCATATTATTAAATGTCATCATTATCTTCATCCCGTATCCTAGAAGGGTCGGCGGCCCAAAGATTCGACAAGGCACTTCCATTATCCATTCTCTTCCCAATATACTTTTTAGACCCACCGGCCACCTTCCCTCCGAAAGTGCTAAGAATAAACTTCTTGATAGTCTTTCTTTTGATATTTGGAATATATGACCCAGTCACCTTAATTACGATATTTAAAATTATAATTTGTAAAAATAAAATAAATTTTCTTTGCGTTTATTCTACCATTGATCCTTAAATATCAAACATATGCCTTGAAAAAAAAAGTTTGTTTTATATTATTCAAGTTGATCTACATTATTTTAAAATAAAATCTATATACGTACAAACATTTTTTTCTAGGTAATTTAATTTTTAAAAAAATATATTTTTTTAATAAATAAATGTCGAAATAAACCAAAAAGGTTACATCAAATGGTTACAAAGTATATTAATGTTTATGATTTTTGAAAACAAAACCGTGGAAAAAATATGTTGGTATTAATGAATTATAATTTAATTTGATAAGTGATGAATGTTAAGAAAGGTGCCAAGATACAAGGCACACATATATTGTACATCACGCCATTACAATGGTCTTGTTTATATTTTGTGGTGTATATATTAATGACGGGATTTACCCAACCTCTCTCAACTTTTTGAACACGTCATTCACACTCACCTTACACACCACAGACATCTTATATTTGGTTGACCGACACAATCACGTATGATGTGCGCAGTGATATTATTTAATTATTAAGAACACATTCTTATTGCGAAGTTGTAATTATTAAGAACATAGGTCTGTGATATTTTAAATATTAATCAATCAATTTTATTTAAAAATATTGTTGTTGCACTACCGGGATTCGAACCTGGATCTCTTTTCCAATTCAAAGAAGATGCATTACGAACCCATATGTTACACTTTTTCAAATTAAAACATCTGTCGTTCCATTATTTGAAAGCCATCTACATTATTATTAATTATCTATATCTACAATATATGATATCTATAGTATCCTTAATAATATATAAGTGTATCAATGTGTACAAAATTTAATAAAAATAAATTGTTAATTCAGGCGTCTGCTATCGTTTTACTCAAAAGTATTTGAGATTCCGTAAAAATGCAAGCCCGCGGCGGATTTCACTCACAAAAAATGATGTGCGTGTAGTAAAATTTTGATGGGTTATCTATTATGAAATCCTATCAAATAATAAATCGGTTATATCGAATGATTAATAGTAACAATTGGAGGAAATCGAAGGCGAAATCGTGTAGAACTGTTGTCAATTGTAGAGAACTTCAAAAACTGCGTTTCTTCGTTTTATATTTCTAAGCATAAAAGTTATTATCATAATGGCAATAAAATTTTATCAACAAGATGGCAAATTGCGTTAGATTTAGATGAAGATTATATTATTGATTAAAATTTTGTTATTTTTCCTTTGCATCTGATAAGCCGCATAAAAAACATCACGTATTATTAATGGTATTATGTACCAAAACTATCTGAATTATTATTCTTATCAGTCTGAGCGAGTATTTCAATATTCAGCTTTCTTTCATGCTTCCATTTCTATGTGTTGCATCTTTATATGATATTTATGCTGTGTCGGTATAAAAACGTGCCATTGCTAATCGCTATTCACGATATACTTGAAAGGTGTGCAGTTCAGACAATGATTTACATATCAATTACAGGACTGACGAAATATTAATAATATTCATATTATCTTTATTTTACTATATTTATTATACAATAATTTATTGTTCACAAGTAATATACTATCTACATTGGCATAGACCTTGCATAGGGATGGCTATACGTACATCCGTACTGTTCATGCTCCTACGTGGAATATTTCACTTTGATCATTTTTGGCGGCATTTTGATTTTCTCAGTAAAATAAATTTACGCCGTGTTTTGTTTATTATTGTGTTAATTTCTTCCCTTTGCAAGTGTTTCAATATTAGATGTGTGTATGAGATTCAACATAGAATATGTTATGTCAGAGGCTCTCTTAGAATGTTAAAAATAGAAAATTCGAATTAGCGTTTGTAAATTTCGAAACATTTTTAGGAAGTGTGCGGGTAGACTGTAAAATATGAGGACGATGTTACAGGTATTTTGTAATTTTGTAAATAACAACGGCGAAGAAATATAAAGGAAAAAATATATTCTATGCTGAAGTTATATGATCTAAGATATACAATATATACTCATATATATGTATATTAATATTCGTGAAATAAATATTAAACTAATAGAGATGAGTACACGGAATACGTGTATCAATAATATTCAAACTTTACAAAAATGCTCTAAAGGCTCGAACCTCTGACCACTATGATCATTAGGCGAGTGTTTTAACCACTGTACAGACAAGCTGGTCATACTTTTATTTCATTATAGATAATTATATTTCAGCAATTTAGTGAAATTTATAATAAGGATAAGATACCGTTTTAAATAAGAAGTAAAACATTAATTTTGATTAAATACAATTTTAATACTTTTTTCAGCCGCGTTCAAAAATGGCGACGAGATTGTTCCTATTGGCGGTTATCAGCTTGGCGGGCCACCGATGTTCAGGATCCATATTCAACCCTCGGGAGAGTCGTGTCGGAGAGTTGGCAGAGCTGGACTGGTGGGAGAAGACTGTGTTCTACCAAATATATCCAAAGTCTTTTATGGACAGCGATGGTGATGGAATTGGAGATCTGCAAGGTATTTATAATATTTCGGTGTAGTTTTATACTTAAAATATCGGACAGCTGATGGACGTTGTGTCATAAGGAAGATAAGACAAGTGATTAGAATAGATTAGTGAATAGATTTCTCAATAATAGTGGCGTGCAGTAGGTATAAATTTAGGTTATGCTGTACTTTCGTTTAACCAATGTCTTTAGACAAAATGAATTTGTCGCTTAAACGACCCTACAATGTATTTATTTGTAATTTTAGAGTACTATTAATAGTGTTTTTAAAGTTTAAGTTTTAACGTAAAATAATACCTTCTTACCCATATAAAAATGTATGGACGTTTTTTAGAACACTTTTTAGGACAACGTGATTAATTTATTGTTTGAAAAGCCTTCACGTAATAACTAAAGAAAATAATTATTTCTATTAAAGGTTAATGTAGGAAATAGTTCTGCCAATTGCTTTTTGTTTTTCACAAATCAAAAACCAATCCATGCACAAAATTTAAAAAACAATCATGAAATCAACACGTTAAAATCAGTAAGATAGTAAAATTCGCAAATTAGTAAATGAGGAAGTTGACACTTTAATGATTTGCACTCAGTTGTAAGCCTTTCTAATGTTATTCTGTTAAAAAACAGCATAGGTAACAACTCCATACAAAACGGATCAACCGAAAGGAATTTTCAATTCAGTAAATAGCCAATTATATGACTTGAGTAATTAAGTAGCTTAAAGACAGAACAGAGTAATGTGAATAGCTCGATGCGGCGAATACACAAGAGTGCTACGGGTACAGTGATGAGTTGTTGTGGTAGTTTTTAGAACTAAGCAATTAAAGTCTCTACTGGTACACAGATGGCGTTAATTGTAAAATAATGTTTCCGTTTATGTTAATCTAGTTATTTAATTTATATTTATTTCCCACAATTTTTAGTAATGCACAGCTTTTATGCTTGTGTGCACTGCATGCCCCTGCTCAATGGTATGGTGGTAACATGAATGGATGTCGCAGTGCCGATCATAATTAGAAGTATTGAAACATTCTCCACATAATGGTTTTATAAACAATATAATTATAATGCTAATATTGTAAATAATAAAAAAAACACTTTGTTTAAAACCATTATTTATTGATAGATTAACAACTATTCTAAATTCATTAATTATTTTTGGAAACAAACCATTCTTTTGATATTAACAAGGATTTAGAAATTTTACAAACAAATAATTTCAGAAATAAGAAAGAAATATTAATAGCAAATTAAATATTATAAATAAGCAAATCCTTTTTGAAATTAGAGTCATTTTAAATTTGTTTTCAAAGTAGTTCCTAATTAGTTACCCACCACTTTCATAGATTTGTTTTTATCTTTGTTTGTATTTTTAATTTTAGTATACATTGTTTCCTGAAGAAGATACCGAAACATTAATGTATCAATAAATAATGGTATGTCATACGTACCTTTAGATTTATTTCGTGTTCCGCGCTACAGACATTGTTAACGTGAGCAGTCCAAACGTCGTGCACGTAACATAACAATGCATAGCGCGCTTGTACTGCTATCGCCAACGGTACTCGTCACCAGCGCGGTATACGGAAAACCTCTACTGGTTTTATAACAAAATGTGATATTTCGAAATTTATTCAAAAAATGCTTTTATGACGTCATTCATCGATTCAAGTTCAAGTTGGAATGGTAATAAAATAGTAAAAATGGCAAACGCCGAAATTTCTTCCAAAGTAATATTACCGTTGTTACTTGTCACATCCCGTTCTTCCACTTTAGTGTAATATTTTTCAGGAATAATTAGCAAACTGGATCACCTCAAGGACGCGGGAATCGGGGCCACATGGTTGTCGCCAATTTTTAAATCTCCTCAAATGGATGGTGGATACGACATTGAAGATTTTTACGATATCGATCCTATGTTCGGCAGCCTGTCTGACTTTGAAGAGCTCGTAAAAAAAAGTGATGCACTAGGTAAGTGATCAATCAACTTGCAGTCAATGGATGTTGGATATAAAACGTGCTTTACTTTGAATATAGGTAAAACGTAAAATTCGTAACAAGAAATATTATATAAAATATAAAAATCCAGTCTAGTATACTCCGTTACGAAAATAAAAGCAACAATATTTATAAAGGTGAATATCATCATAAATCAGTAAGTAGGTAAATCTAATCATGCAAGTACAAAAAAAAATCACAGTCTTACGTAATATCGTAATCAAATGTCAAATTCACGTACAATAGGATAAGAAGTGTATAATTTTAATGGCCGTCAAACGTGTCAAACAGTGGGAAGTTAAATAAGTGTGCAAAATATCACAATTACATTAGATTAAACCTTAGTTTAAAATGTTACCAAATTCCACTTAAAAAATATTGTATTTTTATACGAATCAAAGAGTTATAACATAAACATTTGACTGGTTTTAAACATATGTTACATTATGATCTAACATAATATAATCAAATATTTTCGAGACGTGTTACAGTATAATCTAACACGATATAAAAAAGAATTCTGATACTTATTTTGTTGAACTGATATAATGTTGAACATGATATAGGAAAAAAAGATAATAATTGAATTTCACAAAATGTATAAGACGTATTGAGCGTCAAAAATATTTATTAACCTTTATTTAAAAATGTTTTTTTACAAGGTACAATCAACCGAAAGCAGCATAAAAAAAACAATTATAAATACATCATTTGATATCAAAGTTTTTTTTATGAGATTTACATAGTAGTATTCTACGAAATTGAATTTTTTCGGGATTTCAAATTGTTTTTATGTTATGTGTATAAAAATACATAATATTATTATTAACTCTTAAATCGCGAAAGTTAATTAAGTATTATACACAATCAAACTAGGTAACTGACACAAAAAGAACAAGAATTATGACTACCATTTTGTTTGGAGCAATTGATGGCGTGTATGTGTGCTACGCATATAGAAATGAATCATTTTCTTCATCGAACAGAATTTTTTATTTATTTTACAGTAATACATTTATAAATTTGTTGAAATCAATAATTTTTTTATGTGACATAAACAACATTGAGAAAATATATATCGTTTAGCTACACAAACACATGTTTATGTGCAAAATAAACATTAACGTCTTATAATAAGGAATATAATGAAGTTAATAGGGCTTCATTACATTGAATGATGAAAATGGAAGTACACAATAATTGTAATTAAATCCAATTAATCTTACTTACTGCATATTTTCAAATATTGTTTTTTAAGTAACAAGTCTCAAAATGTAAGTCTCAAATAATATGTAAAATGTAAGTCTTGAATACTGTTTTATGTTAAATATTAATTAAATATGTGTATCTTTCTAATTAATATATTTAATCAATACTTAAAATACCATTATCATATATTCTAAATAATTACAACTTCACAATTAGAATGTGTTCTCCTAATTATGTTTTATGTATTACAGGAATCAAAATCATCATGGATTTTGTACCAAATCATTCCAGCGATCGTAATCAATGGTTTTTAGATTCCGTGGACAGGACAAATGGCCGAGACGATTGGTACATTTGGGAGGACCCCGTTTGGCAGGACCCCCTGAACCACACTCACAAACCGCCGAATAACTGGGTAAATTACCAACAAAATAATACAAATATTTTTCTATTCTTGAGAAAATTTAATGTGCAAAAATTATAATTATTCAATGTCGGACCCAAACGAAACAAATTTTAGATTAATTTAATTCAGATAGGTCCTTTCAGAGCTCACGTTAGATACGGGTCCAAAAGGCCATATAATACATTTGGTTCAGCGTTAATCATCTGCGTTAATTTGGATAAATGAGTCTTAAAATCTTCTACAGCAAGATATGAAATTTAAAAATATAAATAATAATTTCTCACAGAAATTATGGAAACACTTATATTTTGATGTGATACAGTAATACTTCGCGGGATGTCGGGTTAGGGTAACCAAAATATCAACGAATAGCGAAAATATAAATGTCTATATATTATGTCTATGTATATAAATGCCAAAAATACATTTTTTTTCAACTACAGTGTGAATATTAAAAGATAAAAAAGACCATTATATTCTTATTATTAATTGGATAAAACCGTGTAGTACTTAATATTCTTATATCTAATAAACATTGCATACCTACCTACCTCAGAACTTACTTAGCGTCACGTCATTTCCCCGTGGGGGTAGGCAGAGGGGATAGAGTGCCACACTCTTCAGTTCTGATACACAATTGTCGCCTCATTCTTATTTATACATCTTCTCGTACAACCTCACCGATTGTTAAGGCTTCTAACAGAACCATTCTACATTATCTGATTTAACTGGTCGCGCCAAGTTTTCCACGGACGTCCTCTATTTTTGGTGCCATCAACTCTTGCGTCATATATCTTTCTTACCATTCTCTCCTCATTTATACGTTCCATATGACCAAACCACCTAAGTGATCCTTTCTTAATCTTACTCACTAAACAAACATCAGCTTTACATTCTTTCCTTACTTCTTCATTCTTTACTCTGTCATGAATAGATTTGTTACATATATGCCTAAGTGATCTAATTTACACTGCGTTCAGTCGACTTTCATTCCTCTTCTGCCAGCTCCAGGCCTCACTTCCATACATTAGTGTCAGTACCAGGACTTCATTGTGCACCGCTAGTCTTGCCTCGGTTGACAAATTCCCGTTAGATATAATTCCATTCAATGCGCCGTTCACTTTATTTCTTGCAGTTACCCTCCTTTTGATATCATTCTCAGCCTTTCCGTTTCTATCAAACAAACTTCCCAAATACTCAAACTCATCTACTTGTTCCAAACATTCATTACCTACAAGTATTTTGCATGGTGTCTTGCTTTCCTCCTTCTCGAATACCATCACTTTCGACTTGTTAACATTCATCATGAGGTTGCTTTCCTTGCATCCATCGTGCATTCTACTCACTAGACTCTGTAGTTCTTATTTTTATTTTTTATCTTTGTTTTATTAACCACTAAAATGAGTTTAAATACATCTACCGGTTTCGAAAAATACCATTTTCTTCTTCATCATCATCTTCCGTCATCACTCAAGAAAAGATTTGATCCATGCATCCTCTTCCACCCATAAAGGCCCCTTGCACGTCCCATACTTTTTCTTTTGTCACCGTTCTTGCTCTTTCTATTAAAATTCTTCCATATAGTTTAACAACATAGCTCAGTAGACTAATAGCCCTATAGTTACCACATTCCAATTTCAACCCTTTGCCTTTGTAAAGAGGTATAATGACTGCCCTCCTCCAATCTAACGGGGTGTGGCTCTCTTCCAAACATTGATTGAAGAGTGTATGAAGCACAAGACAACTAACGGGCCACCAGCCTTGATTATACTCTGCAGCAACGTTATCATACCCCACAGCCTTACCATTCTTCATATGTTTTATTGCACACTTTATTTCTTCCATACTTATTGCATTTATATCATTTTCCTCATTCATACTTACCCCAGAGAGCCTCTTAGGTGCTTCCTTATTTCCATTTTCTACACTCTCATACGTTTCCTGGAAATATTTCATCCATCTATCTTTTATTTCATCCTCATTCGTTAATATCTCTCCATTTACTGACTTAATAGCTTTCAAACCACTGCTTTTAGCACCACATTGGGATTTTTTGACCGCCTTCCAAAAAAAATTTATATTATCCTGAAAATTCTTTGTCGTTTTCACCCTTTCCTCTCTTTTCAGCCACTATTTCCTTTTTTTCACACCAGATTTAACTTTTTCTTTACAGGCATTGTACAGGTCTTTTGCTCTCGTGTATTCATCCCTATTTACTGTTAACAGAGAGCCACAGGTTTCACAGGTATCAGGTTATCTCAGGTTTCACCTCAGAACAGGTGTATTTATATCTACCTAGTGAGGTAGGCAGTGGCTAATAGCCTTGCAAACATTACTAAATTCGCTATATATATTTTACTGATACATTTAATATGTATGTGTATAAAAGAATGAAGAAGCTATAAAAATATTATTTTACCAATTAACGCCTTTAAAAATCTTTAATAACGATTTATCGGCGTTGAACTGAACTAAAAAAATACAATTCCATTATGCATTGTGGCCCAACGCTTTTTTTAGACTTTGCATTTGGGCCCAGTTTTTTAATTACACCATTTTGTTTTTTGAAGTATTCCTTAATAATTTTGCCAACGACGGATTTAATAAATTTTTCTTCTAAATACTAATTAAATGTATTAATTAGAAAGATATATATATAAAATCAATTTGATTGAAAAATATTATTGTCGCTAACGGCATTCAAACCTGGATCTCTTCCAATCCGGGAAACGTGCATTAATCGATGAATACATCTATCGTTCTATTATTTGAAAGCCATGTACTATATTTTTACGGAATCTCAAATACCTTAGAATCCGGTAGATCCAAGTTTGAATCCCGGTAGCAAAAATAATATTTTTCAATAAAATTGATTTTATATTAATATATTTTTAATTAATACATTTAATTAGTATTTAAAAAATCACAGACCGTCTGTTCTGAATAATTACAACTTCACAATAATAATGTGTTCTCATTAATAATTCTTCGTCTGTTCTTTGATTATTTCCATCAAGTATGGCACTGAAATATTTTTTTTTTCTAGACAAATAATTACACTCAATCGAACTGAAGAATGGCGAGATCATAAAGCTCAAGTTTTATCGATTTATTTAATGATGTCAAACTCTTGGATTAATTTGATTCGTAAGAAGATTCTGAAAATAGCCCTCGAATATTGCGAAGTTGCCTATACTCGAATATGATACTCATCTCAACTAATACTCTCGCATCGTAAATATTTTTATTACATTTAATGAATTTAAGGTTAACGACGTTAATGTTACTCGTGTAAGAAAATTCGGTAGCTACTGAAGTAACAACTTTTTCGAATGTTGTAAATGCCAATTCAAATTTTGGAACTTGAAACATTTCGGACATAATTAAGTCATTCGTGTCCTTCGTTATTTCTCACCATGAGGAATATTTCAATCAGTAAAGCATATTGTTAGTTTATAACAAAACATAATCAATACGTATATACTATTGTTATAATGGATTTATTATACTAATATTTGAACAACATTACACAGATATAAAAAAAAAAAGATTTCTCAAGTTTAAAACTAGAGTATAGTATTCAATAGTATATTATTTTTATTTAGATAAATAAATAAATAATTTTAATGAAAACATATTTTTTTATGAAGTAGTTGTATTGTCAGAACATAAACGGTGTTTTTTTTAGAGATATAGAACTTTAAAATGAAATAAAACACATCAGAATCGAGGTAATGGCATATAATTTTCGATAACTTTTTGGAGCAGCTATTATCGGCAATAACGCGACGAATGTTGGCTTCCAAGTCGTCTATCGTCTCTGGTTTATCGGCGTAGACTAGCCAAACTTCACATATACAGAAATAATCCAAAGATGTTAAATCTACAAGTCCATTACGCGAAATTATGCGTTCATCGAATATTTTCTTCAATAAATTGATGGTGGCGCGCGGTGTGTGGCATATTGTGACGACTTATTGAAACCACAGTTTTTCCACATTAATGCCATTCAATTGGAGAACGAAAAAGTCAGTAATCATGGTAAAATTCTGGCTGGTATCATTTTCGAGAAAACAACAGCATTTTCGGTGCGCACCGTACGATATCTCTGCGAATGCGTATTTTCAATTACGAGTGCGAAATACGATCCATAGTTATTAGAATTACTTGCTCGAATATACGTTTATGTCGACCGTAAAATGGACGTAGCTTACGGTAAGTTTCGCGAACTGAATCACAATTTTCGAAATAAATTTGCACAATTTGCAAGCGTTGTTCTGGAGTTAGTTCATGGTAGAATGGCAAACCAAACTGAGTACAAATCAGCTATCAGCTATCAAATTGGATGTCGCTGAGAAAAGTGTTGAATTCTAAAAACAAACCTCTAAAAAAAACACCTTTAGTTTTGTGAAATTTTAATACAAATTAAATGAATCAATCACTTTCGGTAGCAAACAAATATTTTTTTGATGGATATTATTTTTTGTACATCTTTCTAATTGATTCATTTAATTTTGTGTTAAATAATTAATTATGTAAAAGTTATTGAAAAATAATACTCTCACAAAATATAATTAGTACTTAAAAAAAATAAAACCACTTTTCTCTATACGGGTCAGTTGAACAATTACGCTTATTTTGTGACCTCTTTGGGTGAAATATAAAACAAAGTTTTTTAGTTAATAGTAACGCTTATGGTGCTACTTTTATATTTCAGGTAAGCGTTTTTAGAAAATCTGCATGGGAATTTGTCCCGAAACGCAACCAGTATTACCTTCACCAGTTTGCCGTACAGCAGCCAGACCTTAACTACAGAAATCCTGCAGTTGTCGATGAAATGAAGGTACAACATTTACCCTTTTCGTACTTCAGTGATACCATGACCAAAGAAAGCGACTGTCAAAACCATTTGCGAATTGTAACTATAATAAATTTCTCGGATAGAATAAAAATAAAATAAAATAAAATACATTTTTGTATAAAAAACACACTGTAAATTAATAATAATTCAGAAAAGTAGAATAAGTAGTGGGAGAATATCAAATACACTTTTCTATTTATATCTTTATTTGTTATTTTTTTAAAAACAAATTGTAGACATAGGGATTAAATGAATACAATATTTCTATGAATCTAAACTTAAAATAGTTGAATATTTATTTTCTATACAGAATACAAAAATAGCACTACTCTTTTCTGAAATTAAAAATTTAAAAAAAGGGTTAAAAATTTAGCATTTTACTAGAATAATATCAAAATCAAAGTTGAATTGGAATAAATCACAATTGCAAACCCCCAGGGCAGGCAACGTTTGAAATTTTGGCGTACCTATTTTTAAACATTTCTTCGCATAAAACATTGTGCCCGTCTTAACAAAACTAAACATAATCGTTTCGTTAAAAATAACATTAAATATATATTAAAATTAAACATTAAAATAATATATGTGACATATATTTTTTAGTTCTTACAAGAAAAAGCATCTCGTTCATATTTTCAAGTTATATCTATCGCACGTACAGTACCATTTGATAGAACCTCAGGACTAGTAGTATTATCAATGTGTCTCACATTCCTGCATAATTTTGTTTCACCTTTCTACAACCTGTATACGTCCGAATTCATTAAAATTCAGTCAGGATTCAATTATTGATCAAATAAATTAAACACTGACCGATGTTTGTATTAATTCAAAAGTGATTAATTTTAATACAAAAATCCATTTATTTTCAGAAAGTGTTGAGATTTTGGCTGGAAAAGGGCATTGGAGGCTTCCGAATCGATGCAATTAACCACATGTTTGAAGTTGACAAAGATTTACCCGAATACGGGGGTTCATTTCCCGACGAACCATTAACGGGCTATCCGGGCCAAGGTTCAGATGACTACGGATATGTCGATCACATCTTCACTAAGGATCAAATTGAGACATATTGGATGGTTTATGAATGGCGGAAAATATTTGACGAGTTCAGTACAAAATTCACAAGGTGAATATTGTTCATTGACTTTTTAAGTAACATTAAACTTATTAAATAAAATGTTGACAGTAAATATTTTATTTAGGTGTTAAAATTGATACCGTTACTGTATTTATTCAAGATCGTAGTAGATCGAGGTTCCGTCAGGAACTCCGATCTGCTCAAGCGTGGCAGAAATCTGGAATTGTTTAGGGCCTTTGTTCGAGTATTGGTCTCCAGATGGGAGATCCTCCGGAGAACTGCTAAGTAGCTTCATCATTATTATTTTGTTTTTTTTTTCTACCTTCTGCCCAAATATGATCTGCGATGTACTGTTCTTGAAGGTTAAATCTGCCGGCAGTGATGCGTGGAGGGAGAGTCTCTTATATGTTTTTCTTTTGTGCCGTCTCGTTTCCCGGTAAGGAGTGCCTCCTCACTTCCCCTCTGCTCAACGGCCTTGATAATTGTATTATTTTATATTATCTTTTTGTTATGTATTGTAAATATTATTTATTTATTTACTAATAAAGTGAGTCAACCGGGGATGATCTTGATTTGGAAGCTGTGCGATATCGCCCTGTCAATATGCGAGATGCTATCGAACAGCTACTTAGTAGCGTTAAAAAATGCCAACCAGGCGGCGAATGAGTAGGACTGAGACCTACATGCGGTGCAATAAGGTCAAGGCTCCTAGAGCATGTAAGCGGTGGGTCTACCCTCTTTGTTGTTTTTGTATTTATTAAAGTGATACTACGAAATATTATAGAGAAAAGGTTAGTTCTTAATTTATGTTGATACAAAAAGCGGTTTTTATTTTTATCGAATAGAAATTAGAAGGAAAACGAGATTTTTCTAATAAGTCTAGAAAGACTATTATAGTATATTTATATTATGTATGTATAAGTACGATTTGTGGAACTTCCCAAAAATACTAGCAAATCAAGATAAATAATGAATTTAATGTTATTAATATAATTAAATATATATTATTTAGTTGTATTTTTACATATAGTATATATTGTTAAGTTTCTACTAAATTGCATATTTATATATATTATGTTGTTTTTGTAATGTAAATAATTTTTCTTTTATTAACAATAGACAATTAAACATTTACAGAGTGATGATGACAGAGGCGTATACGGACTTAAAGAAAACGATGTTGTTTTATGGAAATGAAACGAGTAATGGATCCCATATGCCATTCAATTTTGGACTTATTAATGAGGCTAATGAGTATTCCACAGCCCAGGATATCAAATTCGCAACTGACAGGTGGCTCACCTACATGCCGCTAGGAAAGACGGCAAACTGGGTGGTAGGTTTTTTAGGGTTTTGAAAATGTCAACCCTCTAAACATAATGGAAAAATGCTCATGTCCTGAGATGTAAGATGGCGTTGTACGTTTTTACTTTGGAATTTTGATTGGGGTCTGGCAACATCTTACAGCAAAATTTTAAGACTTATATAATTAAAAATGTTTCTATGATTCTGTTTAAGTACCGTTTTTATATTATTTTTTAATGTTTTTCTTTAAGATTGGTAATCATGACCAGTCGAGAGTAGCCACACGATACGGTTCTGAGAGAATCGATGGACTGAACATGCTGCTAACGTTATTGCCCGGAGCAGCTGTCACATACTATGTAAGAATTTTAATATAAAAATACAATACATATGTTAAATATGAATTAAATATATAAATTAGAAAGATATACATATAAAATCAATTTTATCGAAAAATATTATTGTTGCGCCACCGGGATTCGAACCTGGGAAGGTGCATTATCCAACTATGCTACAGCGACGATATTTTTAGCGACAAATTTTCAAACCTATATGTTACCTTTTTGATATTAATATATTTAATCGTTGCATTATTTGAAAGAGCCATCTGACTTATTTTTACGGAATCTCAAATATCTTTGAGTAATCTGATAGCAGACGCCAGAATTATCAATTCATTTTTGTTACATTTTGGACACATTGATACAACTTTATTATTGTAATTATTCAAAACATAGGTAGGCTGAATAATTACGACTTCACAATAAGAATGTGTTCTCCTAACAAAATATTTTAATATTAATATATGCATACGACAGATATAATCTATTTAGCGGGTATTTATCAAAACAACAATATTTACTCTTTGGATTATTTCAGAAAACTAACTGTATACATCTCAATGACATTATTTTCATTTACAACAATGACATAGATTTTAAAGTTTTTAGTAGTGAACATATTTTTAACGATCAAATTTTTATGTTTTGAATTTTATCGCAAAACATAAATGCGGGAAAGCTGATAAAAATTTACTGAATTTTATATTTTCACATACACTATGTAGAAACAGTTTTAACATAAAATATTTGTTTATTGCCAATCATTCGAGATACAAACGAATGATGATGATGAGATGAATTAGTGTTATCAATATTAAATATAAATATTTTTAATCACACGTAAAAATATTTTGATTTCCAGTTATATAATGACAAAGCCTTGTAATAAAGCGAAATTGTATAATACATATACTCAGTTGTTTGAATGTATAATACGTGCTCACCATACAGCGAGTTGGCGGCACTAATCACTGTAGAACGCCAAAGACTGTCGCGCATTACGTGTTCCGATATAGTTGATCTTGGAACCCATGCACTTTTGTACATGTGTGGAATTTTTAATATTTTCTTCATTCTCCTTAATTGTTAATGTGTTCACATATCATTTAATAGTGTTTTTAATTTTTCAATCACAAAAAAGGGTGTTCTTTTTAATATGTTATTTTTCTAGTTGTCTAAACGTGTTTTTACATTACACTTTCATGTATTAGTAAGACTATCTATTAGAATCATTAACGATCTACCAATAATCTGTTTAATAAAGAAATATATAAATATTTCATATAAACCTAAGCACATAATAACTAGCATTACAAGATCCATTATAGATAAGTTCATTGGTGATCGTCACACCTGGATATATTTTGACAAAAATCTTCCATCGGAATATCAAAACCGGTTACTGTTTGTAAGTTGTTCTCATTTTCTAGATACAATTTTTTTCTACCTAGAATGTCAGAAATCAGGGACAGCAATGGGAATATGTCACAGTGGCGTATTAACAACAAATATTCAAAATATTTTTTTTAGGGAGAAGAGATAGGGATGAATAATACTTTCATTTCTTGGGAGGACACTGAGGACCCTCAAGCATGTAATACAGAAGATGAGACTAATTACTGGAAATCATCGAGAGATCCAGCTAGGACTCCCTTCCAATGGGACAACACAGAAAACGCTGGTAAATATTTTTATTTACATATACATATACATATTATATGATTTACATGTTTCAGAAAAACTCATTGAATGCCAAATTACGCATAATTTTTTTCTAAAAATAACTTTAATCATATATCATGTATTTTCACTATCTACATCTATCTACCGGACCATTTTAAAGTAAAACTTGTATATATACATATATTAACAACATAAGTAGTCGCTTTGGATTATTTTAAAATTTATTAAACTAATGCAAATTAAATGTCAGACTTAATAAATTAACACTGCAGATTCTATACTGTAAAATTAAATAAATGAGGAAGTATTTTCTAAACAATCGTG
The DNA here is from genome assembly GCA_031772225.1 of Eubasilissa splendida. Lineage (NCBI taxonomy): Eukaryota > Metazoa > Arthropoda > Insecta > Trichoptera > Phryganeidae > Eubasilissa > Eubasilissa splendida. The sequence continues at coordinate 28,000,347 of CM062846.1, read as the reverse complement.
TAATATAAAAACCGCCCATTATTTTCTGAACAACCTAATATGATATTTATATATAAGCGCGACGACAGCAAGACTAAAACGGTGAAGCGAATGTATATCTTTAGCAAATGGAAGGGTGACGTATAATATATATGTTTACATCTAATATTGTGTGCTCGTTCGCACGTTTTTAACCCTTCCCTAGCCATGCAGTAACATAGGTCTACCGAGCCAATTAAATCGTATTTCTATAAATATACACAATGTAAAACTTACATTTTACCTAGTCCTAAAAATATAATTTGCACTTAGAAATGAGTAATGTAAAACCAATTATGTAAAGCGAATCATAATAAAAATAATCATTTTTGAATTCAATGCTATATCAAATTGATGCGATGCGTGCTATATGCGTTAAAAATACCACTTGTACCAAGTAAAAAAGATCACACATTAATTTTAATGATGAGACATATAGATGAAGATCATGTTAGATGGGTCTTTTGACGAATGCGTTACAAGAATAATGTTTGAGAATAAAATGAACTTATTTAATTATTATATTTATTATTTCTTATAATATTTATAGTAATTGTGACATTAACTATTGTAAAGCCATTTAAGCTTGTAAAAGCATTTTATTCCCATTTAAAGTGTTAAAAAAACTCAAATTTCTTGCAGTAACACAGTTCACAGCATGGCTGCGTATGGTATTTTTAGCATGGTATGGTAAAGGTTAATTACGCAGTTCTTATCTCCTCAAGGGAAAATAAAAATAGAACACATTCACGCGCTACAACTAAGCCATTTCTTCATCCTTGGCTGGTATTAAAATAAAATTTGTCCTTTAAACATACATATATCCTATTTATTAGTGCTTAATAATATCTGGCGAACATTTTATACCGTGAAAGCGGAATGCGTGGATGGTGTCACGGTGGTGAAAGTATTAATGCAAGTGAGAAAAATGGAATCTATTGAATACCAATCTGACGCTAATTAAAATAAAAAAACGCAACCCTGAAAGAAATTACAACGGTACAAACTAAGTTGATAAATTGGTGACATTTAATTCAACATGTTCTTTAATACACACATATTATTGATATCCTTTATATTTTAAAACTAAGCTAAATGAATGCGCTATAAAAATAGGACAAACTTTCTGGTCTTCTGGAATGAGGCTTAATTAAACCCCCGACCACCGGAACACCAGGAAAGTGAACTAAATAACACATTAATTTTATCTTAATATACTGTGTTTTTAAGGTTTTACGAACGGGACGAAGACTTGGCTCCCCGTCAACCCTAACTACGTTGACCTTAATCTACAAGCCGAAAAAGCAACAGAGCGTAGTCACTACAACATCTATAAAAATTTAGTAAAACTTCGATCAGTCAACACTATCTCACACGGCAAATACCAATCTGTGGCATTAAATGATGATATATTTGCATTTGTTAGGTAAGATTATAGAAGAACTGTTTCTAAATAAAATCATTTTATAATTTATTATCAAACGAAAAAGGAAGGCTGCAGAGGAAGCTGTATAATTTTTGTTTTTAGATCACTGGAAGATCACGATTCTTACGTGGTTGTCATCAATATGGCTGGAAAACAGCAAACCATTGATTTGAACTATTTTGGCGGACTTGCAGAGGAACTAACAGTTATAGAAGCGAGTATACACTCGACGAAAAAACTGTCGTAAGTATACTTTTCAAAAGAATATTGTTTGATATTTGTAGCGGTAGATTTGTGGACAGACATTTAAAAAAAATAGACCGAAAATAACTTGTTTTCAGCCGCTGGGGTTTTATATTTTAATACCCACCCATTTAAGGGAGATGGCATATTCATCTAAAATCCCTCAGGATATAATTGAGATATTTTGAGTTTCATTTCGAAAAAATATTATTCTGAAACACAATTATTAATATTATTACTAGAATATTATATAACAACATTCAATTAAATAAGACAATGAAAAAAGATACAATTCAGATAAATGTTTTTTTTTTCTTCTTCATGTGCTCAATGCTAAGCGTCATGGTCCCCTGATCTGTCTGGAACTCGGTTTACGACATGTCTCCATTCCTCCTGTTCTTGAACCATGTTGACTGCAGCGTTTGAAGAGGCCAATTTTTCTTGCCAGAGATCGTCCTCTTGCTCACTTTACCTCAACTGTCTCTGGGATCTCAATCTTCTTGAGATTATCATCGTTTCTTCTGGCAATATGTCCAAAGTATATAAAAATATTTCTCCTGTTATATGTTGTCGACAGTTTTTCGGTAATCCTTAATCCCTGGAGAACAGACACTTTTGTGTGTTTCGCGGTTCACGCGGTACGCAACATCAGCCTCTAGTACCATATCTCCAAGGTACTACATGTTATTTCAGTCTTTCATAATGCTCATATTTCTTTTCCATACAAATATATATATAAATAAAACGAATTTCGATAAAACACAAGCACCTTAAGATATTTCTTATAATGTGACGATGCGAAAACAGATTTCTTGGTGACCTTTAATAAGAATGTAAATTGTGTTTTAATATTGACGTGGTCAAGACAAAAGGTGATTCATTCGTCTTAAGATGACGAAACTAACCAAATCACGTGCGCCGCGAGTGCTGGATTTTTACAAACATGACGGTTATCTAATAATTTTAAATATTGATTTTATTTATTTATTTATTCTTAATACATACGAAAGTATATTTATATATACTCTAATATAAACAAAATCAAAATGTTCCTTTTTACTACAACTTATCTTGCACATATTTGTTTAGTTTCATTTTGAATTTATGTAGTTTCTCCTCCTTTCTTATATCTTCTGGCATTTCATTAAAAATCTTCATCACACTATACGTCATCGATAGACATCATAATATTAACATTCTTTATGGATCTAGCTAAATTTTAATGCGTTTTTTCGCAGAAAACAATACCGGTTGATATAAAGGTGTCACGAGAAACCTCTTTTCCTAACAAATATGCAAAATAATTGAGAATACTGAATCGTTGCTTTGTTTTTAGAAAACCAGGTACCGTCATAAAATTTACATCGTAAATGATATGAATACAATTGAAAGTGATTAAATAGTAATTTCTCTACGAGTAATCACGATTAGATACAGTGGCGTAACTATAAAAATTAGTCCCCAATGCAAAATGGAAAAATACCCCTTTTTATACATAAATGCATGTGTATCCATAATAGTATTCCTATAAAAACGACAAATTATTATATATTATATCTATAGTAGTGTAGAATTCATTTAATGATTACATAAATATATATATTTTTTTAAACTTAAATGTGTTTTATAGATTTTCGCATTGCGGTGATGGTCTAGTTTCTAACCTATATACATTGATAATGTTTTTATATGTTTTCCTATTACATGAGAAATGAATTTATAAATTATATAATTCTATTTCATGTGGACTTTAAAAATTATTAGTCCACATAGAAAAGTTTTGCAAGAAGCAAATTATTGGGCCCCTGTGCACTGCATTTGTTACACTGCTGTTTGGTTTTTGTTAAAAATATTAAATAATCCTATAATTATTTGTTGTAATTATGCCCCTGCTAAATTAAAAAATGTTCTACAAAACTTAAATTGTAATTATGTATTCAAAAAAGAAAGTTGTATTAATTGATGTATTTTTTAGATCGATTGTGAAATCTAAGATGTTGGAGTTGGTTGCTTATGAATCGATTGTTCTCAAGTCGTCAGCCGCAAGTTTTACTGCTGGGATGACGCTAATCATGGCTACGCTGTTTGTAAGGTTGTTGCAGTAACCGAGGACCATGAAACAAAAAGCAACAAATCATTAACACTACCGAGTCGCCAAAAAAAATGTCGTACTATTTTGAGAGAAAATATCATAAAATAAAACACCTACATGATAACAGCACTGATTTATTTTGATAAAAATAATCACACATTACGCGATGTGATAAACTATGCGGCCCTTTCACTATCCGCCAGTAGATGTCAGATGAGATTATTAGGAAATATATTCTGTGATAAAATTAACATTTGAATAAAATAATTAACCAACAGAAAAAATACGCTTTTTATAAATATTACACAAATTCGTCTGCGATTGCTGATGGTTTATTATATCTGAATATTTAGAACGAATTGTGAACTTATTATTATTATATTGAATTATGTGTTTGGATGCCATTATGACATTTTTGTAATGTATAATATGATGTTGATACGTTAAATTGTGTAAAAATTGTCCGTGATATTATTTTGGTACGAATTCGCGAAAAGCAATTACGTTATTTGCTATTGCATGTTTCAAAGTTCCTATGTATTTGAATATATTGATTTATTAAATATTAAAATTATTTTTGATTTTATTTCTAAAATTTATTTATGAATTTATCTGAGACAAAATTTCGTAACATGCTTAATCATATATTATTTTTAAAAAGTAGTAAGAACAGAGCTGTTATTTATATATACGCATATAAATAAAAAATAATAACGATCTCAACATATCACGAGGCCTGTATTTTTATGAACAAACTGTATATTTCAAGTATGATCATCAAAATTAGTATATATATAATATAATAAGAAAACGTTTCTTTATATGTATCGATGTTACCCTTATTCTCAGTCAGATTGCACTTATATTTGTACACAAAAATCTGTAATTTTCTACATGGATAATTACTATGTTTTGTGTTGGAAAATTTATCAAATATAAATTGAAAATTTCTATCGTTATTTTGAATCGCGCCATCGCATGAGCGATGCATAGTCAGTCATGTGCGACGTCAGCTAATAAGTTAGAGGAGATGTACAGAAATAACACATTGACTACCCATCGTTAGCGGCCAACATGGCATGGTAACAAAATTCCTGGCAAAATTGAAATGTTTTCTATAATGATTACTATCATATTGATTATCCAGATTAGCCAGGTTAAATTTTATTCTCATATTATATTTTGCAATGCAGCATTATACCAAAACAACGTACGTAAAGATTTTTTAAAAATCGGTGTAGTATTTGTATATAATATATACCCCAGAAATGTCCGCGTGTTACGCATATGTTACGGTAATTTGAAGTAAATTATTACATTACTAGTATCAAGAATTTAATTTTGTTAACATGTGTTGCATTTTATTTTAAAAAACCTTCCTATGTACACCTTTCGCGTTCTCTTTTTAATTACTAAAAGTAAAAAAAACGTGATATGTCGCATTGATCTAAGAGTGTATATAGATATAGATTTTTTTCCTACATATTTTTCTCGTCAGTGTATACAGAGATATTAAATACCCGTAACAATATATTCTTATATATCATATTACAGCCCACCCGCGAACCTCCTATAAAATATTGCCAAATTTTATTATGTGCTATTTCTATTTCTAGCACGATATTTCATACTAACTATTTTTTATTTTGTAACACATTGTATAAGAAGATCCTCTGATGAAATATATTTTATATACATGTTAATGTTCCTTGTAGATATTCAATTCCATTAATCTTTCAAATAATAGTCGTATTCATTTTTGCACAGAACGCGACGATTCGTGAAAGCTCCGAAAATATGATCGAGTCCATTGTCGAAGAAAATCAATGTCATCCAACAAATTGAATACCGCATTTGCCGATTACAGATTTTTAAATGTAATTTTCACACAATTTATATAGGCGAGCTTCTTGCATTTAAAAAGTCTTTTTTTGGGGATTGGTTTAATATTCAATGAATTTGATGAATGATATGATGAAACGACGACTGGAGTATGTATAGATAGTCATTAGAATGTTTCATCCCCTTATTTTTTTTAAAGATTTGTATGTGGATATAGAACGGTAAAGCGGGTGGATTCGCCTCTGCTAAGGGTTCTTCTCAAGGGCATCATCAAATCCCCGCTATTATTTTCCTTCGATTAAGTAAAACCGTTAATCGTCTATTCTGTTTCAATACGTTTTATTTGATTTTATCAGAGTACATGGATCAATCGCTAAACATTTATCCATTATGTGTCTTTTAATTTTGTATACATTTACATGGTTTTGTAACCGGTCAAAAATGACGGGAAATAAATATTTTTTATTACGTTAATTTACTTTGTTTGACTCGAAACCGGACAATTTTGCATGATAGAATTGACAACAGATATTATTTCTTAAATCCATTATGGACAGCTATTAATATATATTTCAAATTGCAGTGTGATACTGACGGACAGATATAAAAATTATATTTTATTCATAAATATATATGGAACTGGCGTCTCTTCTGGGTTAGATCGGCATTTTTTGTAAATGGATTCCTCGAGGAAATCTAGTCCGATGTTTCAGCACGGTAACACGTGCCATTATTAAGGCGTTGTCTAAAAAAATACGGTTCAACTGTCTCCTACAGTTAGATTTATTTATATCGATTATTATTATACATCGAAAACATAAAAACGTCAACCAAAAATATTTTCACGATCTAAATACAAGTGGCTAATAAATGTGAAATTTCAAAAAAAAAAAGTTTTACCTTTTAGGTCGGCTTTCATTAAAGCTGATAAAATTTGCGTCTTTCTTACCTGAAAAGAAAAAAAAGACAACATAAGAGAAGAAAATTGTTACAGGAATATTTGAATACTTCTATAAAGAATACGTAACATAGTTTTTTTTTATTTGCGTGTACATTCTCCACCAATCGCGACATTTCTGTGATATATAAAGTTTGAAATCCGACGTAAACATTGCTTACACGAGATGAATTTCAAATGAAATTACGGGGTGAATGCATCTTGAGTATAAAAGTACAGCTAATAGTTATATATTTTTATATAAGAAAGAAAAAGACAGACACAGTACAACTGAAAGGAGATGAAAGGTGGATACCGGTTTCTTTAAGATTGCCCGCTAAAAATATTATTTAAATAAAATAAAAAAAATGTAAATATGTTTAAAAAGTAGAAATATTTTATATATACAGGGAAACCTTTATATTTATCATTAATCCATTCCTGAGGGCCTGACGAATATACAAACACTTTTTCCTATAATAAATAACTAAAATTCAATAAATTCGTTCCCAGCCCCCAAAAATAGTACACAAATAAATAAATTTTACGTCAAAACTTTATCTTTATTATACCGAGGAGACATGATGGTAGAAGCGGAAGAGGAGGAAAGTTACTAATATTTAGGAGACAATTTAAACATCAGGTAACTCTAATTCTGGTGTTGTTTTTCGTTTACCGATGATTCAGTAGCACTCTATTTAATAAAGAACTTGCCAAGTGTTGCCTGTTTCTGTCTGTTTTTTAAAACCTTCATGAAGTAGTCAATCACATTACCATTGAATCCATTTATGTTTTGGTTGATTATGGCAACATTTGGATGCCACTTTTCGACCATATTCAGCGTTTTGACCCAGTTAGACAGCATTGCCGGGCGGTGGAAGTGACAAATATAGAAAATATTGACGAAAATGAAAACATTTGTTTGTTATCAAAATGTGACGAATATCGAGTCAGACGAATAGAGAGGTTCCACTGTATTATATTAACTAAACTGCAACATTGGTCAACAATCGAAGCGGCGCAAGACAGGGAAGGATAGAAGTGCCTTGTCACGACTTTAGACCTTTGATCCTCCTAAGATAAGGTTACGAAAATAATGATAAAATATTGGTTTCATATGTTTGCCAAATTTTATGGTCCGTGTAAAAAAAATAGGAATGCCAGTACAATAATACCTACTCTATTTGATTAATTTATTATATAGCAAATCATTGAAATAATTAATTTATGTGTATCGGGATATGAAGTAATACAGTTGATTTCTTAAGATTTGCTCAGTTGATGATTAGTTCCAATTGATTAATGATCTTACCTGCACACGTACTTGATTATATTGTTGATAAATCTTGACTAAAAACCAATAAAATTTTTAATCAATCATCATAAAAATATTTTATGTGTTGAATTTGATAAGCTGTTGATTAAAAATCGAAAGAGATTTAAAAATACAAAAAGCATTTTGCATGCTGCGTAAAATAGTGAGCAGGTGTGTGAAAACATTTAAACGTTTTTCTAAAATATACAAATATAAAAGTTCTGTTCTGTAGATCTAATTTATATATCAAACATAAAGATTGGGTTGTGTAATATCACCATGGCTGTTCAACTTGTATATGGATAAATGTATGAGAGAACTGGAATGTATGAATGTAGGAGCAAAAATGGGCGATTTGATTGTATGCTGTTTATTGTACGCCGATGATGCAGTACTAATGGCGAATAATGAACAAGAGCTACAAAATCTGAGGAATAGAATGTACGATGTATGCAAGGAAAACGACCTCATGATGAATGTTAACAAGTCGAAAGTGATGGTATTCGAGAAGGAGGAAAGCAAGACACCGTGCTAAATACTTGTAGGTAATGAATGTTTGGAACAAGTAGACGAGTTTGTGTATTTGGGAAGTATGTTTGATAGAAACGGAAAGGCTGAGAATGATGTCGAAAGAAGGGTGACTGCAGGAAATAAAGTGAACGGCGCTTTGAATGGAATTATATCTAACGGAAATTTGTCAACCGAGGCAAGACTAGCGGTGCACAATGGAATCCTGGTACCGACACTGAGCTTGTATGAGAAGATGTATGATTGTGGATGAGGCGAGAGTTGTGTGTCAGGACAGAAGAGTGTGACGCTCTATCCTCTCTTCCTACCCCCGCGGGGAAACGGCGTGGTGGTAAGTAAGTAAGATTGTAAAGTGGCATTAAACTAATAAAATAATTGATTTCTGTTTCGTGGTTCGATCGCATTGCTAAATATTATACTTATTCGTGTGTTTAATTATGCTAATATAATTCAGAATATCTGAATACTGAAATTAAAAATGTTTTTTTAATAACATTAATAAAAAAAAATTTTTTAATTGAGAATAATAATTTGAAAATTCATTTGGGAGTGATTCAAACAACCATCAAAATAATTAATGTTATAAATACTTACATGTCCATAATAATCTGTAATATATTGCTTTAAACTGAAAATACAACAAAGTTAAATAATGCGAACACAGCCTATTTAAATATAGCTAGAGCTCAAATGACGTACTTTCGTATAATACAATTTTCATAATGAAAACATTTCCGAGTTCTTGGAATAATTGTTGATTAATTTGTGGCTAGTCCAACAAAGTTAATATGGCGATCTCTAAGCTTTACCCTTCGCAAAGGAAATCCTTAAAATAATTATCTCGGCGATATAAACTGCCGGAGGAACTTACACAGTTAGCTTAGCCAGCTTAATCAATATTAAATTAAACACTGCAAGAACATTATTTTCTGCTATCTTAAGAAAAACATATTTTCGGAGTTCCATAGTTACCAATACGGGAATTCAATTATACATTACATACATCATTTTATTTATATAACATATTCCGTCACATCTATTAGAGAAATATGAATAAAAAAGTGAGAATTTTTTTGAATTTGATAATGTTACAAATCGAATATCTTACGTAAGGTACCATATCTTGAATACGTCAATTATCTAAGAGACCAATTTAAAAAGCGTCAAGTTCCTGTAAATCTAAATAAAGACATATTTAATCTTTATAATTATATGTAAAGTTACAAAAATTCTTAACGGTTCTTGTAAGAATGCCAAATTGTGAATGTACAAAATTTGACGTTAAATATTATATGACTCATATACGAGAGTTTATACTGAGATTAGTTGATTTTTTTTAAATGTGTCACGTAATACAATATTTATTAGATACACTGTAAATTATATTATAAATAGAAATGATGTGAATTATTGTGTGTAATACCAAACATATTCTACGTTGTCAGGCAAAACAATAATAGCAATATTTGAATTTGTCCACAAGAACACACAATTACTGAATTTTCATATACAAAGGTAAAAGTGAACGTTATATTTATATAAAGTGATCACTTAAGCCAGCCCAAGACAGGTCGTAAGCTCTGTAATTACCCATACTTCCATATATTTCCATTAAATATAATAAAAAATAGCTTCGTCTCTATGAGATATCTATTATATGTTTAAAGAAAATAATATTAAAATTAGACAAGTAATCATAAAAAATGTGTATCCCATATGAATCTATAATGTCATTATTCTGCAAATACAGTTTTTCATAATGTTGTACAAATCGAAGGGGGGAGGGGGCTCTCGTTAGCTAACATAAGACCGCGCTTGCATAAATACACTTGTCCGTTCGCGTAGATAATATTAAGTGATACTTACGTTGCGGAAACGCTCTCGTTGCCCATGCTCCGCCCCGCGTGTATTAGGACTAAGGTATATCCGATAATGTACCTAGTTAAAAAGATAGTTTAAAAGATTAATTCGATATAAAATAAACAGCGTTTCTTAAAAATCACACGAGATATTAGAAAGTCGAAAAATGTCGTATATATATTGGTTACAATATATTGTATATTAAGTAATATTAATTAAAATTGAAATTTTGATTTTACTTGCAGCGAGCAATATGATCAGTAGTAACTTTTTACTTTAGATTAGAGTAAAAAAGTTTTTTCGAAAACGGGTTGTTTGATCGTTGGTAAAAAAATGTTTACTTCTCGAAAGTACATCCCGTAGTAAATTCTCATTTTATTGATAGTAAAAACGAGAATCGATAGGTAAATATGGCGGACTCCTCACAACTGTTCCAAAAGTCGTCGGACACATTGATACTTTGAAAGTTGTAGTATACGACAATTAGTCATTGTATATTTTAGTGATGAGAGTTTATCCGATAATGATCTCGTTATTTACTATACATTGGAACATAAGCCGAAAAAAATTCACCACCAAAGTGACTAATTTCGAACGCAGACGCGAAAAAATCCACAGATAAAGCGTAAAATAAAGGATATTTTATGATTATTTGTAACGTCTATAGACTATGCTTTGACAATAGTTGATTTGATATTTAAACAACCTGCAAACGATTTTAACAACGGGGAAAAAACGGAGTAAAAACTTAGCAAGAAAAAAGTTACCATAGTAAAAATTTACTACTGATTACACAACCGGCCCTTGTGATCTTTCACCATAATGGTTGTTCAAACAGTGAATTTTAAGATTAGTTTAAACCACTTAACGTGAATAATTAATATGAGAAATATATATTTTGTAAATACCCACATGGAAATAATTTAGGATAAATCTAATGTATATATGTAAACAACTCTATGAGTATTTAGGTGATCTCTGGGGTTTAATTTGGTTTTGTGCATCTTCAATCTTCTTACATTAAACTATTTATTTTTACATTATGGTGGGTATTCTAAGAGGTTTTTTTCTATTCTGAAGTACATATGAGGGTTGTTTGATAAGTAACTTAGTTCGTGTACTAATGTATGGCGTTAACGTCATCTGTATATGTAGTCATAAAGTTTATTTCTTATGAATAAATATTATTTTGTCTCGAGTCATTCTGACAGTAATTCATTGTTTGACAGTAGCTTAAATATAAGTATTTCGAGTAACAGTGAAAATCTGATAAAATTGTATTTCGTGGTGTGATTCAATTCTTTTTTCTGGAAAGGAAAATAGCGAAGAAAAATCATGGGAAAATATTATCTACATTGGGTGACTCGTGTCCTTTCTATGAAACTGTTCGACTTTGGGTAAAAAATAATTTAAGAGTGACAAAATAAGCACTAAAGATACAACTCATCCTGGAGCCCCAAAATCAGCTGTGCCACCAGAAATCGTCGATAAAGTCTCGGACTACCATTTATACCAGAAACTCAAAAATTTCCTGGCAGGACGAAAATTTGGGTCAAATAAAGAGGTCATACAGAAAGTAAACGAGTATTTTGAAAGCCTCGAAGAAACTCATTTCCGCGTAGGAATCGCGAAACTGGAGAAACGTTGGGGCAAGTGCGTTGAACTTCGAGGGGACTATGTCGAAAAATAAAGTACGTTATTAAACTCGAATTGTTTTCTTTAATATCTAACCAAGTTACTTATCAACCCACCCTCGTCAGTTATAGTTTATAGTAATGTGACATTCAAATTCTTGATCAGAATTCTAGGAAATTAAAGTGTCTTAAATAGTAGTAGAAATGGAATAATAATAGGTACGACTAGCGTAAATAATTATAATATTTTAATACAAATTAAATGTGAAATATCACAAAACTATATTCTAAAAAACTGCAACTTCACAATAACAATGTGTTCTCCCTAAAAATTACAAAAAATATATTATATTAGTGATGAATTTTAATTTAAAAATAGTGTTTTAAAAACTTTTTTCTTTGACGGCTAATTTTTTACTTTATTTATATGATAGGTATTTAGAATTTTTTTGAAAAATGTATGTTAATTGATCGATAAATAGTGAAAATTAACGTCATAATGGTAATATGTATATAAATGCAAAAGATTTAATAAATAATATGTTTCCGATAATACCTACCTAATCATATTCTTTGATCAATTTCTCATAATATTCAGGCGAATAATTTGAAGAGAGGGTTCACCTTAGAGTCCATGGAAAAGCACTGTCAACGAACAGCGAGTAAAAATAAAATATTTTCTCACCCAGAAACATGTTGGCTCTACTATATGTACTGTATATCAATCTCCAGTAGTAAATTTTTACTGAATGTCCGTACGTTCAGAGGGAAACAAGTGATAAAATTTGAGAATTTGGAGTCCAGCATTTGTCCATTCCTTGGAAGACCTTACTTGTCTATTGCGTTCCAGTTTACGAATACAAATATTCTCGAGTTTTACTGACGTACAGATGATTACGAAATAAAATACAATTTTACTTTTAAAAATAAAAATGTAATTTCAGTTATGTCATTTTTATTTTCTACGATGTCTCTGTAAAAAAGTATATTCATATATGTAAGATATAATATAATATTATTTTGAATTTATCAACATTTTAACAATATTCGGTATATATATCTCCGGGTTCCCAATTGACAAGTGATGTGTTGAAACGTCAGAAATGATGTGTTGAAAATAACATATGTTCTCGTATTAACAATGATCAGACAATTCATGTGTTGAATTGCTAGAAATGATGTGTTGAAAATAACGTAGGTACTCGTATTAACAATGATCAGACAATTCATGTATTGAAGTGCCAATGAACGTAAGTGTATTTTTTTTATTGAGTGTATAATTCTATTTGCTAGTATATCGCGATATAAGTTTCGAAAATAATATACAAGAATTCTCAATGAGAGCAAATTTCATTATCATTCTCAAAACCTAAAACAGCTATTTAACAATATATTTTGTAAAATATATTAAGCATAAGCACTCATTAATAACTTTTGATGTATGCCTCCTTTATGCTCTTCATGATATTTGGGTCTTTTTAAATTGATACTATTATAAGGATTTGTTTTAAAAGAAATATTGATAAACAGTAAAAAGTTTTTAGTGACTCTTGGATAGTTTAATTTATTGTACACATCACTAAAATTTCTACATTTTAATTGTACTTATCTCTCTCACGTGATGCTATGCAAAAGAAACTCACCTATGACGTAAGAGTAGCCATCCAGGGTGAGGACGCATCGCCGTGCGCTCCCACCGGTGGAACGGTGGCGGGCCGGGCGGGCGAGAGGCCCCGCGCCCGGCGCGCCCCGACCTCCGCCAGGGTCGCTGTGACACTTGTGCACCAAGTCCTTCCCCCTGGCGGGCGGCACTGGCCCCGCGGACGCCGACACTGGCTCCACCGGCGGCGGCACCGCGCCCGAATCGCTGTCGACTGAGTTTTGTCGACTGGACTTGTCGACTGAGTTTTGTCGGCTCGACTTCTGACTGCTGCCCGCACTCTGGTCACTGTCCATGTTGCTAGTGAGTCGGCATTCCACTTTTCTATACTGTATTTTCTACGAGATATGATCATTCACTGAAAAACGTGACATTTTCATTGATCGGCCCGCAACACATTCGCACATACGTAATAACCCCCATAGTTAGCGTCTCATTTGATTTACATATTGCTCATTAAGTGCACATATTGCATTTCTGTCACACACTGGATATATTTCAATCGCTATTTGTTTTAATTGACCATTTCACGTTTTTGATAAATTCTTATACTTTTGATTACTCGACCGATCTTATATCAGTTTATAGTTTTAATTAACCACATTATTAAGTTAACCTTAAGCACATTTATTATTAGTTTGTCGTGCATAGTTGCAATTCAGGTTGTTGTTAATGAAATGAATACTCGGAAACTAAATACCAATAAATGCATTTTAATTATCTAATTACAATAATTGACACATAGAGTTTATTTTTCCACGTATTTTAAACATATTTTATGGACTATTGTAGTAGTAGTGAAATCTTTAAAAATAAGTAGATACTCGGTCTTACATCACAAAAGCGAAAGATTAGAGATCATAAAATAATATTGTTGATTTACTGCAAATATCAATGCTTGACAATAACTGCAAAATATGTTTAAACAAATTAATGCACAAAATACTTAATATATATTTAATAACTGTGTGTGACCAACAGATAATTTTATTGAGTGTCGTGTAAATGTTTAATATGCGTTTATTGAGTTTGCGAAAAAATTATGTTGCAACGGCCATAAAATGCTTCAATACAGCACTAATTTATTTTTCAAATAATGCCATAAAGGTGTTCAAGTAATGAGATGCTAGCTGCGATTTCAGAATAAAAATTTAGAATTATTAACTTTTAATATAATATAAAACGTTAATCGTTATATATTGTTTTAAAAATATATCCAGTAGTGTACATTGTTTTCATTGCCAGTAAAGAAAACCACAAAAGTGGCAAGATCGCGTGTTTAAAGTTTATTTAAAAACATAAAAATATTACAAATAATAATGTATTAGGTATTTATTGAGATCCATTTAATGAGAAAATAACTCCACATGTACAGTTTCATAAATAATATTTTCAATCTTCTTACTGGCATGTATTACCCGTGTATTTGAATATCTGTCATCTGTCAGAAAACAACCATGTCCGTGTCGTCTTTCGATAATCATGTAACTAGAAATGCTTTATATATAAGGATTTAAGAATAATCGAGGATAAATAAAAGTAATTCATTATTATACAACAATATAAAAATTAAATTAAAATTCTTTAATTATAAAATTTGTTTCTTTTGATGGTCAAGGAAAATATTTTATTTGTTCATACAACATCGTACGTAATATATTTACGGAATATTATGCATTAAATAATCGGTTAATGCACGTTCCCCAGATTGGAAGAGATTCAGGTTCGAATCCCGATAGCAACATCACCGATCTATGTTCTGAATAATAACAACTTTACAATAATAATGTGTTCTCCTTAATAATATATAAGTTGTATCAATGTGTTCAAACTTTAATAAAAATAAATTGTTAATTCTGGCGTCTCCTATCGGTTTACACAAATGTGTTTGAAATTCCGTGAAAACAAAGTAGATGGCTTTCAAATAATGGAACGATAGACGTATTAATTTGAAACGTGTAATATATAGGTTTGAAAATTTGTCGTCAATGCACTGTGGTGCTATAGCATAATCAGTTAATGTATATTCCCCAGATTGGAAGAGATCCATGTTCGAATCCTGGTAGCAACAACAATATTTTTCGATAAAATTGATTTTATACATATATGTATATCTTTCTAATTAATACATTTAAATTGTATTAAAAACATTACAGATCTATGTTCTGAATAATTACAACTTCACAATAGGAATGTGTTCTCCTTAATAAGAAATATTACGTACTAATTACAAAAAAAAATTCTCTTAACCGTCAATTATATTTTATTATTTATATTTGCATCTTCGATAAGAGCAAGAATAGATAAAATATAAATAACTAATTTCAAATAAATTACACGCAAGATACTGTATAATACATTTATAATAGTTAAAGGTTAATAAATCAAGTGATGTATTTAAATTATATTCACCGTTAAACAATTGGAAATATTACGATCCCTTAAATTCCAAAGGCATTCAAATTGTCGATCTATTGAAATATGCCCATTTGAGATTGCATTAATATACGGTCCTCATAATGTTAATAGAAACAGCACCGAATACTACATTATTTAGATTTTACCTTTGGGGATACTATTTGGAACACTGTATTAGACATTTGCATAAGAAATCCCCGCCGGAAGGGTTCAAATTGGAGATGGTAAAAGCCAGCTTCTCTAAAATATGTACTAAATGGTATCAAAGAGCATGGGCTTTTGGCTGATTGTAGATAATAATGTCTTTGTAAATCTCTAATATGGTAACTTTATTGCCCAAGATAAACTTGTATTCAAAATCAAAATGAAAGCTCTACTGGGCACAGAAATGTAACAATAGAGATCAATTTGCTTCGTACAGTTTCATTATAAAAAAAAGGTAAAATTAATGGCTAGATTGATCATTTTATATAATAAACGTACATTAAGAACCATCGTTAAATGAAATAAAATAATACATAAGTACTTATAGAAAATAAAATCTTACAAAAATGGAAAAATACAATGTATTAGGAATCACCAAGTTCCTATTAATTACATAATCACTCTATGATATCAACTAAATAACTTAACATTACGCTATTTCTCCGCGGGAGTAGGCAGAGAGGATGGAGCGCCACACCCATCTGTCCTGATACACTATTCGTCCGCATTCATACATCTTCTCATGCAAGCTCGTCGATTGTTAAGGCCTCTAACAGGACCAGAGATCCTTTTTTAATCCTATTCACTATATGAGTATTAAGATCAGTTTTATATTCTCTCTTAATTTCGTATATTCTGTCATAAATGTATTTGTCACATAAACACCTAAGTGATCTCAATTTAGCATTTCACTGCATTTAGTCCAATTTCATTCCTCTTCTGTTAGTTCCAGGCGTCACTTCCATACTAGTACTCCATTGTGCACCCCAAATAATGAAGGAACATTCCCAGTAAATCCAACATACTACCTTCTTACCGTACCCCCGGGCAACGCAGCTATTGTAGCGAAAGGAGGCGGGTGAAAGGCGAGCCTCCGGCGCCTACGCAACCGTAACTGAAACCCATAAAGAAAACTCCGCCGTACAACCCACCTGGCAAGCATATCAAGTATCCCCATGAAAATGATATAATCAAACGTACAGCCTTCATTTTCCTGCCTACCAATGGCAGCGCATGGCGTAAATGGAAGACAGATGGTGCTTTTAATCCCTAGAGGAATAAGTCTAGCCTTGACCTAAAAATAACTACGTATAATTGACTTGGAAATAATAAAATGGGCACCTCAAAAGTTAATTCGTATATCAATACAATCGAAAACCTTAAATTAAACATATATATATGTTAGGAGAAGACATTCTTAATGTGAAGTTGTAATTTTTCAAAACATAGGTCTGTGATATTTTAAATATGAATTAAATATATATATATATATTAAATATATAAAAATAAGGTAGATGGCTCTTTCAAATAATGGAACGATTAAATGTATTAATATCAAAAAGGTAACATATTGGTTCGAAAATTTATCGCTAAAAATATTGTCGCTGTAGCATAGTTGGATAATGCACCTTCCCCGGTTAGGAACGAGATCCAGGTTCGAATCCCAGTGGCGCAATAACAATATTTTTCGATAAAATTGATTTTATATGTATATCTTCCTAATTAATATATTTAATTCATATTTTAATGTATATATGTTTGATTTAATGTTTCCCCGAGCACTAGTGCATGAAACTGGCGTCACTTTAGGTTAGATCGCGTTTTTTTGTAGATGGCTGGTAACACGTGTTGTTATGGTGATGTCTCAAAAAATTACTCTCTCACATTCGAGCACGTGTCACCGTGTCAAAACGTCGGCCTAGGACCCCTAGGAAACCATTTACAAAATACGCGATCTAACCCAGAAGAGATACCAGTTTCATATATATATACTGAATGTCATATAGACAGTGCACTATTTTTTGGGGGTAGATTCTAATTAGATTAGAATAGGCTGCATGTGTTTAATCTCAACCGTGTTAAAGTTATAATAATTTAAAAATGTCATATATATGCGATTTATTTAAATATTTAATTGATTCTAAGCTGTGATTGCATACACAAAATAAAAGATCGTAGAACTTCGAGCGGTCAGATTGTTTTTTGTTGGAATATTTAGGGCCCGAAGCAAAGATGTATTATAGAATAATAATGGGTCAATTTTGCAAATATTTATTTCGAAGCACGTAAACCTAAAGTTTATCACGATTTTGTAAAAATCTCATAAAATAATATTTTCTGAAACCGTACAGAATTTAAACATTCTCCTTGAACATGTTCGACTCGTAATTTAGTCGGATAAACAACTATAAATATTGTGGACTGGGTCTGTAACACCCTGTATATTATATAATATAATTACAAACAGTACGTACTTGGATATAAATGTAGAATTTATCCAATTATTAAGAAATTATTTAATGAATCAGGTAACTCATTAAATATGATAATTAGTAAAATATGTATTTTATAGTTTTGAGATACGTAAGTACAGAATGAATATTATGTTCCAGGTTGATTTTGTTTGACTACTATTTCGGTTCAGCACATATTTCGTACTTTATATTTAATAGCCATTGAGAAAAATTGATTACAATTTATTATAATTCATCTAATGCTTCAAAAACGTGTAGTAATTTAAACATTTTATGTAAATTATAATGGGTTGTCTGTAACTATTAATAGTGATCGCCGATTGATTAAAAGTGATTTGTGGCCGAGTTGGGCCTGCAACACAAGCGGTTTCAAAAGGATGGTACCACATCACACACAGCCCGGGCTACGCTTGAAATTTTGCGAGAAATTTTTCTCGGCCGCATAATGTCAATAAGTGGTGATAACGACTGGCCTCCTCGATCGCCTGATTTGACGGATCTCGACTATTTTATGAGAGTACTTGAAAGACAAAGTCAACGCCAATAAGCTAACAGCAGTTCCGATGCTACAGGACAATATTAGAAATGAAATTGCTGAAATAGCATGCGAAGTGTACGAGAATATTATGAAAAACATGGTTAAAAGAGCACGCATTTGTGCCACTGCCAAAAGCGGCCACTTGGCAAATATCATATCTGATACATAATTGTAATAAACCAAAAAATGTAAAAATACAAAAAAAAAAAAAGTTTAATTTTCTAGTTATTTAAAAACAACATCGGCCTTTAACATAATATTCACTCCGTATTATTAAAGTTCTAGAAGTTGTTTATATATATATTTTATATTACAAACCTGCCAGCATCGTTATGTTTTAGAAAGTCAAATACATACGTATTTATATATATAAGATACGTTTGCATTGTATTAAGTCTTTGAATCGCCGTGTCTTAACTCTCAAGCCACATGAAGTAAATTACATAAATAGCCGGAGGGGTAGCGTCCCCTACCTGCATCGTGGCACATACCTCACTAGGTTGAACGATCGATGGACGGCATAGAGAACATTATTTGTGAACCATTTGCCTTTACGACTGCTCGTCAACTGTTCCGTGTTAGTACTGCCGAGTTGTCGTGTCAATTGGCCTCCGGTTAATACAACATTAGCATTTGTGCAAATTCGTGCAGTAATTCTACCTGTAAACGCAAAATATTCTCGGTTATACTGGGATTTTTGAAAATAATTTTCATTTTGTCGACGGTACCAATATTATTAACGTTATAATATAGAGATAAAAATGTATCATAAATTCTAATCTAAAAATAGCTAGTTTGACTAATAGTTAGTTGACCTGATGTGAGTTTGTCAATACGTGTATGCGTGTACATGCGGAGAGGTGCGGACGGCGCAGTGCACGGGGCGCGTGGTGCCGGATGCCGATCGTCACTTTAGTGGCAGAGCGTGGGCTGGCTGAGTTAGACGTGTCTTATGCGTCTTTATGCTGTTGTTCGTGATGATCAATGTGTTTTTCACTTTTACACAATAATTGATATATATATAATAAATATAAAATATTCATATTTATCTGACGTAAATATCGCAAAAGTCTACATGTACACTGAGTTTACAGCACCGGAATGGTCGTTTTTATTTTAGCACCGTAAGGAAAAGATTAAAGAAATCGTTTTCCATCAAACTTCTTTGTGGGTTTATTCTCTAAGAGATTAGTAAAATGATCTTATTTCACAGCTATACACTCTTATTGCAGCTGTGAAAATGTGTTGTTCTACAATATTTTCGTTACAAGTGTGTAATAATTTTATGTATATATCTCAAAATTACTAGTGATCTACATGTCAGATTTATACGATGAATAAAATAATCAATTTACATGGAGAAAAATACTGTAATTTTTATATACTTAATTACCATTCTTATGGAAGCACATAATGTTAATGATTATTTTTAAACTTTTAATATAATCTCAAAACTCATTGTTTCTATTGACATCTCCTACAAAGTATACATATTATCAACGTGAATAAATTAACAGTAGAAGAGTTAATCACATTTGGAGTTTTCTTGAGTTAAGATTTTTATTTTTATTTTCGAACAGCCGCTCTTTTGAAATAAGATGGCGGATTAGGCTGGCCGACGAATTTAGCCGAAATAATTAAAATATTTTTATTTATTATCTTTGTTTTATTAACCACTAAATTAAGTTTAAATACATCTACCGGTTTCTAAAAATACCATTTTCTTCTTCAGGATGTCATAACTAACTAAAACATATATTATTTTTTCTTTGCCAGAATCTATTTTTAAAAAAAAAAAATTTTAGTACCTAACTCAAATCATTACATAATACAAATTTACTCGAATAATTTTTAGGAAAAAAATTTAGAATAGGACTCGTAGTTAAATTTAGTTGGTTGTTTATAATTTTTTGATTGGTTTTACACGCTTTATTTATCTCCAACGTTTCCAAATTATTTAATTTATGACCAACACCGTTTATATGCAAAATTGACAATCCCAATTTTTTATCAAAACTATGATCATTTTCTAAACATAACCCTCTGTTTGAATATACATTACATTATTAAATTGAAAATAATTTTGGTTCATACAAAGATTTAACAAACGACATAGATCTTTTACCAAATTATTAGGTAAATTAGATGAATTTAGTAAATCAGAAATTAAAATTTTACTTTCATTAATAGGTACATTAGTAAACAAATTAACAATATCAAAAGAAACAAGTTTATCATTTTTGGGAAGATCCATGTCCTTCAACATATCCACTAATTGCAACGAATTTTTAATAGTATATTTTGGTTTAAATTTAAATTATATAAAAATTTGTATAAATTTGTATTAAGTAATATTTTGAGTTAGGTACTAAAAAAATATTTTTTTTAAGAATATATTCTGGCAAAGAAACAATAATATATGTTTAGTTAGTTATGACATCCTGAAGAAGAAAATGTTTTTTTTCGAAACCGGTAGATGTATTTAAACTCAATTAAGTGGTTAATAAAACAAAGATAATAAATAAAAATATGAAGTTAATATTGCTAATTTTAAAAGTAGAAATAATTGAAGGTTAGTTTTTTAGAAAAGTTAGATACTGATGTTATCGAGTTCACAAAATCCGTTTTATATTTGTATGTCATATAAACATTTTAATTGTCGTTTTCTATTTCTATCGAAATTGAAATAAAATGAAAAATTAATACATAAATAATACGAGTCCATTGACATAATATCAATAATCGTCCAATATAATAGTAATAATAATGGATTATAGTTAGTCGCGCAACAATATATTGAGATGTGTGAAAACTAATATATTTAGTACACCAAGAAACGTCTTTTATTCGGTTTGTATTTGAAAACACAATCAAGATAAACAACGTGACCGAACATAATTATCGCAAAACAATTACTTCAAAAAACAACCAAGATTGGAATGTCAAAAGTCATAAAACGATTGAATTATGATTAGCCGTGTTAGAGTTAATTGGTTCTTGAAAATAAGTATGAATCTTAGTCAATTGCCTTGACGGTATTAAATTATGTTTTTGCGATGACTGATGGCATAATATAAAAAGTAACATACTGATTTAAAAGGCTTTTAAATCAAAATGTTATGTGGATTTGTGGGAGTCGATCATGTAAAACAATGGAATAACTTGGCATTATAATGAAATACTTCAACGTAACATGTAATTTATTTCCTTTACTACCATAGACTCATCGGCAGTCATTTTTCATTATTTAAAATTAATATATGCAGGCGAATGTCAGCCACCTGACGCTCGAAACTTACACGCGACGTATTTGTATCCATTTTTAAATGATTGATTAATTTAAAAAGCGTGTTTTATTATCATAAATCTGAAAAACAAGGCGCCCGAGAGAAGTGAAATTTTATTATGTTTGTTAATTATATAATATGTATTAAAAATGTATACGCATGAGAAAGGAATTTTAAATTGCATTTTAAAGTGAGCCCATTGGAAAGCCTTTATCGTTGAAAAGGAAGGGGTTTTATTTCCATCATCTCACATTACCATCCTAATGTGAGGATCTATTTTGATGAAAATCTGCTGAACAGATGGATTGGGAGAAGAGGTAGTACTGAATGCTCTCTGTGTTACGGGAAACGGAACTATTGTAGAGCGTAGCGCGGACCAATCAGAAGCGCTGCCCATGGCTGAACAATAAAAGCAATAGGAGCCACAAATGGGTTGATTGACGACATAAATATAAATGCTGGCTGTATATGCATAACCCATGGCAGAGTTTGAGGGTGACTTCAAAGACAGGTGCAAAATATCTGATGAAGAAGAAGGAAGATATCCAATTTCTTTCTCGGTCCGACGATTCCGATCTTATTACGTGATCCATTAAATCAGAGCATCGAGACTTCCTTATGTAGCAAACAATACACTGAATAAAGTGTTTACTTTTCTGCCTGAACCCTCAGTAACAATACTACAGAAATTCATATCATGTGCATACATATTTTGTCAAATACTAACAAATATTTTTATTAAATTATGAAAGGTTGAATATACACTTCACAGCCCGGGAGAACAGTCAAATATGTATTATTTCTGAACGGTAGTGAAATGCTGAGGAATTATTTGATTTTTATTAAAGTTTGACATATTCAAAATAAAAAAATACGTTTTTTAAAATGTTAATAAGCCGTAATATGTAAAATCCATACTCGTTGGTATATATTTTTTATATATGAGATATTAATTGTGGATCACTAGTATTAATAAAATTCGTACTATTTTCACAATATATAAGTATAATATTATACTATTATTGACTTCTACATACTAGTATTGGTGTAGAAAACATTGTAGGTATAAACAACATTATTATCGAAAGGTTAGATTTCACAGAGTACATACAGTTGTCATTTCCCGTTGGGAGTTTACAATAAGAATGCTTTAGTCTTTTTCGTCTGTAATATAATACTAAAATATTTTCGATTTCGTAATTCAATTGTTTTCTTAACTTGTTTATACCGGTTGGAAGGGATGGAATTTATATATATTATTTTTTTAAACTAAAAACATTAACAGGAATAATCTGGCATTGAATGTAAATAAATAAATAAAACCCACAATTATTCAGACACCGAGGCCTGTTGTTTTTATTATATTAATATTTGATGCTTTAGTTGTCGCGTGGAGTGAAACAGCCACCTTGAATAAAATATCATATCCATATTTTGAGTATTCGTAAACAAGGCTTTAATGAAGGCAACCCCTAAATAATACAACAAAAAATGTAAACTCAAACCACCGAAATAATTATTGAGTATATTTTTATTGTGGTTGGAGATAATTATCAATTTAAATAATTAATAATGCTCCAAGAAGTATTACGAAATTTTGCTTCTCAAATATTTGTTTTGAATAGAGTAAAGTTTGAAGAGCATTGGTGAAATAACATAACCATGTCTAACTCCTCTCCTTATTTCTACTCGTATTTTTTCGGTTAATTAGTACTTATTCTAACTTCACTGATGTTTTTTGACGCCAATACAAGTTTCCTATTATCCGGATATATGTATGTATCTATGATCTACGACTCTTTAAATAAGTTAGGTTGATAGGGTCACTAATAATAACGTGTTGATCCAGTTGCTTTGAATTATTCGGAAGGGAAAAAAAATCTTTACAATATTCGGCCAGAATCTGCATCTCATCGTTCAAGACGAAATTATTAGTGGCCCGGTTAAATTATTAAGAGGTCCTGGAAGACGGAGGGTATCCTGATTTTTGCGAAAATGGTTTGTTCGATCGAAAAATATTGCCTTCTCGAAAGCACACCCAGTAGTAAACTAATTTTACTCCCTGATATCCTATAGTAAAATCGTCAATCGTTAGTTAAAATATCGGACTCTTCACAGCTGTTTCAAAAGTCATTTGTCACACTGATACTTTGAAAGTTGCAGTATACGGCAATGAGTCATTGAATATCTCGCTATTTTAGTGATGTGAATACGTTCGATGATCTCGCTATTTAATTTATATTACCGAAAATTAATAAGACGAATGAAGCCATAAATAAAACATACAATTGTATGTATTTGATGATTATTTCACATTACCACATTATTAGACAGGATTCACATAGTAGTAAATTTGACGCACCAGCAACTCGCGAATGTTTTATTACCACAGGCGATGGTAAAAAGCTACTATTGTAATCATTTACCATAGTCAAAATTTAGTACTGATCACACAACCGGCCCTAAAGCAAACATTCGGGAATTCCACATTCCAACTATTTCGAGCTGCGGCTAACAAAACAACGTTTGATAAGCAAACAAGTACTAGAAGAATTTTGTTTTTTATTATATTACAATGGTTTTCGATTACCAACATTTTTTGTATTTACCTAAAAAGTTTCCATCTTGAAATGATAATAAATTAATTTTATTAAATTAATGAATTAAAATTAGACTTATCTTGTACAATCCACAGCTGGTTTCTCCTGGTCTTAATATTCTGTTAACCTTTACCATACCGTGATATAAAATACTCGTACGCAGCCATGCAGTTAACTCATGTTACCGTAAGAAATTAGAGTTCTATTAGCCTTTAAAATGTGAAAAAATGGTTAATGCCATAAATTTACTTTAAATGTTGAGCATTAAATATTTAAAAAATATGTAATATTATAATTCGGAGCATTCATCAAGTTCTGTATATGAGGTTGCATTCTATAATACAACCTTCCTTTTTATCTATCTTCATTTAATTAGTGTGAAAGACACACCATTATATTCGTATGTTTGTTATTGTTTTCACTGTGAAATTCATGTGTGATTTCTTTCTGTCTTGTAATAAATAATTTTAAAACGGAACGAATTAAAAATAATTATTTTTGTAGGATTCGCCTTACATAATTGACTTTTCACTAGTCATTTCTAAGCGTAAATATTTTCCTTCAAATGAAGTGGATGTTGCGTATATTTACCGAAATATTCCAGATTTAATTAGAGTGGTAGATCTGTGTTACTGCATGGTTTGGGAAGGGTTAAAAGTGTGTGGTTTAACGTAACGTTGATGGCGTAACGCGGAGCCGATCACCAGGAGAAAAATCCAGCAAAAGACTGTATAAAATAAAACCGATCTTATTTTAATGATTTATTTTATCGTTCCATTGTTACCTTGCCTCTTTGCTGTATAAGATTTTAAGAAATATTATCTGTCTGTGTCCCGAGTCGTTATTCATTTTAATTCTTTGAACGACGATTCTCTGTAAACCGACTCTATTATATTTATTTTTCTAATCTCTGAATCCATGATCATAATAATATAGTAGCAGAATCAAAGGGATATTGCTATTTGAACAGTTTAAGGTGAAAATTTTGATCGAATTACGTAGGAATGAATATAAATTAAGTGAACGCTTAAATTTAAAAAAAAATATATTAAAAAAGTTTACCAAATCTAAGCCGACAGCGCTATGTAAAGTTATCGGATGATTTGATTAACGAAATCCAACAAGGTTTTTCTGAATAATTAACAATTTAAAAGCTCATTTAAGAATTTTGTATGGATAATTTTTGACTTATTTAAGAATAGCTGGCATAACTCCATTGCTCTGTATTATCTATTCAATAGACGTTGGCTATCATAACTTTGTTTACTGCAACTCGAAAAAGCTCTACAGTAGACCGCCAAAACCATTGCCTCAAGTTTTTCAGCCATGATGTTCTCTTTCTTCCAGGGCTCCCACTTTAGCAATTCTTCCGCACATTATGAGGTGCAAGACCTCGTACTTCTCCGGATGTCTCATCACATTTCCGAAATATTTAAGTTTTCGGATTTTTATTGTTTTAAATACTTCGTTTTTTTCATCCAATCCATAACATCTTCATTTGTATCCAGCTTATTTTGAGCATTCTTCTGTAGATTCACATCTCAAATACTTTGATATAACTCTGTAATATTGTAGTTATTTACTTCAGAACATGAAGAGCCCACGGCACCTCAAAACGTGTGCTTATTACAAATGCAATAAGCACACGTTTGTGCTCGTTCTGGCATATTATGGAGTACAAATATAGACACTAAGATAACAAATTGTTAAAACTGACAAATACGCTAAGATCGGGGAAAAAGCAGTGCAGGACGTTTCCTTGAGGTACAGAAAAATCAAGGCTTGAGAGAAAAAAATCAAAGGTTGTTAATATTGTACACCTGTCGCGAAACTAAAATGAGACCATTTCACAAAAACATTCTATTCAGAGGATTCCGTTATTAAATTTTAAAAACAGTTCATTTTTGTTTTCATACTCTTGTATTTTTTTTTGACACGTAGTGTACGATACGTCTTTGAGGTTACTGGCTTCCCAAGCTCCTGCGCTTCGTTTGTCTTGTGTTCAGTAGCGATTTTAGTGTTTATTGTTCTGTGGTGGACTTCTGCTAATTTATTACCAAACTAATCTTTTTGGCGGATTCTTCAAGGTGTATAAATGCATTTCTTAGAACCTTAGGGTCTTTGCTATAATATGAATATCATAAACGAACAGTTGCATGGAATTGTTGATTCTATTATTTCAATGCTCGATAACTTTTTCTAAAGCTATATTGATTAATAGAGAAGCCAATTCATCTCCTTGTCTCACTCTGTAGAGCGCTTCAAGTGCACACTACTAAGGACATTTTTAGCTTAACTAGATTATTTAACTTGTACGGTATTTCTGCGTTCTTATTCACGCTGTTATATGCAGCCTTAAAGTCTACAAAAATGTGAAGAGTTTTGACTAAGAACTAAAACCTTTTACCAGTACCTGTTTTAGGGAAAATATTTGATCAATATACGATTTGCCCGATCTAAAATAAAAGGGAAATAGAATTTGACCACAAATGTGCTAGACTGATGAAGACCAGTGGCTTTATTGGAGAGGAGGGCTGCTCAGAACTGGGAGTCATGCAAAAGAACGAGGGAGGCCTATGTTTAACAATGGACGCAAACGGATTTAAGAAGATTTAAAAATATGACAAATTCTTATGTTTTTTTTGTATGTATGCCGATAATACTGCCTCAACAACACAATAAAAGGAATCATAAATTTTAATGCTTTAAAAATGCAAAACTGTTATTAGTTATTATGATTTACCGATAATACTCGTTTATCCAGAGAATTTTTCTTTATCATTATATTTTTAATGTTGAAAAAATCCTTTTGATATGAAAAGAGAAAATATATTCATAGAAAAAATATGATTTTGATGGAAATGATAAAGATCCGCTGAAGTGTAATTTGGTATCTCATAAACCATTCGGCTTGCTTGGATGCAGGCACTCTACTGAGATTACCAAAATAGGTCAAGCGGAGGGGGAAGAATATAAAATAATTAAGGTTAAGGTTCAAACTTTGTGTTCCACCATTTCCACGGGAAACGGTCCGTGATTCATTATTCCCGCCCAAAATCCGATAATTTTGATATCACCGCTCTCGAAATGTGCAGATACGCTTTAATTTATCAGACAATTATGCCGTCGGTTTTTTTATTACTGATTATTCAAAGATTTTAATACATATAATGTAAAAATTAAAAAAGGGGTATGAAAACTAATACGTATGACCTGTATTTGATGATGATTTCTTTTCAATTGTTGATTTGAATATCTAGAAATATTTTACTGATGTTTACATGTGTTACGTGGTAGAAATCTATTATTATTAAAATACTACTAGTGTTATTAAAAATGTTATCTAGAAAAGTACTAATGAAAAAAAAACGTTTTTTTTAGAAGAAGGGATGAGCATATTTAAATTATAATTGTAAAACGTTAATAAGTGAAAGATCGATTTTAAGAAGCTGTGGTTGTAGACTATTACAGACAGCTTAATTGTGTGATCGTATCAGAAGGTTTTATGCATGGTGAGACTGAGGCTCTAACTCTCTTCTAGTCTCACGCATGTTGGTGCACGTAGCAGTGTACATGAATGTGCGCGTGAGTGTTTATGCTGTGTCTAGAGCAAGGTATTTAAATAAAACAGAACTTGCAATGATGCAGGTATGACGAGTATAGAGTAATTTGTGCAAATAAAGTTGAAGACTGGAGTGGCTCGCTTGAGGTATTGACGAAATAACGGCCTGCGGAGAAGTAGCTGGCTATCTCCTAGGACTTGTCTGTCACGATGTATGGCATCCGCTATTGGTCGGTGCGTTTCGGCTCTATATGGCTGTCAGGCAATTCCTTACACGGCTATATCCGTGGGGCGCTTGAAATAAAAAAAATATTTTATGAGTTTAAACAACTCACCTATGACATTTGAGAATTAAAAATTGTAGATGTGCTTTTCAAACTAAAGTCATCTGGATTTTAAATGTGACTCGACGTGTATCAAACCCAAAGTTGGTAAGATTTTACCGTCAGCGAATAGATTTTAGTCATCGTTGTAAATTATTCAGAGTTTTATCATTTTCATCATACGAGAGCTGTAACATGTTTTAACGAACGATTGAAAATGATCTCCGACAGGGAATGATTAAACATGGTCTTTTATAGCGAGTGATTAAACATGATCTTCATAATGCAAAGTTTATGTGCCCATTATTATGAAAGTGATCTAAGTCATTTGAAGGTTTGCGTTTGAATTGATTAAAAAAATACTTTTGTATTACACAACACAATGTTTCAAAATATATTTAATTTACTAGATTTATAATTTATTTCGATATATAAATTTTGCATGTAGCTTATAATGTAATAAAAAATTTTAAGGTTGAAATGACTTAATCTATTTTCAAAATAAACACTAACGGAATAACGCTTCTAATTTTTCACAGTTGTTACAATTTGCATCATATTATATTAATTTAAAATAATGTTATGCGAAATAAATAATAAACTCTTTTTTTTTTTTTTTTTAATTTCTTGACTTAGACCATTTTCATAATAATGGGCACGTATATTAACTAGATTTATACTCTATCCACAATTATAAACCCTGAAAATGTTTAACTAGCCGAATACGACTGAGATACCAGTATCTCATGTTATTTTAAAGCCATCAGTCACCATAAAAAATTTTAAAAGGAGTGCTGAAGATTAAAATACATCCAGACACAACAATAAGTGAGGGTGACATTTTAAAGTACAATCGAAACATTATTACGTAGGAGTGTAATTAATAACCGACGTGGGCGTGAGGTACACATTTCACATATTCCACGTATTAATTAACAGCGTAGACGGGAGTCAACTCATTATCTTTTCATTAGCCTAATTATTTATACTTCGTATTGAGTTTTTATTGGCAGTAATTGCTAAGTAACACGTAGATAAATTAAATGCCACACCCGGCTATATTTCAATTTCCCTCGTGAGGAATGTTACGTACACCATAGAGGATAGTTACGTACACCATAGAGGATTGTTATGTGGCAATATTGGTGCTTATAATTCGCACGGCACTAAAAATATCCTACGAGTACAAGGTTTTCAAGGTTATAAGGTCAATGATTTTAGAAAAAAATTAACATTTTTAACGCAGCACATTTTTAGAATTAAAGCAAATCAATCAGTAGTCAAGGGCGTTAATGGCCTTATTGAAGGACAAATTAACGACCACTTGATGACCACTCTTGGAGGATACTATCACAGGATTGGTGATTCATTATCCAATACAATTGATCGATTACCAAGACATTATATTTCTACCACATTCGCCGTGAATGCCGCGCCGTACTCGGAAATATAAATCGCGTTTTAAATCATTTCGTCAGAAATAATTTTAAATAATTGAAAGTCACCACGTGTTTCTTGATGCTGTGACTTATAACGTGTCTGCCGACAGTAGATGCGATGTGAAATAACATTGTATTCAATACTGGTCCGGCAGAAAACATTCTTATCTTAGGGAAGTCAACAAAAAATTTAGTGTCAACCTTGAAATGTATTATTGGATGATATTACATTAATCAAAGGTGCGTTAAATATTATTTGACACGCAGAGACAAATGCGGCCATTATTACGTACATATTTCAAATTATTTATATTATAATTTGAATTTGGTTATACAAAAAACCTCACTTAGAAAAAAATGTTTATGCAGATTCATCCGATCATTTATTCAGTTAAATAGATAATACATTTTCATATGCGGCTAATTAAAAAGTCTGTCGAAGTTTTTTAGTATTTTTTTTTGTAGTAACTCATTTATGAGTAATGGATTCGTCAGTTTGTCTGTTAATAATAATATTTTTTTATACCGAAATCATACTTCCAGAGTTTGATAACCGAGATTGATTTTATTGATTCTTTTAGCACCGATCCATAGATATTATTCTGCCAAGACAGGAGTAGTTTCGTACATTTTTGTAACCTTTACTGTATGACCCTATTAAATATAGATCGAGGAAAGTATACCAATGTTTTTCAAAGTATCATATTTCTGTTTTTACAGGTAATATTAGATTTATTACTCGTAAGTGGCTGGCGGTATCGTTAAATTTTGTAACACTGCTGGTATCAGTGTGGGCTGTTTTAGCAAAATTGGATATAAAAACAATTTCGCCGGTGTTTTTAGAACTAATTATGGTTTTCTTATATTTTGTTATTAGTAAATATTACTCAATCAAGGCATGATGCCAACCAATATATAGTCAATGTTAATATATTATATTAAAAGCAAGCAATATACAAGTATATAAGAAACAATGTCATTAAAAATATGGTGTAATGATTAATATAATAATATTTTATGTAATTCGTATCGCTGATTGAAAAAAGTTATTGCCCCAGTATCTGTTACGTTAAATGGTGAATACTTTTTAAAATATTATGTTTATATATAATATATAATAATTAAATTGATTGTATTATTTAACCAACAAACATATAGGTAACAGGGGCGGTCGCTTCATACATCCTTTGGATGCTCCGCATCCCTTGTGTTCTAGAGTCAAAAAGCTTTAGACTTTTTATTTCTAGCCGATAAGAGCACTGCTGCAAGTAAATTCGTCTTGTCCTTTAAAGACCAGTCATAACACACTACGACATGGGTGGGCGCACGGAGCGAGTCAAAATACATATAAATTCTCAACAGCATACATATACATACCAGCAACAGTGGATTCTATCATTCGTTCCGTATCCACAAAGTTTAAAAGTATTTAAAAGTAAGCGCATGCGCATTCAGTTCCGTCTGTCAACGTCTTCGAATACTATATACGTATTCGTTAACAGCATCCCACGTACAAAAAACGACTTTAATGCTTATGGGTATAATGCACAAAATTGTGTACATATTACGAAGCGAGCAGATTGTTTTGAGAAATTTGTATGCGTGACACATTTTTGACAGTTTGGCTTGAATACTTGAAGCTGAATTATTTAAACATTAAATATCCTACGATTATATGTTATATTTGTATATTTTATAGTAGGTATAAACTTGTTTTCCAACACCCTTCTACAAGAAGTCACCGACCGCCACTGCTAGATACAGTTTAAAGACACATAGATCGTCTATTACGAATTATAATTTATACATACTTGAAGAGTGTACACCAATATAGAAGACAAAATTATTATGATTAGGTAAATAAGGAAACAGGCTTCTTTGCAGCATTTGATGCGCGAGTAACAAATACGTAAATGTTATTTTTTTGTAAGTCCTAAATATATATATATATATATATACAGGGTGTAACAGACCTAGTCTACAATATTTTATGGGTGGATAGCTCACTAAATTATGTGTCAAAAATGTTCGAAGTGTTTTAAAAAAAAATCGTATTTATGCGATTATTTCGATAATTGAAATATTTTCTTAATTATAAATAATATATTCAATACAAAAAATTAAAGGTCATCGGTGTTCAAGCGGCCGGACATATCCATAAAATATTGTGGACTAAATCTGTTACGCGCTGTATATATATTTAAAAGCCTTACATATAAATAAATAAAATATCTATTTATCTAAATTTGTTTTAATTATCGCGGAATAGAGTTCTGAAAAAACATACCTTCACAAATAAACATGATTTCATTAAAATTAATACAATAAATTAATTTATTGTAACTTCTTACAACTTAATTTATATATACAAACCTTTTTGATATATACTACTAAGGAGTACTATTGTAGGTACTTTTTTGTATTTACTATATATGCAAGTATACCACTTACTAGTTTAGATAAGGTGAATATATTTAATGAACTCGACACATCGATAAATTAAAAATTAAATCACTAGCAAAGGTTGAATCCTTCAATAAAGTATTGATTATATGCCTTCTCCGAGTGATCGTAATTGCCGCGTGTAACTTAGTTCAGCCAACTCGGAAAGATCTAATAAATGTTCGAAGTTGATCTGAAATAGCTATTAAATGTGACTATTTCGTACTTATTGTAAGTCTTCAATTGAAACTCTCTGCAAGAGAACGAACATTAAATTGTATCGATTATATATATATTATTTACGTTGCCCACAATGGAAACTAAACCAGTTAAAGTGAGTAAAATAATTTACAGTATGATATAATAATAATTATTTATTTAAAATAAAATGTAGGGCATGTACAAAGTGCGTTGTATTTTTACAAATATAATAAAAGCATATACTTAATATGATTTTAACAAAAAAATTACAACAAAATAATGTTTTAAAAATAAGAATTCTGTGGTGAATATTTTTTCCATTATCAGAAAACTAATCTAATTAGAAATATCTAAATATTGAATTTTATTTCTGCCTCAAAATTTTTGTGATTCTATATAGCAGAAAAATTAGATTAGGTATACCCTCCTTTTTAATGAACCGTGTCCATGGATGAGATTTTCATCTCGAGACAATCTCTGAGACAGGAATTATGCTTCCATGAGATTCTTTGGAGAACTCTTTCGTAGTTCACCATGTACACACAAAGTCTTAAGAGATTGTCCAGCAGTTGTCTCGTTATACATCAAATATTAGTCCATTGACTATGTTCCGTTCGTTTGTTGAGTGAATTTATATCTCCCCTGCAGCAGAATTAAATACAGACTGAATTAAATGTTTTTAATTCAGTGCCTTCTGTTTATCTAACATTTCAGAACAAATAGTTTCAGGTATCTATGTTTCTAAGTGACGTTTGTGCTCATGTGTCGAGTCTCGGTATTAAATCGAACGCGATTGGCTGTCCTAACAATTACAAGCGATGATCTCTGAGTTTATTTCTAGTTAAAAATCTCAACACGTTTACACTGACAATTATACAAACATTTCTTTCACACTGTACGAGTACCTTGGTAGCCGAAACAGTTGATGATGCGAATTATTATATGCAATGTTCATTTTGTCACATTGATGGACAGTTTAATGTGACCATCGTTTGCAGGTTCGAGAGCAGAACAATGCGCTTCACTCGATCACTGCAGTCTTGTACTCCTGCCAATATCTACATTATCGATAAGATAATCAATCATAATATGTCAGATACAATATATAATCCTGGTAACAATCCCCAGTTTCCTTCTATCCAATTAGATTAGAGGTGTGTTTGTCAACGTTTTTATTTTATTTTTATACACGACTATCAAGATTTTAGTAGTATTGTACTTAAATTAACTTTAATGATCTTATTATATTAAAATTGTGAGTGTGTACCGTTAATTTGTCAATGTGATGTATAACCGTCGCTCTATGTTGTCTATATGTAACACCAAACACTATCAGCAGAAATTTTATATACTTAGGGATAAAAAATTTCAATCGCCTCCCTATACAAATTAAAGAAATAAAATATATAAAAGTTTAGAAAGAAACTAGATGAACACTTCAAAAACACATAATTGGAAAATAAACAATATTACAAAACACTTCAGGAACACACAAATGGACAATGAATAGAATATGTAAGGCATTATATAAAATTATTGTAGTGTAACTCCCTCTCCAAGCGCAAGAGCTGGTCTCTTTTTTGGAGAGGTAAGCGAAAGAAAAACCATGTAATGTAAAAAAATGTAAAATATTTAATTCATGTGATTAAAAATTGTAAAAATGTCAGATAAATAAAAAAATGTCCAGTGTGAAGAGGTTACATGACGGTGTTCATGTCTGATGTTCCTGTCAGGTCATCAGATAATAGTCATCAGCATCTCGAGTGGCTTCTTTGTGATTATTAGTAGATAAACTAAAATATTAATATTAAAATAAGTAGACGAATATTGTGGTGTTAAATTCAATTTAGTGTTGTTGTTAAAGCATACCTACTTTAAATAATTTTGTATTAATAATATTTTTGAATGAAACACTTTGATTATTTTACAGCTTTATGTACTATTTTTCGTATTGATGTATTTTATTAGATGTTTTTTGTGTTAGGTATCTTGTTACCAGTGGCGTGCAGTAGATATAGATTTAGGTTATGATATTATACAATCATATATGTATAGAATATTTGTAATTTCGTTGAACCAA
The DNA here is from genome assembly GCA_031772225.1 of Eubasilissa splendida. Taxonomy (NCBI): domain Eukaryota; kingdom Metazoa; phylum Arthropoda; class Insecta; order Trichoptera; family Phryganeidae; genus Eubasilissa; species Eubasilissa splendida. The sequence continues at coordinate 27,965,443 of CM062846.1, read as the reverse complement.
CGTCTTTAGACTTTTATACGACTACGACGTTAATTCCGATGTTTAGACGACCTACCATCTATTTATTTGTAAATTTAGAGTACTATTAATACTGTTATTAAAGTTTAAGTTGAAACGTAAAATAATATCTTCTTACCCATATAAAAAATGTATGTATGCTATGATTGAACATGATTAATTTATTGTTTGAAAATCCTTCACGTAATAACTAAAGGAAATAATTATTTTTAGTAAAGGTTAACGTAGGAAATAGTTCTGCCAATTGCTTTTTGTTTTTCCCAAATCAAAAACCAATCCATGCACCAAATTTAAAGAACAATCATGAAATCAACACGATTAAAACAGTAAGATAGTAAAATTCGCGAATTAATAATAGAGGAAGTAGACACTTCAATGATTTTCACGCAGTTGTAACCCTTTCTAATGTTATTCTGTTAAAAAACAGCATACGTAACGACTCCATACAAAACGGATTAACCGAAAGTAATTTTCAATTCAGTAAATAGGCATTTATATGACTTGAGTAATTCATTAGCATAAAGACAGAACAGAGTAATGTAAATAGCTCGATGCGGCGAATACACGAGAGTGCCATGGGTACAGCGATGAGTTGTCGTGGTAGTTTTTAGAACTAAACAATTAAAGTCTCTACTGGTACACAGATGGCGCTAATTGTGAAATAATGTTTCCGTTTATGTTAATCCAATTATTTAATTTATATTTGTTTCCCAGAATTTTTAGTAATGTACATCTTTTTTGCTTGTATGCACCGCACGCCACTGCTTATTACGTTTATAAAGAGGGATGGATTGGGAATAAGTTGAAAAAAATCTCCAGCGGCTTAACTGCTTCATGACGATAAAGAAACACGGGAATATCACATTTACTGATACTTCTAACAGATTTAAAGACTACCATGCATTTTGAAAATTTGTTTTTACTCGAAATAGTGAAACTTAATTTTATATAGATACATTCGGTAATAAATCATTTATAAATAAAGAATTTTGTTGAATGAAATAATAATAAAAAAAATCCTAAGCACTTTTTAATTACGTTCCCGTAAAGCTAAAATGAAAATAAGCATCCATATTTTCATTTACGAGAAGTTCATTGAAAATCTTCATTGTATAATGTCGAGTGTTGGAACTTGGCAACTTTTATCGCACTTATTTATTCTCCGTCACACGTTAAACTTTTTATAAAGAGAAAGTGACCTTAAAACAAAAGCGATTTCAATTTCAAACTTTTTATTCAATGACCCCGAATATAGTCGACTTTTGAACTTTGGCTTTTATCCGACCCTCCCAGGACTATGATTGGACGTGTTTTGGGTCCGCTGAGATACGCCCTAAATTGAGATTTTATCCTTCGTATACTTTGATTGTAGAATCTACTTATCTGACTACTTTATAATTACTCCGATACCTAGTGTACCTGATCATGTATATTTTTAAATAAATCATTGGTATTAAAGTTCAAAACAATAAATATTGAATGATATTTATGTTCATTTTTAATAACAAAATTTATAAACAATGACTACTCGGATGGTGAATTTCAAGAAAAAAAATGTATTTGACATCATTTTGTTTTTCATACTATTTAAAAATAGGTTTAAACGAAGCCTATGAGAAGTTATGAGCTTACCTACAGACAATATACGATGTGTTATCACCCGATGATGAGAGAGACATAGTAGTGACAATAACCTAATGCGTGTGTAATGCAAAGTTTAGTTATGAAAATGTTATGTTACACCATAAAGTGACCGCCATGTGATTAATGAAATTTAGTACGCACTTCTTACCTTTATTGCCTGCTTTCACTTGCAGATTAACCAAGCTAGACTGTAGATAAAGCTGACTTTGGAGGAAGCTGTACTCTCCGAGTACAGGCTAACCCATCTGACACCACACAATCGTTAGACATACAACGCCATCTTACAAAAGACAACGAGTATAGCTAAAATCTACGAAATAATGCGTGAGTGTGCAAAGCCATGGATGAGCGCAATGAATAATAAAGGCGTATGGAGCAAATTATTCATTGGAAGATAAGTACATATGTATATCCAATAATAAAATTAGTTATTTGGGGTGGACAAGATAAAGCTTCAATGACCAATATAACAAATTCTAAGGAAGACTATTAGTGATCTATATCTAATATTATATATATATATTTATATATTCTATATCTAAAAAATATATATGTACTCGTATATAAGACACGAGCTACATATGTTTCAGAAGTTATGCCAGTTCTACTATTCTTTCTATGGAGTTAAGTTTAAGACTACTACAGACTATTGAATATTACTCCATATTAGGTATGTTTCTTTTAAAATCAATTTAATATCCATCAAAACTGTATTTTACTCTCCCTTTATGTTCCGTCTATCTGTATATGCATTCTGTCTCTATCTTTCGCATATAATTTTATATTCTGTCTCCCTTGATGTTTTATCTAACTGTATATATATTCTGTCTTCTCTTTTACATGTAATTTTATATTATCTCCCTCTTTATTCGTCCTGACGAAGCTTGAGATAAGCGGAACCGGTTGACTTTTAGTAAATTTCGTGGTTTCATACAAAGTGATTGTATGAAATCATGTATTTGTATGTATTTAATTGCATATTATTTATAAATGGAATTGAGTTCCATCTGACGCATATGTTTAAAAAAAATCGTATGTTGTCTAAAAGTATGCACATAACTAATTAGCTACGTTTAAATCTATTTTCTACGAATACTACTAAAAAAAATGATTTCAAAAACTTATTTTCTTTAATTAATATCCATCCACCATTCGAATAGTCGTTATTCAACGTGTATGTAGTATAAAGTTTAGTAGTGAAAAATAAAATTACACTGAGTTTATTTATGAAATATGATATATTGATAGGCATTTACGCGATGGGAACTGAGTTACGAACAAATGTAGGAGTTGATCGGGAGTCCGGGGAGAAAGAGTCCAGTTACCGCTTGCTACGTTCAGGTGCATCGCTGGCGATCAAGGGTGGCTAGGTACTGTTGTGTAGGGGCGTTCAGTCGCATCGACTGTTGCTCGGAACCGTGCTTACCAGTCTTATAGAATAAACTATATTATATTTTAATATACTTTTTCACTGATCTCACGTCTGATACTTCAATCCTTCCTTCGCGATTTTCAAAATAGATGTGAAATTCCAGAAATGATGACGTATATTACGAAATAAAAGTTATTTATAATCTTGATAAAGGAGGAAAAAATCACCGCTTGCTATATTTTTTAAAGACATTTTTTACTCTTCATCCGCCCTTCATATCATTTCTTTTTCTATTCACCCCAAAAAATCATTAAAAAGAATTTTGTTGATGATTAAAAATGTAGCGAGTGCGTGACGTCTTGATGTATTCCGTTCAAACATAATAAGTAATTTAATTGAAAAGTTCTGCTCTAATTAAATTATTCAGAATTCCTCTGAAATAACTCTGAACTGTTGTGTTTAAGCCGGTTAGTAGGTATAGACACCAACTTCCAACAAAATTCATTTAGCATCCATGTTGTTAAGTGAATGTTTTGTTTGTCAACTTGATTAAACAATACTTATCTTTAGACTTTTTATTCACTTTAATGCTGTAATTTCAATTAATTTTGTAAGAAAAATAGAACTTTTTAATCATTATAAAAAAAGTTTAATTCTTAGTACTTTTACGTTAACTTTGCGGTTAGATGTAAGTATTAATTTTAAATTTTTTTTTTTGTAAACCACTTTGATAAAATTAGTGATGATGCATTTTAAATTTAATGATTTGATTCTAAGATTTATTTTAAATAATAAAGTTTCTTTTAGTCTTACACAATTCTCTAACGTTAATCTTTTTCTTATCTTTTTTCATCCCAACCAGAACATCTTCATTCGTAACTCTATCCATCCAGCTTATTTTGAGCATTCTTCTGTAGATCTACATCTTAAATGATACAAGTCACCTTATCATTTTTTAGTAAGTGTTATATTGCATTAATAAAAACACAATTGCACACAGACACAATTTGATTATTACTTACGAAAAAGAATAATATATTGTCATGTGACGAAATCCTCAGTGTGGACGCTACCTTGTATTTGTTGGAGTGAACACAAAAGGCATTTTTGGACGCGATGAATCGGGAGATTTTTGAGCCCGATACACCTGCGTTGTGGACATTTCGCCTGTCGGGCATTCATGAAGAGATTCCCAGCTGGCAGCTGTGTGGACCAGTCGAAGTCCCCGATTTGGACTTGTTTAGGATGGCGAGCCTCTGAAATCGTGGTGGAATTTTGGTCGGAGCGCGTGTCGTCTGGTGGACGCTCAGCACCACTACCCATGAAGAAAAGTAATGTATTGTGAAACCTTAAATCCTGTTAAGTATCACCTCGTCAGACTGTGAATTTGGCATTATTTTTGTCGTATACTTATGTAAAATTATATTTTGTGTTATAATCCAACGTGTTTGCATTTGTTTGATTCATTCACAACCGTCCGACAAAGCATCCGGTGTCGCACAAAGACTGAGCCTAGCCGGTAACAGTGCATTCTGTCGTTCGATTCACCAGAGCTCGAAAGCACCGTAATAATACATTCATAATAATAACAAAAATGACTACTTTGCGCTGTACTCTTCTAATTAACTACATATTACAGTATTATGTTATGATGCGGGAAAGCTTACTTCCTTTTTCAGGAAGAAACTCGTCTGGATCGTTGCATAATCAACAAGTACTTGCTGTAGAATATCAAAGCTCTTCATTAATGCCACCAAATCTGTAATATATACGGAATACAAAAGCGAACACGATACACCTAAATTTCGGTAGGTTTGAACGAGTCAAAGCGAGTACGTAATAATATATTCAGATGTTTTGTAGATTTGTATATGTCTCCATACACGGAGTTGTGGTTTTTTATCTGATGAATTAAAACACAATGTACGTAATATTAGAGTACATTACGTTTAAACAGCTGTTGTATAACATGGTCGACATTATGTATTACATACGGATGTAGAAGAACTTTATTCGCGTATTGTCGTTTTAGTTAGAGAACATTTGCATAAATAATTAAATGATTTGAATAAGAATTATCAAGAAAATTATCCATGGATTTTAATACTGAAATAAACTAATAAAGTAAATAATAACGTGTTATATATTGTAGTGACTTTGAAAATAAAATATATTTTTTTAATCTGTTCTCGTTTAAAAATAAATATATTTATGTAACTGGTGTCTCTTCTTCTGATAGTTTAGTTGAGGAAACCTAGACCAATGTTTCGGCACATTAATACGTGGCTTTGTCTCAAAAAGTTAGTAAAAGATTTCCGTATTGGTATTATTTTATTTAATACTTATCTCTACTTTACTTGACTATTTTTCTATTGTATGTTCTTTTTTTAATATATCTAAGTGAGTACATAAGAAACATTTAAGTCCATTAAAGTAAAAATTCTGGTATTATAGAGAATACCAGAGTGTTAAAACCTGGACACGAAATAGTTAAATGACCAGAACCTCGCTGGACGTCGCTCTAAAACTAAACAAGGCCCAGGATCGCGAAGAATGGCGGCTAGTAGTAAGCGTAGTAGAAACAGGTTAGGCAAGAACACTTTGATTGAGAAAGAAAATGTATTCAATGTGTTGGAATTATTATGAGGAAAAATAAAATCTGAATTTGAATTGAATTGAAATCTGAAAAAAATATCTACAATTTTGGAAATTATTTTATTAGATTTGTTCTGTTTTTTTTTGATATCAGCTTTAAATTTTTTTATTTTTTATTATTATTAAATTTGATTCTGAAAGCCGACTTTTTTGCAGTGCTATTTGCATTTGTTTGGATCAGTTATTTTGCTTTTAGATACAATATTTTGTTATTCACCTTTCCTCTACGGTGATGTAAACTGCGTTGACATTGCCTCTAATTATATGAATATCTTAATAATAATACAAAGTTCACAATTTAGGAATTGCACCGTAACACAATTATATATATATAAGTATTTACCATACGCAACAATAAAAAATGTTTTCTCGATATTTGTCACTAATGAGAATCTTATTTTTGGAAATATGGAAGCTATATTCTTTATCTGTGTATATGACACATTATACTGGAATACGGCTGAAAAGTTAATTTTAAATTTTATGTATTTCTTATTTAGATCAGTATATCATATTAACAATATTTGAATATGTCCAAATTTTTGTAAGAACACACAATTACTGGATTTTTACCTCCATACTACATATTACTTCATACCTCATGCTTCCATATTTTCTCATATAATATAATATAAATAGCTTCGTCCCTATGAGATATCTAACAATGCCGCTTTGGAGGTAAAAATTCAGTGATTGTGTGTTCTTGGACATATTGTTAATAGAATTGTAAATTTCTGAACATAGAATCGATTAATAACAATATATAAAAAAAATAGACACGTGTCGTGTTGTCGAACTTAGATTTGTGTACTTCGTTCGCCATTGCAGCTCCACCGGCGAGCTTCAAATCTTAATTAATTAATTAACACAGACATTTTAGATATTGCAATTACGAGTGAAGGAAATATAACACAATAATTGATGTGACATGAGTCGTATTTCGGTGGTCGTGGACGAGTGCCGTGTAGCGGGTGGCGTTTTGATTTATTACCAAGACCATAAATTGCGCCAAATTCTTGCCCATGCAAATGCCGACCGTATTTACACTGACGCAGTGGGTACCTATTACTTTTGCTAAATTGCCCTCATTTAAAGTTTCGCCACCACGTCACAAGGGCTCATTTCAAATTGCCGCTACATAGGTACACCTGCGGTCACCTTAAATTCCAACTCCGTGACCAACGCCACGCCGTGACGCCGATGTGCTGGACTATAAAATGATATAATAACAAACATAAGTTATATTAATTAATCCAATTGTCGAGAATAGCGTGGTTACTACCGGGATATGAATCCGGAATTTTTATTTTCCGGGAAAATGAGTAATCATTAATTACGCAACGTTAACCATATAAGTTAACAACGATTTATATATATATATATATATTGCTGTATATGTATAGTTTTTTTATAAATGAATATCTATTATTCCATTTTAAAAGCTAATAACTTAATATTTGTTAAACTATGTTAAAAAAAATGCAGCTTTCCAGTAAAATATATTATCATTAAAAAACTATACTAATAGTATTGATATAATTTAATACATAAGACAATTAATTTTTATTATTTATCTATAACACTAGTTATCAGCAGGTTTTTTTTTACATTTATAAATATTCTATTTTGCGTCAGATGTTTTATTTCTCGGAAGCTGCTAACAAATAATCTGTATAATATATATATATATATATATATACCGAAGAAACTAATTTATAAAAATAAAAGTACCTACTAAGGACGATTTAGTACATCTATATATCATACATGAAATTGATTATCTGTTTGTTCTCTATACAATAATACAATACTACACTCTTTGACCGATCTAAACTAAATTTTGCATAGTTACACTTTAGAACCTTGCACAAACCATATGTCACCTTTACCTTCCCCCTAGCTACACAATCCTTCAACTCTGATATAAATGCCATCAGTTCTAAATGTTGTTCAGTTGCACTTTCCCTGCATGGAACAAATAGTGCATAAATCGTTACGATTTAGAACTCGGCGTATAACATATACATCATGCCCATTGCCACCCCATCCCCACACCTAGAAATCAATGTATATTATATTGAAGTTTTTCTCAGTTGCATTCTAGGACCTTGAAGAAAATATAGTACCCATTCACCCTCTTCCTGCCTGAACCAAATTTTGTTTACATCGTTATTTTTTGTAACTAAATCTGTTATAACTAAATTTGAACCCCGGACAACGCCGAGCATGGACCGCAAGTAATACATACATAAAGCTATACGAAAATCATCATTTAATCAAAGCAAATTGATGACCGATGTCACATTCCACAATCACAGATTGTTTGTACCCAGCTGGAGGCCATTCGTTAGATCTCAGTATAAATAGATACAGAAATAGGTAGACATTCGCAGGTGCGGATGAGTTTTACACTAATTACTTAGTTTAAATCAAAATGTAAATACTAACTGTTAAAAAAACTATAAAAATTAAATATAGTCTAACTTCACGAAAAATTTATCGTAATTTATCGATAATTTATATCTCTCATAAATCATTGAATCGTTAGAAAACGCAGTTTTTAATATCATGGTCGTACAATTTCAAAAATAATTGAATTAATATCAATATATATATATATTCAAAAAAGACAAAATTTATTAATGATTAACAAAAACAGAGAGACATAATTACGTTAGATGTAATTAATATTACTGAATAAAAAATTAGGTTCGATTACGATTGAATTTTTTTTGGATACCGCCTAACCTAACCTGGCTATATGTAAAAAACCTATTACACAATTTTATAGACATAATAATATTATAGATATAATAGATATGTCACTTGTTTACTATGGAAGTGCACCTAACTAAGGACGTGGGTAGTAGAAGATTGAGTGTCATGGAGGCGGAAGTTAAGAATGGCACGAGGCCAAGGGTCGATCTGGGCTAGGGCGCCAATAAAGAAGTAAGAGAAAAATAAAAGGGCTAATGGATAGAGTACATTTTTAGACACGATTCATACCTCAGAGACGTCATTGAGGAAAGAAGATAGAAAAACGCCCAGACGAAAATAGAGGAGAATACAAATATTTACATGCAACTTCTGAATAGGGTTCAAGATACCAATAATAATACAGTTATTTAATATAAAATAAGAAGAATACTCATGTCAACTGTAGTGTACCTTTAATTCATATATGCATGATTTGTAATTAATATGAAGCGTGCCGACTGCCGTGTGTACGAGCCCGCACGTATAGGAGTGGTGGGGGGGTGCCCAGTACCATAAAAGGGAGGACGCGCGCTGAAGGCGGTCAGACGGTCAAATACCTTGGATTAACCCTCCACAACGAACTCTCCTGGTCCTCTAACATCAAAATAATCCACTCCAAAGTCAAATGCAAATTTGGAGCCCTTTATCCCCTCCTTAACCAACAAAGCCCCCTTTCCTGTACAAACAAATTTCTCCTGTACAAATCATTTCCCATCTGTCCTATCATGTCTTATGCTTGCCCATTTGGGGATCCGGCAACATCCATTTCTTGGAAATACTCCAAAACAAAATCCTTCGCCTTGCCACCAATAGTTTCTGGTTCGTTCGCAATATCTTAATACGCAACGATACCAACTTCATTGACCTTTCCCGTAGATTCTACTCCAACCTTCACCAAATCCCAAACTACGTCAATTCTCTGGATTTTTACGACCCTGAATTCGGTCTTCTCCACCTACGTCCCATTTCTATTTCATACCCAGACGGTGTAACCTGATAAGCGGAAAAATAAAATATTGCCTTTAAGCACAATTCTAAAAAAAAATTATAATAAATAAAAATATGTAATATAAAAGACTGCTATTTTATAACATTTACAAAAATAAAAATATATATTTCTTCGCGCTCATAGAGATTTTTAAATTCACCCCCAATTATTGGTAGACTAGAGAATTGTTATTCTTATTACTCCAGTATACAATAAATTTCCGAGAAGGCGTTCTCTTTTTATTTTCATTCAACAACTATACTCGTAGCTCCAATTCTGAATTATACGTTATATTAAATAATAAATAATTGTTCATAATTACGAGTAATTACTTCTACAAGTACCCGGACTACATCGTCACATAGTTCGGCCGAGTCGTCCGGCGAACGTAAAGACATCACATAAACCAATATTAGTCTGATTCACGCCGTTTTTTTTCAAACCTACAGTAACATGTGTAAAATATACATTTCTTCTTCACGATGGATTTTTTTTGTTCTTCCTGAGAATAGGGCTCATGGTTAGAGAGAATAATAGGAATAATTATGACGGAACAATAGTAATGGGAGACGCAGGTCACTTGAATAAACTTTCACTGAGAACACGGGTCCTCGCCTTTCGCGCAAGCCGATCCGGTCGGCGGTTTGAACGTATTACAAAATCAATAATAATCGGTATATTATATTGAGTTTACGACATGAAATGATTTATGACTAAACCGCGCACTTTTTTTTTGATAATTGCAATGATTATATGGGTACACGATACAATGAAATAATCGTATCAATATAGAAACAATTGCATATTTAAAGTAGATTCAAAAGAAAAAAAATTACTTGGATACCTTTTTAACGTAGATTTTAATTAAAATACTACCTATGGCAGAGAATCTCATGAAGCAACTTCTGTAAAATTTTAATGCATTTTTTTTAATCAATCATGTAACAATAATTGTGATGTTTGTAATACAAATTAAATGTATTAATTAGAAACATATAAATATAAAATTAATTTTATAGAAAAATATTGTTGAGATTCTGTAAAAATAAGGTAGATGGTTCTTTCAAATAATGGAACGATTAAATGTATTAATATCAAAAAGGTAACATATAGGTTTGAAAATTTGTCGCTAAAAATACTGTCGCTGTAGCATAGTTGGATAATGCACCTTCCCCGGTTAGGAAAGAGATCCAGGTTCGAATCCCGGTGGCGCAACAACAATATCTTTTGATAAAATTGATTTTATATGTATATCTTTCTAATTAATATATTTAATTCATATTTAAAATATCACAGACCTATGTTATGAAAAATTACAACTTCACAATAAGAATGTGTTCTCCTAAGAACAAATGTTGAGCTGGAAAATAATCAACGTTGAAAAAATTACGTCTTATCAGATATATTTATATGTATTTGCAGTAAGATATTAAAAGATTTTAAAATCACCCCAATAAGCAAGAATATTATTGAAGTGAATAAAGCTAAGTTAATAATAATCAATATGGAAACCATTGTAAAATTATGTTCTTGGGGAAGGTAGGGAACCGGTATACACATGTTTGTCCGGGGGCCACTGCTTGTAAATCATAACTGCTCTACTTTTTAAGTGCCAACTATGACAATACATAGCTTGAAACATTTCCAGAAAAATATCAAATACGCTGAAGAAAAACCGGGTTAAAATCGGTTCAGGTGTTCTCGTGTATTTAAAAGAAAATAAACAGACGGATAGTCGTTGACTATTGTATATTTATAAAGAAGACCACGAATATAATAAGACCAGCATATTTTTCTACATTAAACAATTCTAACAAAGAGAAATTAATAGATTTATAAAATTCCAAATATGATACTTTCAAAGAATATTTACTAATCTAAAATACAGCTTAAGTAAGAAGAAAATTATTCTAAGAATCCTGAAGTTAATGCATCGATTTTTTGCGCTACCGGATGTCATAAAAGTTGTGAAATTGTTAAAACGGCGAGTTTTGCAAGGCGCCTTCTGATTGAGAATTTAAATTAAATAAAAACTATCTCTTCTAGATACAATAACAGGTTAGTAGAACCTAACAATTTAAAGATTTTGAAGGACGTTCAATCGAATAGATTAAATTTATAAAAAAATCCCGTGTGATTATTCTCGACCGCCACACTGTATTATAGATTTCAACACGAGCGAATATTTACTGTATGGTTTTATAGTGAAATGGAACATCACTGTAACATAGCCAACAGCTGAGTAATCTATTACGTCATGGTAATTTAAACCATGACGTAAAAAAGTGTGTCGCTGTTTACGTTACTGACGTTAAATGCTATTCATAGATAGTGTCAATGGCTAAATGTACTAATTAATTGACATGTAAACCTTCATTAAGAATACTTATATATAAAATAAGATAATATTTTGTTGATTTTTTGAAGAAATATTTTAATGAACATTCGGCTGAAATTAAACAATTACCATAGTGAAATTGAGTATCGGGCAGCAAAAGGGCAATTATGCTATAATATGAAAAAAGTTGAGCATTTAAAGTTTTTAAGTTAATGCCAAAGTTTTTTTAATCTACTCACAAACCTTAAATAATAATTGAAATTTTCTTTGGTTCTTTGGCTATGATTATAAATGAGTTTTTTGTATATAATTATATTGTAATAAGAGAATTTTGCATGAGAAAATTCCCCTTATTGCTGAAAATTAATCATGATATATCTCTCTTTTTTTACTGTAATTTTTTAAATATGTAAAATACGACATTGGGTATTTTACATATTTAAAAAATTAAATATGTTCATTAAATTTTTTACTCGTTATCACTAATTTATCGCAAATCTTTCGAAACGTGTGTATGGAAAGTTTGTTTCGGGAATTTCGGGATATCAAAAATCTTAAAAGAGACTTGTTGTTTGTTATTTTTCTTTAGCAGGTTTATTTCGAGATTTATCTTTATATTGCGGTGAAATCTTTGTATAATAAAAAAAAAATTATGTGATTCATTTATTTTGTTTTAAATATTTTTCGCTTATCGATATAACAATATTTTTAATTAATCTGAGGCATTTAAATTAAATTAAATAAACTTAATAAATATAGAACATTAAAAATAATATAAATACAATGGATTCATATAATTGTAGATATATATGATTGTAGTTATAAAATATGTTAGCATTTTTCCAATGACATACGAGTACGTTGTAATAAAATGCATATTTTTTATATTTTAAAATATCGCTGTGATTGGTGCAAAAATAATTCAATCGCACGCCCTTAATGGTATGAAGGTACCCCATATATGGAAAGATATTTAAATCATAGAGAGCGATTTATATTTCACGAGCATTGGATGTGGGGCATATGACGAATATAACGAGAGAGCTATATATGTTTCAATTCATTCGCGAATTTATTTTACAAATCGAATATTAAAATCGTTAGAGCCCAGGGCGCTAAAAGTAACCCGTAAATCAAACGTATGTTTTAGTATTACGTGTTACACAATAAGTGGCGCGTTTTTCTATCATCGGAATAAACAGCGTATAATATGTAGTATAATATATTATACTATATTAAAATATACAATATTTGTACAATATCACGTGTACGCTAAAATAGTAAGATTATTATTATAATTATTATTATTTTTAAATTATATATGTTTCATACGCGTACTTATTGGGTAGATTAGTTTTCATATATAAAGAACACTTGTATCGGTGTGTATAACAGCCCGTTTCAAAAACATGTAACACTTTTTAAAAATATATATTAATAAAATACATGGTGCCGTTATTATATTATAATTATGCTATTATTATATAGCAAAAAACGTTTTTTTTTTTCGATACAATAATAACAGATTGGATAATTTTTATAGCGCCATTTTCGTAAAAATTTTCACTAAAAGAACGCTTCTGTATATATATATATATATTATGTTTTCCGTCGCCGTGTATATGTGATAGAAATAGGGTTAAGTATATTTTTGTACATATCTAATGCTTTTAGGAATATTTGTTGTGTTTATAACTATGGAAAAACCAACAAATGCATTCGACTAAGACAAATGTAAGTAATAATTAAGGATTATATGTCGATATAACCGGAAATAATTTCCCGGGAATCTCGTGATTTTTTGCTAATCCTTGATCCAGGTTTGAATCCCGGTAGCAACAAATTTTTTTTTTCGATTAAACGCAATTGTGTGTTAAAAATGTAATTTATACACATAATAAGAAAGAATGAAAAGAATAATAAAACACTAAAGAAACGATTAAAGCATAAGCGAAAAAATACCTAAACCGAACGCCGCCGACTCGGTCCTCCAACTCTTCATAATTCATGCTCTCTATCCCTGACTACAACAAAAAAGTCGACACCAACCGCGTTTTTAATTTCCATCATCACCACAATATATATATATATAGTTGTCATTTTTTAAATATAATAAAAATAATTAAGTATTCGCGTTTATTAAATAGATGTATGTACTGGTTTAAAAATTGCATAAATATACGGACCATTAAAATACAAAAAATGACAACTTGCGGAACGACTTTCTCTAAAACTAAAACATCGGGTAAATATTCTAATACATCGTATTATCAACACTAAATATTATGTAGAAATACTCATTTGAATATGTAACTAGTAATTTCTCAACAATCTACAGACATTATATGTATATTTATTTGTATTTTACGCGCCCTGAGGATAAAACAAATAAATAATTCAATGATTAATTCAGTAAAAGTTTCACTAAGACCTAATGTAAACATAATTATGTTAACTTATTTGTCTCGACTCTTTGGCGATCTTGCTAATTCAAATTCCTCGTTACACAGACGAATTTGAAATTTTAAAAGGTCTCTTTAATTAATTTTCGTCGTGTTGTTCACCACAAAGAGGCGCCATCTTTTGAGTTATATTAGCGGTGAGTAAGTAAGTACTCACATCCCGGTATTACTTTGTTCCCCGTAGAAGTACGCGGCATAAGAAAGCGCGGAATTTTTTACTGGAGCATTTCAGAGTTCGTCTCTGCTCTAGCTGGCAGTTTAAACAAAAAATAAATAATGATGCTAATAAATTACACCGTCTACACCTATGTATGTAGATAAACATAAGATAAAAGTTAATTGATCATTTTTACACGAGAGGTCTTTTGCATACTATAACATTAATAATATAATCTTTTAGGAGAACACATTATTATTGTGAAGTTGTAATTATTCAGAACAGACGGTCTGTGATATTTTAAATATGAATTAAATATATTAATTATAAAGATATACATATAAAATCAATTTTATCGAAAAATATTGTTGTTGCGCCATCGGGATCCCGGGATCCCGATTTTATATGTATATCTTTATAATTAATATATTTAATTCATATTTAAAATAATATAATCAAATAATATATCTTTTCGGTATTTATGATAGGACCAGGTCGCCAGTCCCCAAGCGTGTGTGGATGCTCCTTTAGGTTTACTATACCTATCTGTCCCCCCACCCTCCTCTCTTACTTGAGAGCACGACTTTTTCTGTGTGTGTTATCTATGACTTTTGAACTATCAAGAAGTGTCAACGTCCTGCTATGTGTTCGTTACACAGGTCTGATTGTACAGTTACTGTTGCTTTTGTGTGTTTCGGTTTTCTTGCGGCGCGTGGCCGAAGCTACTTGTGTTCAAAGTGCTTCGTGTGAATCTGCGAAGTTGTTCCTGAAGTTCAGGATAGCTATGACTACAGCAAAGAAAATCCAAGTAAGTTGTGCTTTTTGGTTGGTCGTTTAGCCGTTATTATTCCGTCACTATATCAAATTCCTATCACCCTTCCTACATCCCGTTTCCCCACCTCTTATGTAAACAATATATATTACAAATAAATAGTTATTTAACAGCACAAATTATTTTTTGTATGTGGCACAGAATGTAATATAATAAAATTAATCAGCCTTGTCCTTGGTACATATTCGACTCTCGTTTCTCGTTCTCAAGCAATACTTGTATATTTCAAATGCGTTTATTTTACGCTTGTCGCCATTGCGGACTATTCAAGTATCGCAGCATACATGAAGACTGGAAAGACAAGAGTGTAAACCGATATAATTTTAGTTGCTTGCTTGATGTCATTGTCTTCTATATTTTTTAAATTTAAATACTAATTTAATGCATTAATTATAAATATATACATATAAAATCAATTTTGTCGAAAAATATTGTTTTTGCGCTACCGGTATTCGAAACTGGATCTCTATTTCCAATCCGGGGAAGTACATTACCAATTGTATTATAGCGCCAGTATTTTTTATGACAAATTTTCGAACCTATATGTTACACTTTTTCAAATTAATATATCTGTCGTTCCATTATTTAAAAGCCATCTAAATTAATTTTATGTGTATATATTTATAATTAATGAATTAAATTAGTATTTAAAAACATCACAGACCTTTTTCGATTAAATTAATTATATATGTATATCTTTCTAATTAATATATTTAATTCATATTTAAAATATCACAGACCGTCTGTTTTGAATAATTACAACTTCACAATAAGAATGTGTTCTCCTTAATCTCTGAATTTCTTGCACATTGTTGTGTTGCATTAGTATTAGTCACAACTAGAATTTTAATGTTATATTCCAACAACTACTAATGTTTTTGCTGCTTTTCCTCAAATGAATATCGCAGAATTAAAGAAAAGCAGAGCACAGAATAGTGGATTCGATAATATATTACGCTCCAGTTATCAGAAAATTAATGTTTCAGTTATAATATAAAATAATCTCCGCTTGAGGAATCGTTGGCCTAGAACATTTTATGCACAGAGCAATGGTTGCACTTAAGTTATAGTCCGTATTGTGTGAATAATGCAAAAAGCATTGAGCGAGAGTTCAACCACAAAACCAAGCGCGGAATTATTATTTTTGCCGTTCAAATATACTTGAATTAGTGCGGTAGATACAATATTAAATTATGTTATTATTCCATGTTGAACCGTCGTACAGACTTGTGCACGTGCATATACCAACATATATTATATTAAAAAATATTTTTTATTTGTTTTTTTCAAATTTCTCTAATCGTGAAATACACAAGGAAATTAGGATAGTGAAAAATATAATCACACATATAAATGGAATTAAAAATAATAATTTTAGACTACGTAAGGTGTGTAGGAAGTGGTAAAGATCAATACACATCGGTTAGTTAAATCTTCATGTTAATCAGTCAAATCCATCATTCTTCACCGCTATTCTAGACGTGTTCCGTATACTGCGATCCTTTCAATCATCCTTAAATTATCATTTATATAAAACGCTTGATATTGGTGCTGCTATATTTAGAAACCAAATCGTATAAATGATTGGATTATATCTATTTAAAAAAAAAAGTGTACAAATAAATAGAAACGAGGATCGAACCCCCAACCACTTTACTGTAAATAAATTACAATTTACTGCAATCTCATGTTCTATCTTCACAGAAAACATAACGATGAAATAGATATCGTATTTGCATAAGAAGAAAAACTCTTACGCGGGATAAATATAATGATAATGTGTACATATATCGTATGATAATTTCGCTTATAGCTGAAATCGAAATCGTGTGAATCAGGCCGTGGTTGTCGCTTTACGTGTTATATCACGTTTCAATGGCAGGCCCTATTTATTTAACAAGGGAAGAAGAAGCCTTTACGGTGCCTTAACAAATAAATCGTTTGATATTCGTTAATTGCTTAGAAGTGGGTCATTTGGAGTATAAAAGCGTCAATTTTCAGATGATCAATAGCAGCTGTACATTAATATTTGTTAACCACAAAAATTTGTCAATCTATCATGGTATGTACATTGAACCGTTCTAATTAATAAGGAGAATACTTTGTAACAATTTAGATGCTGTAAAAGGACTTGAAAGTTGAGAAGTGTTGAGCAGACTTGGAAGTAAAGTAATCAATTGATAGTGGTGCTAAACGTTCGTTTTGTAGTGCGGTGTAGAAGAAATACGATGCGAGAAATAAGCTTATCCCCAAACAGACTGCTTTTAAGGTCCGTGTCCACAGAAGGAGACAGTATTAGAGATTAAGTTGAGATAAAATACGTGTGATAGGATTTTTTTCTGGAGATAAAGATTGTTCTGGAGATCAAAGATCAGATTTATATATATTTGATACGTGCACTTAAACTACCATAAGTTCCTACGACTATCCCTTCTGAATGTTAGATATAAGTCAATAATCAATAACATTAACATAAGGCGTTAGATTACAAACATTTATAACATAACCCAAATAACGAACGTGATAATGACATTTGACGTTTAACATACGAACGTGAAGTAAAGCGTAAGACGAAGATACGATCTGTACACGGGGACTAGAGTTATCTCCAAAGAATCTCACAGGAGCAAAATCCATATCTCAGAGATTGCTTCAAGTCGAAAATCTCTTTCATGGACAAGAGTTATGCTTAAAGCTATACACAGGCCAGATACATTTTATTATATGGCGATCATTGATTATTTATGTATTCTCTAGATTAAGAATTCAACTTGCCGAAATTAGATATCTTAGGAGAGTAGCAGTTGTAGTAGGGGAATAAGGGGATGAAAATAATGATTATGATGAATGATGCTGTGAAATACCACACCACGAAAAATTACCGTTTTAATCAGAAAATTAATATTAATCAATAACTAAGTATTTATAAGTGCGTACCTATTTAACTTTTTTTACATTAATTATATTTATGAGCCTCGTTCAACTAATATCGTTAAAAAAAGTCAATATGTTAATTTATACGTTCGTTGTGCAACATAGCAATTATACGTTATTACAAGAACATACATAGCAATGTGTACATGTTGACATCACGCTATTCCTTTTAAACGTGCAAAATATATATTATTCACGTATAAAGTGGTGAGCAGGTTTTCTGTTTTTAATAATGAATTTCATGGGTTCATATTTCAAAATCCAAACAAGAGTGGATTTCCATGACCACGTTAAATTTTCAATGACTCACCGAATTATTGTTTTTTTTTCAACGACTAAAACATAAAAAAAATAATAATAATTAACAAAATCAATAAAGACTTATTAAACATTTAAAAAAATGACGAGACCCTAGTGGCCACCTTAAAATACAAAGTTAAATAACATATTTTTATCAACATTTTTGTTTCCTTATTATATTATATCAGGTATTGTGGACAAGGTCTGTTACACGAAAATAGAGAGAACATCAAAATTTTTTATCCTGACATACTCATCGGTTCTTTAATGTTCTGACAATACCTTTCGCCATAATTTATTATATTTCTATCACGCCAGGTCTTTTGTGATTATCCTCGATCTCTTGTGCCATTCAATCTCATTTCACTCGTCATTTCATATGCCGGTTTTCTTGAAATAATCATCTTTCTATCTATTGCATCAGCGCTGTCGAACTTCTCTTAGCCCGCGGGCCATTTTTTCTTTAACACTCATTTCGCACGCCAAAAAAGTAGGCAATTTAAAAATAAGTTCATATCACCTCAGAATTTATATAATTTATACAAAATAAATAATAATAATAAAAAAATATCAGAATCAAGGTATTTAATGGAAACATTGTGGCCATAATAATTAATTTTATGTTCATCTTCTATATTTATGTAATGAGTTTCTTTTTGGTCAAAAACACATGTTTTCATACATTCAGATATTTATTAAAAATTTTATGTAAAAAAATGTTATGATTCAAATATTTTTGAGGACCGCTAGTTGGACAGCGCTGTATGCTTAGATTTATACCATTTTCTTGTAGATCTTCGTTTTTTGTTACATATTTTCTCATGTTCCATACTTTTTTTACAACTTTTCTCATGTTCCATACTTTGTTTACAACTTTTCTCATGTTCCATACTTTCGTTACAACTTTTCTCATGTTATATACTTTTTTTATAACCTTTCTCATGTTCCATACTTTAGTTACAACTTTTCTCATGTTCCATACTTTGTTTACAACTTTTCTCATATTCCATACTTTTGTTACAACTTTTCTCATGTTACATACTTTTATTACGATCGTATTTTTGAGTTATGTTAGATTTCACCATTACTGCTTCATCTATTTTTGGAGGTAAACGTATGTATAAACAAATTTCATTCGTATGATAATATTTTTAATATTTTATTGGAGAACACTCATCAGCCATAAGTTAATGATAACTTCCAAATACTTTACTTAAATATTTAAATTTATGCATACTAAGGGAACGTAATACTGACTTGTATTAAGAGGGCTCAAACCTATGTTCAGTGAGTCGAATATTACCGGCATGTCGTTTCGGCTGTCAGCTGTCAGTATTATAATCATAATTCCTTCGAAATGTCATGAGCGATGAATCCCTCTCTAATGAGATCCCATAAATGGGGATTATTACACGATAATATAATTCTGTGTTATTTCAGGTAGATACAAAATGATTGTTATATCGTTGTTCGAAATGGATTAAAGATGCATTAAAGATAATTAAATTTTTTATTCTGACTGCTTTATTTGAATTTTGAATTGATTAGTTTGAATTATTACAGGCCACCTTAAGACTTCCTTTATTTCATAACTAGCCTCAAGCCCGTTCTAGGATAGTTGTCAAATCTTTAAGTAAATATACATGACGTCAGACATGATGGTTAAATTATATCAGACAAGTTGTTGGACTAACAACATCATGCACTTGAACCATTTAATTTTGTAATGTCGAATGTTGAATATTCGCCTTCCTTTCTTTGGTTTTTACATATCCTTAACAACTTCTCTGATGTTGTCGGGCATGTACACTTATAATAGTACATATACAAGTACAACCTACAAGTTTTTTCACTGCAAGTAAATGTTTTTTGTCGTTGTGTAAACATATAGCTTGCATCGCTCCCCAACAATGTATTATACAAGAGTTATCTTAGAATAGTACGAAAAATTAACCATATAAGTGCATCAAATTCAATAACACAATTGATTCAGTATCCATTATGATCAAAATTATATTTTGACACTTTTTTAGAAAATCACGTGATCGAAAAGTCATAACACACGCTTGAACGAACTTTAAAAAATACGTACATTCAGTCCATATACGTTACCTACTTAAAAAAATTATTTGATAAAATAATACATACTTACCTACACAATGTTATAATGATATGCAACCATATTCTATCAAATAAAAATTTAATACTTCAAAAATAAATGTAATAAAATCTCATTCATTCTTATCTTCTCAGTGAATAGTATACATTATACACACATACAACATAACCACGAGAGTAGAAATGATATATTACTCACTCGATTTTTTTCCGTGAATGTTCTGTGTAATAAAATATTAACAATAATAATCATTCATCAGAGCTCAAAATATGTCAGCTGATCTAAATACAATATTCGGTGACGGCGAGATTATTTAGAAGTGTTCGATCCGCTGGATTATATAATAAAACAGCCTCATGTGCTCCATTTTCAAGGCCATCTAACCACTAGTTGATCTAATCGGCAAAAAGTGTACCATGAACAGGTATGTGATATTTAGCTAGCGGCAAGTTACAATAGTTGTAATGAGAACTTTTTATTAACTTATCATCACGCTGTTTTACCGCGGAGGCAGGCGAGAGGATAGGGTGCCTCTTCTGACTTGATATACGACTCGCGTCTGACCCATATACTCGTATCTAATCATGCATGCTCGTCGATTGTTGAGACTTATAATATGACTATCTTCCGATATCTGGTGTATCTGGTCACGCCACGGCTAACGTTCTAGTCTAGCTCTACTTTTTATTGGTTAAATGAAATAGCAGCGAACAGATCACCGGCGATGAGTTGTAGATTGTACAGTGTTGTCAATATATTTTGGTTTCGAAATAACACGGTTGTTGAAAATGGAACAATTTTTTTAACACCGATTGATTTTTTTTTTTACTTTAACAATATTATAAAAAAGTACCAACAATTATTTTGTTGCACATTTATCCGTCGGCGTCGTTTTTCCATTTTTCAACCCAGATCGCGAGCGCCACTGAAGCATTTAACAATTAGTTTTTTTTTTCCAATCCATTCCATTCCATTTCCATTCCAATTCCAATCCAAATAATAGTCCTAAAACATGTCTCACCACTGAATATTTTCATCGATGAGAGTGATTGTCGTACACGAATGCTTTTATTGTACGACAGTGACATTGAATAAATACTTATTTTATTTAATGTCACTGTACTATAATAATAACTAAAGAAAATACATAGGTTGTATTATATATATATTTTTAATGAAAACATATTTTTTTGTGCAGTTGATATTTTACTAAATATTAAAAATATACTATATTTTATTGTGATGTCCTTGAGATCGTGTGTATGTGTGTGTGTCAGCGCGCCAGCACCGCCGGTGCGAGATGTGTATGGTGGGCTTAAAAGGATAACGAGCGCGGGGCACGGCCTCTTTTCGTTACCGTTTGGCTCCGTGACTAGTTATATACTTTGTATCCTAAAACTGTATTAATCGCGTAATGAAGATTATAATTGTATACAACTTGAGAAGTACTTATCGTAATATTTATATATATTTTAATATTTTAAAATATTTAAAATAAATCAGAAAGATATATAAAATACCTACATAAAAATATTTTTTTCAATACATAGACGTATCGTGTATTACTCAAAAGATTTTCAGAATTATAACTCGCACTATATAATATATAAGTTTTCGAAATTTTTGGTAATCTTAAATAATCAATGTTACGCACTTGCGTAATAGTACGTACTCATTGCGCACTTATTAGTTGTCGAAGGTCTCGGTGAAAACTCTTCGTGACAACTATATATTTATTACAATCAGATACAATTGAGATACAAGATGTACAACTAGTAACGAGACGAAAATAGAGCGCGCACCGCGTGTGACCCCTTTTTATCCCCGCATACACACATACTAATATATACAATCCAAGGTCATCACAATCAACATAGCGTAAATAGTAACGGCAAAATAAAAGTTTCGGGTTCGTATCCCGGTGGCGATTTTAAAAAAAATAATTTAATACATAAATAATATATATTTCTAACTGATTTAATCAATTATTTTTTTTTATACTTTTTTAAATACTTTTGTAATCACCATGTTTACGCGCCTTGTTACTTCGATTGGCACCACTGGGTTTTCTGGTTTATAATAATGTACATGTGTGTGTGTGTGTGTGTGAGTATTGCCGCCCTTTTATCGAAAAGATAAGACGGTAACGGTAAGGCGTCATTCAATTACATCCCGCGCTTCGACCAGTTGAGCAATCCAAATAATCCACAAGTACGCTTTTCCGTCGGTCGAAATCTAAAGAAGACCACCCAGTTAAAAGAACAACAACATCGGACCAGAAAGGCAGCAAAATTAAAAAGGTTAGTGCAGTTAATATATCAAGCTAGGAACCAGCTATCGAAGGTACTTACATAAACACACGAGCCGATTCATGTCCACAATACCTTTTTAAACGGATTTATTATGCACGGTGGTTCTTGAAACGTATCCACCGTGCAATAAGCGACAGCAAAAGTAGATATACACGAGATGCCTTGCGAGATAAATGGTTTTAAGAGTTATAAGGGATTATTAGAGATGGTACATCAGCTAGTTGTTCGAGTGGTATAATTTTTGTTGACAATTTTTAAAATAATTTTGTAAGCCCATATTCTGAGCTTTACCATTGAAATATGTCTCTAATATTTAACGCGGCAATTTTGATATCCATCTGCGTTTCGCGGTACAGCCTGGCATAAACATTGCGGTTCTGACATGTACATCCGCGGGGTGCGTTGCACAAGCCGCGGCTGAACTGTTTGTTGACTAGACACTAATTTATTCAGCTCACGGATTCAGTACCGGTTTATATTTGCTCGCATACTGCTTTAATTATGTTCGCAGTTTTATCAGGCATATAATTCTCGCGGGAAATGCGAGGCCGCACTACGATGTGATATAATATTTTAGTTCGCTACACGGAAGATCCTAAGCATTTATAACGAGTCATCATCTCATATTCTTGGCTTCAGTGAAAAAGCGTTCTGCGAGGCATGCGGCGTACGGGCCGTACGACAAATGAGCGTTATGCGTGGCGTGCAGCGTTCGCAATGTGTGACAGTAGAGCGCTCATTACCTGTTCTCAGTCAACACACAGCGTTCAGAAGAGACAGTCACATTTGAAGTGTGCTCATGGCTGACGATATAATCGATATGTATTTGGATGAAAATTCATTTTGAAAAATTGATTTTTGTTATAAGAATGGTTCATGTTTCATGAATATACATGAATGTCAGTGCCAAATGTTGACTATATATCAAAAAATATATACATACTTCAGGAATTAACTGAATTGCATATAGTATTTCTTCGAAGGACATCTCGAACGTTAACACAGACTGGTTTTAACTTGCACGCGCACACGACGCCGAACGTAAACGGGACGCATCTGTTTTCGCAATATGTTCCGCCCACTGCAGCCTCCTTGGTTTAATCTTCTCCAGGATCTGGGGCAGTAGGTTTACCGAAATATATTTTAGAGTTAGTCTTGAATATAAAATAATAATTGGACAATACTTGAATGAAAATGAAAAATAGTAAAAATGAAAGATAGTTAAAAATGGGTCGCATAATGGTTTGATCATGTTGAATAAAATAATGATATAATGGAAAGAGAGACATACGAGTATATATTATAACGTTATGTTATAGTACCTACTAGCCACGAGATATTATTTTGAGTTGACATTTCGCAAATGGCAACATTGCACCGCGGGAAGAAATTTCTCTATGGCACTTTCCGTTGACGGGTCGAGAGCGTGTGTAATAAGCTGCTCGTGAAATGAATGTCAAAAAATGTGATATCATGTTTAGGAAAAGAAGGGTGAGAATAATACAAAATATTAGGCATCTGTGTTACGCTGTACCATGTTGACCAAGAGTTTTTGTTTTTGTGTTTTGTGTATTTGCAGAATGTAAAATACCTTCCTATCACTTTGTCTGTGAGGCGTAATTTGGATGACAATACTAATTTCTTCGTGAAGGATTACTCACGAGCTAAGTATTGTATGAGATTACTCACGAGGTATTGGGTTCCATCTGCTCAATCAATTTTGCAATATGAGGACGCAAGGGATTTTGCGCTACTTCAGGAATCACGCCAGGAAGCAGCTGACCCAGTATTTATGACGTTGGCGGTTGGAGGAGACACCAAGTACACTACGCGGTGACTCGGAATATCAAAAACTGAATTCAAATTATGGATTGCTCTTGAAGAGCAAAGGTTCTTGTGTCTAATTGTTGTGAAGGAAATTCTTAGTTGTAAAATATTGAAGAGGTAGTAAATTATAATAATTATTCTCACATTATCACCTATGATTTTAATGTTTGTTGCTAATTTTGCTGTAGACGATTTGTTGAAAATTTTTTATTGAAGACACATTGATGTGATATTATTTTTATGCTATATTACCTTGTAAACTTTTCTTATTCTATCATGCTCAAATTTTGTATTCAAAAGCTAATTAATTATAATTTTGTAAATCTCAAACTTATTCTATTATTTTTTCCTTGATAATGATTACTGATGTGGATGGGAGACGGTATGGTAGATTCTGTGCATCACGACCACGCATCTCATGCTTTTCTTTGAGCGAACTGGAGGTCGAAGACATCACAGTTTGGCGCATCCAACTTGGAAAAGGTCACATAACAATATATATTTATTAGATTTTTTAACTTTGTTTTTTTAACCACTGTAATTAATACACCTACCGGTTTCAGAAAATACCATTTCCTTCTTCAGGATGTCAAATCAACTTACTAAAGACATATTTGTCATGTTATTATGATGTTTTAAAAAAAATCTATTAAAAAAATAATATTAGGGAGAACACATTCTTATTGTGAAGTTAATCAAATCTCAATTATTTATAAGATAAATTTATCATATTACCCAATCGAAGAACTTTAATTTTTAAACCAGTGTATATAGTTTAGTTTAAGACATAAAATTACATTAAATATAATTTAAAAAAAATATCTTTTTCTCTATGAGGTATCTGATATTTATCCAAAATCCAGTAACTATGTGTTCTTGGACATATACAAATATTTCTAATATAATATATTGGTCAAAATAATATATTATATATAAAATTGAAATAGTATTAGTTTTTCAGACGTATTCTAGTATAATATGTTAAAAAACATTTTACAGATGAAGAATATTACTTTAAAATAATTTCAAAAAAATCAGATTCTCATATTGCTGTTTTTAAAAAAAAGGGAAAAATGAATTATCAAATTTGGTCCATAGATGGCGATGGTGTAGTAGTACTCGAAGCAAGTCCACATACTAACATATATACAACTTTCAAAAATTTGGTGATTGTGGAGATTGACTGGTGAGAATTGGTGAACGCTATATGCTTAAGCTAGCCAAAGACAGGTCGTAAGCCTTGTAATTACCCCATACTTTCATATATTTTCCATTAAATATAATAAAAAAATAGCTTTGTCTCTATGAGGTATCTGATATTTGTTTAAAAAATAAACATACACTTGAATTAGAATAGTAGTATAATGTTTTTTAATTTCATTAAACACTAGTTTCAAATACTGCAATATATATACATTATATATTGATTTATTAAATGCCAAAAGAATTTCGTCAGTTCTAAAACGTAAGTAAATATTCAAGTCTGAGAGCTCAATTGAGATGTTTCAAGTTGTTGATATTTGTTGAAATAAAATCCAACCTGAAGTCATAATATACGACTCTGTAACTAGTTACCCAAAGTACCTAAAACAATACGTTCATTGGTATTATAATATATTTAATGTACGTCTATTCTAAGAATGTTTGTCCATTAAATGTTCACGCTATGCTACTTGTGAAACAAGTTGAAAGTGCGATATGAATCGATTACCAAATGAGTTAATTAACTCTACGTTAGTGTAGGCAGTGTATAAAAACTACGATCATTTTTTGTTAATGACAGCGCCGTACGCTATTAGGATGTTACATGGCCTTGCTGTCAAATGTGAACATTTTTAATCGGTCTTATGTATTTTTTTCATTGTCATTAAGTTGTCACTAAAGCGCTATTACAACGATATAAAAAACACATCAATAACCTGTTCTCTTCCCCCTCTCTCTCTCTCGGTAGATATGCTCATGACAAAGTATCGTGGTCCTCTATTACGCTTCTAGAGCGCGAATTATTTACCTCTACTCTTTACGATCCTGGGCCTTGTTTAATTGTGACGTATAGTGGCTCCCGTCATTTTACGGACTTTGACTGTTTGGAGTTTTTAAAGAATGAAGACATTCGTTCATCTTGCACTCTATGGTATGCGGCAGCACTCGACACCGACACCACATTTCATGCAAAGGCGTTAAAGGCTTTCATTCCTTCCCAGAGTTAATGTTTTGATTCCATACAGAACTGTAAGCCAGTCGAACTTTTGGGTTCCTTTTAATACTTCTACACACCAGACTTGGCTAAGTTAGTGGCTCGCACCCTCCATTTCTTGAGGTAAGAGGTCCCAATTATAACCTTTTAATTGATTTAATCTTAAATATGGTTAAAGTGAATATTTTTAAGATGTCTTTAATGTTTTGATTTCAATGATGAATCCAACATTTTTTACTAGTACGTGTACTATAAAATAAATGCTTTGTTCCTTAAAACGAATTATTTGTGCAATAAAATAATACAAATTTAGAATAATTAGGTTGGCAAAGGTTAAAGTAGGGTAGGTTTGGTCAAGTAGGTTTATTTATTTAATATATTTTATTTTTATTGAAATGCACAATAATTCGTTTTGTGGAACAAAGTATTTCTTTGAATGCACTGTTAAATCGTACCCATTTTTTACATCTGTGATGAATCATAAAAAAGATAGACGGTTTTGTTAAAAGTTAAGACGTATTTCACTAAATTAATTCAATTATTTATTTATTTAAGAAAATATACCTTTCACAATATGAGTATGTATCCACATACGGTATGTTCAATACACATCAACGCAATCATTTTCTATGGGCAATAAAATTCTTATCTAGAAAAATAAGTGTCACATTTATTTATATAAAATAAAAATCCTAGAAATCCTGAAATTATTATGAACAGTATATAAATATAACATTTTATATATATGGAAAAATCGGTGAAGTAGAAATTCTAAAATAAGTTGACAGTAAAAATAAAACGTTTCTAAAAACATGATAGATACAGAACAATATTGATGATTGCGAGTGACAATACGCAGCAGATACGTTGTTACGAAACACACGGTGTATGATTTAAATGAGATAATATATTTAAAAATGATCATTTTAACGTCATAAATTATACAATTAAAATAACATAATAATTCACGAGAAACTTAAAGATACTATTATACTACTGTATAGATAATTATTGAATCGTTTGATGCGGTGTAAAACTTATCACCATCACGCTAAGATTTGCCATTTGACTGGACAAACATGTTTAGATCGGTGCACCAGCTCCGCTAGCATGTGAAGTAAACCGCTCAGGAAACTGTGTCAAAGTTTGTCATGAATGATCCAAAACACGTTTTACAACATCTAAGAGATGGAAGTACTAAATTTCAAAGCTGAGTAAACATTCATTAAAAATATCACGTTCCGCTTTATTGATTGTAACGAGATTATAGATTTATTATTATTAGTTTAATTGTAGTACAATTTTTGAAAGATTAAAATAATACATATCGATACCTTAATCTCCAAAGCAGCTTAACTCCACCCATGGTCAAAAAACCGTTTTGATGGCATTATTTTCCTCTTTTATTGTTCTATGGTGTGCTAAAAGACAAAAATTCTCATCAAATTTAAAATACGCGAAACCACGTTTTTTAAAATAATAAATAAGTACTAGGTACTGAAGAACCATACATTGAATGTTGCAAAAACCGTCAATGTTTACCTGACGCAAGTGTTGGTGGCACCAGAAATAGAGGACGCCCGCGGAAATCATAATAACTACATCACTACATTATCATGGAAAATCAGCTAACTTCCAATAATATTTTACAATTTTGGTAAAGAAATTCAGAAAAACTCCAAATATTCCTTATAAGCACGAGATAAATCAAAATATTAATAAAATTAATCAGCCACCTTATTTCTGCATAAACAATCTGTGTTCTGCATAAACAATTAGTGTGTTTTAGAATTTTCGTAATCCGTTTAATTACAAAATTAAACAGTTTTTTGTTGATCCTGAATATTTTAGAAATGTGGTGTTAGCTGCTTTGCAGATTAAGGTATCGATATATTGAAACAAAAATCTACTCTCATACATTCTGAGACTCATTTTATTGCATAATATCTAGACCTAGAGTTGAAAATTTGAATACATAGTTTGATGAATCTGGATAGTAACAGTAATCCTAATTATTTTATTAGTGATACTGATGGTTATAAAAAGTATGTTAATTCTAACGATTATATTTAGATATTTTTAATACAAATTTAATTAACTAATTATAAAAATATACACAAAAAAATCTATTTGTCGAAAAAATATTTTATTGCTATCGGAATTCGAACCTGGAGCTTTTTCTGTTAGGGGAAACGTGTTGCCATTCCACTACGTCAACCATTTACGTTTACGGTCAATTTTGAACTTATATTCAATATATTTTTATAATTGATACATCTATTATCCCATTTTTACAAGCAATCGCGATTATATCGCGATTAATCCTAAATATCTTTTGAGTAATATACGCTAGGAGACGCCAGAATTAAATCAAATCATTTTATTACATTTGGATAAACTTTGATACAACTTACATATTATATTTTTAATGAAATACCACAGAATTGTGTTCTGAAATTGCAAATTCACAACAAAAATTTATTTTCATTATAAACATTTAGGTCTAGGTAACAATAAGTCTTATAAGGCAATCTGTCAACTTCTGAGTATTGAAAGATAAGATTTAAGAAATATAAGAAATACCCTTCTTTCTAGAGATCCTTTCACTATTTGATAGAGTATCCTTAAAGGTAAACAAAAATTCAACAATATTGTCTAAAAATTCCTTCGGGTTATTAAGTAATGAAGATCTTTTTAGAAATATTAAAATTATCTTTCAACTTTCAGACCTTTATATCGCATTATTCTTTCACTCTTTCAAAGGGCAGGTAAGCGCTCGAAACACTTGTCTCGCTAACTCGATTGATGAACTCTTCGCTCGTGCTTTTTATTCCCCCTTTGAGTCTTGAAAAAGGGATCCTTTTAAACTGTAAAGTTCAATGGGTAAATGAAAATCAGCCGAAAGAAACTTACGATTTGAGATGAAAAAATTCCAGCTCAACGAAAAGTAATGACTCGCAAATAAAACTTCTTTTTTTTTTAAGACAAAATTTTGTTCGAATAATTGTTAAGAATCTGAGAATTGCTTTAAAAACTCCATCCAATACGTAAGCAATAAAACTCTCTATTAAGAACTTCCCAATGAATGTCAGAGATGTTACATAAATGAATAGTGCTAGAGTCAACTTTTTCTTACCCGACTTATTTTGAACACCCACACATGTTTTTAAATGTTAGTGGACTTTTTATACAAATGATTGATCGCAATCATTTATACTTACAAAACTGCGTTATTTTGTAAAATTTAAATTGTTCTTATTTTTATTACATTTTTACTAAGCTTCAGAGTTCATCTTAAAACCAGCATCTTTGTAAAATATAATACAACCGTAAAACTGGCATAAGTTTATTTCATCACTTATATTATTATTAGAGCAACATATTCTTATTGTGAAGTTGTAATTATTCAGTGTGATATTTTAAAAACTAATTAAATGGCTTTCAAATAATAAAACGATAGATGTATTAATTAGAAAAAGTGTAATATGTAGGTTCTAAAATTAGTCGTCAAAAATAATGTCGCTGTAGCATAGTTGGATAATGTACCTTCCCCGGTTTGGAAAGAGATCCAGGTCCGAATCCCGATTGCGCCATAACATTATTTTTCGATAAAATTGATTTTATGTGTATATTTTTTCTAATTAATACATTTAATTTGTATTTTAAAAAATATCACAGACCTATGTTCTGAATAATTACAACTTCACAATAAAATTGTGTTCTCTTAATAATATATAAGTTGTATCAATGTGTTCAAAAATATAATAAAAATTAATTGTTAATTCTGACGTCTGCTATTGGTTTACTCAAAGGTATTTGAGATTCCTTAAAAACAAAGTAGATGGCTTTCAAATAATGAAACGATAGATATATTAATTTGGAAAAGTGTATTTCTCGTCAAATATAATGTCGCCGTAGCATAGTTGGATAATGTACCTTCCCCCGTTTGGAAAGAGATCCAGGTTCGAATCCCGGTGGCGCAACATCAATATTTTTCGATAAAATTGATTTTATATCTTTCTAATCAATACATTTAATTAGTATTTATTTATGTATATATATTATTATTATTTATAAAACATAAAACCAAAAACATATTTTTTTATCTTTTTTATCTTTGGTTTTTATATAATAACGGTGCGAAAAGCCGGAGGCACCACGGCATATTCGACACGATAAAACAAATATTGTAGAGAAAAATGGGTAGAGCCTGAAAACTGATGAATATGCTGTTAGAAAGCGAAATTACCCAAAATAATATTTTGTTTTTCAAGGATACATAAACACTTAGTCGAAGTAAGGGATGAGTAATAAAACTCGGTATTGTTAAACGCAGGAGCACCGACACAGCGTGGGTATAGCGATAAGGAATGTGGCGTTCGTGACCAAAGTCAGGTCGGAAAATGCACCATAAGAGATGCATCACCTTATGCGAGCAGTCTTCACCAAATCTAGGCCGGGAGAACTCGCTCCACAAAGACGGGATCTAATTTTCAATTAGAAAATAAAATCAATATCGTTTCTGAAATATTAAGCAAGGGCCTTATAAATTGTGATTCCGGGGATAATTTAAACCGTGCACCTCGAGTTTAAGCTTAGACTGTGATATTCTCTGCGTTTAATCGTTGATGTTAAAGTATCAAAAGAGTCCCGGTGGATCTATAAAAAAAGGTTGATCAACATAATTTGGTGTAGCGAGAACAAACTGTCGCTATCAGGGCAGACGGTATCCTATAAGGCATGCAAATATTGCATAAGAACATCGCGTCCAGAGTCCCGGTTTGCCTGGATAATTGGGCATTGTCTGGTGGTCAATCAACTACAAGCCTGAACTCCGTCACCCTACGCTGGCACCACAAGCAGCTGGCGACACTTCACGTCCAGGATCCAGGACCATCCTGAGAGGTAATCCCTTACGTGAAGGACCTGCATAATCTAAATCAGACAAGCGTCAACATAGACAATTTGATAGATAACTTTATGCTGCCATGATGAACACACATATTTAATGTAATTATTTTTGAATAGCCTTATTAATAAGTGTTCAAGTAAAATGCTCATTTTCCACTTCTAATACATGCAAGTATCATAAAATATAGATAATAAACTTATTTGTATACAATGGCATTATTCTTTCATTTTATAATAATTTGACTTGACAATATTTAAAAAAGAACCAGTTAGGCTAGATGCCTCCCCCCTGAATATGAAGTCGAGGCAGAAATAATGAATTATAACAATGCTTAAGAATTTGCATTCATATAGAAGAAATAAATTGATGATATCTACATTATTGGTACTTTATCTTAACCCTATCTACTCTCACTGTACATTATAGTACTATCAACTTTATCTAGTCATATATCTTATTGTGGGGTCAATTCTCTGATGATACTACTTAGTTTACGTAAATATAGGTATACTCGGTTTATTTAGATTACGAACTTTAGTTAGTTAGACTACTAACATTATTGAAAGGTGTCTATACTTTTGACAGTTGTTGTGGATTAATACTTAAAATATATTGTTTCTGAGTAAATTACATAATAGATCGTTATAAACGTGACAGAACGTGTGATATAAAACCGAAATGTATATAGAAAATACATAGAATACAGCAAAGCTTAGTATTTTAACAAGTTTTTTGCACTATATTTTTAAACAATATAACGATGTGCATCTTGAATTCCAATTAATCAGTCTAACAAACTCGTGTAAATAGTAAAAGGATAAGAAATCTTATGTATTACTGTTTAATTAAAAATTCTCATCATTTTTTATCTCTTTAATCTCACTTTTTAATGTCAACACTAAGGCAGGTGAAATTTTAGTTACGCATTGTTACAAAGGTTAGATTTGACGCGCTTGTATTCCTTGTGATTATTAACAGTTATTTTGACCAAATTTTTTTTTCTTAAATATTCAACTATTCTAATGTTTTAGAATAATTCAAATAATATATTTAAGTAGATAATGTACCGTTCCGGCGCTAATGCGACATACGTGTTACGCCGTGACTACCGAGCAACCACGCTGCCTGGCGGCAGATTATAGTAAATCGATTAGTGTCTTGGTTACTGGGAGAATCTCGGCTAAAATATATACCACCAATATACATTTTTTTAATGCATAATAAATAAAATAAACGACTTACATAAAAAAATTGTGATATGCCTAAAGAGGCACTTCATAATAGTACGCCAAAGTTAGGATAATAATAAATACTATTCTTTAACGCATTCCAACATATCTTTAAAATGCGTGCCTTAAGTCCGCGCTGATTATGTATTGTATTTTGTGAGGAAAAAGTTTTCTCCATGTACGCGCACTCTAAGGTCTGATTAATCGATCGAAAGACACGTTCTCTTGAACAGTCGGTTGTTAATACTTGATGTATCTTTAGTAAAAAATACCACATTTGAATTACAAATTTTTCTTACTCGTGTTAAGCACTACGCTTTTTTTTGAAGTCAAATAAAATCAAACGGTTCCTGGATAAAATATTTTCCAAAATAATTGTAATAATGTTTTAATTTAGATTAAATACACGTGTTACTTAAAGAAATTAAGTCTATTTAGTGTAAAGTTTTTGAACCTTTTTGCAAAAACTTCAGCCATATATGCTTTCAATCAATTTTGTTATGAAATATCAATTCCATATCTATTTCCTTTCAAAAGAATGTCAAAATTAATTGCAATTATTACCAAAATAATAAAAAGGCGGAACCCTATTTAATCTTTTACGCAATATAATTATCTTTGGTATACCGAAACTCGAAATATTTCCATATAAAGACTACATATTTTGTTTATAAATTGATTGTAAAAGGTTCAAGCAAAAAATTATACTTTTCGTAAATGAATACTTTTGCATTGGTTATTAAAGATATCGTTGTCAAAAAAGTCAAAATTCACGTTCGGTCTCTTATATTGCAATATCCAAAAAAATCTGAAAACGTTGAATTATTTTATTAAAATTTATTACACTATATACTTTCCAAAGAAAAAACCACGTGTATTGTCCTGCCGCCGTTAATGGTAAAAATTGGAAAAAATATATATATAGCTCAAATTAATGATAATAATGAAATAATTAAATTATCGTGGTCGTTTATATTCAGTGACTATGTTTTTCCTTGACTATGTGACTGTGTTTTTCCCTTTTCCCTTATTACTTTTCTTGTCCATATTCGTTTATGTCATGCAGTATCATGAAATAGATCAGATATTTTATGAACGATTTATAAATGTATGTAAATGTATATAAACGATATGTAAACATATAGCACTTTCATGGCACTAATTACAAAAATTTTAACGAGTTACATTTGTGAAAACAACTTGTTATAATTTGTAAACTTTTGTATAATATTAAAACGAACACGAAAGTCTTAACATTACTTAATAATTTATGGCATTCATGTTAAGATAAGTTCAATACTGTTACCGTTATATGATTTTATGATTTGTATAATAAGTTTGTTCAACAAATGCCATCTGTCGCATTTATATTGGTACATATGAAATAAATACATACAGATAATTTTATAAAATATATTTTCTTCTCTTTTTGTATTCAATATATAATTTAGAATTAATTAAATATTTCAATTAATCGAAACAAATCGCAAAATTACGTTTTTTTTAAATGCTATATATTTTAAATCTCTGACATGGTTGAGGTTAGGCACATAATCTTTGAAAATATTGAGGACTAGGTCTGTTACACCCTATATTTTTGTCATTGTCGTTACTTCCCATTCTGACTCTAAACATAATAACATCATATAATATGTACGTGGATGGGTAGAATTCATATCCGGAAGTGCTGAGATTGGGCTCTAAGAATGTTTGTTTCATCTTAGGTAAAATAATTAGGCAAACTCAACTACAAGGGTACGACCACGTTTTGATCGGCCAAAGTTACAAGAATTTTGTTGTTATTGTGAATACTAAACAATATGTTAACACGATTACATTGATTTCGTTCTTGATGTAAACCAGTTCACAGCGGTCTATCGCGCAAACTATATTAATTTTGTTCTCAATAATAATATTCTTCTTCGGGGGTCACTTGTTATAAGGATGACGTCTGCTATGATTTATCAATTCTGAGCCTAAGTGTGACTGAGAAGCACTATTCTAAAACTGCACACCCTTTCACATATTATGCATGTGCATCCGATGGGCAGGGTGGTTATATATGATAGGTTAAGAAGATCCCCGCTCGTTGGACCCACCAAGTGAGAAAGGCAACAGACACTTCTCTGGTAACAGCCCTGAGGTCTGAGTGATAATGTGAGGAGAGATCTAGAAGCACTCTTGTTCCGGGAGTGTGTTACCCGAGGACAAGAATACCTGGACCTTGACCTGGATCAGTGGACCGTGAAGCCATGGAGTTGTAGCAGTAGTAGAGGAATATGTTTAATCACAAGATTTAGGACCGGTTGTATGGACAGTAATAAATTTTGACCATAATACATTTTTACTATACATAGTAACTTTTTACCATCGCTCGTGGTAAAAGACATTTGCGGGTTATTCGTACGTCAAATTTACTACTGTCAAAGATAAACTCGCCTAATAGTGTGACAAAGTGAATAATCATTAAATATATAAGAATTTCACTTATTTAAATATTCACCATTGGCAATACATACAATTTAATGCTGTATCTAATGTAAATTCAACACAGAGATCATCATCAGACGAACTCTCCTCACTACAATAATATTGAATGATTCATTGTAGTACATTTCAACTTTCAAAGTATCAATGTGATAGCTGACCTTTGAAACAGCTGTGAAGAGTGCGCCGTTTTAACTAACGATTCACGGTTTATATCATCATTAATTTATTATTGATTGTATGTATTTTAGATGATGATTAAATATTTTTTTATCAACGATTGATCAACCCGTTTTCGGATTTTTTTTTACTAAAGTAACTTTTTGAGTGAATAAAGCCATAGATACAGCATACAATTGTATATACAATAATTGATAGTTATTTCGCATTGCCGCACTATTAGGCGGGATTAACTTTGACAGTATTAAATTTGACGTACCAGCAAATGTTTTTTTACCACGGGCAATTGTAAAACGTTACTATAGTAAAAACTCACTAGGATAAAAATTTACTATTAATTACACAACCGACCTTAAGTATTTTGACAGTGACTAACTATAAAATATTGAAATGTGTGTTCTCTTACTGTATAAGTAAAATATACAATATATGAAAAATGTTTGTGTCATTAGAGATACACTTTAAAAAATACGACTTCTTTTCTACTACATGCCATTATTTCCAAATTTCTGTCGTATTATCCTTGTTTTCTAAAGATAGGTCCTTTTTTTACGTTTACTTGAATGCTCTTATACCTTTTCAAAGTAAGAAAAGTGCTTGTCGGTGTTGTGAGTGGCGAGGAAAATAAATTGTTTGAGGCTTGGCTTGCTTTTTATTTAGTGAGGATTTTTCCTGAAGCCCAGCTGGAGGGATGGTGGCTTTGAATGTCTAAAAGTCCATTATAAATTACTTATCGCAGTGTAGAGTAAAAAAAAATTACTTCATTGCTTCATCGTGGGAAACATTTCTTGTGTTACGTATGAGGAAATTTTGGAATATCAATATCAATTTAATTACTATGGAACACAAGAAAGTAAAAATTTAATAAATATTATTTGCAGATGATATCAAACGTTATCGGAATGATTACCATATATTTTTTTGAAAATTGAGTATATTTGATATTAAGATAATGATATTAAGGTATGAACTATTTATTTCTTTACATTATTGTTTGTTTAATTTAATAATATTTATTAACACGCCATTTAAAATTTATTTTATAAAAATGAGTTTTATTTATTGAAATTTATTTTTGTGGTTGGACATAATAACTATAATAATAAATTGTAGAAACTTATTTGATTAATTTAACATCAACCGATTGGATCAGTTAATGTGCGTCCGACCTAACTTTAATACTGTACCTATCATCGAAACCGGTAAATAAAAAGATTATATCATAATCCTGATAATTATGTTTCAATAGTTAGATGTATAATTTTGAAGTTATCAGTAAATAGGAACCAGCCTAGTCCAATCAGCGATTAATCACTTGGTTAAACATAAAAAAACATTAAATATCATATATATAGTAACTTTTGAGGCAGAGCCTTGACAATGGCACGCGTAACCGTGCCAAAATATCGGTCTAAGAAACCATATATCAGCCTATACATATTTAAATTTTGTCATATTCCTGATAAATTTACAATGTTCTTATATGCTACAGTGTTGTAAATTTTGTGTTGATTAGATTTATTGAATTTTATTTTATCGAACTCGGAGTAAAATAACGTAGTAATGTGTCATCCAAGTCAGCATTTAATCATCTTGTTTACTATGTTTTATAATTTTTAAAATATTTTTTTAAAATTTTATTGTAATTTTTATTTTCTTCTTGCTATATTTTTGGCAGCTGAAAGAAATTTAATTCGTAAAAAAATTAAATAAATTATAACCCCACATCGCGAAGTATACTGTTATTCGGCGGCGACGCGCTGTGCCTTCAGAATAACTAACTAACTTACCATCACGTCATAGGCAGAGAGGATAGAGTATCCTGATACACAATTCTCGCCTTATCCAAATTCATACATCTTCTCATGCAAGCACGTCGATTATTGAGGCTCCTAACAGAAGTATCTTCTAGTATCTGGTTCACCTAGTCTTGCCGAGTTTTTCGCGGATGTCCTCTATTTTCTATTTCTGACATCATAAATACATGTATTACATATTTTTCTTATTATTCTCTCTTCATCTATTTGTTCCATTTAACCAAACCACCTGAAAATTCTTTTTTAATCCTATTGGCTAAAAATTTCACTCTTTATTGTCATAAATGGATTTTTTAAAATACAAATTAAATGTATTAATTAGAAAGATATACATATAAAATCAATTTTATCAAAAAATATGGAACCTGGATCTTTTTCCGATCCGGAGAAAGTGCATTAACCGACTATGCTACAGCACACAGTACTTTTGACGACAAATTTTCGAACTTGTATGTTACACTTTTCAAGTTGATACATCGATCATTTCATTATTTGAAAGCCATCTACTTTATTTTTATGGAATCTTAAATATCTTTGAGTAATCCGATATTATAGAACAACATTTTTCTATAAAATTAATTTTATATGTATATCTTTCTAATTATACATTTGATTTGTATTAAAAAAAATATCACAGACCTATGTTCTGAATAATTACAACTTCACAATAAGAATGTGTTCTCCTTAATAATAAATGGATTTGCCGCATATACGCCTAAGTGAACTCATTTCTACTGCATTTAGTCTGCTTTCGTTCCTTTTCTGCCAGCTCCAGACCTCAATTTCATTCATCATTATCGGTAACAGGACTTCATTCAGAACATACAGACTCCATACATCCTCGGTATATATAATATATACGAGTATATTTATCCATAAACAGAGTATCCATAAACAAAATAATGATACGAATTTGCTTTAAAATTTGAGTTTATTACGTAATTAATGTCGAAACTTACCCTATACAAAACTCACGTAACTCACTCAATCAATATTGAATATGACACAACAATTGTTTGAAATAATCGCACAAACCTGATTCAATTTTACGAAAT
Source organism: Eubasilissa splendida (assembly GCA_031772225.1). Lineage (NCBI taxonomy): Eukaryota > Metazoa > Arthropoda > Insecta > Trichoptera > Phryganeidae > Eubasilissa > Eubasilissa splendida. The sequence goes on along the minus strand of CM062846.1, from coordinate 27,926,851 downwards.
TATTTATAATATATATATATATGACAGTTGACTTAATTACACAACATTCTTAATATTCCAAAAGGTTATTATTTAAAATTGAATATTGAGATAATTAGTAAAATCTATCGCAAAAATATATTTAGTTATTATATAACATATATAAAAATATATTAAACCCGTGTTGTTATGCTTTGTACATAACAATTTAAATATTTATTGCAAAAGCATTTCGGTTAGACATATTTTATTAAATAGTTATAGAAATAGCGTTGTATTTAATCACATCCTTCATTAGGGTAATAAAACAGGAATGTAAGGAAAATGAATTTTTCGAAACCGGTTGATTTAAATATACTCATGGTTAAATACAAAGTTATTTTCATAATTGTATTAGCTTAGACATAGTTATTTTTATTGTAATTTTATTTGCTCTTCTATACTCCAACGTGTTCCACTGACTTTTAGTATCGTTATGATGTCAAAGTGGAATATTAACAATCGTGTAATTTTTTTTAAAACATATGGTGAACTTTATAAGTGGATTAATAACTATAGAATTATTGTTATATTAATAATATGTTTTCCTATTTTAAACGTTCCAATTGATTAATAAATACATTTATTCACAATCAACTGCTTATTAGATGTGTAAAAAAATATGTCGACATGTTTGCTTTGAAATAGTCAGTGACACTTTCCATATTATCTATGGTAAATCAACAGTCATTTACAATCAAATACATATATTTTTTTAAATAATAGAGATCCGTACACGAAATACATGTCACATCAATATTTTTACTATTTTTAATCTAAGCTCAACGCTTGTACTATGAAAATAGGACGGACTGAGGCGCCAACCCCCGACCACTAGATCACTAAGCCAGCGTCTTAATCTCCACACCAACAAGCTTATGTTGACCCTTACACGCACCCTCACATTTCAACGTACTTACACAATTTATATATCAATAATTATAATCTGATGAAATATTGTTATATTCTAAATATTTATTGCAAATTTTAAATTGTGGTGTTAATTATTATCTTTTTAATTAATTATAAAAAAAATTGAATTTAAAACCATTACGACAATTTTACATATGGTTTAAGTTCGTTTATTTAACATCCTGATGAAGGAAAATGTATTTTCCGAAACCGGTTGATGTCTTTTTCTTCTTCTTTTAAATAGGCAATTCATCCTTCAAGAATGATTTGTACCATTTATCAAGTTAAAGATACATTTAATAGAAAAAAGTACTATAATATTAAAGAATACGAAATATTATAGATATTATATTATATATAGTCAATACCATTGCCGTTCAAAAAATTTGCTATAATATAGATTAAATGTGGCGAGTTAAGGAAAAGAAGATGACACAAATTAACCGGGTGTTGAAAATTACAATGGACGAGATTACTGAAAAAAAACCTGTGATCCGCTGCTTCCTCCTCGACACCACACTCACACATTGGGGAATCTACGTGAGGCTACCTGGCATTGCCCGATTCTCATTCCAGAGACATTTGCTATAGTTCTTTTGGAGACTTTCCTTTTGGAGAACCAGGGGAAGCGGGGAATAGATCCTTGAATTATTTGAAGCCGATCACTCTTATGATTATTTGAATCCATCATTTGTGCAGTCCAGACAAAAATATTAATTAAATTAAATAACATTAATAATGTCGTTTAAATTCTGTGGATTATTTTGCTTATTTAATCACCTTAATAGTAGTTATGTCTTTACAATGGAAATTAAAATTGGGATTAGCTCGTCTTTAGATATCCCTTTTATTCAGACACGTTATCAGGAGTCTTAAGAATTCAGTGATAATATTTAAAGTTATTAGGTAGGTATCACAAATTTTTCACATTTTTTCATTTTCATGTTGAGTATCAATCATCACTCTATAGTAGACTGGGACAACCCAAGGTTCATGATCCCTGATCTTTTTTCTGAACCCAGATTTCTCGTAATCTTTCCCTGCATTATGAGATGCTAGATCTGACATTTCTCTGGATATCTAATTACATGGTCCAGATATTAAAGTTTTCCGTATTGTTTTAAATAAATATTTTTCTTTATTCATCCGAACCGTAATATTTTCATTCGTAACTCTACCCATCCAGTTTATTTTAAGCATAATTTTGTAGATCTACATCTCAAATGCTTCGAGTCGCTTTATCATTTATTTAGTAAGTGCATGCTTTCATTCAATAATATAATATAATACTGAGAATACATGACATTTAATCATTCGAATTCATAATCTGAAGTTTAGATCGTGACTGTAGAACATTTTTTTAATACGGATAATCGCGTCTTTTACCTTTCAGAGTTACTGGTTATATGAATGATACTAAAATATAAGACATTTATATACAAAATGAATACTCACAGCATATCTTCATTTTACTTAAATTATTTTATGATTATTTATTTATTAATTGTACACATATTTATATTGTACCCAATTTTACTGAAAATTACAGAAAACTTACGGATAATTAAAAAAAAATTATGTAATATTTTAAAGAGAACACATTATTATTTGTGAAGTTGTAATTTTTTCCGAACATAGTTCTGGATATTTTAATATAAATTAAATGCATCAATTAGAAAAATATACATAGGTGCAGATAAAGTCAATTAATCGAAAAAATATTTTTGCTACCACCGGGATTTGAACCAAGATCGCTTCCTATCCGGTAAAGTGCGATAATCAGTTACACTACGTCAGCGTCGTAAATAGTCGACAAATTTTCAAACTTATATGTTGCAGCTATTTGGAATTGATTCATCTTACGTTCCAATTATTTAAAAGCTATCACATTTTTATTGCGAATAGCTTTGAGAAATATTCGCTAACAGACGCTAGAGATTTTTAATAAATAAATAAATGCATTTTTAATTTACTATTACTATTACTTTCAGGTTGTGTTCTCGATACTTAATAATGAAGAAAATTACGGGAAGAAAATTTAAAGTGTTTTGTGAGGTTAAATAAAAAATAGAGTAATTATTTATATTTACGTCTTCAACAAAAATTGTTTTTTGTAAAAATATTTATAACTTATGATGAAAGTAAAATTATTGTTAAATCTAGAAAATCATCAATACGCAAACGTAACGAATTTAACGCTATGCCGTTGATATCGAGAAAAATTGTAAATGAAATAAGATTGCGTGCCAAGTTCATATAAGTTTTAGATCAAAACTCGTAAACGGATAAAAATGCGAGTAGTAAATTAGTACTTTCACAACATTTGTGAATCTAGTGTCCTTTTCCAAATTAATATTATTACCAAAATTAAATGTCATCAAATTTATAGCGGCCAGGCTATTTTTTGTTAGATGATTTTGGATCTGAAGCAAAGATCATTTATAAAAAAAAGAACACCTATAAAATATGTGGACTGTTCCAACAATTTTAGGGGCCCTGGGCTCTTCTTATTTTAGTCCTATAGTAAATTCAGGTGTGTATAAAATGCCACATTCTTCATTTCTATTTTCACACAACTCTTGCTTCATTCACTCTCAAACATCGTGTACCCTCATCGATAATTAAAGCTTCTAAAGAGGCTGTCCCTAAAGAGGGAGAGTTTTTCACAATATTTACTAAACCAGAACGTTGATTAATATGTTTGCACACAATAAAAGTAATGACTTATTACAAAATATTCTAAATACATTAGAATCCGGATATTATAATCATGGATAATGTTATCAATTGGATATTGTTATCACAATATAAGGCCCAAAATCCCTGTGTATAAAATTTATTTTAAATAATCCGCCTATTATAATCATACTTCAGCTATTGTTATTGCGTGGATACAATAGAAGTACATTTTTAGGAAATTCTTACATAATGATTCTTATTTTTATTTATTATCTTTGTTTTATTAACCACTTAATTGAGTTTAAATACATCTACCGGTTTCGAAAAATACTATTATCTTTTTCATTTATTTTTTAAAAATAGATTCTGGTAAAAAACAATAATATATGTTTTAGTTAGTTATGACATCCTGAAGAAAAAAAGGTATTTTTCGAAACCGGTAGATATATTTAAACTCAATTAAATAAAACAAAGATAATAAATAAAAATATGAATTTTAACCACAAAGTTAATATTGCTAATTTTAAAAGTATAATGATCCTTATTGATGATGACTCTAAAATATCAAAAGAAAGTGAATGTAACATGTATGTGGAAGAAGAAGAAATTTCAGAAGCTTTTACAACTAATGCCCAGATGCAAGATGCTCTACAAATTCTTCGATCTGGTGTTCAATACAGAACATTTATATATATATATAATATTAATATGAGGATTGAATTCAGGAATTAATAAACTCAAGCTTACGACAGAAAACAATAGTTTTTCAGATAGTTTTTAGACAATAAATAATAATTTAGTTATAATATTTTTAAAATACTAATTTAATGTATTAATTAGTATATAAAACATCACAGACCGTCTGCTCTGAATAATTACAACTTCACAATAAGAATGTGTTTTCCTTAATAATATTTTTTAATAAATTGTGTTTAATAATAATATTTTCAAACTTCTGCTTAATGTTATCAACCGGCTATTGTTATCAAAAGTTACAGGCTCCATGGCGATCACAATAAGCGGATTCCACTGTACTAGCGGTCTGTAGCCGGACGACTTTGGGAAATTTGGAAAGCATGGCGTTCAAAATAATATACATATTAGGAGGGTGCTTCTAATTAAATCAGAGTACTAAAGAGTAACTACGCAAAATTTGGTTTAGATCGGTCAAAAGATGTAATATTGTATAGAGAACAGATAATTAGCCATAAATTAATTTTTATAATACGGGTTTCTTCATTCATTCATTCATATTATTCAATTCATTCATATTATTTATATACAACGGTAATTTACATTATTCTACATAAATAAAATATGTTGGTAACAATGTGTCTCAAATATTGACATTCAGTGTCTCGTGACTTGCTTGTTTTCAATTTGAAATGATTGAATCTCAAATATCAAATCAAATTATGGAAATGTTTCGTTAGGAAAATGATCTTCTTCGAAAACACACCATGACAACTTATCAGTTCTCGGGAAGACAATAATTGGATACATATTAAACCACTTTTAGAATAAAATGGATATATTCTTTATCTGTTGCTCGACGTGCGCTCGTCGTGGGAGCTCTCTTCCGCGGAATATAAATTTAAATGTCAAATGACTAAAGGTGAAAGGAGACCTTCTCGGGTATTAAAATATTGAACCGAACATTTACATACGACAACACTGAATTCAGGGACGCTTAGAATACTTCAGAAATAATAAGATACCGTCACAAATATTTTGAATAAAGTTGTCTTTCTATAGAAATTTACCTAAAAATATTGTTTCTGAACCGTAAGGGACCTAATTAATAATTCAACTGCATCACATAGTACAATAATGTATAATACAAATGATGAAATATTTTCTAATTATCGGTCCCATATTGAAAGGAGCCTAATAATCGATATCGGATTTAGTATTAATTTCATGTTAGCAATTGCAACTCAACAATCAAACCCTCTTTCGCTTGCACGATTAATCTTATCTTTATCAAAATTTTATATACCTATCATAAATATTTTAATCACATAAATGATATTTCTCTCATAAATGTTATTAAATATAACTTAATATAAACAGAAAACAATAGAACAACAGAATTTATATATTCATTGGTATAAAGGTAACTTTTAAAACGTCAATCTTAAGCCATTGAAAATGTGAGTAATATGTATAGTTTTAACATTCATCAAAATAATATATCCGAAAACAAGTGAGATGTTAAGTCAAATCAAATGGAATATTGAGAGAAATATGAACGGGCCCAATATGTCAAAACGAAATCCAAATCATTACATCGTACATACGCTCTTATAGTAATATGTTCATTCATTATAGGTGTCGGAAAAAATCTATCGACTTCCCCGCGAATTTATCTGCCTACCAAAGTGCTTCATGTCAAACATATATAATAATGCGTGTTTGCGTAGGATTATTGGCTGCGGGCGATAACAGTATCGGGACATCATCATAACACGCGATAAACCCCTACGAATGACGTCGCGCCACGCGAAACCTGTCGATAGCGATAAAATCATTCCTTCGATCAATTTATTTGGGAGTTTGGTAAGATGGGATTCATTCTGGTATGTTGTCATATTATTACGTGCGAAAATTTGATTTTGAAAATATTCACGATCGAAATTCGTCATACAAAATTGAGATATTTTTTTCCTTATCCAATATATTTTTTTAAAGGTTAGAGTTGATGAGTCTTATTACAAAAAATACATACATGGTAATAAATTAGATGATTCGTAGAAAAATATAAAATATAATACTTATTACATTTAAATATATATATAAAAGCTGCCAAATACTAACAAGGCTCAAATTCATTTTCCGTAGATTTTAATATTACCTATGGATCGACATCTTAATGGGCAATTTTGATAGGGAAGTGCTAAAAAAAATGAGAGAAAATAAGTATAATATTGATGATAACATTAAATATCCTAATTTTGAGTGGATATTAATAGTTAATTAATTAATTAATTAACTATCGTTAATATTAATGAGTATTAGTATTGGTGGTTAAATTGTATAGTAAGTAAGATTGGGAAAAATTATAGACATTAAGATCAAATTTCAAAATATGATATAAGGTTATGAGATAGTTTCATGTACACTTAATTCTGTTTATGTATAATATAATATTGTTTATATCGAGTTTATCTTAAACAATATTTATATTTATAAAATAATAACCGATTAAGAAGTTATAAAATAAGAAGAATATTTTTTAAATAATAATGCAGAATTATAATAAAATGTTAAAAAAAAAACCATAATTATGAAATATGCTTATATTTTATAATAACTATAATCTACTTTAGTTTAAACGCAAACTTCATAAAGACTGCGAAGTTTTTGGCTGCGATAAAAAATTTCAATAAATAAGTTTATAATATTTTTATAAAGGTGCCCTCTGAAATGGTGAAGGATTTGAATGTAATATTTTTTATTTTCTTTTTTTATAGGTTATATAGCATCTCTTAGAGATTAAAATGGTTATGTATGATGTCCAGCGACGAGTGAAATTTATTGATTTTTTCTATTCTAGTGATAGATCGATTAAACATCAGAAATGCAGTGGAAAAGTCAGTATTTGCGAGCAGGAAAATGATAGTCATTTGAGGGATATTGTTTTTCACGCATAATATTGAAAAAAAAAACATTAATTATATTTCCAAATAAAATAATAAAAATTAAAAAACCATGTGTTTAAAAAGTTATTTTTATTTTATATCATTCAGTGTTTCAGTGGCCACTCTGTATAAATGATTGACTGTCAAAATGTTGTTGTCGTAGGCAGGTAAAACTGATTTCGACAGCAGATAAAATAGTTATTGAAATTAAGTCTTTTGTAAATAGTTCAACAATTTTCCATTTTATTTCAAAACATAATTTCCAAAATTTGGTTAACCATTTATAATGACATTAGTTCCACAGCTTTTATTCGACGTGTATTCTTCTTTTGGTACCTCCTGATTTCTCTTACGTCAGTATTAGTGCCATAATTTCATTGTGCACCTACAATATTGCTTCTGTAAGATTTTATTAGCAACTATTTTTAAATACAACATTTATTTTAACTTTTCAAGAATGTTAACATTTTACCACCATAGTTTTAAAATAATGTTCAATGAGATATGGTTATAGAAAATACCTGAAATAATTTTTAAAATAAGATGTTTTAACCCGCGAGTCAAAATTCAGAAGGGGAGAAAAAATATCAATTTTGGGATTAAATTATCTCAGACAAATCGTCAATTTAGTTCATTGTAGTGGAAAAAGATTGACTGATTATACAGGGGCTTGATAAGGTTTTACAACAAGATACACAACGATGGCCTTTTTTTTATTTTAACATTTTATAAAATATTTTATTTGCGATTATATTATTGGAACGGAATAATTCTGTAAGCTGAACAAAACTGATAGAATATTTTAATAACAATCCAGTTATCAGTGACGAACATTTCTGTATATATTTTTTGAACTCAACGTATGAAGTAAAGTTTTTCAAACAACGAAACTCTACTTCATTTAATGTAAAGAGCAAAGGATTTCAAATAACAGACCCTTTGTTCGTTTACAGAAGTATGTTTATTTACTGTCGAAAAGGTATTGTGTACGTGTTTACAGTAGTCGGTCAATGAGTTAATTATACTCGTAAGGACTAAATTAGGACACTAAACCTTTAGTTAACTATTTGACATACTTGTATTTGTACACCAGTAAGCCATTTACTCATTTTACACAAGAACGAATTTGTTAATTGGTCGGATACAAATTTTAGTACGGAAATGATATCTTCTCAATTAATTGTATTCTGGAAAAACATTTGTTTAATCTCAAAAGGTATTATTTTTGTACCATTCAAGAAGATTTTGTAAACGTATACAATGCCTTTAAAAATCTTAATACAAAGGTAAATATACTTTTTCATTCGCTTTCAGAAGTTTTTGTTCTATCCGGGTCGAAGATTCGGATTCGTCAAAAGAGAATTACTTTAACAGTTTTTCATAGTGTTGATTTAGTATTATCTTTTTTTTTCACGCAATCAAATATTGTAGGTCAACACAAATTTTAATCAATTTAAATTTAATGAATATTTATTTAATTTTACAAAATGTATGTTGATTTATATATAGTAAATGCTAAAATTTACACATAATTGTTGTAATTTATACAACATATATCGATATACATATTATAATAATTCATCATTCTACTACATACTTGCTTGTTGCCTAATCCTTGCCACTAAAGATTGTAATTTAAAAGAGAAGATCGCGAAAAATATTATTTTATGTGTTATATTTGAGCCTTAATAATTATTATTGTGATATTTTAAGGCGACAAGATCTTGATTAGGAAAAAAGAGGACATTATCAAAAAAGGTGGATAACTTCCAAATTCACTTCTCATATTTGTAAAAATAAAATTTTTATATTACGCAGTGATTTCAGATATTTTTATGCAAATAGCGTCTTAGCAAGTTTTATCACATCATAAAATACCAACAATACCAAAAATGGCATAAATTGGAGTAAAACTTAGAGAATTAAGCAAAAATATAAAATGACAAAGAGGACATTAAGAAAACAAGAATTTTAAAGATGACAAAATTAGATATCATATATGCACGTAAAAACAAAAAAGCAACAAAGCATTATGGTAATAATAAAAATAATTTGGACCATATGCTTTTACTTAGTCTTACTATTTTTAAACTAAGCTAAACGCTTGTGCTATGAAAGAGGCTCGAACCCCCCGATCACTAGATCACTAGGCGCGTATCGTAACCACTAGACTATAAGAACGCTTTAGATAAGTATCCGCTACAGATTATTAAAATCGGACACCTAAATTTTTTGTCGATTATCGTTAACGTTATTATTGTATTTATCATTAACGTTAATATTGTATTTATCATTAACGTTAATATTGTATTTATCATTAACGTTAATATTGTATTTACAATTTTTAGAGAGTAATAAATAAACGCTTTTTAAAAGAACGTTTTGTTGGGATTTTCGGAACATTTTCACGGTCATTATTCTCAATTTGTCTTCTGGGCCCAGTCTGAGCGAATTGCTTCCCGCCGTCTTCTTCAAGGGACATAATTAAGTTGGAGCGATTAGCTTTCTGGTCACGTAAACATTCCGGCGGTTCTTCGGGAGATAAAGGCCGTCCGCGCTTTAAATATGCGAAGAATAATTATATTATAACAGGTAAAATGAGCTAGTTAAATTACTCGCCAACCGAACTTGTCATTGGATCGACCTGAGCAAACAAAATAAATTTTGATAAACCTTTAGATTTAATTTAATACGTTATGAGTGACAGCTGTCAAAATTTATTAATTTTTTAATGATAATTGTTTTTTTAAACTAAAATTTAGGAGGATTTTCATCATTTTCATTTGTTTTGTCACAGTCCTTCAGGACTAGATTCTCATCTATTGTACTCGTTTATAATTTGACTAGATAGTTAGAGGAAAGTGACAGGAGGATGCCTTTGCCTTGCGCAGGTCCTAAAGTGTAACAATATATGCAGCATTTGGTCAAGGCAGGGGGAGGGTTTGAATATATTTCCTCAGGATACAAGAGTGTATCTAAATAAGATTTAGAAAATACCTCATTCAATATAATACATATTTATATCAAGAAAGAATATCTGGGTTTGCACAGAGTTCTGAAGAGTAATTGTGCAAAATTTGGTTTGAATTAATCACAAAGAAGATACAAATATACATACATTCAGTTTTATAAATATAGATAACAATTTCTAAATTATCTAATATAATTGATGTAGTTTTAATATTATATTTTTATGGAATGGTTCAGTTGTATGTTAGTCCTGACGAAGATACGTTAGTATTGAAACCGGATGACATAAAAAAAACTGAAAGTGGTTTATATAAAGTTAAACATAGATATCCTTTTTCTCACACAGTATCTTCACGTACGTTTGTAATAGATATCGTCTTAATATAATAAAACGCTATCTGTATACGTTAAACTAAAGCTATAAATGCTTTTCTATCATATCTGTTTACGCGACTCCATCCCTTGAATTGCAGGTTGGGATTATAACGCCCCGTTATCTTGGTAATAGTCAATAATAGGTACCTATTTCGGTTTTTATATTTCAATTGTCAAATACATGCAGTTCCAGAGATGCTATAATTCCATTAGCGTTATTGTGTAATATAATACCATGGTATACAAATGAGCGTTTGCGAGATCTATTCTTAAAATATAATATAAATCATCTCGTTTAAATAATACACGAAAAGTCCACATAATGCTTACCTGCATTTTGACTACATTATTTGCACTTCTCGGAGACGATCTCGGCCGCGGACCAGCTTTTGAGGTAACCGCTTAGCGTGGCTCAAGCGATTATTGATCCCACGATTATTCTAAAGGGTGTACTGATACGAACGTAAACGGCGGTTAGATTGAGGTGTAATAAATCAATGGGCTGAGAACCAAAAAAGATATTTACGATAAGCATTAAGATATTTAATTAGAGAATATTTGTCAACACCAAAATGTTCTCCTCTGAAATAAAAGGTCAAAAAATATACGATAATTTTGGGAAAAAATTGGGATATTTAAAAAAAAAAGATTAACGTTTTTAAATTAAATACTTTTTCAATATCTATAACATACTCAATGTTCAAGCTCAAGTTCACACACAACTGAAGTGACACAGATGTTTAATCAAGTCTGACTAAGCGATTTGGCACGTGACCAAGTCACAAAGATCCAAATCATTCGAAAACTTGAAGCTGAGTGTTTTCAATAATAGAACCTTCTTAAGAAAGACGTACATATTACAGAAGAAGTTAGGCGAATATTTTAAATGGAAGATGATTAAATTTTTTTAAACAATAACTTAAACTTTCAAAAGAAATAAACTAAAAAAATACCTAAAGTTAAAAAAATGCTTGTGTGTATTAAGGAAGGATATAATAAATTTTGCTGCTTCCTATATGAATGGAAAAATATTGATATAAAATCACTTTTATCTCCAAAATAATCATAAAGAATTAATAATAAAGAATCAACACCCGTTAGTTTACAATGTACACGCAAAATTTCATAAGGGATCGTAATTTATTTTTAGTTGATCAGTGTAATTAGTTTAAAATCATCGATCAAGGAAACAATCGTTCAAACATCATCAATGAAGGTTATTAATAACAAACAATTTCATTTTAAAAGTTTTCGTTCTCCAGCACATATTTTTCAATGAGATCATTTTTTAATTAAGTTTATAATGATTAATTAAATCAAATTAAAAAGTTTCAGCTAAAGTTTGCTTAATATTTATAACTTAATAAAATTAACTCAATCAGTTTGCCTGATTTATGTTTGACCGATTGAAGTATTATGATTTTACTTTTTGAATTAGTTAATGATAATATTAAAATAGCTTGAGATTACGTACTACATTTTTGATTTAAAAGTCAATTCTTTGATTTTCGCATTTGACAAACATATTCAATTACTTTCAATTAAATCAATCACATTCTAAGTGTACTCAGGCAAAAACTCAAAGAAAACGAGCTGTCCCGTTAATGAAAATCTCATTTACTCAAAGACATGTATGTTTTATAGGACCGCGAATATACAATAAGCTATCACAAGAGATGGCAACGGTATTGTATCCTCAATTCTGTGTGCTTACAAAAAAAAGCATAGCTTTTCAAAAGTCAGCTGGAAGAGTTTCTTAAATGATCAAAGCTACTAATTTTATGTAATTCTTTTTGTCCTTACATCCTACCTTGTACTCATCATGTTTTGTTTGCTCCGTGCTTGTTTATTTTCTTTTACTTCTTACATATCTTTAGTGTGTATCAAAAAAAAATACTTTGTTCTGTTTACTTATTATCTTTACTGGTCTCCTTTTGATTTTTCTGTTTTTTACCATTTAATTTAATTTGTTACCTTACTTCCAACTTATATTCTAGCTTATGAAACCTTATGGCTACCTACCTCAGAACAGGTAATTTATATGTACTTAGCGAGGTATAGGAAGCGGCCAACAGGCTTGCGTGTAATTGAAATGTATTATAATATTTGTACTTAAAATTTTTCTATTGATGTAAGCTATAAAAGGAATGTTGTTATAAAAATAAATTGAAATGATATTTGATCTAATTTAATAGTTTACTTGCACAATTTGAAAATTGAATTAAATTTATTATATTTGTATACATGTGCACGTGTGCATGGACACACCCCGACCTCTTGCGATTATGGTGCAAAACGTAGTTACAACAGCACTGCATGCCGGCAAATTTATTTCTCTACCAAACATAATCGAGGCAAGATTTCATTGGCCTGCATTGAAATCTAACCTATATTAAATAAATTAAGTGTTCTCAGGTAAGTACTTTCTTTGTTAATGCCACTGTCTCAATTCCTTTCAGTCCTCACTATAGCCAAGATGAATACGATACTCGAACACGATAATGACCCAAAATATTGAGTCAGCGTTACTCCGGTTACTTCACTAAACTTTCACCTGTGTTCAAGTAGCCAGTGTTTTTTGTACTCTTTATTAAATAAAATCTTTTATTTAGCAATTTGAAAAATCCTCAAGCCAACATTCGACAATATATTTGTGTATCGTTGTTTGAACTGAAAATAATAATTATACTTATCTTAGGTTGTGTATCCGAGAAGGGAATTTTGCTCTCAACACTCGTATAAAGGACTGCGTAGAATTAGTTCTAAGTCATTCTATTGTGTTTTGTATGGAGAGAGCAGACTGACAAACTAACGTTAACCACCAAAATTTCGAGTCTCGCGGGAGAAATTTCATTCGTGTACCCACACGCACCTTTATAATATCTATTTTATAGAAACTCGGCGTAGTGACGGCGTATGTATATACGTACGTTTCACACATGCGTATAAGCTTTTGTTATAAAGAATAGTAAATTTATTTTAAGGAGACATATGATCAATGAAACCCTAACAGACAGTCCAACAAATACATATTAAAGTACAATGTGAAGATTTAAATACACATGTGATATTTTTAGTAATTAAAAACATACTGAAACAGTTAGGAGAATAAAATGTTACAGTTAAACACATTTTGTGAATGAAAAGTTTGAAGTACAGTTAAAAAAATATACATTACAAATTGATAATTGAGAAGAATGAACGAGATATTAAAACTACCGCACAGGTACAAAAGTGCATGGGTTCCAAGGTCAACTATTTCGAAATAAGTGACAGGCGAAATTATTCGGCATTCAAAGGAGAGAAATAGTGCGAACTCGATTGTGAGGTACGACTATAAATATCACGTATAATAAATACAATTTTGATTTTAAACTTAGTCTGCGTCGTTCTATGACGAAGGTATACAAAAATTGGTGTCACGTTATGACAAGTGCCTTAATAATGGTGGCGACTATGTTGAGAAGTATAAACAATATATCCAAATTAAGTTAGTGTTAATAGTAATAGTATTGAAGAGTTCTAGGCAAAGGAGAGATAAAGCCTTGATTGATATTGTAGAACTTAAAATGAATTAGGGTTGGAGATCTCAATGATCAGACAGGGATATTTAAATCTATTTGTGAAAGTATTGAGGAGGTATCCAAATTATTGTTAATTATTTTGTACTGTTATTGGATCTGTTATTATTCGATTTTTTTTAAGATATGAAGATAAAAATAGGAATCTCGGAAAGGAATCTTGAACTTTTCCGAGAATCTATTAGGGTGTGAATCTCCCGCGGGAGACTCACCCCGCTGGGAGTTGCTGGGATGGACGATACAGGGAAGAGCAGTGGCTAGGGAGACCTAGCGAAGTATTACACTAGTTTTCTCTTGCACCCTTTTGCGACCTGAACAGGGTGAATTTCTACCTGACTGTGACCGAGTTCTGTTACTTCAACACATAAATGTGACGTTTACCCACCCCTTTGGGGATGCATGACTTCCATAGCTTCTCTCTGGTTGCCTTCTGGAATCAATATGAAAACGAGTCTCATGTCAAATTAATTCTCTACGGATGAATATTGTACAGGTATGGCTTTGATACGATTATACCGGAGCTAACCTATGATGGTATTAAGATGTTAATAACTGAATGTATTAAAAAAAAAGTAATATTGACGAATCGAAACAAGACTTAACAGCTCTCAAAACGATTCGGAATAGGGTGTAAATATATTTAAAAAATACACTTGTAATACTTATTATTAATAAATTGAAATGTTTAATTTAATCGGATCGTCTAGATGCTCGTTTTCAACATTAGATAAACTAATAGACCAGGCCATTGATATTTCTCAGGTGACGCTGTAGGTGCGATGGCGGCCCATTTAGTATAAATGGGATTTCGCCGGCACACGATCGCCTTTGATCCGCCGAACTTCCACCCTTAACGTTTTACGACACCTGACATTAAAGGCCATTGTGATGCGTGACGTCACAACGGAAGTGGGGCGCCATCAGATAAACACAAGTCCATTTGCTGACGTCCGTATCACAACAGATAAATTACACAAGCGTGTAGAAATAAATTGTCTAACCCTTACGCCGCCGTATTTCTTCGACTGCTTCGAATATACTGTTTAACTGAGTGCCGTCCGGCTACAATTTCAGGCTCGTTCAGTCAAGACAAGGCGTGAGTTTTTCGCTGTTATACATTCAATTCACACAATTCGTTGCAAGTTGTGTCGTTACATATTTCTATTCATATCAACATTGCATATGTTCACCAATTTCCTCTTCAACGTTCGTAACGTGGGGGCGTATCCCTACCTATTTATAAATGTATTCAACTTTGTGTTTCGTTAAAAATCAAGTGTTGAAATTATTCACACTCTTTCTCTCCTAATAATAAAAATATATATTCTTGGATTAAAATCTAGTCAGTATTATTAACACTCTCACGATTATGTGTGAACATCGCACGTGGTACATTATATTTACACTGAAAAGGAATTTTTTATTTTAACGTTTATTTTTGTCATTTCAAAAATTTAATTTATTAGAAAATGGATTCTTAGCATATTTTATGTAGGTAGGTACCAGGTATGCAGTATATTTTTAATTCAAAGTTTTAAACGTACTGTATGGTATAGGTACTGAATTCTTTACCTATCGGGACGTTAAAGGACATTTTAATTTTCAAACATGCGAGTGTTGCGGCTTTTCGAAAATGGGAATTCCCAAAAAGTGTCAAAACATAAGTTTGATCATTACAGGTACTGAATAAATATGTTGTCACTATGGTAACCGGGTATGACGTATTGCTTGATTACTTTTTCTTTACATATTTTTGGGTGGCGCGAGCTAAAATATACCTGTATTAAAAATTATACGAATTACTTAGAATTACATATTTTCAGATTCATACACTTATTAGGCAAATATCATGCAATTCACTTAATAGCACTGACCTTTGGTAGATTAACATCAAACTGCAAAAACTTTATTACTAACCGTATGTAAATACATTTTATTAACACTCTTAAATTATACGTCTCATAAAATAAAATGACACAACTCACTCTAAATTAATTAATAACACAACTCATTCTTATTAATTACAGTTCTAGATTTTTTATTTATTGTAGAACAACGCATCATTTAAATGATGGCAGAATTAATGCAGAAAATTCAGTATAAATTTTAATGATTCGTTGAATTCAAATTATATCTATCAATTGCATCTAAAACTTAATATTAATTACAAGTTTAAGGAGTTAGATTGACGTAGTTTTCCTACACATGAATTATTAATTATCCAACTGACAGCTATGTTCTTCTTGTAGAAGTATGAGTCAAGAGTCCCTACGTCAACACGCTCAAAAGATATATTGTATGTTAACAATATTACTACCACATTCACTTTCCATTACCCAAGCTGCATACACTGCAGTAAATTTGTTGGTTTCTCATCAAAACATTTCAACTTTTAATTAAAAGACACCTGCGGACAATTTTGTGTTGTTAATTATTTTGTAGAAATTATTCTTAAAACGAATTTTCACCGACAATTACGCTTTATATTCGTAGGTTTCATTTGGAAAGTTATTTTTAAACCCTATATATATATGTTTTATTTCTAACAAATCTTTAAATATTTTTAAATTATTTTTAATGCTTACTTAATATTTTTATAACATCTTTGTTAGTACGTTTTCTTTTGGGTAATATCAAAAAAGTGTAAAATAAAAAATAATCGATTTTAGTGAGAGAAAAATATACAAATCGATTGGAACTATAATGATATATAAAATAAAAATTACCTAAAGAATTTTATAATATTCTATAGAAGAAAGACGACAGAGAAGGCCGACACAGTAATATAAAATAAAAACAAAGTCTGTAGCAGTCTCTCACCAGAAACTCAGCTGCGACAAAGAGCAAGTCCAGATGCAAAATGATACATCATGAAGAACTGTAGTAAAATAAAACATTAATAACAAAAATACATTAAAATTATTATATTTAAAATATCATAGACCTATGTTCTGAATAATTACAACTTCACAATAAGAATGTGTTCTTCTAATAATAAAGTTGTATCAATGTGTCCAAAATTTAATAAAAATGAATTTATAATTCTGTCGTCTGCTATTAGATTACTCAAAGGTATTTGAGATTCTGTAAAAATAAGGTAGATGGCTTTTTCAAATAATGGAACGATTAAATGAACTAATATCAAAAAAGTACATGTAGGTTCGAAAATTGGTCGCTAAAAATATTGTCGCTGTAGCGTAGTTGGATAATGCATCTTCCCCAGTTAGGAAAGAGATCCAGGTTCAAATCCCGGTGGCGCAACAACAATATTTTTTGATAAAATTTATTTTATATGCATATCTTTCTAATTAATATATTTAATTCATATTTAAAAATACATTATTTACAATTTTCTATCACAATAATAACGAAATAGATAAAAACAACAATATACAATAATGGCGTTTCGTTATTAAAATTCGTCCAGATATTTTATCAAGTGCTCCTAGACTTCAGAATGATCGACTATTACTTAGTGTACGTAGGTACTGCTAATTGTATATACGAATTAATGCATGTCTAAACTTTAAGCAAACTGCCTTCGAACATGAACCCGACTACCTGCCACTACTGCGCCGTATAAGTTGTATTCGTGAAGTAGATGCTCATTGTAAGTACATTTATATTTAGGTGCTGATAAACTCTGTAGTTCCAGGGAAATATTGGGTTGATGGTTATGTTCATAGGGTTTTTTTAATATTATTTTTTAAACAATCGAAATACACAAACTAATAAAAATAGCTTCGCTTCTATGATACATCTATTATATGTTTAATAACAGTGCCTTTGTAGGTGAAAATCTAGTAATTGTGTATTATTGGGAATATTCAAATATTGCTAATAATATACTGGTCAAAATAAAAATAAAAATTGATTTTTTAGGCGTATTCGGGTATAATGTGTTAAAAAACATTTTATAGATAAAGAATATTGCTTTAAATAATTTCAAAAATTCTCATTGTGATATCTATGCTGTTTCAGGAAAATGAATATCAAATCTAGTCCATAGATGGCGATAATATAGTTGTACTTGGAGTGTTTCCACAAAATAATATATATACAACTTCCCAAAATTTTATAGATATGGAGATTGATGAATTTTATAATTATATAAAGTGATCACTTAAGCCAGCCGAAGACAGGTCGTAAGCCCTATAATTACCAATACTTCCATATATTTCCATTAAATATAATAAAAATAGCTTTGTCTCTGTGAGATATCTATTATTTGTTTTATAATATTTTTTCCTGTAGTGTTTATGACTGACTCCCAATGTTTTGGTAAATTTTTAATTCAACGTCGAAACGAAGACATCCGGCGGTTTGGATGTGAGGAAGTCGTCAAGTCAATTTTAAAATGCAGTATCGTTATTATGGGAGATTTCTCAGAAATTATGAAAATCTGATAAAGCCAGATAAAATAAGAGAGGATAATACCTATATGGAATATTATCCCAACCAGATGTCGAATAACTGCTTTCGTAATGTGAACAGTATGCGGACAGGCAAAAACATGTTGAAAATTCACATGACGCCCTCTTCCCGGCTCTTTTTTATTATTGATTAAAAGTAATGGTTGCATTTCTTGGAAGAAATTCGTTGCAGATAACGGCTTTTCAATCTAACCAGATGCATGATATTACCTTATATAGATAAATACCAGCTTTGCACGAGGAGTTGCTTATTTATTATTTCTTTCTGTTCTTGATACCAAAATGGCCATCTTTGGACCGAGAAAACAATATTCGTCTCAATGGCGTTTTATCTATTTATGGCACAATTAGTTCTAGTGACCTCCGATGCTTTTACTCTTCAGTTAAACTAAAACAAAGGGATATTCGATACATTCGATTTTTGCATTTGGCACTTAGTATTTTATTTAGCCAACATTGAATAAACACTATCAACAAATGGAAAAATTCAAGACGTTTTCAACAAAGCAATACTATGGCATTAAAATGATATTAAGGTGCGACTTTCAATAATAATTCAAATATTCTCGTTTTTTACGGAAGTATGGGTTTTTATTATTCATTTATATCAGAAGTTACATACTAGATTTGACTTTTTTGTAAAACTATTAATTAGATAGGATATTTACACTTAATTAAAATTAATAAACTGAATGTTATTTGCCATATATAGAAAATACAAACATTATAAGAAATACTGCGACCATTGGATACATTTTCCGCGTGCCACAAAATTGACTAAATATGAAAAATTCTTGCATTAACGAAACATATTTTCTAATAATCTTGAAAACAAGATTATGAAGACAAATATCAATTAAGATAAATTAATAAAATGTTAATTCAATTTGCAAAACATATTATCAATCTATGACTTTTTAAAATACCCTATTTAAGTGGAAAAATACGTTTTTAAATAATATATTCTATTTACCTACATGCTTTGAAATTTCAACTACTATTTAAAACTAAGTTTTATATCAAAAACACAATAATTAGGTTTTAAATAATATTTTTTCAGTCTAATAAAGGACTATAATCGAAGTTTAATACGCCGTTCTTTCCAGCTATGATGGACGTTTATTTATTTATTATTTTTGATGTTATTTTTGACACTTGTATCGAATGCGATAAAATCAACAAAATTATTGTCGTCTCTTTCTATTCAAACCTTCCTCTCTCGCATGATTTACTCTGATACTTATAACAATTTAACTATTAGCCTCATCTTGAAAGCGTAATATATGTAATTTGAGTAGAATTTCTCGAATTTCAAACTGGAAAAACGAAAGCACGCCCTTAAAATGTATATGAAAAAGAAGCATTCTTTACTTAAAAAATAAAAAGCATTCAAAATTACGAAAATATGGTGACGAGAGCGACTACACATATCGAAACAATAGTCATGATAAAAATAGTACTCAGTTGTGTGTAGGGCAAAGTTTGGATTATTTATAAAATAAAATATGAAACGGGTGGTTTGTTCAGAATATTATGAGAACAAAGAACATAGAGGGTGGCGGTATTGCTTTGCGTTGTGCTCAAACTATTATTAAACTAGATATTGGAGCCATGAACTCGATGTATTTATGAACTATTTATTTGCATGAACAATCCTGGAATAACTTATTCTTGTATTGAATGGTATTCATTTATTTTTTCCTTTGATAGAAAAAATATTATTCTAAAATACTTTTAATTTATTCCCATAACAATGACTAAATGGAATGGTACTATTAAAGTAATATATAAAATTGCTTTTCACTAGTAAACATGACAACTGTGTTAGTAAAAAATGCTGATTATTATTTATTTTAACCCTTTCTAACCTGAATTATTAAATTTAAGTGCCTAGCAACTGTATATTTTTTGTGGTATTGTTCAAACATAAAATAAGTAAATTGTGATGGAATATTAAAAAAAATGTAGGTATATACATATAATTAATTATAATTTTTGATACTTTGAAGTATAGTCAGACCTTACATGACGTACACAAAAAATATAATATATAATACAGAAAGTACACAGTAGTAGTATAGATAGAAATATTCTAAAACATTAAAAGAACAGTTGAAAATTTAAGAAAAAAAATTAGGTTAAAATAACTATTAATAATCACAAGGAATACAAGCGCGTCACACTTAACCTTGTAATAATGCTCAACTGACCAATTTCACCTGCCGTAGTGTTGACATAACAAAAACTTTACTAATTTTAGTGTCTAAATAAATCAAGTAGAGTATTATTTACGTAAACTTTGTAGTATAGTTAGCATATGACTAGATAAAGTTTATGGTACTTTAAAGTACCGTCAGGGTAGAAAGAGTTAAAAAAATCGGAACTAGAGCAGAAAAAAGATAAAATTAAGTTATCAAAAAATAGACTGTAGAGCAATTTCAGAATCTTTGTATATATTCAGAATTTAAAATAATTTATCATTTTATATGCAATAGCCAGATGAACCAGTACAGTAAAAGTCTGACTTGTTAAATATTGGTATTTTCTATAGATCTATACGGAGTCAAAACATGGATCCTGATACGAAAATATAGAAATATGCTCGACGTCTAGACATGTAGTGTTGGCTACACCATGGTCTGCATGTCGAACGAACGTCTCCATTTTTTACAAACTCTGCACTAAAGAAAAGCTATCCATGATATGCAGGAAAAATATTCTTTCGTACTATGGGCATGCGATGGAGATGGACTAGAAAAATATGTGGTCACGCGCAAAACACAAGGTCAGAAGGCGAAAGTTCGATCTCCAATAAAATGGGCAGATCGAGTATGAGACATAACCGGAGATTTACTGTACGTCGCACTTAATAGATCCAGTATTGAGAAGAGTCGAGTTAGCGTCATACCACGATGCTCAGTCATAAATAAATAAACTATAAAGTTATTCTCATATTTTATTTATACAAAATGGAGTTTAACGATGCGGATTTTACGTTTTATAAACAATATTGTATAAAAGCCGTCCATTTCTCTCAAGATACTCTTGCAATCGAATTCTTAAATTTGCGAACACGCAAGAGCAAAGCATTGGTTCAATGGCAGCAACTTCACGGCGGATATTTTTTTGTAGGACCTGAATTTTTCGAGGATTATTACTGTATACTCTCGACTTAAGGTATCCCCATAAAAAAAAGTTGCACGTTGTAAGGTCCGGTGAACGAGGTGCCTAGGGTATGTCTCCGTACTTGCTGATTAATTTATTGAACAAAATTCCCCTCAGCTTCTTCATTGAAACTCTAGCTGTATGTGGAGTGGCCCCGCCTTGCTAAAATTGTGTTCTATTATTAGAAACCTAGGAAAAAGCTGCAGTTGCGGTACCAAAAACTAGTCGATCATTCGGCAATACACGTCATCAGTGACTGTCTCTCGCTAGTAAAAAAAATAAGGGCCAATTATCCCTCGGGCAGAAATTGCACAACACACTGTCGTTTTTGGACAATGCAAATGTTTTTAATGGTGTTCCCTTGAGTTGTCGGGGCACTAGTATCTCATGTTCTGTTTATTAACATAGCCATCGATATGAAAATGTACTTCGGCAGTATACAATATGTTAATACAATATATCAGTACAGGCTGCAATCTTCCTTATCGATTTACGCGGATTACGCATAATTTCACGTCGAACTTGAGCTACATGTTCTGGCGTCGCTGCTGACGTTGATGGTCCCGAAGGAGTTTGGTTAACCTTTATCCCTTCTTTTCTGAACTTTTGAACACAACACCAGATAAGTTGCGTGCTCGGCCTATCACTTACTCGTCGAATATTAAAGTGAGTACAAAAAGCGCGAGGCGCACGAACCAATGAATCACCGCACTTTAAATATTGCTCAACCGCGAACGCGCGGTGCGCTCCCCCGACCAGTGACTCATTCCGACTGGCAAATCAGCAAATCACGCGCGTCGAAAAATACCACTCCCACTTGCCTCACCCTGATGGTTTACGAGCAATTACAATTTAATCTTGAACTTTTTCCGCTGGACACCCTATACAAATAAGTCTTAACAAGTACATGGATGTAACCAAATAATTATCTTGGAGGTTCGTCGTAAAGGACAGTGCAGAGTTCAGCGTTAAGCAATCATCGTACGCAGATTTAACAGCTCTCAGATATCAAAGTCTCATCCGTTGATATGGGCCGTAATATATTATTAAGAACTATTTTTTGTTGTCAATATGTTTAAAAAAAACTTGAGGCTGAAGATATTTTGTCACAACAAAGTTTCTCTATGAAGTTTAAAAAAATATACCTACTGACGTGATTTCCCTAAGGCTACGACACAAACATCCACAAACCTGTGTTTAAACAAAATATACGCATTTCACTTTCAACGTAAATAACCGCCCCACGCAGGGGGGTGAATTTGAAATAGTTTGTCTCTTGAGACAGTAAAGGTTCACGATTTAATAAAAGCGGAAGCAGGGTGTTTGACAGAAACATAAAAATGGATAATAATTGACTGAAGAATACACTGCATTTCATATCACCATCATCAAGCGTTTTTTATCAAATGCTGGATAAAGGCCTCCCCAAGTGTTTCCCACTTCTCTCTATTGTGAGTCGCAACTATGTATTTCCATAGAGTTTGACGTTTTCATCAGTTCTATGGATTTAGGGGTGGCCCATTGACCTCTTGATTTCCCTTGGGTACCACTGAATGACTGGGTTTGTTCGACTTCCTAGCACTGTGGCTTTCTCATTGACATTTTATTTTCTAGACGTGTTCTATAATATTGACTATTTTTGTCGGTTCTTTTACTGTGTAAGAAGGAAAACATCATTTCATATACTTACTAATTTTTAGTAACAGCCATCA
The DNA here is from genome assembly GCA_031772225.1 of Eubasilissa splendida. Classification (NCBI taxonomy): domain Eukaryota; kingdom Metazoa; phylum Arthropoda; class Insecta; order Trichoptera; family Phryganeidae; genus Eubasilissa; species Eubasilissa splendida. Next base: position 27,903,365 of record CM062846.1, on the reverse strand, counting down.
CTATACGTTACTTCACTCATGGGATGCTAATTTTCTTCAAACTAAGATGGTCTAAGATTAAATTGTTATCTTCATTATTATTTTTTCGTGATCAGTAGTGACTAAAGTTAATGAAGTAAATTTTTTAAAATTAAAAATGAGCTGTTTGATTGTTAGTAAAAAAATATTTACTTCTCAAAAGCACATCCCGTAGTAAATACATTTTCTCTCCGATATCCGAATCGATAGTTAAATATGGCGGACTTTTCACAGCTGTTCCAAAAGTCATCTGACACATTGATACTTTGATAGTTGCAGTATGCGACAATTAATCATTTAATATCCCGCTATTTTAGTGATGAGAGTTCGTCTGATGATGATCTTGTTGTTTAATATACATTAGTACATAATACACAAAAAAAAATCAAATGAAAATGATAGATTTCAAACATTTAGGCGAAAAAAAAGATAATGCATAAAATAAAGCATAATTCAAGATTATTTGTCGCGCCTGTAGGCATCTCCATCTATGCTTTGACAGTAGTAAATTTGATGTATCAACAAAGGATTCTTACTACGGGCGTTAGTAAAAAGTTACTGTATTAAAAAGTTATTTGAGTAAAAGTTACTACTGATTACACAACCGGCCCTTAATTCTCTGAGCTTAGACGCGGTTAAAAGGTATCAAGAATGACAATTATTGTTACATTTTTTCGACAATTTGTTTTGTTAATATGAGAGGCTTCTTTGTCGTCAGTTTCAACGTATGTCTTATCATTAAATGTATACCACTTCAACGCACTTCCCCAACATCGGTCACTAAAATTGATTCGGTAGTGTTAGTAGCGGTCGTGAGCGTATAATCTTACATCGCTCCAACTTCGGTTCTGGAAGTTATAATTAAACATTGAAATGATTTTCATACATTATACGCCATTTAATTGTGAAAATTGAAGCTTTTATTAAAATCATTCAATCATGTTACGGTGACGGTTGTATATTAATGAAATATTTTTTGTTTGTGTCGACAGATGAAATATTATTAAATATTAATTAAATATATTAATTTGAAAGATATACATATAAAATAAATTTTATCGAAAAATATTGTTGCGCCACCGGGATTCGAACCTGACAATATTATAACGTGTTCTTCTAATATTAAAGTTGTATCAATGTATCCAAAATTTAATAAAAATCAATTGATAATTCTGGTGTTCAGAGCATGTCCAGATGCAAAATGATACACCATGAAGAACTGTAGTACAATAAAACATTATTAACAAAAATACATTTATTATTATATTTAAAATATCACATACCGTCTGTTCTAAATAATTACAACTTCACAATAAGAATACGTTCTCCTAATAATAAAGTTGTATCAATGTGTCCAAAATTTAATAAAAATGAATTGATAATTCTGGCGTCTGCTATCAGATTACTCAAAGGTATTTTAAATTCCGTAAAAATAAGGTAGATGGCTCTTTAAAATAATGGAACGATTAAATGTATTAATATCAAAAAGGTAAGGTTCGAAAATTTGTCGCTATAAATATCGTCGCTGTAGCATAGTTGGATAATGCATCTTCCCCGGTTTGGAAAGAGATCCATTTTATATGTATATCTTTCTAATTAATATATTTAATTCATATTTAAAATATCACAGACCGTCTGTTCTGAATAATTACAACTTCACAATAAGAATGTGTTCTCCTAACAAGAAATATTATTCTCGAAACTCGCGTTGTGTAATAATAGTATTGAACAATATAGAATTAGTGCTGAGTAACAATTCATCCGTCCAAGTCCCGAAGGTACAATTCCATCCGCGTACGTGCACCGTAAGACAATACGCAGTATTAGTGGATAATGAATAGCGAATTTCCACTGATTACGTTTGATGTACTAGAAGTGGTTAACAGCGCAGGCCTAATGAATCGGATCAAATTCATGGCGAAATGCAATGTTACGTTCAACAGTGTCCTCAATAATACGTATGGTATTCCATAAATCGCGCGAACGGACACAGCTTGCCATTATTAATAATTAGACGCGACGTTCTTAAATACTCATTTGCCAAAATATATAAACATCCTAAAAATGGGTCCATACTAAATGTGTTAATGTAAAAGCCAGCAAAAAAATAATTTTTCTGCATCAGATGCATAGCTTTGTAATTTGTTGTATTTTTTTATTTTATTTGTATTATTGTTTTATGGTCTTTTATTCATAAAATAAATATTTGTTTTTATAGGTTCATTCTAGGAAACCGGTCGTCCAAGCAACGAAACCTGTTTCCTAAATTGGAGCATTTCTATACTTTTTAATTTTCCTTAGTTTCCCATTTCATGTATTTATTTTTTAATTACAAATTAAATGTATTAATTAGAAAGATATACATATAAAATCAATTTTGTTGTTGCTATCTCGGTAGCAACAATCTTTCTAATTAATACATTTAATTTGTATTTAATAAAATATCACAGATATATGTTCTGAATAATTACAACTACACAATAAGAATGTGTTGTCCTTAATAATATTTATTTTTTGTTTAACAACAACCGAAATGAAAAACTATAAGTTTTCAAGTACCGCTTACTTTTTTTTGTTTTAAGGACTCGTTTTCATGTGTGGTACCAATATATAGAAAATGGCCCTCCCCTAATAAAAACTACGTTAGTATTATGTTGTTGCTAAATATTTGTTTATAATTATTTGTATATTCCTGTCTCCATTCTGCAGTAACTGAAGATCAAGGGCAGACTCAACTATTTGTCTGGGACGAATCCATTAATTTATTAGGAATCTTGCGAGAAGGGAAGATAGCTTAGAGAAACTTGTGGTGGGCCACGCCGAAGGACGAAGAGGAAGAGAAAGATCCCCATTTGTCTAACCAAGATGCTGAGAAAAATGGGGGAGGATAGTCGATAGAGATCGCGATGTTCAATCATGAGAGAGTGACGTGGATAATGATGTTCACATGCATAATATTACTCATTCATATATTTACATTGTAATTTGTTCAAATATTTACTGTAATACCTCATTTTAATATATATATATATAGGCTATGGTGGGTAGTTACATTATAGTAATATATGTGATAAGCATTTTTAAGAGGTTTAATGACCATATTTTTAATGTGGTACATTTATTCTAACATATGTTGTACAATTAAAACTGTTGATATTCTGTGTAATAAAAAACATGTAAAAAAAATACTTTACATATGTATTAATTTTCTAATCAATAATTTAGAGCTTCGTGTTTATAATTTCGAGTGCTAGAATTTTGCAACTGATAATTTAACATTTTTGTTAATTAATTTTTTATGACTGTCATAAAATGTTTGTTTGAACCTACTCTGTACATAAAATGTTTTTATTTAATTTGGTCTTATCCACCTCGACGCCCAATACATTCATACATTTATAAGTTATGATCAAAATGTGTCATTTATTATTTTAAAACTGAGTTAAATGTTTTTGCTATGAATATATAACTAGCTTGGTAGTCCCTCGACCGAAGCTCAAACCTCCCATCACTCAGTGATCAGTAAATGACAGTTTTATCGCTATATCAATAATGTACGCCAAATCTTATATATTATTTAATTTTTTACGCCCTCGTGAGACTCTAAAGTATGGACTTTATGGTCACGGTACCGCAGTCATTACAGAGACCCGTCCAACGCTTGACATCGCAAGTCTTCTAAGCACTCGCTTACCTCTTGCAAGTTTTATTTGATATTATCTCTCCATCTACGTCTTGGTTTTCCCCTCCGTCTTGATTCTGAGAGCCTTCCGCGTATTACGGGATCTAGTCTCGCTACACGTTCCGCCCATTACAGGTTCCTTGCTTTCACCTTCTTTAGAATATCTGAGGCGTCATACCGCTCTCAAAATTTCAATAATGATAAGAATATAATAAATAAATAAAATTAAATCTTGTCCCTGTTTTTATTTTCGCAGACCTATCTATTTATCTATACATTATAACTATATACACTGCTGATTTCATAGATTGAATTATTAAAAGGCATCTCAACAAGAGCGGAAAATTAAATTTTTTAATTAAACACAGTTTTTTTGAGAAAATACCGAAATTTTAATTCAATCATAAAGTAGACATGTGAAAATGAAGTATGGAACACATCTGATAAATGCTCGGCTTTGCTGGTACATTTGTGTTCTTTTGATGAAGTTTCCAATCACGGTTTAGCATAACTGTGGCTGGATTTCAGTGACACAGCGTCCAATCTCTTCCTTTAAGGTTTGGTGGTCACGGACTTGTAGACATACACTTTTGACTTCAAAAAACCTCAGAGAAATAAGTCCAAAGGTGTTAAATCGCACGATCTAGGCGGCCAATTCTGGTCGCCCGAATGCGAGATTACACGATTAGGGAATGTCTCGTGCAACAATGCCATTGTTTCAGATGATGTGTAGCAAGTGGTACCGTTCTGTTGGAACCACATGTCTTCGAAATCCATACTATCCATTTGAGGCACCAAAAACTGGGTTATCATGCCCCAATATCGTTAACTGTCTGTGCATTCCCGGCAGCGTCCTCGAAGAAAAATGGTCCAATGATGCCTCCAGCCCAAATCCACACCAAACATTGACACGTTTGGAATGCATTTTCTTCTCATGAAACACATGTGGACTTTCGTCACTCCAAATGAGGCAATTTTGCTTGTTTACGAAGTCATCGACAGGGTGTTGTAAAACTCACTATTCACTTGTTGGTAATGTTTAACAATAATAATGTGTTGTTATGTCGAATAACGATCCATTTTTAATAATGGCGGACTGTCTACCAAAATAAATAAAATAAAAAAGCCCGCTAGCTAAGGACACCTCTATAATTGCAGGATAATATAAAAGGTTGGTATTGGCTGAGAATGTGACACGATTTTCAAAATGCCGAAAATCATATATATCTTGCACAAGATATAACATTATATTGCAACTTGAACACGAGTAAATCTAGTAATCAAAAAAATATTTTAGTTGCTACCGGGATTCGAACCTGAACCTTTTCCTATCCGGGGATAGGACAATGATAAACAAAAGAGTTTATCCAAATTTAATAAAAATGAATTGATTTAATTCTAGAATCTTTTAGCGTATATTATTTAAAGGTATTTGAGTTTAATCGCAATATAATGTTGATTACTTTTAAAAATGAAATAAATATACCAATTTAAAAGAGCTATAGAATACAAGTCATAAAATTTGTCGATATGGCGAAACTGGATAACGCATTTCCCCGGATAGTAACGAATCCCAGTAGCAACCCAATATTTTGTCTATAAATAGGTTTTTTTCTGTATATCTTTCTAATTAATTAATTTAATTTGTGTTTGTATAAGAATATAATACTACAATAGGATTTACAAACGTGAAAATGATGAGACGAATTTGTATAGCACTAATGAACCATTCAAGAAAACCATTTTGTGTATGTAATAGATTTATACGTGTTTTGATTATATTATATTAAAATATAATATTAGTGTAATTTATTGTACGTGTTGATTTTGAAATTAAAACGACACAAGCAGCTAATACAAACCGTAAGACGGATTACGTTTAAAGACTGCTGTCGACACTATTTAACAGATGATCGTTTTAACTGGAAATTGAATCGCGACTTTGCTTTGTCCCGTGAATCTTGGGAGGAGGATATCACATTGAGAATAAAGCTGTATTGTTCTGAATTCAAACGAGTGAAACCTTAGCCGGCATGTCCTCGTAGTTCTTAAGCTCGAGATTGGAATACTAGCTTGAATATTAATAAGGCAGAGATAATTATTTAACGTCTGTATTGTCCAGGAATATGGAGGTCAAGAATATGGAAACAGGCATTTTAATTAATGTTCAAAATATCTTTGCATTGTAGAAATAATAAAGTAAATTACGTGTATTAATTGTATTCCTTTAAAAAAAAATTTGTAGGTCAAATATGAGGTTAACATTATACTAAAATGTCATTCGTCCCTGAATTTAACTACTGATTGATGCCTTTGAGATGTGGTGCTGGAGATACTGCGTATACCATGAACGTCGAGACGCACAAATGACTAATGACACTTTACAGGAACTATACAAAAAAAGACTTTCATCCATTTGCTTAAGATGAATTCTTCAATTTTTATGGCAACTTACAAGAAGAGAACATAGTTTGGAGAGCAACAGGCAGATCTGCAGGATGCCGGAAAAAGTGGAGGAGTATAGTCAAGATGGTTAGAGGTCATGAAGATCACGATCAGTTATATAGGACCGACGTGGATAATGATGACGATGTATACAATTAATACATCTTATTAACTACTTAATTTTATTTTATATTTTGTTTTTATATTATAACATATTTTTCAGGTATTTTTTTTGTGTAAAGATAGACGGAATGGTCGATAATTTCCGAAACTTTAGACTTATCAATATTGTGATTATTTTAGCACGACCAGGTAAACCAGATACGGAAACGGCGTGATGGTAAGTAAGTAGATATGATTATTTTTAAAACAATGAGTGCCTCGACAAACTTGGTGGAGTCTCAGAATGATGCTTGAATCTCGACCACTCGGTCATCAGGCGTTAATCGCTAGATCTAACAGGTACACAGATTATTTTGATTGGATTGGTATGTATTTTTTAAAACTTTTATTTTGTAAAATCAACATGCATTGTACCACCTACTAATGATAATACATAATTTTAATAGCCTATCCCGCGCGCGGCATCAACGCTTCACATAATGTCTTTAGCTTTGGAGCGCCTCTTTAAACTGTAAATTTCAATCATAGCAAAAGCTGTATAATTGATCATAAATTGTGATATTTTAATGAATTGTTTAACGTCGCCTTTTTCGTTGCAATGTATCGCGAAATCAGATTGTTTCTTCTCAATTCTCTGTTTTCAAACAATATTTAATAAAATGTGTTATACGGAGAGCCGTAACGGAATATTCAAAGTGAAAAGCAACAGGTGGCTATCAAACATCAAAGAAATTTTACTCATGTTTTGTTTATGGTTACAAACAATTAGGAAATGTGATGGCGTTCAGATTCTTTCAAGGGAAAATATGAATTATGTATTATTTTCTTTTCAGCAGGGTTATAATATGTAGGAAACATAATTATCTTTTGTCATCTTTATTATTTATTCAATGTTGATAGTCTTTTACCACACCACACGATAATTGTAATTTGTTGTATAATTTAAAATGCAAAGAGGCAGTATTATACAGTTATAAGGGAGTTCAAATTGAAATATTTTAATAATTAAAATAATCAGAAATACGTATCTTAGATAAATTATAAAAATACATATCTTATGTAATAAAGACTCGAAAACGCACGAATATTTTCTTATAGTTTATGAATAAATCTTACATAATTTTCATGTACCTTTATAAATAGATTTAATGGTAAATTATTGTGTTAGTACAAAATATATCGAAGAGTACAACAAATATTTTGGAATCAAATACACACATGGAGAAAGGATTTTCAATGTACAAAAGTCATAATTGTTAAGAAATGAATTATGATTTTCTAATGAGCACTCTTAATTTATCTAACTTGTCATGTAGAAGAACTTGAAGTGATTTATTATTTTTATTTAAAATAGTAAATGGCATGCTGGATGCTCTTAATTTAACTGAATTGATTGTATATCACGTTCCCGCGCGGAGTACCAGGTCGTCGGCGCTGCTCCATGTAAATACATCATATACAAATTTTTATAGGAACGCACCTACACAAAGACTTCATAGACTTGGGAACGATTTTTTTGGTCTGGTAGATATATTCCGATGAACAATATTTAAATATAAGAGTGATGTTTTTGATGCTGTTCTGAGTTAAAACTGTAATTGATTTTGGTATTCAGCCATTCTGTTTTAAACCTAAATTTTTATTGTTTATTTTTGTTTACTTTCAAGTTTTTATTCTTTTAAATTAATTTTATCAATTTCTGTTTTATATATATATATATTTCATGTTACTTGTGTAGCTGCACACCCCTTTTTTAATAATTAATTTTGTAAAACCCTATAAGAGCATGAATACAGTATATATATATATATATATATATAAATAAATATGATGGTTTTACGAGATCTGATGTCATTTTAATATTCAAAATTATAAAATAAAACACACAAGAATAACTTGACGAGGTAACAATACTCTTTTTTATACAAAGCTATACAGTTATAAGTCAAATACAAGAGATGCGTTTCGAGCAACGGCTCAGATGCGAGAGACCGCGCCCGACTGCCGGACGGTCTTTTATCCTTTTCCCACGCGTGTTATTCAGACACTCTTGCGCCCGTGCACTCATCCATAGATACATCACAGTAAGTGTCTTTAATGATATTATACTCAAAAAACGAATTAATAATTAACTAGTGATGTTAAAAAACGTTAAAGGTATATTTTAATTTTTAGTTAATCCACAGATATGATTTGATTTATTAAAAAAATTTCATGAATTAAAGATGAAACTAAAAATAATAGTATAACGATGTATACAAGTACCCTTTTATTTAGTTTATTTATTTTTATTTTAGTAAATAAAACTAAATAATCATGGCTGCCACATGGGTGAGACATAGGCGGAAGAGCCGTGACTGAAATTTAGTATTTATATTTTGTTTATACGTATGTGTGAACTTCTTTATCTGTTTTTTTTATTTTTGTAACATAAATATTATTTGTTATAAAAAGTTTAATTTGACTTAATTACTCAATATATTACACGGTGTGTATTATTTTTTATGGCGAATTGGGTCTTGCTTAATCAACCCAATCACGCTGGAATAAACATATTATTATTATTAATAATAATTGAATAAAATTCGCAATCTAAAGATATAATTACAAAACTCGATTGTCACTAAGTGACACTGAGTGAGTGAGTACTCGGTTGTTACTGATATATGAGCAATCGTGTGGTAAAAATGGTTTACGAGAAAAACGCAATATCTGTAATTTCAAAATTTAAACCATTATAATGAACCCCGACCGAAGCCGAAAGCGAATATTTCATCCACTCGACTACAAAGCCAGCCAAAATATAATTTGATACGTAATAATATATCTTTAGATTATGAAAGTGGTATAAGTCATGTTTCTTTCGTTTAGAGATATTTAAAGGTTTGCGTATGAATTCATTAAAAAAATTATTTTTATGTTACACAACAATGTTTCAAAATTTATTTAGTCTACTAGATTTTAAATTTATTTCGACTTATAACGCCGTAACAATAAACAATACAACCCTTTATATTTTTTTACAATTGTTACGCGAAATAATTGTAACTCTTTTTTTTTTAATTTTTTGACTTAGCCCACTTTCATAATAATGGGCACATATATGAAATTGATTCTGAACCAGTTCTTTACATTATTGTTACATACAAATTTGATTATGATAAAAAAATATGCTTAGGCTACTTTTATTTCAATGAAGCAAATAGTTTTATGATTCGTACGTGTGATTTTTCTTTATGTTGAAATGCTGTAATCATATATTCCAAGAAGCCATTCTGAAAACAACAATAAATTCTCATATATGCAATGGTGCAAACCAGTTATGTGAAATAGTATAACGGCAATAATTTTTTCATGATCTTTTTTGTAAATTTATTTTGATAACACAATATATGTATTATTCGGAGTCACTACAAACAAAATGAACTTCTTCACAAACTTCAATTTCATTATCCTCTATTGGCAGTGAGTGAATATTTATTCCAGAGTATATATTTATTAATCTTCTTTTATATGTATTTTGTATTAACAAATACATCTAAGATACCTAATGCAATATAGTCACCGCCTGGAGATATGTACATTAGATTCACTGTTCTCAGTACTCATGAATATTATGCAATCGGTTGAGATATCAAACTACACAAGGCCTGTGATTGGCTGTGATCATATGATAGAATTATCAATGAGTTGAGAGTTATGATTTAATTTATGGATTTTTGGTAAGATTTTTATCAGAATATTATTGAAATTATGTTAATGTCTGATTTCACAAGGATACAATATTATAGGCTTCGGCTTCGTCGATTGTTTACTGCTAGACCCTGTGGGCAGCTATTGTGACCGCTTCGCGGCTAATAGTGACCGCTGCGCGGTCAAGGTCTCATCGGCTATCGCCTGTATTGATAACGACAGAAAAAGTAATTATCCCGTTAAATCTTCATATTAATAAGTCATCTGCCATTTTATCACAGTAATGACTCCATGTCATATTTGCCGTGTGTTGCCTAATCCCGTAAGGAAACGTAATATTTCTACAAATAAGAAAAAATCTAATTGGTTTCATTTATAAAATAGTATTTTAAAATTCGTCAGAACGAGTCAAAAAATAGATTTGAACGAAAACTAGATTCAGATCGATGGATACATTTATTTATTTGTATTTCAGTTCATTTACATAATACAATATTAAAAGTGTAACATTCAGGCAATATAAAGAAAATAAAATATAGTCAGGTAAATGAAATTAATAAAATAAACACACATATTAATTAAATCAAAAAGACAACATCTGTATGGCAATTAAAAATTGGTCATGTAAATTTCTTGCTGCTTTCTTAAATAGGTATGAAAGATGCCCACAGATCTGTAAAAAAGAATATTATTCCCGCACAAGAGATGCAATTTGATGAATGTTAGTTTTATTTATTTTATTAGTAAGTGGTTTGTTAAAATTAGTAGATAATTTGTTAAAATTAGTAGATAATTTGCTAAAATTATTAAATAATTTGTTAAAGTTAGTAAGATGATTAAACTAATGAAAACTTATGGTTATATGGAGAGAACAATTTCAGATATCGTTACTAAACTCTGTTTTCAAGTAAGTTTTCGGGATTGAATAGCGGTCTTGAACTAGGGTGATACTTTTCAAAATTAAATTTTCCAATGTACTTTTCAAAAGTTTACATACGGGTATATCACTGATTTATATACGAGCGTACATGAGCGGCCGCATGATAACTGAATTACGTAGTTGCCAATCTATGTTTCTCCGCATTCTGCTGCTCAATACATAATAGTGTTGTGCACATGTATAAATACTAAACAATATCGTAGTAAAAAACTGCGAAGCCGATTGTTTAGTACAGATATTCATTAAATGTAACAGAAGATAGTTCGTGCAATATAACCACACATATACACATGGTTTGTTACTATTTTTTTTTAAATAGAGATAAAAATATGGCATAGATACATGTCACATCAATATTCTTACTATTTTAAAACTAACCTATGTGCTTGTGCTATGAAAATAGAATTACCCTGCTGATCTCTTGGAACGAGGCTCAAACTCCCGACCACTGCATCACTAAACGAGTGTCTTAACTACAAGACCAACAAGCACGTTTAAACGTTAAATTTGTTAACGTTAATATTATACAGAATTTAAGAAGAAGAAAAAGAATTAATTTAAAAAGAAGAGGCGGGCTGACTGTGTGGAAGAGGACTAGAGCAAGACTGGAGCAGGGGAGGGTTCAGGAATTGCAAAATGTCCAGGGATAGGAGTCGGTGGATGGAGGCCAAATCTCACCCTGGGATGTAATGCAGTGGAAGAAGAACAATGTTATAAAGAAAGGATTTGATAGGTAATATTATTGCGAATAATTGTAGTGTTATTTAAAGTTCCCAACAAACAAGTATCTTAAGAGTAAAGTCAATATAATTAGCACACTCAAAAGTATTATTGTTTATTAAGGGTATAGACACATGGCCGCGACCATGATGTGACCTTATCTTTGCTGAGAGCTGCGAATTAGTTTACGAAATGTGATGGCTAAATAAATAATTGTATTTATATATTTAAAATTCATCAATTAACGACGTTTGCTTGTCACCAGGACATGCGTGGTGCTATAGTAGCTGCTTCGCAGGTGACGATGGCCGCTTCCACAAATATTCAACATTTTTAAAATAAATAAATATTTATATTTATGATTACCGTTCGGGTGACATTTGCAAAATAATGCTTTCGTACATTACGTTTGATGGTATTTTCAAGTGATTTTATTTTATTATAGTATAATGCGAAAATAGTTTTATTAAAAAAAAAATCAGTTAGGAATATTATTATTTTAATTCAATACGCCTCGATAAAATAAATAAATATACTGTTAAATTTTTACCGGCGACGGTTGTTTTTACGAAATATCTGAAAAATCTTGTATTTCAATTACACTTGAAACTCGATAAGAATATCACAGTGTTTCAATAATTAGGTGTCACGCTTCAATATGAAACCTTTGATATCGAAACTGTAAAAAATGTTTTCGTTTTCAACTAGCTTCGAACCAATTAATTATTTATTAACACATAATGCAATATTGAGCATGTAAGAGCGTTGATGTATGTTAAGATTATTACGAATCTGACACAAAAACTATAACATAGGCATAGGAGAAAAATATAAGCACAAAGCAATCAAAACTAAACTAGTCAATGGTAAAAAAAATGTCACAAGTTTTTTTTAAACGAGATATTTTGAAATATGAGTTTTATGGTACGAACAAAATGGGATGAATTGAATGGAAAAGATAAATAATGAAACCATTCCATGAAAATAATTGTTCCCTTTAGACATAATACTTTACAATTAATCTGATACTTGTATTATGAAGGAGAACATATTCTTATTGTGAAGTTGTAATTATTCAGAACAGACGGTCTGTGATATTTTAAATACTAATTAAAGGTATTAATTATAAAGATATACATATAAAATCAATTTTATCGAAAAATATTGTTTTTGCTACCGGGATTCGAACCTGGATCTCTTTCCAGTCCGGGAAACGTGCATTAATCGACTATGCTATAGCACACAGTACTTTTGAAGATACATTTTCAAAACTATACACACTACACTTTTCAAGTTAATACATTATCGTTCAACTATTTTAAAACCATCTACTTTATTTTTACGGAATCTTAAATACCACTCAAAAGTACTGTGTGTAGTCGGTTAATGCACGTTCCCCGTATTGGAAAGAGATCCAGATTACATGTAGTTTAATCTGTTTCCATTCAGATTTTATATTTATTTGACTTTACTTTTTGGCTTCGAATTTGTTAAAAAAATACCCAGTTTTTCTATTTTTTACTATTTTTCCGGTGAATAATTCACATAATCGGATCGAATAAACATGAATATTTTACACAGCCTGTCACAGTGCTGTTAAATATTTACGAAAGCAATAAGCTCGGAGATTCGCAATATTTAAAGGATTCCTCGAATTACAATAAGCATTGGGAAGGGTATGTGGCGAACGCTTTACATATTTGATCATATATTAATGCCACATCATTCAGAAGGAAAGCGTGAACATATGTATGCCTATGTTTTCACGTAGAATTACTGCGGACAGGCGGTTCCGCAGGTACAAGACGTTGAACACGAGACTCTTGAATACGGAAAGCGGAATCACGATCTCGGGTTATACTTGTCAGCTTTGACTAGAGGTCACATTGTTAATTGTGTAGGTCGTAAGGATTGCAATTCCGGTAAACCGGCAAATGGAGATAAAATCTTTGACAGTATTTACCCGTGTTTCGGTATTTTCTTATAGTAATTTTTGTAAATTGAAGACGTCAACTGTGTTGAGCTAAATACGCAACATTGTTGTACGCCAAATTACGCACATTTTGGTGTAGTCGGTAGTTTCAAATTCTACCACCCCACGGAGTTACGGCATGTTGAAATATGCTCTGTGGTATAACGACGCTGTAAAGCACCCAAGATGGCGCACTTGTCAGATGTTGATCTCTCGCCGAGTGATGTTCGGAGATTAAATAAACAAAGAAAAAGAAAAAATAACATTCAAACTGTAGATATCAAGAGAAAAATGATGGAAGATGCTGGTCAACCACATATTTGGAAGAGAAGAATAACCGTTGCTGCAATAAAGAGTAATGTGGGTAGAACAACGCTACATAGCACATTTTATTCATTGAACTCTGTCAAAAATCATTTTGAAACTAATTATTATATTGTTTTTACATGTTTTGTTTTATGAAATTTGTACTGAATATAAAAAATTGTATTCTGTATAAAATTATCTGTTCATTAACGCAAAACCTTTTAACGCAAGCTTTTACCGAGTTATAAAGGAAAATATGCCATTTTTGTGTGTTGTCCGTTACGTCTAAAATATTTCATCATTTTTAAAAATATTATTAGTACGTATTATATTTGATTTGATAAATAATATTAGGAAGGTAGATAATTAACACGAATTAAACTGTAATAAATAATTAAGAATAGCATTCTAATAGGTAATTATAGCATAGCAGGTTTTATTGTTCAATCGTTAACACACGTACATTGCACATTTTTAATACAATCAATACTTAGTTGTACAATGTAAATGAATATTTATAATCATATAAATTATTCTATATTATCTTTACGTCAAAGGAAATTTTAATAACATAATATATACAAACATAAAGGTGTACAAATTCTTGGAAATTTAAAAAAATGAGGATTGGAAATCTGAAGGTTTGTCTAATTTGTGTACGATTTTATTTTAAGACTTCGTAAAAGTTTTCATAAAAACAATTTTTAAAATTGTTACTGTTTATTATATTTGAGTAAACTATGCCAGATGTTAATATATTTAAGTGTTAACGTTTTTACAGTATAATAATGAATATACGTAAATACGTGCAAATGTTTATTTTTATATTTAGGTATATAATTACTAAAACATTATGGATGTTATTGATATATTAGTTGTCTATTCTATACATCTATTGACATATGATTGCGTCTTTTCATTGCGATAGAAAATGTATTTTGTCCAAAAAGTTTGCACAAAATACATTTTTATTATTTAAAATTATAGTCGTTGCATCGGTTAAAATAAAACGCGTCGGTTAAATAAATATCTGCGAAAAAACTGTAATTCTAATTAAAAAATAATAATGATTTTAATAGCCATTAGTCAAAATTATTTAACGGTAGATGACTCACGATTTTGATCAAGAGAAACTAATTATAATATTGCGTAATACAGAGAGAATCGATTTGTACTAGAATTTATTCAAGAGTCTATTCGCCTTACTTTATGTTAATGAGGACGTGATAAAAATAGCGAAACGTAATCTTAAATTAAAATAAGCCCCCTCGTTGGGAAACCTGATTCAAATCGAAATGTATTAAAATGACGTCTATCTCTAGTTGGTAAATAATGATTTCATTATGTCGTGCTGTGACACGTATAAATAGGATTAATATTATTATTTTATTCGAGTTTAGGAATCCTCAAACGAAGGCCGTGAAGAGAAAACAACGTGACGGCGATGAGTTTGTTTGGTCTTATGGTAAAACAATACTTGCTTAGACAACGAGAGACCGGGGGTTCGAGCTTCGTCTTGAGATATCATTTCATAAAGCCTATTTTTATAGCATGAGCGTTTAGCTTCGTTTAAAAAATTGTATTACGTGATATGAAATATAAAAATTTAATACAGATTTTTACTATTAAAGATTAATTATTTTCAAATATTTTAAAATTATTTTTGTCTCTTGAACTTATCAATTAATATTATCGGATTTCATTTCCATTAGGAACAAAAAACATTTTGGTACTAGCCAATTTGGAATCATATTCTCAAATATATAGTTACGTACTTTGTTATATAGTCATATCGCCAGGCTTTTCTCGGCAGCGTTTGACAGACATTTAAAAAATAAAGAATAAATAAATAAAGCGGTTTGTGTCTTTGCTAAATACACATAGTGTACACCATCGTTACCAGGCGTGTAGAATAATATAATAGATTATTATGCAATTTTTTTTAAATCTATATAATTCAAAGACATTTAGAAAACACCAAAGTTAAAAAAAGCTGCTCATAGGATTTGAACCTATGCTCTCAGAAATAATATGGTTTTTATTCATACACCTTAACCGGTATGTTACAGCTGGTGAACTGAGTTGTATGAATATAACCGTATATTTTTTAGAAAGTGTTAGCATAATATTTTTATTTCACAAATAAAAAATATTTATCGCTTTATAAAATATAATATGCCATATGTTACCATTCTTAATGTTAAAATATCGAAAGCGTAGTTAGAGGTTGAAGGACTTCCAAAAATGCGGACTAATCAAGAAATGACATAATATGATATTGTACTAATATAATTCTACGATATGCGTATTATTCTGGTGTTAAGTTTTTAAACAATAGACCTACAGACCGTGCTATTTTTATTTTATTTCTTCGAAATAAATGTTATCACGGTAAGAGTATATTTTATTTGATTAAACTCTGTTTTACGACGACTCTATGAAAACATATGGTAGCGATACAGATATTTGATGAAAACATTAATGATAGTATATAAATTCTTTGATATTATATGACATGTAAGGAATATGTACATGTCTATTCCTGGGAAACCCATCAGTAATACAAGAAGTATGTTATTGTGTCGCCTTCGTAAAACATGAAGTACACTTTCTGCTTTAGTGACGTCAATGATGTAATTAATTAATTAACACACGTATTGTGAAAATAGTGAATATTCATTTACATTTTCATTTTATTTATTCTTCATACACATTAAAAAAAATTAAGTGTGTTCACGTTAAAATACACTTTAAAGAAAATCATAAATAGTAGATCTAATTTGATGGTTACGTAATATAAGGTATATTGCTATTCTTATTTGAATTGAAGAATCACTTATTAAATGAAATCTCATGTGATAATTTTGAAGGCAATGTTATGTTATACCAGTAACAATGTGTTAATGTGATGGCATAGTTGTATTGGTTACAAGATCAACATAATTTTTGCTTGTCTTTACATTTATTTTCTTAATTTAACTTGATACCCTTAATTAAAATAACACACATTTATGATTAAGTTCTTCAATTTAAAATCTGTTTTCATAAGTTGATAAATCAATACGAAAAACACAATTTTTATAATAATAACATAAATTCCAAGCAGATATCTCCTAAGATATATATTAGTCTGTAATTAATTGTATAAGAATTGTTTAAAATGATCTTATTTTTAAGTGAACGAAAAACTAATATATACTTACAACAATTTATTTTAAAATTTTTGTTATTTTCGCTTTTGTACCTCAAAATAATATATTAAAAATTTATTATATTATACATTACATCAACTAGTATAATAATGCTCCAAATTTAAAAAGAAATAACTATTTAAAAAATACAGTTGTACTATGTACCTATGTATTAATTATGGAGTATTTCACAAAGACATTATACATTTATATTTATAATAATTATATAAGAAAAAGCTGTAAAAAATTACTCTTAAATTTGAGGGTTTTTTGTTGATTTAACAATGATTAAGAGTTGATTTCACAATGAATAAAATGATTTAACAATGATTGAGAGTTGATTTAACAATGAAGAAAAAAATCAATAGGATTTAACCGAATTCCTCGTAAACAATTTTGTTAATTGAATCAGAGCTTCATCAATTTTGGTTATATTATATTGTTGATTTTGGAATATGCATGCTTCATTAGAGAAATCTATGTTGAGCCAGGCATAGAATGAAGGCAATATTGAATGATTATTGAAAATAGAAATTTAAAACGTGTTTTTGGTTATTTTCCCTACAATATATTTTGTGTTCATGTAGAATTTAATGATCAATTATGTCATATTTATAATGTGGCTGATATTTTGGATCCATTAAAGTATCCGTCAACAATTAATATACAGTTCGCAGGAACAGATTGAGTGATACTAAAGTACCTTAAGACTACACAAATTAGATACGACATATCAGCGTCGCTATTGCTGTTGATGACCCTGCAATAGGCTTCAAAATGTTGGCCAAATTAGTTAGCTAAATCCTGGAAAATTATTCAGAAAACTCTCCTCAAAAGAAACTGAGCACCTGGCGTGACTGATTCTGGCAATAGAAAGATGATTAATTATTTTAATTAGGAAAACGGCGTTATTTTTTCGAACAACATCGTGATTTGGCATTTTTCAATCAAGATTATTGATTAATTCAAATGAGATTTCACATTTTTTAATCAAGATTCATTTTTATTAAACATTATTTTTGGAAAAATGCCCAGCATACAAGTACTGTTTATGTTTTGTATGACCGACAGGGAAAAGGTTAAAAAAAATCACATTTTTATTTTTATACGCATGCACTTGCAAGTTAATTCATAACTGAGCTAGGATATTTTATAGATCTCTCCAATAAGTTTTTTCAAGCTAGTCGAGTACGACATGTACAATATATATAACGTCTGAAATAAATTTATTTTGTGCAGATTACTCCGACAATTCGGATTGTTAAAAAAGGATCTACGTTGACAGGTTTTTGGTTGAGTTGTTTCTCGAATAACGGTTGCCTGTTAGACTAACATTTTTTTCTATTTTATGCATGACATTTCGGTAAAATTGTTCAATTGTCAATTTTACAAAACATGCAAGTTTGTAATAAATTCAAAATGTGCGCGTATCTAATTAACATTAACATTTTTTTTTAAATATTGAATTTGATTTATACACGATAAAAGAAAAACGGAAATCTTTTTTTTATTAACGTCTTATAAATGGAGTAATCATTTAAAAAGGAAAAATCTTACAAATTATTATAATGGGTCAGCATGCCATAATCTTAATTAAGCATTCACAAATATTTGTAATTTAAAATATAAAATAAATAAATAAGGAAAACCACCATTCATACAATGAAGATACTATGATAATAATAAAACATAATTAATATTATAATTTATTTATATATTTATGTTTATAGCACTTGAATCGTTCGTTTTTGTATCAAAAATTCAATCGTATAATTATCGGTGCAAGTACATATTACGAAGTCATCATGCAAAGATATTCTTGGCGATGCAAATCGTTTCTATACATTCAGTACATGACACTGAGAAACATATTGATTGGTTGATTACTTCAACGTGAGAGAATTTATGAAAAATTCTTTCCCTGCCAATAAACGGCCAAAGTAATAATCTCTTCGTCACGTTCGGGTCAAATTGTTGGGAAAAATTCCGAATAATACTAAAATAATTTGTACGCTAAGAATACGTGCCTGCACTTTAAATTTTGCGCGTATTAATGTACTATATTCAACAGTCAAATTTTTATATTCCTTTCTAGCGTTGGAGTTGTAAAGTTTTATAGGTTTTAACGTATGACGTCGTTATTCCTGGAATGGTGCACCTTTAATGAGTGCTTCATATATTAATATACGTGCGAGGGTAATACTTGAATATTTTATATATGCTTATAAAAATGTACTTATTAAATATGATTTTTAGAAAATCTGTAATGTTTTTACATGTCCAATAGCAATTTCTTCAAAATTATAAATTTAAATAAACTTTTATTATTAAATTAAATTACAAAATTGCACACGAATATCATATAATATTATTGAAATGTAAGTATTGTAATTATGCAAAATCATTCAGCTCTTCATTTATATATTGTTTATTACTCCCAACAAGTTATCTCGTACTTTGAAGACTTTATATAGTATTTAATTTATTGAATTGTAACAACCTGTTGATATAACACACGTAAACATGCGTACATTTTTCACAATCATTTTGGAGTGTATATGCGGGAAATCGTTCTTTGAAACTCTCATTACTCTATTCATTTTTGGTTTCAATTAAACTTTTTTAGTTATTAATCATGTCGTCGTCATACAACCAAAATTGAATGACTGCAAAATATCGAAAAATGCGTTTTTTGTGTAATCCAAATTAAGTTCCAAATGATATTACGCTTGTCTGTTAACGTTGACTAACTAATATCTGCTGTTTAAAGTTAGGTATTTTGGAATTTATTTTTGCGTATAATTGTTTTGAGCACTAATTTTACTAGATAAAGTATCAAATAATTTTTTATGGGTATAATATTTTTAATGGCTTTGTCAGTTTGTTATTTATTCAGTTTTGGCTGTATAGCGGTGATGTGTAACATTAGTCTACAGCTATTTATCAAGCAATGAATTGCATTCAAAGAAGGTGAAATTTTAAAACAACAAACCATTCTCTTCAGTACCTTACGTTGTCAATGTTTTCAGTACAAAAACTTTGTTTTCACATATTGACAATCGCGCGGAACGTTTCCGCATCGAGTGCGCTGGGTCCGTTCACAACACAGCGCGTCACATCTGGGTTTGTTGTCACCGTTTCCGTCAACAGACGACGGACAGGAAAAGCTCACGGCTTCGTGACGGCTGATAACGACGTCACGCGATGACCGGAGATTACGCGGCCGAATGCGGAGCGAGACGGTCCCCTCACCGCCGGAAAGGGGGCTCCAGCCCGGCGCGAAGACCGACGGATCCACCGGGAAAACTTTTGTTCGGGCGAGCTTCCGTTCTCGATTGCGGGACGCCGCGGATCGGCGGGCTCGAAGCGGCGCACGGGGACAGTCCGCTCGGCGTGGCGGACGGCGCGGGACTGAGGGGCGGGCGGCGCCGAGCCTCCTCCGGTTCTTTGATTTGCTCCGTTAGCGTAATGCTTAAGATGGACGGCTGTCGGTCGGCGGTCGGCGGTCGGCTCTGGCTCACCTGCACCGCCGCCGCTCGCCTCGCGCCCGCGAGGCCGCCCGGCCGCCCGGCCGCGGGGAAGGAAATAAGACTTTTTCCGAATCATTGAAAACTGCCAAAATAAAGATCGAATTGAACTTTCCAAACGACAGATTTTCGTCCGATCCAAAGGCCTGGCAGTAGAATACTCGCTTGACGGTTCGATTTACAATACACTTTTTTTTTCAGAAAATGTCAGTAACATACTGTAGTATTTTTGTTAAATTTACAGGAATGTATTTTTAAGTTTACAGAAAATAAAAAAATAATAAGTATTACAATAAAATCTCAGCTTAAAAAAAAAGTTTCACTTCACGAAGCACATGTTTTAGCATTGTGGAACTAAAAGTTTTACTAAATTGTATTTTCAGTTCTTAAAAAATATTTGAAATTTTATAAGCATATTTCGTATTTTGTGTTCAAATTAAAATATTGATCAATAAACATATCTAATTTCTAATTGTTATAAAAAATACTTAAATAAATTACTGTCCGACAGTCTGCTGTGATGTTGTTAACACCTAAAATGATATTAATTAGTATATCATAGTCTTAAATGGCAGAAGTAACCTGAATTGGTTGCCAACTTTTATGAGATGCATATTGCATAATGAAAACCAAATAAAATACAAGATGTAATAAATAAACAGAAAACAATGTTTTTAATTAATAATTTTTAAATCACTTATATATTATATAATATGTGGCCATACTTCGTGAGTACCTGGGTTGTTGCATGCTAGAGCAATCGATATCCGAAAATGCTTCGTACTTGAGATATGCGAAACATGTTGTGATAGGTGATACTCTCATGTAAATTAGATTCACAAGTCATCAGTTCTCCCACCCTTCCATATATAACAGTCACAGGGTGTGAGGCATCCATCCATCCAAGCGTATAAATAAATAAATTAGTCCATGTGTATCTACGTGAATATTAAGATTAAAAGATTTTTTAAATTAAAATCTTTATTATTTCAGTAAAATGTAATGGTTCCAAATTCACTTGATTGCATGTCTCTATTCTTAATTCTTAATATTTTTAAATTTTTTGTTAAAGTGTAGGTACTTTAAAAAAAAGGAAATATATACATGAATTACGTGTCAATAATTCAAAGATCTATTTCCCGCACTCCCTGGTTTTCCAAAAGGAAAGTCTCCAAAAGAAAAATATCAAATGTCTCTAAAATGAGAATTGGGCATTGCCAAGTAGCCTCACATTTATTCAGATTGAACTTAATAGATTCTCCAATGGTGAGTGTGTGAGTGTGGTACCGAGGAGGAAACTCATGACCGTATATTTTTTGTCTGTTCATTGCGGATCACAATTTTTTTTACAGTAATCTCGTCAATGGTGATTTTCAACTCCCGGTTAACTTGTATCATCTTCTTTCCCTTAACTCGCCACATTTAATCTATATAATAGCAATTTTTGACAAATGATAATGGTGTTGACTTGTAATATAATATTTCCTATCTATAATATTATTGTACTTTTTTCTATAAAATAATGTTTAAACTTGATTAATAGCACAAATCACTCTTGAAGGGTAGATTGCCTATTTAAAAGAAGAAGAAGAATTACGTGTCATATAATATTCTTACTATAATCAAAGTAAGCTAAACGCTTACGTTATGAAAATATAACTAACTTGCTGTTACCCCACCCACGATCACCAGGTAAGTGTCTTAACAACTAGACCAACAAACACGTATAACCTTTACTTCAATAAATTTATTTTTATAATGTTTGTATTTACTTATTTACATTCTCGCTGACGATACTCCAGTTCTTCCGTGAAAAATCGACGTCTTTTATTAAATTGTATTAACTTTATTAAGATTAAGAAAGTTTTTAACTAAAAAAATATTTTTCAAAATGTCATAAAAACGATAACTTGTAATAGGGACGAGCATTTAACATTTGGTTGAAGCAAGTAAACTCACAGTAGACCAAAAATGAAGCATCTTGTGATGGAAAAATTAGAATTATGAAGGTAAGCATTACTCAGAAATCTTTCAAATCTTAGTGTCATTGTATGATAGGATCAAACTCTACTAATAATCAAACATTAATAATACTCTCATCATAGAATATATTTCTTCTTCTTTATACGTCACATTGCGATGTTACAATGTACAGCAGGCTTCGTGTCATTTGGAGTTGACTCGTGATCTTTTGAGATATACAATATATATCGACGATGAGTTCCATTACTTAAGAAACTCGAGAGTCGCATTAGAAATATCGCTCTTAAAAAATGTATTGAAGCATTCACAAACACACGAAAGAAAATAATATTATATCAAATAAAATTATTTATTTAGATCCATTTGATTAGTGGGAAATCAAATAATTATTTTTTTATCGATTGACAAAATGCTTATCACTGATGACTAATTGTACTTCTTAAAAAGAATTATATCCCTTATCAGGTTGTGAAACTCCTTTCGCTTCATCTTCGTCATTATCATCAGTCGTTTTCTATTTACCTCTCTGTCCATTGTTATTCGCTGTCGTATGTTATCCATAGAGTTTGAGGATTTCATCAGTTCAACGAGTTTCGGAGTGGCCTATCGGCTTTGATTCCCCTCGAGTACCACTGGGTGACTGCATTTGTCCAACGATTGTTCGTTCTCTGAATGATGTGCCCTGCTCATCTCCATCTCATTTTCTTGGCGTATTGTATTATATGTACTACTTTTGTACGTTCTCTTATCTTATCTTATGAAAACATAAATGTTATTTATTATGATAAGACTCCATTATTCGTTTTTACTAGAGAACAAATATGTTTGTAGGTATACAGTATACTGGTAATTAATAAATAAACTTTTTTACTTTCTGTTTCAAAGATATAGAATATTAAACAATGATTTAAGTAATACTCAGAATAATAAATATTTTAAATAAAAGTAACATTTAATACAATTATATTACTTATGTTCTAACATTTTTTTTTCTTATTAGCAGATAAAAATAAATACTATATCTAATTTTACACGGTTGGGCATATAATTTTAACAATTTTATTTTAAAATTCAATGTATTATTATTGTACAAGATATTTCACCATCATCAGTAATTGAAAAATAATCTTAAACCGACAAACGAAGCGATGTTTACATGAATAATCTTTTTACAAAATTTAATATTTTTTATATGTACCTATACTTGTTTAAATTTTTAGTAGACTAAGTCGACATAAATACCATCACGATTCTTCAACATTTTTAATCAAATATTTAAAAAATTCTGACGCCGTGAACATTTGTAATTTTATCTCAATAATCAAATCAATGAAATAAAAAAGTTATTATTTTTATTTGTTAACTTTGTTTTATTAACCACTTATTGAGTTTAAATACATCTACCGCTTCCGAATAATACATTTTTTTCCTTCAGGATGTCAATACTAACAAAAAACATACGTTATTGTTTCTTCACCAGAATCTATTTTTAAAAAACAATTATTTTAAAAATAAATTTAGTACCTAACTTAAATTGTTACTTAATACAAATTTACTCGAATAATTTTTAGGAAAATTTTTTAGAATGGAGCTCGTAGTTAAATTTAGTTGGTTGTTTTTAATTTTTTGATTAGTTTAACACGCTTTATTTATCTCCAATGATTCCAAATTATTTAATTTATGACCAACACCGTTTACATGCAAAATTACAAATAATCCCAATTTTGTATCAAAACAATGACCATTTTCTATCGAATGGTTACAAAATTCTGAAAACCCACTATTGCTCAAACATCTCAAATGCTCCTTTACTCTTATATTAAAATTTCTACCCGTTTTACCAATATAAAATGCAACTATATTTATAGACACCAGAATTGTCAAATTTATCATCTTTGTCTTTAGAATTTATGAGTAAATTTCCTATATTATTATTTGTATAAAATGCCGGTCTAATGTTTTGTAGTAGGTGTTTAGATAATTGATTCGAAAAGTTATTTATGTATAAAATCCTACGCCAATAATTATTATGTTTTATCTGTGATTTATATAAAAATTGATAATTATATTCTTTTAATTTATTTTTTTAAATATTGTCAATTAAACCTGTATTATACCCGTTATTAAGTGCCAATTTAATAAAAATAATTCATTTTAACCACATAGTTAATTTTGCTAATTTAAAAAATAAATAAAAAAGTGAATTATCATTATTATTAATGCAGAGTCTTCTACAGCTCCTTCCAAAATTCTCTGTTCCTGGTACAACGGATCCGAAAGAATCGCTTTGCTACCCACATTTACTCCAATACACCGACGAGCAGTGTAAAATTCTCACAGAGATACAACAAATATTTTCCGGCGAGTGACACATTTTGAAAATATTTTTTGTAACAATAATTTTGATAACCCGTCTAAACACGAAGAATATCCTCGTGTTCTGGCAATGATTAGAAACCACCAACAGTAGCTGAAGTAACAGTTGCGTTGAAAAATCTCTTCATCATTATTTTCTTCTGCATATCCTAGGAAAATTAGGGGTTCAAGGTACACGGCGCTTTCATTTTCTCTTACCTTGTATTGCTTCGGTATTTCGATATTATTCGGTACTAATCAAGATCCAATACAGTATTTGTTGCTATTTATGCCCGTTTAGTCTGCCGCCTTTTTTCCTGAGTAACAAATAAGATACCTCTTGGTAATCGTTTCTCTGGTATTCGCAAGACGTGTTCAAGCAATCTAAATTAAGTTTTCTACAGGTAGAAGTAGTAACTCTATTTCGAGAGTCTCCCTTGTTGGACTATTTTTTACTCAATCCATGATACTTCTGCTACCCTCCTAAGATAACTTGTTTCAGCAGCTTAGGTTCCTGATTGTCTTCTTTTCGTAAGAATCTATACGAGTATTTGATGATAATATATTAAAGAGAACCTATACACAATTTTAAAAACAGTTAGTTTTGCCTTGATATTTATTATAAGTAGGTTAAAAAACTTGAAGAATAATATTTTTCTGGACATGACATCAATCAAAGTAAACTACTGAAGGAGGGATGAAATTTTTTTATAGTTTTTTGCTCAGTATTTCAGCGCGCGGGGACAACAAGATGTATAAAATACAATATTTTATAAATGCCCCATATTTTCGTACAAGCATTGTATGTCTTATATTTTTTTAGTTTCAGATTAAATTTGTAGAGTGATGTTTTATATTTTTTATTAATATGTTTTTGATGGCAATATTATCGGTGTTTCGACGCAAGAGAGCACGAATAATGTAGCCACCACTGGGGTTTAAACACGAATTTTATAGTCTCCAATTATAACTATAACTAGTTGCACGTTAATTGGATTTGGCAGATTAAGATTTGATTTATTCTGCACCATAGTCCTCACTCTGACATTCCCGTCTACCCACATTTATCCACCGGATTGAGCGTGGGTTGCATTCATTAGTCTCCTGATATCTATAAAGGCTAACGGAATTTGTCCCACAGGTTATGCGCTTTGCTTATGGGTGAATTCCTCGCAAGTAAACAGTAGTCATAAACTGGGGTGGAATATTCAGGTTTCTGTAGAAAGTGTCCGGTATCTAGAAGCGGTCATTCTCAATCCAAGGAATTGTATATAACTGTTCAAAGCGTCTAAGGACGAAAGTTAGACATCTTATAAATTTTTAATAGTATGAATAAAAATAAGAAAATAATAAACATCCAAATATCGCCCATTATATCCCCTATCTTATCCATTTTAACTACACCCCCACCCACACTGCCCTTAATGCCAAACACACCATTAATTACTGTCTGAAAATGTGATTAACTTTAGTTGAATTATATTATTGGTAATGCGAAGATGTTCCCGAAAACGTTCTGATGTTTAATATAATAAAATATAGTGGAAAAAAACAGTATTTCAACTTAATTTACAAAATATTATTATTGCTGCAATATATTATTGATGCTGGTAAATCTGCTTTTTAATTCCTTGCAAATATATACTTTTTTTTTAGAGATATGTTTCTGTCTATAAACACTTGTTGGTAGTGTTTGGTGATGTGCACACTGAAGCTTATATAATATGTGCATTAAAATACCTTTATTGAGAAATTAACAACATTTTATTCCTTTAAGCAAAAAATACAAGAGCTAAAACCATTAATATTAAACAAATTATAGATATCTCATTGAGACAAAGTCATTTATAGAATATTAAATGAAAGTATGGGTAATTACAGGGCTTACGACTAGTCTTCGACTGGCTTAAGTTATCACTTTACACAATGTAACGTTCATTATTCCACCCATTAATCAACCTCCATATCTACATACAGGTCGTAAGCCCTATAATTACCCGTACTTCCATATTTTCCCATTTAATATAGTATAAATAGCTTCGTCTCTATGAGATATCTATAGTTTGTTTAATAACAATGCCTTTGGAGGTAAAAATTCAGTAATTGCGTGATCTTGGATATACTCAAATAATGTCCAAAAATGTTACCTTAATTTTAATATTATAAATAAATAAAAAATGGATAAAAGTCATAGAGAATCTTATATTTTTATTACATAAAACATTGTAACGAAGACAAAAACCATTACTGATTTATTATTTATTTTTATCACCTCTTGACCCGAGCGTACCTGTTCCAAGCCAAAAAGGGTCGAATGACAACTAAGTGTTCTTTAATGGCAGCGTTATTCGTAACAAAGGATTCACAAAGTACCAGGCTCTATCGAAGAAACCGTAGTTGTAATATTGGCCATGGATGTATATAAAGTGCCCGCAGGTATTTGAATAGTTTAATAATATTCTATTTATATTCTTTACAGATTGGTCTAGTCGTCGTGGGTGTTTTAAATATTTTAAAAAATCGTGTGGTTTGTAAAAGAATGCTATTTTTTTTTTAATAATCAATTAAAAAACGATTTTTTCACGCTTTTTTAATGTCTTATTTAGTTCTGTAGAATGGCCATGTTTAATTTTTAGGATCATCAGTTCTGCCGAATTGGTCTGATTTTCTGCCAGAACATTTGTTTGAAAGAATTTTATGAATGTAAATAGTTTATTGCAGACAAGAAGTGAGAAATTTTATAGGGATAGTTGAATCAGGGAACAATAATTATTTTAAACTCAGTATAGACCAAACACAGCGGACTAAATCGCTATTTTTTAAGTTGAGGATAAGAGCAGGTCCCTTCAGTTATATGCAGCATAATATCACCTACGTGAAGTTACGTTCTATTTATAAAGTTATAGACTTAGTTTCTAGATATCGCTAGTGTCAGTCCAGTTAAAATAAAATAATAATGAATTTAATAAGTCAACCCATAGTTGGCAGTAAAATCACTCGCAACTAGCATATGAAGGAAGGTACAGTGTTGGTTAGTAATGGGTTGACTTCGAAATTAAATTAACTCGAAGAGGCGCCATATATGTATGTACACACATATATTTTAACAGAGGGAAACATCTCATCTACTCTGTCCAGTCTTATTCCGTCTATCTACATCATACTCGCATATATACTGTATATATATATTGTAACGTTACACTATGGCACTCGCCCTATAACTAAATTCATGTAGAAAATTTTTATCCTGCAATAGTGATAACCAATCTATAAAATTAAAAAAATTATGCCTGCCCGCCCGGGTGGCGGGAAGGTAGAGCGCTGCCGTCAGACGTCTGTCGGGGCCTGGCCGAGTGAGGTAGCAGTTATATCTGCCACTCGGTCGCTGCGATACGATGTGTTTATCTACCGTCGATCCTGGCTGAAGATTTATTCCTGCCAGGAATTAATTCTTCACCATGGGATAGGCACGTTGGATTATTGTCATTCTGGGCAGAACGTTTTGATCCTGCCCGGCAAGCCACTGATGTTTCTGGATGGAGAACGATCTGACTCTGTCAAGCCATATTTGGGGCGCAATCACACTATGGAAGCTGTACCCTGATATCACTGCTGTGATCGAAGTCTGGCGCACTGAGTTCTGTCTCGGTGCGGCCTCGGATGATGAATAAATAGTACGAAATAAGAGCATTTGGTCTGTAAATATTGTTGTTCATGTTTTCTTTGTCTAAGCTACCGTAGATGTAAATTATGATATGTAAATGGTCACAATTTCATAGTTGTCGCTAAGTAAAGTTCAATGAATTAAATTTTGTTCATTTGATTATCAAGTTTTTATTTATCATGAAAAAAAAACACCTTTATTATTTTGTTATTTAAAACTATTCTTCTTTTGCTTCGAAGGGCGAATGCAGATTTGGGAGATCATTGGTAAGGTAAGGAGTTCTGGTAGGTTCGATTCGGTGGGATCCACAATTCATGTTTGTCACTGAACAACCCGGTAGAAGTGTGGAGCTCCCGGCTCCATAATTCACAATATATAACGGAGGGCTTTATAGTGATTTCCTGATCATGACTGAAAAAGGTGCATAAAGAGAGATTTTTCCGAAAATCGCTTCCTTAAACTCTGCAATAAATAATATTTCTATCGAAATCTACCTAAAACTGCCAGAAATTAAAGGAATCAACTAAAAAGATATACAGAAAAAATCTGTCTATCGAAAAAATATTTTATTGCTACCGGGATTTGAACCTGGACATCTTCCTATCCAGGGAAGTGCATTTAATAGTGATGAGCTCAAAATCACGAACCGTGAGTCAATCACTGATATCTTTGAGTCACACTCACTATCGGTGATTGAATATCTAGGAATATCGTGATTAATTTTTTTTTTGTCAATAATTCTATTGGTTTTATGACGCCGCATTTTAAACTGATTATCGCCATCTATTGTAATTTGTTTTTGGTGGTAATATTTATGCTAGCTTGCTGGTAATTAAATTTTGTTCGTTTATTTTACATTTAATAGATATGTGTATGTGCAATAAATTTCTACTAATTATTTATGGTAGAATATGTTTTTTACGCAAATTAAGTATTAATAATATAAATAAATACGCTCAAATTTGATTTTATTTATTTATTTCGTGTATTGTGATATCAGTCACAGTTTTCAATCACTGATATTATCGAATACCAATCACAACACACCAGTGAATCGAGAGTAGCATTTTTTCTCATCACTAGCATATAACATTTCGCTATAGCGATCGAATAAATTTTGGACTTGAACTGATACGTATATTATAGCATTAAATTATTTTTTTCTACTGCTACGTTATAAAAATGCAACTACACAATAAAAATATGTTCTCTTTAAAAAAAAGATTATTTGATTGATTGATTGCCAAAACGCAATTTTGAAAATGTTCGTTCTCAAAACGTGTCCTTGTTGTCACAAATCACTCTCGTATTTACACGCAACAATTCTGCACGACTTCATTTCGCCTTGGTCACCGCAAAAAAGTTATTGAAAAGAGTCTCTCTCTAATGAACATAACACGTTTTTATGTTCATCTAACTTGTTGATAACGCTTATGACTTTTTTATAAAGCTTTCGAAAAAATTAATTAAATATAAATTACTAGGTGATTGACTATTTGCTATAATTTACATCAACAATGCTATTACCGATAATACGGTCTGTGATATTTTTTAGATGGAAGATATTAAGAACAATTTTTTTCGTCTTTTTTTTCAAAGATCGTGGTTCCAGATTAATCATGGTTGTCATCCCGCGGTACGTTGGGTTCGCCTCCGAATATTCTTCATTATCATGAACCATTCATTGGCCAAAAAGTATTTTATTCGTCAAAATTAATCATTTTATTATACATTTTTCAATACACATTCACTTCAGTGGGCAGTAAAATGAATTATATTTTTTCCCCCACAATTATTTGATCACGTCGTAAGAATTCTGCAAGTTAAAGGCTTCTTAATGAACCTTCGAACCTAACCTAGAAAGAATTTTCTTTACATTAACAAAGCAGGAATTCATTATATTAATTGTAATGTTTTTTTATAATAACATATGAGTTAAGATATGATTTACTTAGTATACTCAGTAATTATTAATTTTAATGAAATGTCATATTATTAATGATGCTAAGATTTTTTATCATGGTTAAGTGATAATTAAATCAAATATAGACAAATCAATCGGAAAGATCTAAATAATAATACATTTATTAGGTTCACTTTTTACATGTATTATGTACTTACATTGATAAATAATGTATATTAATAAACGGTCTGACGTATTACTCTTCCAAATTAATATTCATTAAGTATACATTTTCACCTTGTTAATAATATTTCAAATATCAGATAAATGTACCGAGGGTATGCATATAAAATTTGGCAAAGTAAATACAACATATCGTAAGAAAGTAACACATATATTTGTGTACCCTGCCTGCTACACTAGTAATTTACTGTATTATAGCAGACAGTGTTCCTCAGGTATGACAGTAAGCAAAGTGCAATGATCAATGTACAAATATATATATAAACAGTTAAACAAGATGTCATTATATTAGATACATACTTTATAACACTTAACGTAAATGCATTGTTCAATGTATAAGATATAATATGTATGTAAAGAGTAAAGCAAGATGCAATTTAATAACATATAATTACAACGTAAAATGTAAAACCCAAAGTAAGTCCAATGTTCAGTGTATAATTTTTTTTATATATATATATAAAGAGTAGAACAAGACACAATTAGATATCACATAAAAAGATATATAAAGTCATATATAATGTCATAAAAATATTACTATCATTGAGACTCAAATCCGAAAAATACTTTGTCTCTCGTAATAAAAGTATGTAGATAAAATTTTGCTACTTTGATATAGGACATAATTGTTTAATCGATTAAAGCTCTTGATCGGTAGTATAAAGATCTGGGTTCGAGTCCCGGTAATGGCTATATTTTTGCGATTGATAATTTTTTTTTTTGAATTTTAATATGTATTATATATTACATAAATTATTTTATTAAACTAATTTAAAATACACTACCATAAAGTTTGTGCGAATCCATAAATATTAAGAATATTGTGCTATCTCATCAACAATTTGATTTAGCCAAGTTATTGAAACAATCGTCGAGGAAATACCGAATAAAAATCTAACCCAATTCATAAACACCTAGAATAAAATATAAATTCTGCATGCTGGGGTGAACCGAAGATACGTTACTTAGTTAGATGATACAAGATTTAACACTGTTCGGTGATGAAACTTTCCTCAATTATGGTTGTGGTATGTTAAGTGATGAGGCGAGTTTCTTCCATTTTCCTGATCCGTTCATTTTATCCCTCTCCGCTCTTTGATAGAAGATACTCCGACCTGAAGGTGAGAATTACATTACATAAATGCTATCTCATCATGTTTCTTATGCTTTGGGGATTAAGTGTGATGTGGTTTGTTGATACTGAGCTTGTACATATGTATTATGCTACTACACATAAACAATAAGAGTGCAAATATTGCCAGTATTGAAGGTAGGAACATTT
Source organism: Eubasilissa splendida (assembly GCA_031772225.1). Lineage (NCBI taxonomy): Eukaryota > Metazoa > Arthropoda > Insecta > Trichoptera > Phryganeidae > Eubasilissa > Eubasilissa splendida. Next base: position 27,871,318 of record CM062846.1, on the reverse strand, counting down.
TTCAATTTAAATTATATGATACACTAATTTGAATGAAAATCACATTTAATTTGTAACGTTTCGATCGTTTGATAAAATTAAACAAATTGAATGAATCATTTAGAAAGGTACACAGGATAAATCTGTCTATCGAAAAAATATTTTTACCACCGGGACTCAAACCAGTAACTTTCTATTTGCCGTTAGACAGCTTTAAAATATGTCGAATATAAGTCTCAAAAATGATGTAACATATTATTTAGATAAAATTTGACTAATGACTTTGTAGTGTCACTATAACTTAATTGAATAAAATTGTCTGTCAGCAATTTAGTGTTTTATATTCGAGTCCCGGTGGTGTCTATATTTTTTATTTCTTTCTTTATAAGTGATTAATTAAAAATATTTTCGATTAAGTCACTAAAGTAATTACAATAAAAATATTTAGTAGTAAAATTATTTAATAAAATATTAAGTAAAACATGTTTTTTATATGATTAAATCAAAGAAGTTAAATGTCTCGAAAAATACTACAAACGAAGGAAAGTTAAAACGAAAATTCCTAAGTCAAATACCGTAATTTAATAAGAAGTTATCCAAACTACGTCCTTTAAATTAGTTTAGTTTAAAGCCTAGAGGGTTGGTTGACGAGCAAATAGACGGCACGTAACATTCGCCGTACAAGGTGGGCTCTGGGAAGGAGTACATATAACCCTACACACAATGAATGCCAAGGCCCCCGAGGTGATTTTAAAGATAAACAACACCGGCTTATGAAAGATTCACAAATAAATGTTTAGTATGTCAATGTTTGATACATGATATTACTGAATAGTAAAATAGTCGCGGTTACATTGGCCGATCTACTACATCAAATGACGTTGTTCAATTTCCACGTATGACATCTAAAAACTGCAGTGTAATGGCACGAATCCAAATTAGTTTTAATGACATGTAATAAATGTTGTATTATGAGTATATTTGACCTCAATATAAAATGACGTCAATGAATCTGAGTCCATCCCGATCCGCAACCCGCCAACACCGAGTTACTTGGAGACAGCACAATGACATGATGGATGATCCTTCCTTTTATAATCGTTTATCACTCCAGTGTACGGTATTAAATATAATGACATAAAAATGAAACAATCTGTATATGCAATATTTTATACAGTAATGAGTTAAATTGAATAATTTTCGAAATTCATAGAAAGAATTTCGGGCCATCAAAATCGAATGATTGAATTGTAGACACAGACCAGTACATGAATAGACAAGAAAAAAAATGTACATATAGGAGAGGGGTTCGGAATATTGGTTGCGGAATGGGCATTCTACACACAATATTTGTGGAAACATAAATCCGATAGTTTAGGACACATTTATGCAACAGTAAAATTATTTACTCTGCGAAAATTAAATCTTTGTATAAACAAGACGTATGTTTTACATAAATGCATATTATATTGTCTGCGTTTAAAGTTTCGTTCTGATCGGTTTAAGTCGCAAACCTATTTGATTGCCTGAGTGGTACCATAGTGATCACATGAGTGACATCAAAATGAAAATATTGAAACGAGGAATTTCCGTTAGTTCATGCCTATATATTTGGTAGTCTGTGAACTGGAGGGAATTATTCTTATACATAAAATTATATTATACTGTAATGTCGTTTATCAGAAGTGAAAATTGAATGAAGTAAAATTCATTGAAGAGAACTGTCAAATTCCATTGAAAGTGTATATAAGTCAGTTTTGTTCTGAAGGTCATTTGGTCAAAATAGTAAACGAATATTTATAGTAGAAATAATTCTACTATCAGGTATTTGAATAAATTGGATCATTGTTACGCTGTTGATTTTAATTTTATGTAGGTACCTAGTTTCTATTTACATTTTATTATAATTATATTTTACTACGATCGGTTTTCAAAAAATTTAAATTATTGAAAAATATAGCACTTAAGTCGCAATCTTAAAAATATTCATTTTTGTAATTATATAATGCTAATAGGAATTGCAAATTTAAAATTTTTTTAAATTACCGGTGTAAAAATGTTCCGATGTAAATTTTTACATTAAAATTGATGATGTACAAAAAACAATTCATTGAAATGTAAAAGAAATGAAGCCTTAAATAAAATAAAATTTGTTTATTAAATACGTTTTGTTAGAAAACTTAAGTGTAACTACTTTAAGAAAATCTAAACCCAAATAACATAATAAACATTTGAATTTCATGTATGTATTTACCTATACAATAAAATATATGTCTTACAATATGTCCAAATTTTTATGCATATCATTTATTATTAAATCAATACTTCGAAGTATGTATATCCAAAAATTGACTTCAAATACAGAATATATTGTTTTATCAGTGCATAATTGGTTACAATATTTGTTTTATGTCACCCTGAACCCATAGATGTTTAAAGATGATTTGAATTATTCCTGTAGCTGAATACATTAAAAATAATTTTCACTAGATTTTTAACATAAAATTAAAAAATACAAGTACAACATATACCTATTACGAATTATGATGCTTTGATGCAGAGAAAGTCTGAATTACTTACATGCATTTTTTCTCATTTGTGCGCTATTGCAATCCCTTGAGCGAACAAAAACCCTGATCTTGAAGACCGCTTATTCTGAATGCGAGCAAGATAGTTGATTAAGAGCTGCGCTTTCTCCATGCTGAGTTTTGATATGCTACCACCAGTGGCATAACACAAAAAATGAGGCCTCGATGCAAAATGAAATTACCTTATATGTAAACTAGATATTAAAATATTAAGTAATGGTTTATTCATTAAATTGTAGGCAAATAAAATTATGTCTTGTTTCTAATAATATTAAAAATTTCATAAAAAATGTGTATTTTGAGGCATTTTTGCTTTGCTGTAATGATCTAACCCCTATCCCAAGCATTAGCGAGGTGCTTCTATATACATTGACAATACACAAGTTTTTGTAATACGGGGTGAATATTATGTTCCAGGCCGATTTAGTTTGACCGTTATTTTGATTTGGCAAATATTTCTCAGTTTATATTTGATAACCGTAAAGAATAATTAATTACAATTTATTTTGGAGTATTTATTGTCTCAACAACGCATTGAAGTCATTAAAACATTATATCTAAATAATAATGGCAATGCAGTAACCATTTATGGTGATCGCTATTGTCACATGTTGGAAAACTTTTTAGTGGCTAAATTGAGTCAATTGAATCTGTAACATATGTGGCTTCAATAGGACGGTATCACCCCAGACACAGCTTGAGCTACGCTTGAAATTTTTCCCGGCCGCTTAATGTTAAAAAGTGGTGATATCGACTGGCCTCCTAGATCACCTAATTTGACGGCTCCCGACTATTTTGGGTAAAGGTACTTGAAACGAACGGTCTAACCCAATAAGCCAGTAACAATTTCGATGCTACAGGACAATATTCGAAATGGAATTCCTAAAAGAGTACGTGAAGTATGCGAGAATGTTATGAAAAATATGCTTAAAAGACCACGTATTAGACCATACATAATTGTAATAAACAAAGTAATCGACCAATAAACAAATTTAAAAATTATGTTTTATTTTGTAGTTATTCAAAAATAATATCGACCTGGAACATAATATTCACCCTGAATATGTAACAAATTATTTAAATATGACAATGATATAAATCCAAGCGGTTAATTTTTTAAATCATCAATTCATGTTAACGCTTGGAAAACTATCGATAGCAAAAATGTTTTAGGGATTTTGAGTCCCTGTTTAATATGATCTGCAAATCACCGCATTGGCTGCAATGGCGAAGAAGTATGTTATGTACGTGGAAGAATATAATAGTATGCTTTTATTCGCGAAAATAATTTAATTTAACGAAATCGTTCAGTCTTAGTGGCACAAATTGGTTCAATGATCCATGGCGGCGGGTTACTCGCGAAACGGCTTGTCGAGTTGAGCTTCAAACACATGCCGGGGAGTCTTTAAGCTACCCTTTCACAGTTTTCTAAATTACGGTCTTTCCAAAGATCCAAATAACGAAACATTATCCAGATGCGTACATTTTTAATTAAATTACTTTTTACAGGTAACAACTGATACATTTTTTTAAATAGCGTCGCGGAATCTGGCAAGGCTCACTTACTGCATCCAATGTAAAAATAAGTCTAAAATCGACAGCTTCGAAAATTGTTGCTCGAAATTGACTAATTTAGAAACAGATCATAAACGGTAATATGGAATGTAACAAAATATTTAACAGTTTTAGGCCTGACGCGCATTGCGGTTTTTTACCGCGACGTACAAAACCGCGCACCAATATGCGCTGCTATTTTAATCAGCGTATTTTCAGTTCAGTATCAAAATTGAATTCTGGACGACAGCGTGTGTTATATCTTTGGTTATCAGAAATAGAAAAATTAATCGCTGAATACTGAGTTCATCCGTTAACTGACCAAGGACACCTAAAGACTTATTTTTACAAATTGTACCATAATATGTGTATATCCCGATACTATTTTAAAATTATTATAGAATGTCAATAATTAGTTTTGACAAACTTTTATTAAAAGTGGATCCATATATTACGTTCCAGGATACAACATTTTGCAAATCAATATCACCAGAAGAACGTCTCTCTGTTACCATGAGGTTAGAAAACAAAAGCTTCATAGCAAATAATTTCATTATTGTATTAATAATAAGACTCAGTAATAATTGTTTCATCTTTAAACGTTCGATCGTAATGTTTTATCATACATACAGGTCGTTTTTGGACTTGGCTTATAATTTTGTATGTTAGATTCTCATACGATGTCGCCGCAAATGTAAGCTCGGAGTTTGTTGATGACACAGTGACTATGCATTTAGCTTCTCCGTTGGTTCAACGCGTACTGACATATCTTTATTCCACAGTACTGAGAGAAAAAAAACAGCCCGCGTTTACCCGCTGCGCCATATATAACAAATCCAAGAGCGTTTATAAACCGCGGAGCAAAATGAGACCGGATGCGTGTTTAAAATCAGTCGCGGGAATAAAATACAAGTGCGTGCGCTCGCATACAAACCTATGAGCTACAATATCTTGCGAGTAAAATCCGCGCGCGTTAAATCGCAGTGCATGCTGGGCTTTATGCGCGTAATTGAATTATTGATAGGTATAATACAATTTTAGTATTCACATTTAGTATCCACAAAAATTCAATTTGTTTCCTTATTAATTTACCATTTAAGTAGAACGCGTCGCTGTTCGGTATAGGATCAATTAATCATATCTGTAGTACATACTTTGCTTCATTTTATACTTATTTGTCCACACGAGATAATTGGTTATCTGAAATCTTTTTATTAGATTTATTTATTTTATATACAGACATAATTTATAATTGAAGTCTCCTGAGTATGATCGAAGAAAGTGCATTGAAATGTTCAGGAAATTGCATCTTGAAACTTGCAAGGTAGCATTTTTATCAAAATTTAGATAAAATAACATTTCCGAATTTTTAAATCACATTATTGAAAATAATCATAGCTTCGATACAAATACAAGAGTCAATATTCTCTTCATTGATAATAAAAGTAAACGCTTAGATAACTCAGAGGCCCAAGATATCAAGAAATCCTTAAATAATAATGAATACATAATTAACAACCAAAAAAATCTAATCAGTCTGCAGTCCTATCTTAAATATGTTCCCTTTCACCATATATGTCTCCTTTCCTCTCCCCCCAGTTACCCACCGCCACTTTAACACCTGGCACTAATGTATAATTGCCTACATTCTATAACACTAAGTTAAAATATCATACATTTAATCATCGATAACATCGTATGTAAATTTAGCTAGGCTTTTCTCTCAGAAATATCTCAAATAATATTTATGTTTAATTAACTCTACAAATTACGTCTGTTATACTTAATGTTGAAAATGGAGTAATAGTCCAAAGATAACACATAATTAATGAATTATGGAAGTTTCTCTAATGTGGGGAGAGATCCGGAGGCACTTCACGTTCTTGTCTCTGAATGGAATGTGTTGGCCCAGGACTAAGACGTTTGGCGCCGAGTTCTGCAACAGGCGAAGGCTCTCAATAGATGGTGAAGTCAAGGAAAAGTAGTAGAAGTATAAAATTTATCTACTTACCTCGTATTAGAAAATATGACTAACGCAACGAAGAAGAAATCAGGTTTTGGGGTATGCGTATCGACACTATTAACGGATGAACGCGTATATAACATAAAAATTAAATAGAGATGCGTACACGGAACACATGTCACATCAATATTCTTACTATTTTCAAATCAAGCTAAACGCTTGTACTATGAAAATAAGACTTGCGTATTTAAAATAAAAAATTCTGGTATCCTGTAACGAGGCGTAAACCCCCAACCACTAGATTACTAGGCCAGCGTCTTAACCACTACACCGACTAACTACTATGTATGCAGGCTTGAACCAGAATCGATATTTTGAAGGTTATGTTGTAGTGTGAGAGTAGTGGGTACTCTCCTGTCTGTTTGATGCCGTGGAGTGTATTATATATATGTGAGCGTGGCTGGCTGAGATGAGAAAGAAATCACTTACTGTTTGCATTGAGTTTATTGTAGTCAAACTTTACAAAAGTAGACCCGTACAATGATGTTACTGCGCGATTTGTTATCGGAGGCGGTTTCTGGAACTGGAACATACAGAGTAAGAATAAAAAGAGTGCAGCGACCACGCTGGCCGCATTGGCATTGTTACATTCTGACGGAACTGAGTATCTTTACGGCTGATGAGAGTTTCATTTTGTACACTGGTTCTTGCTAGGTATGTTCAGCTTCTCTGGGCGGTGATGATGGGAATGGAGGCGATAGACCTCCACAGTACCATATGATATTTCATTTCAAAACTGGGATTTAATTACCTAATAAATCAAGTTTGCCTCTATAACAAGTATTTGAATTACGTTCGCTTTCAGACAAGGTAAAGCAGTATTGAAGGGATTTAGAAATATGGAGAAGTGCTAGATATTATTTTCCATTATTTGTGATCTTTAGTTTGCTATTACTTTGATGTTCCGCCTGGCCAAACGGATTTGCAGCACGATCGCCATTGTGTGAATACAAATCCTGGCAATATAAATCCACGATGGGGCTGGCAGTATTCGCAGATTATAGGGAATAATTGATAAAGACTTAGGACAAAACCGAATAACATTTTCAAAAGGAAATCTTTATCACTTTGGGTATAGATTTGCATTATTCAACAAACAAATATGTTACCGAATAATTTAGTGGTATTAACGCCAAAAATTACGGTCACTGAAATGTATGTTAAACATGTATTTATCGCTGGTATACAATATGCTTATATAATGTGTTATCCAAAACATTGTATGCCCATAATTATTCTACCACAATTGTGCCCAGCTACAATTATTGTTCGCTACTACTTTGTATTTCTTGTTTTATTTATTATTTACTTATCTACGTTAGATTTTACATACACTCACCACGTTTGAAAAAATAAATATGTTTTAATTTAAATATTAAAAATATATATATTTTCGTTAATTGTGTACTTTAAAAAAAGTTATATATATAATATATAATGATTACCATTGTACATATTTTGATAATGCTAATATTTTTACTTAATTTGCTTCTGCGATTAGTTATATATATATCATTACCGATAGGCGATATTAGTAGGAACATGTTAATGGCTTGACAAAGATATTACATTTAATGCAGTTCTAGGTCAGATTAGTTAATTAGGTTGGGTTTGCCTAATTTATTTGTAGTTTGTTTTATTATTAGTTATTTTAACATTATATTCATACACCATATTGTTGCGCTTTCCTATATTTCATATGTATATCTATATATATGTGACCAACAATTCTGGGGTAATAATTTTTCAGGCGAACAATTGTTAGGTAACAATTTTCCAGGCGAACAATTGCGTTCGAACAATATTTCTAGACCCATATAATATAATGATGTTATTTTCTGCATCTGTGTGGAAAATTGTACACGTATTAAATTATCTTTGTATTATCCATGGACTTCAAAGCATTCCTTCTTTCCCTGTTTCCCGGGGCAACAATTTAAAATAATTTTCTAATACTGTAATTTCGGTATAATTTTTTTTTACTTCACTATCACATTTTTAAAGAATAAAAGAAAAAAGGCTTTAAGAATAATACTCGTTAAATAATGCACGAATACTTTTACTTGGTAAAGCTATATTACATACCTATTGACGCAGTAATGTTCCTTACCATTTTATTTTTAAGCATTATTTCATATAACGGTGAAATGTAAGAAATTTATTTCAAATCGTCAACGAGTTTTCGGTATTGGTTTGAGCCGTAACTGATGAAGTCTAAAAAAATATTGCGAAAAGAATTTTATGAAAAGTATAAATCTTGATACAAGAAAAGTTTACATTTCAAAGGATATGTTGTTACATAGAGATGTTTGAAATATTTATTCGCAAGGATAACGATACGCGCTTGGAGAGAGCTTTGATGCATTATCTATACTTGGAAACTTGAAATTTCTATAAAAAGCAGATAAAATATTAAATCACTGAAATGTAAACTTCTCAAGAAATACGTTTTCGTTAAATCCACTAGGTATCCTTCTGAATTAGTTTATTTATAAAAAATCAATAAATTCAGTAACAACATAAAAATACGTATTGTAATATTAGATTGTTCTGAAAATAAAGGCCTGTTTTAGTCTTCTAATGTTTGCAATTAAATATGACATTTGACAAAATAAACTTTATTTATCAATGTTAGAACCATTTGCTTCTACGGATTTGCATTCACCAACGAATTACAAGTACAAAACAATAATAATAAATTCAATTTTTATTCATAGTACATTGTTATAATACGATGAAACATTGCAGCAAAATAAGACATATAGGTATTTCAGTGCCCTGCCTGCTACACTAGTATTTTACTATATTATAGCGGCAGTGCTTTTCCAGTATAGTAGTAAACAAAAGTTAATGTTTAAATGTGTATAAAAAATATATATAAATAGTAAAAAATATGCAATTAGATAGTATATAAATACAACGTAAAACTTAAAGTAGATACAATTTTCAATTTATAAAAATAAAGTAGAGTATATAAACAGTATATAAAGTAAGATTAAAAAATATACAAATATAAAGTAAGGTTATGTAAAATTGTAATGTTCAACGTAAACCACTAAAACTCTCAATTCCTACTTTTCAATGTAAGATGTTATCGATTCTCTTCATCTTTACGTCGTTCGTTCGTTCAGAAGTGGTTTCTGCTTGGTACGCAAAATGCCTGAGTTTAAATTCAAGCAATTCTTATTTTTTCAATCTCATTTCTAAAGGATAAAAAGTAATGCAAATTAAATGCCAGACTTGATAAGTAAATATTGTATATAACCGTCTGTAGTTGTCTATCTGTTGGTGTATCTCTGTGGTTTTTAATGGTATTTTTTTTTCTATACGTAAGTTTACAGAAGCTCTGAGGTGCGGAGCATTTAGGGGGTTGAGCTTAGATTATGAGAGGGGATAGGTACCTAATTTAATGATTGAATCTTGTTACAGCCGAGATGAGAAATTCTCGACAGACCGTGTGTTATTATTTTTCAAATTGTTCTCGGAAAGTGATCAAAGAGATTAATTTTAAAATACAACATATCTAATTATTTCTATATAATCTTCACTACTATTTTTAAACTAAATTAATTACGATAAGAATTGCAGGTCTTCGATGCTACTGAAATGCTTGTTATAAGTATGTATTTTTTTTATTTAGTTGTAAAAAATTTCTTCCATCTAGTATACAATACTTTATAAAACATAAAATAAAATTACATCGTATATCATTTAGCATTAAAGATATTATAAATACAAAAGAAAATGAAGACACGAAATGATCAGTTATTAAACTTGGATACTACATATTCTGCACTTAGCCTACGAAAAGTAGCAAGACTAGTTGCTTTCTTCACATTTGCTGGTAGTTCATTGAACAATTTGAAACCTTTATAGTATAAACTATTTTGTGTTCCTGCCAGTTTTGTTTGTGGAAGTCTAAAATTCCACCGACTTTTCGTAGGATAAGTATGAACCTAAAAACTATATATTACATTTTTATTCATGTATGATGGCAATAATCGATTGTTAATTTTTTGTATTAATATTAGAACATTTAGTGTACTTTTTTGCTGAACCTCCATTATTTTGAGTTGTTTAAGCATATAACGTCATCATTGCTCTATTTTGAATTATTAGAATTTTTTTCTTCTCAGCTTCATTTATCAAAAATAGTACCTACTATTAAACAATAATTTTTATGCGGAGTGATAATGGAATCACAAACTAATTGATATGTTTTTAGGTTGTTTCTTTCTTATTCAGCTTATAAAACCAACTTTTTTTTCCATTTTCTTTGTGATCATTAAGATATATTTTAGAATTTTAGTGTTGAAGATTATGAATAATCTGCGTTATGCAAATGATACGATACTTCTAGGAAGTAACATTAAAGATTCTCTGAAGACTTCTGCTGAAACTAGTAATGAAGACGTGTGAGAAATTCGGGTTAGAACTCAATACACGTTAAATTAAATATATGTTCATTATCAAAAATTGACAAATAAAATACTATAGTATACTATGCATTTATTCAATCTATATTACAATATGTCATCATTAGTTGGGGATCAGCTTATAATACTAGCCTGATTCTAGTAAAAAATGTACAAAAACTTATCATAAAAGTAATATTAAAAAAACCTAGAGACTATTCGACAAAATTACTTTTTGAAGAATTCAAAGTACTAACATTTTGTGATATATTTAAAAGAAATAGAAAAATATCATTTTTTTACTGAAAATCGTACTAGATTTAAATTTGTATTTTCATGCTCAAAAATCAAGACATAATTTGCACAATGCCACTACACGCACCTAGGAAAAAAAATTAACAGCTTGCCCGAAAACATCAGGAAGATTAATGATAATAAAGAAAAAATCAATACTATTAAAAAACACTTTAAAGATAAACATGTACCCTGAAACTTGTAATATTTTTATATCGCTATTGCTATTAATTTATTATATTTTATTTTATTATATGCTAGTTATTGTAAAAAATATTTTTTACTTCTCTTCTCTGCACAAGTATATGCTTTCAAGAGAAGAGTAGCATGATTTTTTTTTATTGTATTGTACCAATCATTGTCAGATTTATAAATAATTATATTTTTAAAAAAAGTTTTTAAAATGCTGGAACAAAACTGGAGAAGATACTATGTATTGCTAACCTAGATTGTAATCAAACACCGCATTGAGCGAGCTCATGTAACTATTATTGGCATTAAAAATATGTTATAATATGATCTCAATGATGATTACGAATACAAATAGTCAGATGCTATGATACTTTCGGAGAAGGATCAAATCTTGCGCCTCATAATGCGAGGAGAGATTGTTGGAAGAAGGAGAAAATCATGGCTTAATAACCTGAGGCAATGGTTTGACTAGTCTACTGTAGAGATATTCCGGCTGCAGTGAACAAAGAAGAAGAAGATTGAATTATAAATATCTTAACCAGTATATGAATAATAATTAATCTTAACCGGTATATTCTTACAATAAAATCAGTAAAAAAGTATAACCATCGTAAGACAAGTTTTAAATCCCTTAAACGAAATAAACCTTCACTGCAGTAGCTTTAAGATTAAACATCAAACTAAATTATCTTAAAGATTGCATTCATATGGTATATGCAATATATAGTTCATTGTTAATTACTGTGATTTAAGTTTTTAGTTAACTACAGTTGCGTGTTGTTATTAGGAGTTTGTTGTTAGGAAAATTAGTAAAAAGATTATGGTACAAAGTTTCATAGCCAAATAAGGACCCACAGCGTAAAACAAATATCGTAACAGTAATTTATTTGTTTCATTCAGTTTGTGCGGCACCCATATTTTTTTCCTAGCTGTGTAGAACTGTTGGATGATAAACGTCTTAACTTTTGTGCAATCTCTCGAATTATTGTGCGTGATTTGATTCAATTAACGTATTCGGTCGTTCGTTATCAACTAAAGAAGGACGCCTACGACTTTCTTCATCTTCAAGACTCTCGTCTTCAGCAAGTAATTTTTGTAACCATCATTGCACCATACGTTTCTTAATAGTATCCATACGTTTACGAGCAGTTTCTATTCCTTTGCCACCCGTTTTGAACTCACACAGAAAATGGTTTTATTTACTTATTTTTCATATGTAACAATTAATAATAAAACCGTACTCAATGCTACCAAAGTGTAGACCAAAAATATAGTTTAAAATTGGATTAACAAGTAAACGATGAAAATACACTTTCATTAAAAAAAAATTATGTTAGTATTCAAAAACCAAAAACTGCAATCATTTTCCTACAAACCAACAGTAACAAATGTAGTCTTTTCTAGTTCACCATTAATCCTGTTTATGTTTATTTTTTAATTACTAGATATATTTTGTACCGGCTGTTCAAGTTGAGAAGACAAAATATTATTGCATGGAAAAATATAAAATGTTTTTTTTCAGGGTTCAAAATATTTTCCTCAAAAAATATCTGAAATGTATTTTTTAAATCTGACGCAACCCCCACATGATCCCTTGCTCTCTGAGCAACGCGAGGAATTTACATTTGGTGTTGAATATTTAAAAATAATGATTATTTTTATTTACACAAATGTAAATCAAATTTTTCTTTTGCACGGAATTGAAAAATTTCGTTCAAATATATATTGAAACATTTCGCATGAAATATAAAACCTAATATTTTACTTATAGAGCAGAGTTATCGCATATACTGTTATTTACCACAAATTAAATAATATTCCAGTTTAATGTAAACAATCCTTCTGGGATATAAAATATCGTATTAATATTTCGACCTATTTTTCCATTCCCCTTCACAGTATATATTTACATGATATTTATTGTTAATTGGGGTTTTAGTGAAAAAAAAAGTGTTATTGATAACGTATCAGGTCATGGCTGTATTTTATAAACAGATCTGTTTACTCTTTTTGCACATATACCTTTCTTCTTCTTTCGTCCAAAACATTTTTACACGTAAAACAGATACAGAGGTAATAATGTCAAAAATGATTGTTTAAATGAAAAATTATATTTTTAAATATGAATTAAATATATTAATTATAAAGATATACATATAAAATCAATTTTATCGAAAAATATTGTTGTTGCGCCACCGGGATTCAAACCTGGATCTCTTCCCTAACCGGGGGAGGTGCTTTATCCAACTAAGCTACAGCGACATTATTTTTAGCGACAATTTTTCGACCCTATATGTTACCTTTTTGATATTAATACATTTAATCGATCCATCATTTGACAGAGCCATCTACCTTATTTTTACAGAATCTCAAAATACCTTTGAGTAAATCTGATAGCAGACGCCAGAATTATCAATTCATTTTTATTAAAGTTTTGGACACATTGATACAACTTTATTATTTTTTTAGGAGAACACATTCTTATTGTGAAGTTGTAATTATATTTAAAAAAAAATACTTATCACAAAGCTATTAACCATATACCAAAAGGCTATTAACATTATAAATATAATATCTTGCATAAAACCTCAATTTTTATGTTCACAAGAGCGAGCTTTATGCGGAGGTAAAAAAATAATCTTGATATGTAGAACATCATATAATAAATAAATTAGATAGTAATAAAAATACAAAAAGTTTATTAAAAATAAGTTTTTTCATTTAGGTACCTAAAGATATAAAAAAACACACTTTATTAAATACATCTATAAGATAAATAATAAACAGGAAAAATACAAATAATTATTAAATATTTAAATGGTAATTTGAGTTTTGACAATATAAATGACTTGAAAGTTATGTGCATGTTTGATTTTTAAATAGAGAAACAAAAATTATTAATAAATGAAATATAACTAATTTCGTTAGTTTAACTAGCTAGTTGATTTGCTTGTTGGTCTATTAGTTAAGATCTATTGATCCAGTGGTCGGGGCTTTGAACTCCAATCCAGAAAACTAGCAGATTAATCCCATTTTCATATCACAAGTGTTTAGTTTAGTTTGAAATTAGTAAGAATATTGATATGATACGTATTTTTTTACGTTTACATATCTTATCTTTTTTTTTAAATAAAAAATTATAAAAGTTAATTGAAAATCCAAAAATTGTACAGTAGTTGACGTAAAATCAGGTTCTAAAAATTGACATTTTTACTAAGAAACATAAATCAATTATTCTTTACAAGCAAAATGTTTGTAATTTGTAATAAAATATGTAATTTAACAAGGAGGTACATAAATATAAAAAACTTCAGAACACATTTTGACAAACTTGAAGTTAAATTAGTTTTTATAATAAGAAATCTAAAAAAAAATTGCCAGCTTTAATACAATTCTGCCAACGGGCTACAACATGACACTTAACTGATTTGTCAAAAGTTAAACCATTAGTTACTTATTTATCTCTACATTCCACCGTAAACTTTATTAATTTTAAGCTTAACCTTCTATGAAAGCTGCTATTTTGATTTATAACTTTCTGAATTTGCACTGCGGCTACTACTTTCAATTGTACCGCTCGATTCTGTGACTTTCTATACCCGCATGAAGATTTTTAAATCTAATGGAGAGTTTAATTTAATTATATGGTTTATGTATAGAGTGCGGTGTTTCAATTCATTTTTCTACAAAAACTTGTAAGTAAATCTGATATTTAAAGGTTCGTTTAAAAATGATTGTAGTAATTAAGATCGAAAGATAATTATTTAGAAATTTAAACAGATTTTTCAGGTAAAGTAAACATTTATTCATAAAAATCAAATTTCATAAATGTAAAAAAAGTGCCGATTAAAATTTAATAACCCTTCTAATAACACGTAAAATAATTCAGAATGATTTAAAAAATATTATAAGGTATTCGAACTCCGCATACAGATACTTCAAGGTTGATATAAATATAATCAGTAAAATCGGCTTAACGAACCGAAAACTCAGCTCTATTAAAATTTCGATTCGTTTAGACGACGCCGATGCCAGATCAACTATTCGAAGGGAAGAATTTACAGTTTTAATCGCAAACGTAGACAAGAGCGATATTTGTTGAATCAGTTTATTTAGCAGAATTGATAAAAGATTATCTATATATACCCATATTATATATACATGTACTATTACAACGTTATTTAGAAATTTATATACCTAACTTTTATATTGTATGCGAAATAATATTTTCAGAATGCGCCGTCAATGTATTTGGGATGTAACTGATATCAGCGTTTAAGGTTTGGTTAGATTTTCTCACAATTGTATTAAAATAATTATTAGGAGAACACATTCTTATTGCGAAATTGCAATTATTCAGAACAGACGGTCTGTGATGTTTTAAATACTAATTTAATGTATTAATTATAAATATATATATATATATAAAATCAATTTTGTCGAAAAATATTGTTTTTGCGCTACCAGGATTCGAACCTGGATCTCTATTTCCAATCCGGGGAAGTACACTACCAATTGTGTTATAACGCCAGTATTCTTCATGACAAATTTTCGAACCTATA
Source organism: Eubasilissa splendida (assembly GCA_031772225.1). Classification (NCBI taxonomy): domain Eukaryota; kingdom Metazoa; phylum Arthropoda; class Insecta; order Trichoptera; family Phryganeidae; genus Eubasilissa; species Eubasilissa splendida. Next base: position 27,855,711 of record CM062846.1, on the reverse strand, counting down.
TGTTTCACTTTTTCAAATTAATACATCTGTCGTTCCATTATTTGAAAGCCATCTACATTATTTTTACGGAATCTCAAATACCTTTGAGTAAACCGACTGCAGACCGGTAGCGTAAAAACAATATTTTTCGACAAAATTGATTTTATATGTATATATTTATAATTAATACATTAAATTAGTATTTAAAACATCACAGACCGTCTGATCTGAATAATTACAACTTCACAATAAGAATGTGTTCTCCTAATAATAAAGTTGTATCAATGTGTCCAAAATGTAATAAAAATTAATTGATAATTCTAGTGTCTGCAGTCGGTAATGCAGAGCAGACTCCTGTAATGCACAAGAAATGCCACGAACCGGAATGGATAGCCACAAATCATTATTGTCATTATCCACTATAATTAGCCGCAGTTCCAAAGCTCACTATGATGAAGAAGAAGGCATCTTAATATTTTAATGTTTTTATAATAATTGGAATCAACCTGCCTGTATTTGAACTCCTGTCATAAAATACGTTTTTTTGGAGTATTATTTTCTCTCAATGGTCTACGAACAAATACTTAACATTAATAAACAATGATTGTAGACACGCGTTTCGCTTTATGAGGGCATTATCATTCTAACCATTTTCAATTCAATAACTTGTATTTATATAAAATCTATTGAAAAGGGACAGCGAAAACATTGCCGAGCTTTTCTAGAAGAAGCATGATTTAAATTTTTAATAATATTTTTTACGTAAACATTGATACGTCTATAATCATTGTCATTTAGAAATTTTCATAAATTTCATATAATGCCAGCAATTTAAAATCGACGAGTATGGTGGTCAAGAGTTTCTTATTATTTCCTACTCCATTTGCCACTGTCTATTTCTTCAAGAGTCGGCACAAGGCTGATGATAAGAAGTCTCTGGAAACATTTAAGATTTGTATCATCCAGGAAAAAAACAGTACTCAAGGGTGTCTCCAAACTTGGAGCGTTCTCGTAAACTTTATTTTACTTAATGATTTATCCGAGTAGATGGAAGTAGTCCTTGCTGGCAAAATGAATAATTTTCAAATAAGAAAAATCTACAAAATATTTGAATAAATATAAATTTATACATCTCCAAAATGTCGTGTCATCTATCCGCTTGTATAAAAATTTCATGAAAATACATCACATAGAAATGTAAATTATTAGGGACAAATATATTTTTGATAAACTATCTCAATTTGTCAAGAATATAGGATAAATGTATCCATTCGTGTGGCATTCCATCAAGACCAATGTTACAAAGAAAACAAAATTCATCCCATTTTTTGTGACTTGAGAAAGCCGATGTAGTTTTATAAAATTTAGTTAAAACCTTATAATAGACAGTAAATTGCTAAAAAGTATGTATGAATGTGAAGAATAATGTATAGTGTAGAAACAAATTTCAAATATGACAAGAAAATGTTACTTTTTAGGTTGTGGTTAAAAGGTCGACACGTCTAACGATTTTTTCTATGTACTACACTTGCAGAATTTTTGTGTCAAGGTCGTGATGTAATTTTAGGGAAACATCATTCTTTTTGCTAAATATATGAACAAGAAACGTGTACCAACTGCAGAGCGAAGTTTATTAATTAAAACCTATTAAATTAGATGCTAGTTATATTAGATTGATTCATGATTATTCACCGTTTTTTTAATTGACATTTGTCATAATATAAACATTTAATAGGGTTAGGATAGTAAATTAAAATGCGCATCAACAACCATACACATATACGCAACATTATGCTGTACCACTCGGAGAATCGGAGAAAGGGTGGAAAGCTACTGAGTCATTTCGCGATCTCGACGATCTTTTCGGCGAAGGAACGATTAGCGAAAAGGAGTGCCGAGGGTGGTTTATTCGCTTCATAGCTGATAATACCAGCTATAAAAATAAGTCAAGAAAGGGTCGATCTTAGGATTTTGATGACCATGCCGTTCTGGCGTCGGGGGAAGAGGACGAAAGTTGCACCACCAGGACACTGACAGAACTTCAACATCTATCAGTCCACGATTACGGTGACTACGCTCCCGAATGATAAGTTTTGAGTGTGTTTTCGTTTTTGGTTATGTAACAATATAATAAAACAACAAATTTTTTTAAAAACGGCGGATCAATTTAATATTTTCTCTATAAAAAATGAAAATCCTGTAGAATTTACATTGTATTTTATAATTTTACAAAGTCAAGCGTTTTACGCTTTTCTTAAATGTTTGTGTTCAGAATTTTCATCAGGTACTTACATAAATTGGTAGTCTACAATATTTTTACATTCATTAATACAACAATTGAAAGCAAATCGAAGTGACAAGATTCAGTTATAAATATGTATGTTATTATTGCCAAAAAGAAATGTAAATATAGTTGAGCTTAAATTCTTTTATTGATAATTAAATACATACAATTTTTTTAGAGTTATTACTTATCATTTGCCTTTTTTTCTTTTAAAAAGCCCGTTTGGATCCAAAACTGTCAAGAAAAACCAAATTTTGCATTTACAATGCGACCGTCTAGGCAAAAGTTATGTATGGAAAAAAACAAGGAACTTCACAGAGATTCAATTAAATGCTAGCCAAGTATTTTAAAATAAAATTTCGTTTAGAATACAGGGACCAGTTAGGCGTGATCATTGATATAGCATTTGCACAAATGCCGAGTTGTCGAAGCCTTCCAACAACGTTAGTTGTTATCAGATGCAAAATTCGCCCCCGGAATATTCAGTACGGAGATGGACGGAAAATATTTGAAAGAATATAAATTCTCTGTAGGTGGACAATAAATCAAGAGGGAGTGGTGGGTAGAGTAAGGGATAGCTGTGCGATCGGCCATCTTATTACGGAGAAAATTTTTCTTCACATACGCCTAAAGACTAATAATACGCGGCATACTAGAGGACAAGGATAATGTTGGCATCTATTATCTTGATTAATTTAATCATATTAATTAAAATTCAACGACAATACAGGTTATTTCATCACCCGATATACAGAACCAATGTTGCAAGAACAATTTCATTACTGAACCGCGTCGCTTCGGATATTAACATATTTCAACTAACTAACCTAAAATTAATCGAGTTGAAATCAAAGTTATTGTATAGATTTAATCGTTGTCAAATCGTATATCTATTTAAAAAATATATATATGTAGATATTACTTATTTATTGTTATAAAATATATACATGTACACTGTATTAACCTTTACCATGCCATGCTAAAAATACTCTACGCAGCCATGCTGTCAACTCGTGTTACTGCAAGAAATTTGAGTTTTTTTAATACTTTAAATGGGAATAAAATGCTTTTTCAAGCTTAAATGGCTTTAAAATAGTTAATGTCACAGTTACTATGATAATAATAAGAAATAATAAATATAATAATTAAATACGTTCATTTTATTCTCAAACATTATTCTTGTAACGCATTCGTCAAAAGATCCATCTAACGTGATCTTCATCTATATCTCTCATCATTAAAATTAATGTGTGATCTTTTTCACGTAGTAAAAGTGGTATTTTTAACGAAAATAGCATGCAACGCAACAATTTTATATTGCATTGAATTCAAAAATGATTATTTTTATTATGATTCGCTTTACATAATTGGTTTTCTATTACTTATTTCTAAGTGAAAATGATTTTTTTCGGACTAGGTAAAATGTAAGTTTTACATTGTGCATATTTATAGAAATACGATTTAATTGGCTTGGTAGACCTATGTTACTGCATGGCTAGGGAAAGGTTAATAATGTGGATAATTTCAATATATTTATATTTTTTTTAAATATTCGTTCCAAAAACATTGTGATTATTCATTTTAATAAATTATTTATTATGTTTGTATTCAACCATCATTTCTTTGAACAGGGTGATAAAAAACTGATAACCCTGATGAAGAAAGGGGACTTTTTTGCAACCAGTTGTTTAATATATTAAATTCTATCAGTTATTAATAAATTTAATTCACGGTGGTTAAATAAAAAGTTAATGCACAATTCACGAGTATATACGCTAAATAAGTGAAATAAATTTATTTATTAAATATTCTCTTTTTCGATTTGTAGACTCAAAAACGAAAGGTTTCCAATTAAAATGTTTGCCGATAAGTATTTAAGATTCCATTTATAAAAATATTCAAGTATCAAATATCAGCAGTGGGTCCTTGAGAGAGAAATAATTATTTTAAAATATTTGCCTATTTACTAATAAATTTAACTTCTTAGAAATTTCAACGCTCTCATTTGTTTGTTTATTATTTGATCTGTTTATTTGTTAAAATAAAGCTAAATGTAATGAGACGATTTTTTTTAGATTGAAATTAAATTTATTTTGATTTGACGATTTTATTATTAAAAACATTTATTTTTAGGGACACATTAAGTATAGTTTTTTAGTACTTTTTCCCATACTAACACTTCACCATAATCGATCTAGCACGAGTAAAAAGTTTACGATACAAAGATATAAGGATTTTTATCTCGAGATACGGATTTAGCTCGCATGAGAATCGCGTAGCTTTTGTAGTTCCCGTGAACCTACTATATCACAGAGATTCGCCGTTTCGAGACTCACTCCATGCCAGTCATATGTCAAACGTCATATACCATAGTCGTTTTTCATTTGACTGATTTTGAATCTCTCCAGCAGCTGTTTGCAATATCGTGTATACCTACCGGTTTGAGTTTAAATCTTTTTCTACCAATCTCAATCTTTGAGTTTATCTCAAAATCAAAACTCTGAAATTTTCTCATCATATCTCCTTCCATGGACAGGGGCCTTTAGAAATAAAAACGTTAAAATGACAGGCAATCTTGTTCACGGAAGTCAATAATTTAGTTTATTTTAATTTTTTTTTCTCATTATAATATTATATATATATATTCACTTTTAAAAATTCTGATATGAACCAAAAACGCACCGTAGGCATCTAATAAAATAATGTAATTTATGTAAATAATTAAATAAATTTTTGTGTATAGAATGCATGAAATAATAACGTTTAATCAGCAAGTACTATTTTTTTTTATATAATCTGCAAATGTTCTTAGCGAATTAGTTTTAATTCAATCATTTAATATAAATGTGTATCCTTTATTTAATTATGAATAATTTATTTTGGAATAAATGGTATGCCGCTTTTTGGAATATGTAAAATGCTGTACATATAATGCAAGTAATAATTTAAATGTTTAATCGAAATGGATCTTCGATTGTGAATTCTCAAAGAAAGCTAAATGATTTTTTTTGTTAAAATCATGTGCCTCCATGGTCCACAATACTAGACGTCACAAGAAATCACCGAATTAAACGATATCACGCAGTGTTGTAAATTGTTGTAAAATTACCTGAGATTTATGTTATAAATTTATCTAAAATTCATCAAACAAGGTTTACAGCGCATGTGGCTTCAGGACGATGCCGTATCGGACACATCTCGCGCTACAATGCAAATTCTGCGCGATGTATTTCCTGACCGCATGATGTCATAAATTGATATGCATTGACCGCTTATTTCACCTGATTTAACTGCGCCAATTTTTTATCTTCAGAACTACATATATATAGGAAAGGTTATATTGTAATAAGCCAATAGATGAAAGACAATATTCGTCAAGAAATCGATCAAATTATCCCGGAAGTACAATATCAATACTACAATTCCCATTATCAGTAATACAATTCAACTAAAGTTAAAAACATTTTCAGATAGTAATTAAGGGTGTATCTGGAGTTAAGGGAGGTGGGGGTGGAGTTAAAATGGATAAGAGAGGAGATATAAAATACGGTATTTGGATATATATTATTTTATTATTGCTATTCTTATTATTAAAAATTTCTAAAATCTTTAAGATATCTAATTGTCATCCTTTTGAGCAACTATATAGAAGTTCTAAACTATTATTTTCAAATGAATGGCCCTCCATTCTTGCATATTCAGTCATTTCGGAATTTAGACTGAAGTTTTATATTGCTTTTTTATGTTTTTCTAATCTTTTCCGCTTTGTTTATGTTATGTACACAAATTTTAACTTTAACTGAATTGTATTATTGATAATGGGAAGATGTTCCAAAAAACATTCCAACATTTAATATAATAAAATATAATGGAATAAAAGCAGTGTTTCTACTCAATTTACAAAATATTATGTATATATATATATACATAAGTTATTCGAATTCAACTTCGGCTTGATGTATAAAAAACATCTTCTACTTATTAAAGCTAGACATAAGACATACATAATATCTAATTAAATTTGATCAGTATTCAAATGTCAACCTGCATTACCGCACTGCACCACCCAATGTAATTCATTAGATATCAACCGATGTTTATTTTGGTAAAATTATATTTTGATTGGCTATTTGGTTTCTATTATCTCCGTGACATGATTGATCGTGTCCATCCATTACACAAACCCAGGTATGAAAATGATCCAAATCACAGGTATGAAAAAGTAATGGAAATGAGAGACATCAGGTAAATTATCAAAGTGAAAAAACTAGAATAGAATAGAGCGTGTTAAATGGTAAAAACAAACACAACTGCCACACGCATATTAAATATAATAGTTGAACTAAGATGAACAGAATTGTACAGATATCTACTAATTAAAGCCACACGGAATTATCAGTTGAGTCACATATTAACTAGTCACCTAGAAAATACTCTGAATATCACCATACCTAATATACTAATACACTACACTACACGCTTATGGCCTGTATCCGCGGAATGCTTCTTTAGTCTTATATTAAAATTTGAGATGTTTGAAGAATGCAGTTATCAGAATTTTCTAATCATTTGTTAGAAAAAGGTCATGGTTTTGATAAGAAATTGGGATTGTCTATTTTGCATGTAAATGGTGTTGGTCTTAAATTAAATAATTTGGAATCGTTGGAGATAAATAAAGCGTGTAAAACTAAACAAATAATTATATACAACCAACTAAATTTAACCACAAGTCCCATTCTAAATTTTTTTCCTAATAATTATTCTAGTAATTTTATAGCACGTAAAAATTTAAGTTAAGTACCAAATTTATTTTTTAAACAATTTTTTTTTTTTAAATATATTCTGTTAAAGAAACAATAACATATGTTTTTGATTAGTTAAGGACATTATGAAAAAGAAAATAATATTTTTCGAAACCGGTAGATGTATAGGGTATCCAACGGAATAAATTGTAATTGCTCGTAATCCATCAGGGTGAGGCAAGTGGAAGAGGTATTGTTCGACGCACGTGATTTGCTGATTTGTCAGTCGCAATGAGTCACTAGTCGGGAGCGCACTACGCGTTCGCGGTTGAGCAATATTTAAAGTGCAATGATTCATTGGTACGTGCGCGTCGCGCTTTTTGTACTCACTTTAATATTCGACGAGTAAGTGATAGGCCGAGCACGCAACTTATCTGGTGTTGTGTTCAAAAGTTCAGAAAAGAAGGGACAATGGTTAACCAAACTCCTTCGGGACCATCATCGTCAGCAGCGATGCCAGAACATGTGGCTCAAGTTTAACGTGAAATTATGTGCAAACCGCGTATATCGAAAAGGAAGATTGCAGCCTTTACTAGAATAAAAAGATCAACAGTGCGCGTTATTTTGAAAAAGAAACTACAGTTTCACCCATACAAACTGCAAATCGTGCAGTTTCTTAACGAAAATGACTATTCTTTACGTGAAACCTTAGCGAGAACGATGCTGGAATGTTTTGAAATAGCACAGACGCTTGGAAACATATTGTTTACTGACGAAGCACATTTTCATATCGATGGCAAAGTTAACAAACAGAACATGAGAAACTGGTGCCCCGACAATCCAAGGGAACGCTATCAAAAATATCTGAGTGCAAGAGTGTCTTGAGAGAAATGGACGGCATTTAGACGATATTGTTTATAAAATATAAAATCTGCATCGTTAAGCTCTATTTTGTATAAATAGTAGTCATTTCATTATACGGATCTTATATATTTCGAATCTTGGGCGTGATATACGCAAATACCTGTAGAACACATTGTTTCTCCCAAAAGTCACTTAAATCCAATGATATTGCATGTTAAAAATCAGAGTTAGTTCCAAAATATCCTAATGCAGACAAGAGTATAAATTTCTATTCCCCCTAAAATTAAATCAGCTAATCACAACGATTGTTGATGTTCACGTGATCTAAAATCCAGTATGGCTGCCAATACGATATAAACAAAAAAAAAAACATTATAGAATTGTCTTTAAAACAAATATTTTGTACAGTTGCTTTCAAAATATACGATTTTCGTTCATAACTCAAAAACACATTAAGTCGTTTTAGGGGGTTTTGGAATTAGGCGCCACATATATACACATACTCCGCGATTTTCAAATAAACATGTGAGTGAATGAGTGATTATTGGGGCACTTATTACTCATACCGCAACATATCTTTCTGATTAATCAGCCAAATGCCCACACAAATATGAAACATTAATCCACAAAATACTATTTTATAACCATATCCATTCTAATCTCATAACACGCTACACAGAAGCAAAGCGCAAAGAGAACAATTTTCACGATACAATAATAATTTAAAAACAGAAGAAATCTCTAGACAATTTGCCTTGACAAATCACAAACTGGACTCTGGTTACCGGATTGAGCCAATGGGCAACAAGCAAAGTTAACATGCCAATAACATTCACAGTTTGTCAATGCGGAACATGATAATATAAATATACAATCAACACGGAAGCTTTCGATTGAAATCATATTGGTATCCGGACCTACAATCATCTCACGAAATGAAGCACCGACAATATAAAGATCGACTAGAACACTGACCATGTCATCTCATAATATGTAATATGGGTAGCAATTTTAAAAGTTTAAATAGTAAATTAAATACTGTAAATAATAAGATCCTTTTTGCAAATGGTCACTTTTTAAATTTATTTTCACAGTAGTAACTAATTAGTTATCCTTCACTTATATTTTTATTTTTAAAGTTATTGTTTGGGACATATATTTATGCTTGAACGAAACTAAACTGTGCCTTCCACCTCCCCTCCCTTCCTCACCTGCCCACGCGTCAGTCGATCGGCGACCCTGAACCGGTGAGGTAACGAGTAAATTTCGCAGTATAACAAACGAGTGAGACGTGTGTCTAATTCATCATATAATCTGAAGAACTAGGACCCTGAACGGAGATTGTGTTACAGAACCTAAATTTACAGTCCACCTTGGAGGTGCCAGAAGATCGGGATTATGGTGAGTGCGAACTTCCATCCGAATATTTTGTTTCTTCCGGCATCTATGCTTTTACGCGACAGAATTGTTTTTGTCTATGCTTGTATTTTAAATTTTAATAAACATTGTTTCCCGTAGAAGGGACCATAGGTCTTGAAACATGTTGATGTTTCAATAAATAGTGGTTTTAAACTAAGTGTTGTTCTTATAATTTATATAATATGTTAAATTTGAATTAAATATATTAATTAGAAAAATATACATATAAAATCAATTTCACCGGGTTCGAACCTGGATCTCTTTCCTAACCGAGGAAGGTGGATTATTCAACTATGTTACAGCGATAATATTTTTAGCGACAAATTTTCGAACCTATATGTTACCTTTTTGATATTAATACATTTAATCGTTCCATTATTAAGAATGTGTTCTCCTAATATAACATGTTGCCAAAAAGTAATTTTGTAAATATTGAAGATGTTTTTTTATTTCTTTTACTGTCTTTGACGCAGTGTTGTATTTCGATAGCAGAGAAGCGAAAATGCTTTTACTGAGCTTACCAAAGGGAAAGGGTGACACTTTGCACTAACCGTACAAAGGGCAGGTACCCTAATGGATGCGTCGCACTTTAGTAATATATTATACACATAGATGAGATACATTGCAAAGTGAATTCCCAGTCCATTGGAAAATTTAAAGAATTGTTTACAGATAAGATGATGAGATAATTATGTTTTGTCTATTATGTCTACAATAACATAAACAATGTAGTTTAGAATAGAGTAGGGTTGGGATAAAAGTGCCACTTTTTACAAATGACAGAATAACGTGATTATAGAGCTTTTGTGTTATACAATACTTAATGTGTATTGAGGAAGATATATCTGATACTCATTTAATGTACCAAAAATAATTGAACGGCATTGAGTTGTCTTTTTATTTAAAAATTAATCAGATTAGTCAGATGGAACAAGTTCCAGGAATGGGGTTAAAAAGCACCACCAGTACCAAAATCTTTTATTCAATATCCTGGAAAACCTGTCGTGCTGATCTATACCCGCCCCATGTGCTGATGTTTCAGGATTTTCTGATAACCAATTTATGAATCTCTTCAGTGACATTCTACAAATATCGAATTGTTTAAAAACAGCACGCAGATATTTATTTTCGCTCATCACCAAATCAGCAGCTTGTTTCATAACGGTGATAGAAGTCTTTCCCCATTCAGTTTTTCTCTTGTACGTTGTTAGAATGCGAAATTACCCAAGATAATATTTTGTACAAGGATACAAAAGAACTTAGTCGAAGTAAGGGACGGAGGGTAATAAAATAAAACACGATTTTTTTCTGGGGTGTCTTCTCTACTGTTTTTGAGTTGTAGTTGTACCTTCAAACTGAAAATAGCGTTTATCATTTTGGGTGCGTTGATTGCCGCCAAATTCGTCCTGCCGTGTGGGAACGAATTGTTTGGCTTGAAGTGTCGGCCTGCTGTGTGGGGCTGATATTGTACTGTCTGTGTGTAATCGGTTTTTCACTACCATGCGAACCAATTAGTGCTATACATTGTGCTATAGTGCACGATGCTTGTTTGACACTTCACGCTATCACCGAAGTGTATGTCCAAGTGTACTTCGTGTTAAATAATCTTGTACGTGTTCTGGAGCCAGAAGATCTGTGGATCTAGTGAAAAAAGTTCCAGATACCGAAAGGAGCGTTTCACAGGTGGGTCGTGTTTTCTGGTTCTGGATGGTCCTTCAGCTGTCCCTTTTCCTTTTTTTCTGTTCCTCTCCCAAATTCCTTCCACCCTTCCTGCATCCTTTATTTCCCTACCACCTCGTTCAGATAGTACATATATATATATACATAATTGAACTATTCTTTCACACTATATACCTACATATATTAAAAACAATGAAATATGTTGTACTTTGTACAATTTGTAGAATATATATGTAGGACATATGAGTTTTCTAGTGCCTAAATAACTCACAAATAAAAATATTATTGCACAAATATTTCATAATGAGCACACAAAAACCTTTTTCGAGAGGGTGAAATAAATATGGGGTGAATATTTTATTAGAATCGTTTTATCCGCGTAGGTATTAAATAAATCTGGGTAAACGACCAAATATTAACTTTTAATATTTTTATTAGAGATATATTTAAAAAAAATTGTTTTTCTTACATATTTTTATGATATTTGAATATTTGACGATGAAAAGGAAAATGCCAACCTCATTTTAAATTCTTCATTAATAATGTAAACATGCAAACATGTCATATTTTATTTAATATTTTCAAACTGATTGGTTATGAACACAATAATATAAATATACGTAGTTGCCTGTGTCAGTTCCGTTACATGTTGAGGACATGAATTATATAAAGTTCCGTTACATGTTGAGGACATGAATTATATGAAGTTCCGTTACATGTTGAGGACATGAATTATATGAAGATGTGGATAACGAAAGTAGCTTATATGGTTGTCTAGTATGAGATGTTTCAACAAAGAGGTAGGAGATTTGAAATTGTCGAAATTTTTCTAGCGGTAATTTTTGGTAGTTGATACCTGACAGCTATCATGTAGACTGTATGTCAAAACAAACAAAATGGAGTCAAAACAAAATGGAGCGCTACATGGTTCAGAAAAAATTATGAAAGTAACGGATCTATTGTATTTTTAAGGAGAACACATTATTATTGTGAAGTTGAAGTTTTTTCAGAACGAAGTTCTGTTGTATTTTAATACAAATTAAATGTGTCAACGAGAAAGATATACATTAAAAATTTAAGAAGAGATAAATAAATTTATTATGTATATCTTTCTAGTTGATTCATTTAATTTGGATATAGTTTATATACTGAAAATAGATTTCGTGTAAATTTTGGTAGTCATTTAGCACCTTGAACTCTCAGAATAACAAGGTTCCATCTGACACTGACACTGTTTTGAGATAATGAGCTCAAAAGTGTTGATTGAATTTCAACATATATTCATGTATATTTTGTTTTAAGAATACAAATATGATCAGTTTTGAGGTCTTAACATATTTTTAGTATTATCAATGACCACTGTAAGATGAGTGAAATTAAAAATAAAATAAAACATTGTAAATTAACAATACGTTACAAGGGCGAGAACCTTTGTTCGAGTATGGGTCTCCAGATGGGAGATCCTCCGGAGAACTGCTGAGTAGTTTCATCATTATTATTTTGTTTTTTTTTCGACCTTCTGCCTAAATATGATCTGCAATGTACTGGTCTTGTGGGTTAAATCTGCCGGCAGTGATGCGTGGAGAGTGAGTTTCTTATGTTTTTATTTTGTGCCGTCTCGTTTCCCGGACGGGAGTGCCTCTTCACTTCCCCTCTGCTCTCCGGCCTTGTTAATTGTATTGTTTTATATTATCTTTATGTTATGTATTGTAAATATTATTTATTTATTTACTAATAAAGTGAAGATTTAGTTCAGAAAAAATCGATATCCTAGAACGGGTTCTAAATACTACTAGGCGCATAAAAATAAATGTTCTATCTGTATTAAAAACCCTCGCACACCCTAAAGTTGATTATCAATCAATTAAACTGTTTTTCGGTTTTCATTTGTGTGACGCCGTAAGACGAGATGGTGAAATTGTGTAATGTTAAGGAAAACTTAAATTAAAAAATGAATGAAGTGTTATAAAGTTTCTGCAAAGATTGCGTCAGCGATTGACACACAATATAATCTATCTTGCTCTTTCATACAAGTCACAAAAAATATTTAGATAAGTTCCATTATCTTAACCCAATAATACTCTTTTGATTAATATATATAAATTTTCTTTAGCGTTATTTTGCCATGGGTCCTGGCATATCGTAACCCATGGGATCACATGGGATGATGCAATGAACAAATGAAATATGAAAATTTCATAATAGGTATCAGTATCGTCAGCATTTAAACGCATACTTCACTAATCTACTGGTAATACTATATTATTCACACATAAATATATTTACTTAATTGATAACGCAAATTATTCGCGCACTAATTATTTAAATTATATAAAACTGTATATCGATCCCTCGGAATAACAAGGTTCCATCTGACACTGAAACCGTTTTGAGATAATGAACTCAAAAGTGTTGATTGAATTTCAACACATATTCATATATATTTTGTTTTGAGTATGCAAATATGATCAGTTTAAAGGTCTTAACTTATTTTCAGTATTATCAATGACCACTGTGAGATGAGGGAAATTAAAAATAAATAAAAACATTGTAACTTAACAATAATGATCCATAAATTGAAATAAATAACTGATGCAGTTGGAACTTTCAGCTCTTCATACTTCCTTTAATATCCGTTAAATAGAGTTGGTGTGTATGGAAGAAATAAATAATAATACATTTAGAACCCATTTCACGCAATAATTCAAATCAGTTCAAAATGTTAGTTGGAACCTTGTTATTCTAAGGGGTCGATATATAGAACTGAATATGTCTATCTGTTTTCCATACAATCCTGATCCGATCTAAGCCTAATTTCGCATGGTTACTCTTTTGGACCCTGGATAAAATATTGAGACTACCCTACCCCTGGATATCCCAATCCCCTCTCTACGATATAAAAGGGTTTTAAATTGAATAACATCCATTCTGAATTTCGCATAGATACTCTTTACGACCCAGCGTTTACGAAGTTTTGATATTTTTCTATTAAACACAAAATTACATACATTTTGGAGTTATTATTGTCAAAAAATAATCACATGTGACCGACGCAAGTCGCCGATCACGAATGGTGGGTGATGGAAACGGAAAACATTGGTAGATAGAAAACAGGGAATCGGAATGAGGGAATGATTAGGAGGTCTTTAACAGAGGACCAGAATAGCTTACGGGATAAGAAAGACAGCTCGACTTACCTGACGATGACGCTCCTTGGCTTATCCTAAAGCTCGCCCCAAATCTTGAACAGACTCGATTCGGCGATTCTAGTGAATCTACCGCACGCTGTTCACTAAACTACGCGCATATATACGCTGTTGCGTACGTTCAAAATAATCGCCAATAACACTGATTACAATGACGAAAATTTCATTCGAAACTCTGAACCTCGGCGTATTTCCATACAACGAAACACCAAACCGAGCTGAGAACAAACATGTACTTCAAAAGTGATCCGTACGACTGATCACAGCGAGGGCAAAACCTCCTCTCCAAATCTCGAAGAATTACAATTTCAAAACAGCCAGTTGAGCCAAAGGAACAGTGTGTACTGATAGGAAATAGGCTAAGGAGTAGGAATAAACTAAAAACTGGTGACAATATACTATATTTAACAATAATCATTTTGATTAAAATATGGAAGTATATGTGTTCACCTATATAAAAAAAAAAAAATAATAATTTACATAATTACGAATACAGAACAATCACATCTTGCATTAGAAGAACACATTATTATTGTGAAGTTGAAATTATTCAGAGGCTGTAGCATAGTTGGATAATGCACCTTCTCCGAAAATAGATCCAGGTTCGAATCCCGATGGCACAACAACAATATTTTTCGATAAAATTGATTTTATATGTATATCTTTTTAATTAATACATAAGTAAGTTGATAAAATATGTTACAAATTTTTCATTTGATAAACTTTTTAAAACTACGTTAGCCATGTATGTGACAAACCCTCGTTAATATTGACAGATTTGACCTTGCACATCGGACGTTTTCTATCCTAAATACTATCATGTAAAATACCCTCGTGCCGGGGTTTAAGGGTCAGTAAGAACCACTTTAAAACGAAATCGTGGCCGTGATTTGAATTTTAAAATCGGCAAAGCTTAATTTGGGATCCTAATCTCGCTGGCTCAGTTTAAAATACGCTCGTGCGCTGAAAAAATAATAAAAACTCTTAAATATTTCATTCATTCATTCATTCATTTATTCATAACCAATTTTTTTTTTAAATCACTGATATTTATTAGAATTTCTATAAAATATGTTACGTTTTTTTTACATTTAATTTCGTCATTCAAGAAACGCTTTCGTAAGTCTTCACTTCAGCATTGCTAGAATTACTTAAATATTTATTAGAATTTCTGCGAATAAATAAGTTAGCGAGAATAACCCACACGTTAGATAGATATTATTAAACATATTAAAGGTTTGAAGTATTAAATGAAAAAAAAAATCCTCTTTTATTAAAATCACATATATTATACATACATTTACACGTATATCATATTGGTAAAACGTCGCTAATATATTATTCAAACATATTTCAAGACTAGATTGGAAAAATAAAATTGTTAAATTTATTTAATTATCATAAGATAAACTTTAGATTGTTGTTATTCATTTTATTATAAGTTATTTAATACTTTGTTTTTAACTACTTCTATGAGTTAAATTTAAAACATTAAGCGGTTTTGAAAAATACCTTTTCCTTCATCAGGATGCCAAATAAACTAACTAAAACCATATATCAAATTATTGTAATGTTATTATTATAATTATTTAAAAAAATATTATTTTTTTAGGTATTTAAAAAATAAATCTAGTTACGATGAATAAAGATATGGAAATGGACTTAATGATACAAAATTGTTGGAAAAATATTTTATGATTTTTTTTAGAATTATATATTTAAAGGACTAATGGTTAAATTTAGTTGAAGAGGTATTTTCAGTTATACCTAAACAATTCTCATCAAAGTTATAAATAATGTATATCTTAAGATTGATACAAGATTTATAAAAATCTATACGAGATGTTTGCTTTTAAAATAAATATTATTTTATGTAACCTTCTAAATAATATGATTAGCGTATACAATTCCGAGCCATGATTGCAACCTGCGATTTCGAAATTCGATTTAAATGATCCGCGATCAGTTTTCCGGGATAAGAAAATGCTCATATAATAATTTATGTTAAATGTGTTATAATACATTTTAAAAGGGTCCGAAGGAACACAAGGAAAGAAACACGCAAGGAAGTAAAGAATATTTGAATAAAAAATGACGTAATTCAAAGCGCAAGACTTTATACAAATAACAATTAGGATGTGATTTTTTTTTATATTATAAACAATTTACCAGAAGCACTAGTAAGTGTTGCATAATCCGTTCTGTATTCGTAAAACACACTTTTGGCACGATCTAAATATTTACCTTTTAGCAGAAAATATATTTCAATGTTATGTATTTATTTTTAAAATCCTCACTAAGAAAATATCGGCAGAATTTATATGAAAAAAATATGCAAATCAACGTAAGCACGAACATCATACAAGAGGAAAAGATAGACTGAGACTGCCATTCAGAACGAAGACTAAATCTCGGAAATCGATGATGTACAGCGCGATGAAGATATTTAATGAAATGCCAGAAGATATAAGAAAGGAGGAGAAACTACATAGATTCAAAATGAAACTAAGTAAATATGTGCAAGATCAGCTGAAGTAAAACGGAACATTTTGATCGTGTTTATATTAAATCATGTATAAATATACTATGCACTATTTACTTACTTACTTACCATCACGCCGTTTCACCGCCATACTCTTCTGTCCTGACACACAATTCTCGCTTCATTCTCATTCGTACATCTTATCATACAAGTTCGTCGATTATTGAAGCTTCTGTATGCACTATATTAGGCTCCACTATATTAAGTCCTCAGCTTTAAAACATCCAACCTTCTGATCGACACATATAATAACACAAATCATCCCACAATAAATTCCCTAAACTATCAAGAACTTTGAATAATTAATTTTAAAGAATTGAGAAGTTTGCAATAATAAAATAAAAAATCTAGAGGACGTGTTATTTCTGTGAATGTGCTGATCAACTGGCCAAGGAGGACACTCTTTCTGGAGTTTTCCCATTCAATTCCATATCCCGATGTATGATGGACTTAATATGGTAAAAAACGTACGAATTCTATTTGAACTACACAGTGAATGGATCCAAATAATCATAAGAGTAATCGGCTTACAATAATTCAAATGTCTATTCTCCGTACTCCCTGGTTCGCCAAAAGGAAAGTCTCCAAAATAACAATATCTAATATCTCTAGAATGAGAATTGGGCATTACCAGGTGGCTTCACATTTATTCAGATTGAACTTAATAGATTCCCAGTGTGTGGTGTGGTGCCGATGAGGAACCCCTTGACCATATCCTTTTTGCCTGTCCATTGCGGATCACAGGCTTTTTTTACAGTAATCACGTCAATGGTAATTTTCAACTCCCGGTTAACTTGTGTCATCTTCTTTCCCTTAACTCGCCACATATTTAATATGTGTAATGGTAAATTTTTTGGACGGCAATGGTATTGACTTGTAGTATAATATTTCCTATTCTATAATATTATCGTACTTTTTTCTATAAAATAAAGTTTCAACTTGATTAATGGCACAAATCACTATTGAAGGGTGGATTACCTATTTAAATGAGGAAGACGAAGTATTCTTTCTGAATTCAATAAACAGGAATGAAAACATGTTCCGTTGGATGAGCGTGTTTGGTAACTCTTTATGAAGCTTACTTTTGTTGGTGGAGCGAACGGAATGAATAAAATAACAGAGTTCGCGTGGGTTGCCCAAAAGCGTACGGAATATTTCACGTTTTACTAGCAGAAAGGCCTGCTGACTAAAATCTGTTACGAATATTTACCGCTGTATTTTAATACTTCCTGGGAAAAGATTATGTCGGTATATAAAAAAATAGTTGCCAGCTTAAAACCTTTTTTACTCTAATACGAAGACTAAGCCATAATTCATATTATGTGTATCAGTAAATAGTAAGCGGTACTTATTTATCTATAAAATATTTAACAACCTCGAAAGACCCCGATTATAAATTTTATGTTTTAATTTTATGACAAGATAATTAATCAGTAACAAAAGATATTATTATATAGTTTTTAGTGTAATTTTTATTATTGATTTTGTATTGGTTTAGATTCTCGTGAATAGAAATTAAATAATATATTTTTAATATTTCTTGCAATTTGAACTTTGTCAGTAATTTTCCTATATTATTATTTGGATAAAATGCCGATCTAATGTATCGGTTAACAACAAAATTAAATAATATGTAAAACAAAATGATAAAGAGTAAAAAAATCTAATTTTTACATTTTGAGTAGTTGCTTCATAATATAACTGGTTCACAAAAATGATTTTTCACAATGAAAAAAAATCTACTAAGTTACCCCAAGAATTTTAGCTTTTTAGTCATAGTGTTTTTTTTTATTATACTTTATTTTTATTTTTAATAAGTATGTGGGTACTATAAAGATGTTCGAAAATATTCAAAATAGCTACATATCTCGTTATCATGAGCATCACTACCAACATGTTTACTTTAATCAACGCCATTAAAAATATTTATAAACGATACCAAAAATGTTTTAAAAAAAACATGAAATTCCATCAAAATAAAATCGTTGCCGTTTCCAATAGGCAATGTTTATACAACGAGAGATAGTTTGTTTGTTGATGGAAGCAAACTGAAACACTTTTATCTTATTTCATCTCGCCTGGTTTCAAATTGTTTATAGGTACATACAATATAAATATTACGCTTAATTTAAAATATATTTTACTATGCTCAATATGTTATGCATACTTGCAATAATACATGTATACGATGAAATATTAAACCAAAACTACTCAGTTTTCGATCTAAGGATATAAAATTTTAAAGAAAATTTAGATAACTACAGCTGAATTCAAAAATATATTGTGGTTTAGTGCGACAATGTGGCATTAAAGTTAAGGGTTGCCTATTTTCATTTATATCTGACTATAAATATTTTTGTGG
The DNA here is from genome assembly GCA_031772225.1 of Eubasilissa splendida. Classification (NCBI taxonomy): domain Eukaryota; kingdom Metazoa; phylum Arthropoda; class Insecta; order Trichoptera; family Phryganeidae; genus Eubasilissa; species Eubasilissa splendida. The sequence goes on along the minus strand of CM062846.1, from coordinate 27,836,633 downwards.
AACCTTCACCGAGGGTAAAAGGAATCGCGTGACCTATCACGAACTTGGTATCTACAGCATTGGAAACCCGTGTACTAAGAACCTAGTATACGCACAAAGTAGAATAAACATTTGACATATTAGTAAGTATGGAATATGATCAATTTTGAAACTTCTTTGAATGAAAAATTCTCTGAAAAATCTCAGAAGACATTTAAGAATATAAGATGTTCTTAGAACAGCTAGATTTTTACGTATTATTATTTTATTGTAATATATTCAAAACTGATATAAATAAATTTATTTAAAAGGTTGTTAAGTTCAAATTATAAAAATTGAATAAAATAGATTACTTATAATTATAAATTAGATTCATGGCGTATAATTTAAATATCATAAGTTTAGTGCAAAGTGTAACATCAGAAATCTGCACCAATGAGCGTGCAAGAAGGCATGAGGTGAAATATTTTTCGAGGTTAGACAGATATAACATTTCGACGAGTTGGTATGTATTATATATTGAAGAATATTTTTTAAGTAACAATTGTTTGCGTATACTTGCGTAACTTAAGTGAACGCACTGGACTGAAACATTGTTAGGAACTTTTCATAACTTGTCTGTAATCCTGCTTTTTCAGGGCAACATAATTTCTCAATAGTAAATATTTTATTAACCATGTCTAACAATGGTGCCACCGGTTGCAAGCTGCGATCGGTGAGTTGTTTTTTAAATTCGAAACATGCCAAAAGAACTGAAGAAGTTTGGGTAGGAGTTACTGGATTATTTCGCACACAGCCCGGTTTGGCGCCATCGGACTCTCATATTTTACCTAAATTAAAAGATTTTTGAGCGGAAAACCCACACAGCCTGATGCATTAAGCTTATCTCTTAGTACCAAGAATACTTAGATGTCAACGGGGATAATATTTAAAAAAATATTTAAGATATAATTTCATTGTAATTAAGAAGATAGTTACAGCTAATTGTTTTCAGTTTATTTGTAGACGATTTTTACATTAAAAATGACCCTCATACTATCGTTAATAATTCTATTAGCCATATTAAATCAATTTTGAACAAAAATCAACATAAATTAGGAAATAAAATCAATGTGAAAATCAACGCACGTTAATGAATAAAACATTATGGAAAAATAGAGACAAAAATCAACACACGTACTGGAAATAAATAGATTGTGTGATAGATATACAATAGTAATAATCACGTATCAAAACCGTTTTCAAATAAGGTTTATATTTCTATTTGTAGGTAAAATGTATATTTAGTGAAGCACACTGTTCGTATTAAACATTTCATTATAAGCGTGATCAATAAACAGAATTATACAATAGTAATATTCATTTGTAAAACAGGTAGGTACTGCATTACACAGTAATAATAATATTCATTTGTAAAACAGGTAGGAACTGTCTAAGGTCCCGATTGACCTAAAAATTTGAAGAAAACACCCCTTGATTAGAAGGATAATGTATATTTAAAAGCACGCATTTAAAAATTTGTTACAATTTTTAGATAGTAAAGGCTCATAAACATTCATCTTCTTCTTCATACTATTGCCTGACTGCGTTCATTGCTGAACATAAACCTCTCTCGTCTAACCTCGTCCACCGTGACCTTCGATCATGTGCGGCTCTGCTCCTATACCTATCCTCTTAAAATCGTCAATCCAGCGCATCTGTGGGCGGATTCTACTTCTACTGCCCAACTGCGGATGTCACTGCATTATTTTCTTATTCCACCCTTCATCAGTCTCACTTCAGCTTGACGACAGTTTGCAATCTTGGATTTACTTCTCACCAACTTTTTAATTTATTGGTTGTTGCTCTTTCAAGGAAATGTGCATAGTTCATTCCATGATTATTTGCACAGTTGGCAATTTATTGTTATTTACAATTTATTGTGTAAAAATCCATGTTGTATTCCATATCGTTATTGATACTGCAAACGTGTTCCTTTTTTTGATGCAAATTTTTGATCTTTACATCATATAAAAATGTCGCATATTTAAAATCAGTATGAGTGTAGCTGTAGATTATTTGGTAATTTATCAAGTTGGTTACAATAATATTTTCTATTTAAATTCTTTTGCATCAGAAAAATAAAAAAAGTTTTTTTTACATGACATGTGCGATCGTGCGTATCAACAACGATATGTCAGTACGGACAGAATGCATTCAAGTCAGCCGTACATATATATTATGAGATGCTGCAGTGTCTTCATGTTCTTGAGTAATTGGCTGAGTTTTCCAAATGCCGTTCAATCCAACCATTTACCCAAATAAACAATAATCTTAAAAGTAATATTTCGAATAAAGATATTTATAATTCATAGCGCTTATGCGAAGTCTTTGAGAGTAAGTAAGATGGGACTTTCAAATTTCATTAAGTATGATGGATTATTAAATCATTCAAACTATAACATATAATCAAAATTATATATTCTTAATCACTAAATGTATCATTCTCATGATTAGTTATTAAATATTATTATATATTGACTAGATAGCGTCGCCCAGCAATGCGTATGAAACTACTTTGGATTTCAAGTAATGAAAATTCACAGTTCACAGAGTGTAAATATGATTTGTAACAAATTATTTAATAAAATCATTTTTAATCATCACGCTACAGAAAACAAATAAATCTGGGTTAGTATTATACTTTTAAAATTAGCAATATTATCTTTGTGGTTAAAATTCATATTTTTATTTATTATCTTTGTTTTATTAACCACTAAATTGAGTTTAAATACATCTACCGGTTTCAAAAAATACAATTTTTTTCTTCAGGATGTCATTACTAACTAAAAACATATTATTGTTTCTTTACCAGAATCTATTTAAAAAAAAACAACATTTCTGGTGTCTATAAACTTAGTTGCAAGGATTTTGTTGCATTTTATATTGGTAAAAGGGGTAGAAATTTTAATATAAGAGTAAGGGAGTATTTGAGATGTTATGTAATGTTAACAAAGTTATGACATCCTGAAGAAGAAAATAGTATTTTTCGAAACCGATAGATGTATTTAAACTCAATTTAGTGGTTAATAAAACAAAGATAATAAATAAAAATACATCAGTATTGATTGTTTCCTTTGTTGTATATTAAATTAATTCAATCATGAATACAAAGTTATATTTTATATATCTATTACGAATATTAAACATTGTTACCGTTATGAACTGTTAACGAGATTTAAAAAAAAATACATTTATAAATTAAATAAAAACATAGATACCTAAACAGTTAAATATAATCAAAAATAATATTACATATTACAACAATATTTTTATGATAAATTGATTTTATATTTCTTATTAATACATCTAATTTGTATTAAAATATCACGGAACTATGTTCTAAAAAACTTCACAATAATAATGCGTTCTCCATAATATTTATATAATCTGTACAATCGTTTTAATGTATAAACATATACAGATTACCGGTGTTTCAAAATTGATGATTTTGATAATGTACATACCATAATAATACATTACATATTATTATACGGAGTGAAACTGACCTAGTCCATAATATTTTATGGGTGGATACCTAACTAAATTGCGAGTCGAAATACTGTAACAATACAGATTACTGGTGTTTCAAAATTCATCAATTTGATCATGTTTTTGAAAATCGGCATAGAAATCACTAAAACATTACATTTAGGTCAAATATAAAACTGACATTGTATGTTGTAAAATATATAATACTTTATATATAAGTACAATGTTTTGTAAAATATATAAAATAGTATCTAATATATAGTAAGTTATTTTATAAAATGTCTTATTTTTTATTATTTATTGTTATTTCGCCTTCAACATCGAATAAAATCCCGACTCCTGCTCAGAATTACCAAAATGAATTTTGATGTAGATATTACAATAATACCGTCTATAAGATGTTTAATGAGCTAAGCGAATCATTGTTTATAAAAATAAGAAGATATATATACAGAAGTTCTCCAAACAGCAAACTCCGAAATCACTACGCGGGAGCTATGGAAGGGTTTTAACTTAGATTTAGTGACAATATACTCAAATACGTAATGATGATATAATAATGAAAGTCTATATATATGACCACCCCTCCAACAACACTGTATATCGTTTTGGGCCGATCTGAATTATGAATGCACATACATTGTATTGTATATCTTCTAACCATATAAAATTAATAAAAATACTATTCCACATAATTTATAAGTGATTTTACCTGCAACAACACTGTATATTCTCCATCATCACCAACGCTCCATCCATCTATTAACATGTGTAAAAACGGATATACAGTGTTGTTGCAGGGGATATATAGTGTTGTTGTAAAACTACATGCCATAGAATCTATGATGTTTTTTATTTTATTTCACCATATTAAAATTAAATAAATACCCCTAATTTTTGAAATACAGCCAATGGCAGTAATCCAGCATTTTGCACATCAAAGTGGAAAAATAAGAAAAATGTATTATAGATCCACACTCAGTGAAAGCCACTGACACGCATTCGCACGCAGCGCAACCGTCGGCGTAACAGTTGGGTGGTGTAGGGAATATTTTATTTATTTACAAGTAAACCAATGGAATAAATAAATACTAAATGAAAACAACTCGGAGATTTTATAAAACTACTCGAAAGGGATGGTACTTTGAAAATGGAGTGTTTATTTTTGTAAAAACTGTTTCGAGGAGATGTTAAGTATTTTCGCATAAAACTGTAAAATGTTATAAATTACGTTTTTTAGTTAACGAATCTAAGATGATCAAAGAATAAAAATAATTTTTTGTTAAAATAAAGTTGGTCATTGAAAGTTGAAAACGAAAAATATGTATTTTTGAAATAATAATAATAAAATAAGTTATAAATATGAATTAAATATATTAATTAGAAAGATATACATATAAAATCAATTCTATCGAAAAATATTGTTGTTGCGCCACTGGGATTCGACAAATTTTCGAACATATATGTTACCTTTTTTGATATTAATACATTTAATCGTACCATTATTTGAAAGAACCATCTACCTTATTTTTACAGAATCTCAAATACCTTTGAGTAATCAGATAAGCAGACTGTCGTTCCATTATTTGAAAGCCATCTACATTGTTTTTACGGAATCTCAACATAGGTCTATATTCTGAATAATTACAACTTCACAATAAGAATGCGTTCTCCTAAATGATAATATAGTTTTAGTGTTGATATAAAATTGAAGAACATATGTCCATATCACCATATACAACGATCCAACGACTCTGGCTTGATTACCATTTCTACATGCACTCTCCTTGCCACCGTAATTCTACGTGATGTACTTTAATTGCGCCGGGGGTCTGAAATTAAGGTAAGTACAATCCAGGAAAAGGCTCGCTCGGGTTTCATAGATGTTTATGAAAAGGTGCATTTGTTTCAAATTTGCACAACTGCTACGTAATGACTACACGTGCTTTATGTGAAAATTAATTCAACCTACTTTCAGTAGATAACGGTAAATATAATAATAATTCATTAAAAAGTAAGCTTTTAGAAATGAAATAACAGATAAATATTCACATGACTAAAATATAAGCTAAAAATTTGTCGATAACGTAGTCGGTTGATATAGCGAAAATGGTAACGCGTTACCCTGGATGGAATGGTTCAGGTTCAAATCTTTCTAGTTTAATTATTTAAATAGTTTTAAAAGGAACGGTATTTTTATATGCTTAAATTTATAAATTATGTTTTGTAATACTAATGAGTATTATTTTAATTTTTACAACTAAACTTTGTATTACACAGACGTTGAGTTATTGTAAAATGAGATGTGTTAGAGTTAATTTTCATTGTTGAATTAGTTTGTATCAGTACTTTCACACCCTTGCTTGACTTCATCTATTTTGTATTTCATACAAAACAAAGTACATTTTAAACTGTATTCATTTTAATATATAGGTGCAATGTATATAAATAATGTTACGTATGTCTGAGAGATATATTGTTGATCGTATTTAGAACTGTACAAGAAAGATTTGACTCTTAATTCTGTTTATATATTTACTGAGATTTTAGTGAAATCATATCCGGATACATTTTCATCTGAAGATATAGCAAACGTGTAATTAAACTGATAGGCGCTGTTGAAATTATACGCTGCTTTAAACTGTCGTTGAAACTCAATTAAACAGTTGTGAAGCGTGCATTTATTTATTTTTGTTTTCGCTTCAATACGTGTTTATGTCGATTGAAATACAAAAAAAAAGTATTCAACACCTACGGGTTATTTTGGCGTCTATACGGCGTCATTAAAATAATGCTTATTTTTGATAAAAATTGTTTTTTTTATTTTTCCGAACTGGACAATTGACAATACAATTTTATTGATATGCTTTAAAATGAATATTTTAAAACTTACACTAACATAGCATACTTTCTATAAAAACCTAGAACGTACTTTGTAGATCTATACTAGTTTCATAGCACAGTAGTAAGGCGACACATCAACAGCACGTTCCGTCTAGGGTTTCTGATGCGGGTCGACCCGGGAATAGATTCCCGGGAATACATGAGGTTTTCTATGCATCGAGTCCCTGGAATGCTTATGTCGAGTCCCGGGATTCGTAATAATTTTGGAAAAGTATAAATAAAATAATCTCGCCCAAATTTTTTGTCTTACGAACGCAGTTAAAAAGAAATGTTCGGGTGAAAACAAAAAAAACATATTTTTCGAATGGTTTCCAGAAAACAATAAAGATGATTTCAGGAAACAATAAATCATTTAGTCGCAAAATACAGAGTTACAAATTCTTGTAAATTTGCTAGCATTGACGACTGTCGGTGAAGTGCAATAAAAATACGAGTACATACATGAGTGAGTGCTTTTGCTGAAACAATTTTTTTTTTTACCGAATTATGCCCTGGCTTATAACGGTTTCGAAGTCATTCGGTAATAGGAATTCTTAGCCGTCGAACAATTAATTTACAAAAATTGTTCATTTCCCTGTTGACCATAAAACCGACATCAGTTGAAACAGAGAGTTTTTTCAATTGCTGTAAATATATGTATAAAATCGATAAGCAGGCCATCAGATGCAAATTTGAACATTTTGGTATTTTTAAAATGCTATTTTAAATAAAATTGTTTTAGTGTGTGTATTTAATTTAAATATTTTATTTATATTAATATAATATATAAAATATTGATTGTAAATATGTACATACAATATATTAAATTCAAATTACATTTTTTAATATTAAGAATTTATAATATCTGTATTTTTTTTTACATAATAGTTTTTTTTTTGTCAATTCATGTTTAATTTATAACGACACTTTAATTGAAATAAAATGAACAATGTTTATAAAAAACAAACATAAAATCTTTTTTTTCAAAAAACGATCATGAAATCATGAGACCCGAGATCGAGTCCCGTGAATGAAAAAAGTCCAGGAATAGAAAAACCCCTCGTTTGTGATGAAATACAGTTTCGCTAATACTGAGCTACTTGTAAATAAATTGTATGATGCATTTCAACTGGCTGAGTTAATTAAATTATGTTTATACTAGTGAGTACATTCACTGTAAAATATTTACTAAATAGAATACAATTTTTATTGAAATCGGTATATTGTGTTTAAAATCTGTGGTTCAATCTAAATAAAATCATTTTTATCACGTAAAAAAAAAGAAACAGCGCACGATGAGCTGAAATAAAAATGTAATCATGAGAATTATTTGAAGCGGACGAGGAAAATAGTGTCTGACCCCCGTAGCCACTCCCGGAGAGGCGCATAAAAAATAAAATATTTCAAGAATATGCACTTCGGTTCTTTTTATGTTCTTTCACTCTGCGAATAAACGCATAAAAAGTATGTAAAATTTAATCAAAGAAAATCACCCTACGAATTGAAGCAGTATTGAATTATGTTTTTAACAATATACATTTTAATATTATTCAGTTATATAATATTATTGAAACACCATACACCAGAATTATTTTGTGCCATGCGATCTTGTCAATGAATATTAACGGTTATATTGAACAAAACAACACAGTTGCAATTTATACTAATGTAGTGCATTCAATTTATTTTTAATTACTTAACTAAATGAGTACTGCTGATGGTGGTTATTTCGTAAGTGCAATTAACCGCTATGCAATTATTTAAATATGCATTTGATGTTTTCTCATCGAGCCTCGTCGCCTATTCTACAGGATCCACCTTGAATATATAAAACTAAAAATAGGAACACACGATATAATTATAATATATATTACAGTTGATTAAATTATATCACATTAAATTGAAATACCATTTTATGAGAAGTAATCCGTGATAATAATATTCTTGGGTGTATTTTACATTCCAATTTTATAAATAAACGTATAAAATTTAATATCTATTAAATAGAAATTAAATATATTAATTAGAAAGATATACATATAAAATCAATTTTATCGAAAAATATTGTTGTTGCGCCACCGGGATTCGAACCTTGATCTCTTTCCTAACCGGGGAAGGTGCATTATCCAACTATGCTACAGCGACAATATTTTTAGCGATAATTTTCGAACCTATATGTTACCTTTTTGATATTAATACATTTAATCGTTCCATTATTTGAAAGAGCCATCTACCTTATTTTTACAGAATCTCAAATACCTTTGAGAAAACTGATAGCAGACGCCAGAATTATCAATTCATTTTTATTAAATTTTGAACACATTGATACAACTTTATTATTAGGAGAACACATTCTTATTGTACTTCACAATAAGAATGTGTTCTCCTATTAATATCTATTCTCTATATAATCCAACACCATTTGACCGATCTATACTAAATTTAAATAGTTACTCTTTAAGGTGACTATCCCACCCCCTCCGCCCGATATAAATGTATTTTTTTAAAATAGAGATGTATTAACGGAATACGTATACGTCTCATAAAAATACTGTAATGTTTGTGGATGGTTGATCGAGTGACAGGCGCATACGCATTTGGGTCAAACGGGTATGTGTGTGAGTAAACATAAAGACGCCTGTTCTGGGAGCATATATAAGTAGGCCCGGCAACCAAGCTCGAGCCTTCTTCGCTCCGCGTCACACTCCGTAGATAGATGTAAGATAACCTGTACTATTGTAATTCGGGAATAAATACGGTAAATTGTACAACTACGTATTATTCTCGTCACCATCCAACCCCAACAAGGGAAATAAAGAACACAACTAATATTTTTGCTGTTTTCAAACTAAGCTATACGCAAGTATTATGTTAATAGGACTGATTAGCTGGTCTCCTGAAATAAGGCTCGAACCCTTGACTACCGGATCACTAGGGGAGTATCTAAACTACTAGACCAACAAGCATGTTTTATATCATATTGAATGCCATCCGTTTCAAATTTTGCAATGTAACGTTGTTATGAAGCAGCTTTAATCATCAGCGCTGAGATATCTGGAATGTTCACGCTGTTACGCAGGTGCGAACGAGTCACGTGCCCAAGCACGAGCGCACCCTTGGAAGAAAGAGAGAGTCAGTCACTGGAGAGCAAGGAGTGAGGGTACACGCATCTGCGGCGGGAATACGTATCCCTCGCAGGAGATAGTGACTAAAAGACACCGACACAACATCTTCGTAGCTGCGCGCCGGACCTGATATTAGCCTCGACATATTTTCTCCACCGCTACGGCTGTCCTTCGTCTCCCATCGACCGTCGCCTTGACAACTTGGCCAGGAACCGGACCATCTATCTGGAACGGCGCCATCTCCCCGGTAAGTCGCCTATGGATTTGAACCAGCATACCCTTTTTAGTGGCAACCGTTAGTCAAGATCCACCGGATTTTAGTTCATGTTTAATTCATACCAAAAGTCTGTAATGGTCAACCCTTATATGTGTTAATTATCTAGTATATAATCTCAATTGTTTTTTGTTACTTTCGTCATTAAACACCACCCAAGAGGCTTCTAAATATAATCTGTTCGTTCTTTCATTGAACCTATCCTTTTGGTGGCCCTCAGGGCTGCGATACCATCCCAACTTGACAACGAACAGAAGGAAACATTTCTCGTAACAACGTTTTACAGCGCACAAAACCCGGACAAGATAACCAACAATTTCAAACTGTTGCAAATAAAATATTCACAGCCAACATGATCATACACTAGAAGACAACCACACGACAATCACTAGAAGAGGAATATGTAGTATGTATTATACGTGCAAGAGTCAGAAATTTCTAAATTTTGGTTTGCCCAACTCTCACGTTAGAAATTTTCTCATCATTACTAAGATGGTTTATGAGTATCGCCTTTCGAAAATAAGTTCAAGCCGCCAACGCGGGTTAAATATTTATAATTTGATTTTCGCTAATTATCGTAAACCACAAAACACGATGATCCATGTTGCGATTTATGTAACGAGATCGAGTTACGAGTCCTCCCAGAAAGGATCTATATCTACAAGGAATATTAAAGAGCAACAATATCTCCAGGCCTTTAGAAAGTTTAATACGTATTATTAGATCGACTCATCCGGGCTTTGTGGAGTTCGGTGTAAACGTATCTAATTTCACTTTGAGCCCCTAGTAATAATAATGCTATTATTATGATTTTTCCCTCATTACTCAAAATTATTTTTGTATTTATTAATTGTGTGTGTAAATGTTAATCAAAATATCTAATATAAATAGAAAACATTCGTTAAATTCACTGAATCGTGGTGCTAATTTTCGACTCATTAGTGGTTTATTTAAAATACTTTATTATTATCTACCAGACTTCTAAAATTATGAAATACTATACCGTATCGTATAATAATAAAAGCCCATAACTATGTATCGTGTAACGTTGTACCTAAGCTTCAGCCAAATTAGAATATTCCAAAATTGAACAATTTAAAGGATTTCAAAAATTTTAAATTTTTTATTTAAATTTAGTAATTATTAAAAAGTATTTATTTTTATACTAAATTGGTAATTCGTTTCATTCTCTTATAAATAAATTCCTAAAATACTCTAATGTCTATTCAATACAAATGGGAATTTGAGTGGGAAATTTCTAAATTACATTGAAGAAAAGTGAAGAGATTTTTTTATACGACCTTTGTTTAAAGTTACTTTTTTTTCAAAATAGTAAGCAGAATTTTCAATTTATACTATCAAAGACATGCGCGACATTTTTCTTAGCGATTCATTATGTTAGATATCAAAAAATGTTTTTGATGTATAATTACTATGGAAGGAGATCCAATTCAGAAAAAGCGACATTCAAATGACATCCTAGAGTTAATAAATAAAATACACTTAGATGTACAAACTCAATGTATTTTACAATGTTGAAATATTAACTTATAAGTTTTTTTAGTTACGCAATAATTTCTAGTTTACTACAGTTAACTAACATTATTAATTTTCTATTAAATTAAAAACGTCAAATATGTGTACATTTCTAACTGATTGGGTAGGTATTTACTATACAATGCAAATGCATCTAATATGACTGGAGCATATATTTAAACTAAAAGCAATATTTATTAGCCGTACGATAAATCTAGAGTGGAATTTAATTGGTTACGCGTTAATTGCAGTATATTTTCGCAGTGCTTCATATTATATTCGGAGCCCCTATCTCAACAATAATTTGATATAATAGCTTCCAATATATATGTACATATATGGATTTAAATATATTTTGAGTCTGAGTAAATTACATAGCCACCCCCCACAAAGCGCGATGGCTATTCCACCCACCTGTAGCCTGCAGGTGTTAATCTAAATCAGCCAACATCCAATTTATTATTCAATATCGTACTATTATTTTTATCTTGTCTCGACTTGATATTCATTATTTTTATTTTCAGTGTCGGGGGATCAAAGTCACGATAAGACTCTTCCATCTTCACCTGTCTTGCGCCGCTTCAGTACTTGTTAACCAATCGAAACCCGTCATTGTTACTGCTTATTCCACTAGGAGACCCACTGGTCATCTTCCCTCCGGAGTTGTCTTGAAGTTACATTTTGGTAGTCATTTCTTTGGTATTCGCAAGACGTGTCCAAGCCACCATAGTTGAGTTTGATATTTCGTTTTAAAATAAAGATATATATTATTTAAAAAACCTAACCATCATACTCTATAGAATAGATGCAGACGGCGGCGCGCATAACTAATTATATAATATATTTCTGAATTTTTCCTTTACAATTTTTTTTATATTTTTTATCGAAATTTTAGATATGACTTTTAATTACTATGTTGAAATGATACGTACATGTTTTCGTGATACACGTAAATAATGTTTTTTTTTAAACTTTATAATTCTTACTGTGGATTACTATTAACGCTGGGAAAGGTATCGACACTCGCAAAAATATCAATGTCAAATGCATTGCAGGACGTTTTGGGTCCCTACCTAAAATGGGCCCCAATACAATGCATGGCTGCATTGGCATCGTTAACTTAACAAAATTTGCTAGATAAGTTTCATCAAAGATATTTATAAACTATACAATAGCTTAATATGTTTACAAATTCTCATAAGAAATACATTGATGTACTTACAATACTAAGTATGTAGGTATATGTCGTGCATTTAAAACACAGACTAGTAAATGAATAGACATGATATGAAGTGTATACATAGGAGAGGGGTTTGGAACATTATTTGCGTACGGGGCGAGGGGCATTCTACAAACATAAATCCGATGGATTATGATACATTTAAGCAACAGCGAAGGTTAAAGAGTATTTACTCTTAGAAAATTAAATCTTTGTGTAAACAATGCGTATTTTTTAGATCAATGCATATTATATTGTCAGGGTTTAAATTTTCGTTTGATCGATTCATATTTTTAAAAAAAGTCGCGGGGCAGCTCATTGATTGCGTGAGTGGTACCAAAGTGATCACGCGGATGCCACCAAAATGATAATTTTGGGACAAGTTATTTGCGTTAGATTATATCTATTTATTTAGTGGTCTGTTATTTAAAACAACTTCTGTTCGATGTATTACGGATTTTTTTACCCCTTTTGAGTTATAAAAATCGTTAAAATATCACAGACTATAATAAATTATATTAAATATAAATTTTGGGATGGTTTCTATACCATTATAGAAAGCGTTAAGTTTTCGTTTAAAGAACAAATATCACACTAAATAGCAAATGTATAATACTAACAAACTTTCCTACGTAAACTGAAAACTCAACATCAACATTTATTTGTTAAATATATGTACATAACCAATAAATGAATAAATATTTCATTAAAATTACTTAAAATATTAGATGTATAGCGAATCAAAATTATAAACTTTTTTTTTTTTTGATACGATTAATTTTGGCTAAAACGTACCCGATAAAATCTTTCACGACTTTTCAGAAAAATTTGAAGCAATAGAACTGGATTTATAGCAGTAGATTTATTTATTTTACCTTAATAATATGTTTAATTAAAAATAACAACAAAAACGCTAGTATTTTATAATCCTGTTCAAACTTCAATTAAGGTGTGTGCTGTAAGAAATTATTGAGTTGAGAGTACCTGATGGAGTGTGAAAGCCTTTGATGATTGGATCCGACAAAGCTAGTATTACATAAACATTAACCATATTGGTTATCCTTTGAATACATCATCTGTGCTCGTATGTTTATAATAATTAAAATATAAGACTAAAGTTTTACTAAGCGGCCATCAATGATACTCGACCATTTTTATTTACATATCATACTGGAATACCACTACCGACGCCAAACCATGTTCCAATAACATGCACCGGCAACGCCACTTCTCTCGCAGCTGCCTCGCCGCCAAGATCTCTAGCAAATTCTTCTCAGTGTAGAATTTTTATTGTATGTTTTCTAAACTGTAACTATGCTCAAGCAACAATAAACTTGTGTCATAGTTTTACCTCTTCAACCTGTTCTAGCTACACATACACAATACATGGCCACGATCATAATCAAACAAACATGTGAGTAAATGGCTGACTTATGTTGAAGTACTCATTCACTCACGCTATTGCATATCCTTCTAATCCATCTGCCCTCATAAACTTTAAACATCTATCCACACGAAACATTATTTCATAATCACACACGTTAGAATTCACAAAGATACATAATCAATATAAAATATTAATATAATTAGCAGATCGTGGTAAATCGTGCATGACAAAAATAAAGTTTTAAACACATGTTTTTAAATGTGTTTAAAAACTGTATTTTTGTCGTGAAGCTATAATTTCAGAAAATAATTCTGTGGAATATTTAAAACAAATTATATATATATCTATTTATCAGTAGCAACTTAAATATTTTTTGAATAAAATAAAATAGAATTTTAGGTAGCTTTAAAGGTACATTTATTTTTTGCAGCTACCCACATCATTAAAGTCAGAAAACGCAACATACATATTGTCAGGAGAGGTAAAATATTCCAAGCAATTGAATAGAGATATTTTATATTTTACGTTGTAATAAATTGTGTATTTCCCTGGTAAATTGTGCGAATGTTTGTACGCAGAGATTCGAGCGTAAAAAAAATAACTTGAAATAAATCTTCCGTAAAGACGAATAATTTTTTCCAGTTCTAAGTTTTACAGGTCTATAAGTTTATCACATTAAAAACTGACTTTCAAATTTGAAATCGGTGTACGCGGAAAAAAATATTTACACGATTAAGGTTTTATAGTACAGTCAAATCAGTTGGAAAGTGGCAAGAGAAGTGGAATACGGCAACCCAGGAAAGATGGACTTATTCCTTTCTTCCTAACGTCGCCGTCAAGTTGAAAGGCATGATGAAACCTCCAGACCTAAAACATTTTGAATGGCAGATGATTACGGGACATGGACAATTCCGTAGTAAATTGTTTGAGTTTACACTTGTGGATGCCCCGTAGTGTACATGTGGGAGAGTGGAACATACGCCTAACCATATTTTGTGGAATTATGAGATACTTAGAGATGCACGTGAACGATTGATGGTTTGACCGCCCGCCCAGGAATGCAGACCTACATAGTAATGGAACGAATCTTTTATATAAGAAATATATTCGGGTATGAGTGATACGTTGGAGCTCCTTAGGAAGGTAGTTAGGCCGGCCTGCGTGGGTAAGATCTTCACTTACGCGCCAACTTCTCACTCTCCATACCTCGTATATTGCAACTCCGTTAATCTGTCTATCTAAGTGTGACTCAATCCATTTTGTGTCTCGTCCACTGTTCCTCTTTCGGGAGTGTTTTTTTGATGAATGGATCCCTGAGTGTGTGCCTTGAACTACTGCACCCTAATTTTCCATCTATATGTAAAACTACATATGTTTTATGGACTTATGTTATATGTTTTTTATGAATAAAGACAGCACTTAAAGGACGTTGGAGGGTCTAAATTTTAAAATAATTGCGAAAATTACTAATAACCATATTGAATTTCTTATCTTTTTTCGTTTTGCATAAATTTGAATATGTTATTGAATTAATATCACGTATTTTATTAGCTTTAATGAGTGGGACCGACAAGGAAGCCCTGGTTTCTGAACCGGTCCCGGTAAAGGGAGGGTCTTCCAGCTGTTCTTTAAAAATATATAGTTTAAGTACAGTCAAATCATTTTAGAACGTGAAAAGTTTAATTTGATATTGTACATAGATAGCTTTGCTGCAATATTCAAACCCGTTCAAATCAGTTACACTCACATATTAAATGGATTGCGTTATGTATCGTAATCAATGAATACCTTTTTTGTTAATCATTCGTTTTTAAAGTAAAAATCATTAAATACCGGAAATCTCACCATCCCTGCTGTTATTAGGTAGGTTGGTACAAATACTGAAAACACAAAATCAGATTGAATTCAGATGAATTCAGTTTCCACAATAGTAAGAAAAGTGCAATATTGGTACTTAATTATATTTACCTAAGCATGTTTTTTAAAATAATATTTATTAAAGTTTAAAAAAATTCTCAGCAATTATTTTTAGTTTAATTTATAATACCTGTGTTAAATACAGTAATATTCTTTATTAGTTTCGGCCATAGTCCTAGCGTAATCCGTCAACTAAGTTACTTCTACCTACAGTTTTTGATGGTTGACAATTTAAAACGTGATTCAAATGATTATTTTTCGTAGATATTTCGTCTGTCACTTATTTTGATAGTATGAAAAATCAGCCAGAAAGTAATTTATTTTATTTATTAGACTATATTGACATATATGTTTTTGTTGTAACATAGATGAATATATTATAAAATAACATGATAAACATAAGATATAATTATATTGCAATTAAGTATATACTCGTAGTTTATAGTGTGGGATGGAGTAGACCCCACATCTAATATATACAGCATTGTCCTGGCTACTTTTCTAGACTGCTGTCTTTTAAAAGTTTAAAAAATTTTTTCAAGAAAAATAAAGATTCGACAGGAATAAAAAAAAAATAGAAAAAAAAAATATATATATGTAGTGAGAGTGTTGTAGAACTAGTGAATTATTAGTTTAGGCACTGTACAATGATTTTGTTAGAATGTTGGATAGCGATGCTTCTGATTGATCTCTACCCAATTAGATCATATATTGGGTCCATATTTGTGTAATCTTATCTTATTTGAAGTGAACGTTTTCCAGTTGATGCTGAGTGTGTTTCACAGTTTCGGAGCTAAGAACACGTACAATCTTTGATACAATGTTCTTGTTGCTCTCGGAACGGGCGTGTAGATGTTCGTTGTTTGTCTTGTGCTGTGTACATGATTCATTGCTCGGGGTGAGTTGTTATTAGCATGGAAATATTGGACGAGTCTCAACATATACATATGTCTTTTGTCTATGGCATTGTACTCTTTAAATATAAGATCTGATGGATATCTAAAGGGATGACCATTTATTACCCTACGAATTGTCTTTTGTGCTATTTTAGCCGACTCTAATATTGTATAGTAAGCACAAAAATATCTGATCATATTTTTCACTACATTTATACGCTCGTAATTAAAGTAAATAATGAATTTAAAGAAAGTAATTACGCTTTAAAATTGATTACCTTTGGTCATTCCAAATTTGTCATGGTTGCTCTCGACTTCTCGTACCAGTTACATTTACCACACAAACTTATATATCATTCTGACTAACCTTTCTCAACGTTACATACAATCCACTCGTAAACAATCGGTACAACCATTCTTCATTAGCCTTATTACGCCAGGTTGTATAATTTTTCTTTATCCATTTATTCATTCAGCCTTCCCACAGATTCTTTTAACTATCCAGTATTACATATGTATACTAAATAATATCATATATACTTACATATATATAATGTAAAATTATTTTACGAAAAATTATTATGCTATAAATAATATAATATCGTAATACATTATATTGAAAAATGTTATTTTAGAGACTGTCAAAATCTGAGTTGCAATTTGAAAATGATAATGCGAAGTAGCATCACTAAAAATCGTATTGATTCGTTGTAAATGGATTTTAAAAACACAATATTTTCAATACTGAATTTTGTGCAAGTGCCTATTCTGAATTTTAGCGTATGAAGAAACCTTCCACATACTTAAATGTATCCGGGCATTATCTGTGTAATTATTTCTAAACAGAGCCAAAGTTCCTGTTTTCTAAAAATAGGGTTTACATTCTCGAGAATTAAGGTTAAAGATGGTCCTTTCCATTAATAACTTGTCATCTTTTATAATGCTTTCTCTTTTGTTATTTTTTTCTTACGTTTTGTTTCGTGCGATTTCAAATACAAAGTTAATGTAAATATACATGTTTTGTTCCTTACAGGAAACAAGAACTGTAGAAAAGAATTGGCTCCTTGCTCGGTTGGGACTGACGAAAGTCCGTGTTGCATTGGTGAGTCCAAAATCGTCGTCCGTGTCGCAGCCGGTAGTCGAAGAATCCAGGTCCAAAATCCGAGGGTGAAAGCAATGTCGAGGCGAGGACGAAAATAGAAACTCAAGACATGTGTACTTAAGTCATGCAACGACGATAATGGCTTTCCGCTGACACCTGTATTTATTGTCAATCGGCGGGGCCTGGGCGCGTTAGGCCCCTCGTCCTGTGCTGGGCCAATGGGGTGACACTTTCATTCTTAGCCCCGTTCATTATCGGCCCGGTGCCTCGTCCGCCTAGAGGTCAGAGTCAAGAGCTGCCGGCTATTTGAGCATCGCAGCGCGATGGCCAGCAGAGACAGGTTTTAAGCTACATACATACTAAATACACTGAATAAAAAAATATTTACGTATAAAACAAAATGATGTCACTGAACAGTTATTTTTAAATTATCATTAAATTTGTCAAATTTCTAAATACGTTATCAATAATTTGTTCCTCGCTAAATAATTATAAGATACTGTATTTGAACTTGGTAGCAGGCGTGTACAAGTATCACCAATATGAGTATTGTCGACTCAGTATTTGTCCAGCATGAAAAACGTCGACGCTCTGATGGTCTCCACATTGTCAAGGAACTAGTTCAGTTCTTAAATATTTATGACAATTTATAACAAAAACCTTCTCAGGTTCAAATCGTAATACAAGATTTATAGCCAACTCCGGCTTCAATTCCCGAGAATAATTGATAAGCTCGAAGGAGGAACGCTGGAGCACTTTGTACATGTGATCTTCAATAGTTCGTCTTCTGGTATATTAAATAGGAGAAATACGAATAGAATGATCTAATATGAATATAAATAATACAATTAGATTATCTTAACATTAAATAATTTATCACAGTATTATTGAGTATGTTGTTCTGTGTTACCTTAACCTTATACATTTATCATTATCAATAAATTAAAGGATAATATATTATTATATGAATACTTTTAAAATTAGCAATATTAACTTTGTGGTTAAATTTCATATTTTTATTTATTATCTTTGTTTTATTAACCACTTAATTGAGTTTAAATACATCTACCGGTTTCGAAAAATACCATTTTCTTCTTCAAGATGTCATAACTAACTAAAACATATATTATTGTTTCTTTACCAGAATCTATTTTTAAAAAATCTATTTAAAAAAAAAAAACAATTATTTAATAAATTATTTAAAAAAAATAAATTTAGTTGGTTGTTTATAATATTTTGATTAGTTTTACAGGCTTTATTTATCTCCAATGATTCCAAATTATTTAATTTGTGACCATCAAATATTTTAATTTATATGTAAAATTGACAATCCCAATTTTTTATCAAAACCATGGCCATTTTCTATCATATGATTAGCAAATTCTGAAAAACAACTATTGTTCAAACATCTCAAATACTTCCTTACTCTTATATTAAAATTTCTACCCGTTTTACCAATATAAAATGCAGCACAATCCTTGCAACTAAGTTTATAGACACCAGAATTGTTAAATTTAACATCTTTGTCTTAAATTATGCCAGTGCCAATGAACGAAGTATGACTATTACAGGTAGGTATAGTACTTTATAAATAAGGAACAAACACATAAATAACAATTTTAAACGAAATTTGAAAAAAGTTTAATATTTAAACGCAAAAAGTAATATAAGTAATACAACAATGTTGGGGAAAAGACAAATTTGGTTGAAATGATAAAACTTCACCTTTAGAATTCACAAAGAAACTCAACGAAAATGTTGTATAGCGACAATTTTCTGCGGTACACGTACAAAAGCTTCACATCAAAACTAAGGAGAAAATTTTCTACGGAGCACATCAAAACTAGTGTATAACACAATTTTATCGCGTGCATCTCAGAGTGGTAAATAATAAACATGATTGCATTTCGGTTCAAATTACTCAATCTAATAAATATCTCAAATCATTCGATTCATTTTCAACTACGATTTAATTTTCAACACTCATAACCTGACACCAAAATTATTTCAAATTACTATGATGAAATATATAAATATTTTACTTCACGTTGATTGCGCAATTTGTTGAAACAATTTCACGTAATAAATGAAGAGACCATGTACATAAATAAGAGATACAATATACCATTTATAAATAGTAAAAATAAAAAAATGTTTAATAACGAAACAATATTAATATTATTATGAGAACACATTCTTATTGTGAAGTTGTAATTATTCAGAATATAGGTCTGTGATATTTTAAATATTAATTAAAAAGATATACACATAAAATCAATTTTATCGAAAAATATTGTTGTTGCGCCACCGGCATTCGAACCTGGATCTCTTTCCTAACCGGGGGAGGTGCATTATTCAACTATGCTACAGCGACGATATTTTTAGCGACAAATTTTCGAACCTCTATGTTACCTTTTTGATATTAATACATTTAATAAGGTAGATGGCTCTTTCAAATAATGGAACGATCAAAAAGGTAACATATAATAGGTAAACTGGTCGCTAAAAATATTGTCGCTGTAACATAGTTGGATGATGCATCTTCCCCGGTTAGGAAAGAGATCCAGGTTCGAATCCCGGTGACGCAACGACAATATTTTTTGATAAAATTGATTTTATATGTATATTTTTCTAATTAATATATTTAATTTATATTTATAATATTAATGCTAGATTACCCGCTGCAATCGCACGGTCGCAAACCTACCCTGCAGAGATGCAGTACCCTGTCAATCTCCAGATTAAAAATAAAAAATATTAATATTATTTATATGTTTACAAGACTTATTATCGAATTACTTTAGAAAGTGTCAAATTATTTAAGAATGCTGAAACATGTTTTCCTACTGGAATTGAACGTGCTACGCTGTCTATCCGTATTCGTAGCAAGGGATGTAGGATTGAGACTTCATGAAGCAGAAAATCTCCATCTCTTCTCTAAGAATAAGGGAAATATAACGAAGGAAATACTGAGCACTTTTCTTCTTTTTCTTAACTGTATAAATTCGCTGATTTAGACATGTTGTGATAAATGTCTCCCAAGAGTATTTACGGAACACCTTCCATCGAACGCGTCTGGCAGACCAACATTCCAACATTTAGAACGAAGCGGAACTTATTTTACACAGAGGAAGTAAATCAACGATTTATAAACAATATTTTAATTTACAAACACGTCCAAGTATATGTTTAGAATTGTAAACACCGCTTGTGGTTTTTAATAATGTATTTATAAAATTACATGTCGTACTGATGATGATGGTTCTTTTGTGTGCGAAACTGTGTCGTCAGAATAATACCCAGTTGGTGGTAATTATTCTAGATGCTTCTATACAGGACCATATTTGATGTTTACATTTTCACGGTTCAGAGCCAAGAGAGCGCCCCCACCGTGGCGCACGACAGTTATCTCTTTCACGCAAGTTATTTTTACCAACGCAACGCGCGCTACTCATCCATCACCATAGATATATTACGATTAATAATTTAGTAAAGAGTATCTTTAAATAAACATTAATCGATTATTGAACGTTACCTGCAACAGCGACAATCAAACATTAGCAAATGACTAATTTATTTGATGTACATTATTTAATTAGTTAATGTACTGTGATGTAATGTAATTAGTTAAATACTGGTGCACAAAAACCAGAGATAATATTTTGTCGCTAAATTAAAAAATTACCCATGAATACCTAATGAGTGTAAAGTAATTTTTAAAATTACTTTATAATTGTTTTTATTTTTTAAAAACTTTCTTATTCGTTCTCATTAATTACATCATAATAAGATTTTTTATACAACGGTGTATTTTATGAACAACGTTAGGGTTCGATGCTTCGATGATTTGGGATTGTATATTACAAATCAAACAAGCCAACCTTTCAAACTGTACAGCACGAAAAAACAAAACTAGCTGCTATTTCCGAGGAGCGGATTCTTTTGGAAAAAATATCAGAAAATATTGCAATCATTTCACGATAAATTATTAGTAAATCCGAGATGGTGTGAAATACAAATAATTAAATATTCGAAGAAGAAAGTAATTTTAATCTTGAAAGTGGAAGAGATTCAGGTAAAATGTATTTTTTATAAGGTATTATGTATTAATTGGGATTGTCAAGCTGATTCTTTTAGAAAAAATATCAGAAAATATTATACCATATAAATAAATATAAACCATTTCAAAATAAATTATTAGAAAATCCGAGATGGTATGAAATACAAATAATTGAATATTCGAGGAATGAGGTAATTTTAATATTGAAAGATAAAGACATTTAGGGGACTGTATTTTGAATAGGGTATTAATTAATTGGGATTATTAAGCGTTACTAAAACGATATAACGGGATTAATGAATTAACCGATGAATTAACAAATATAATATAATTTCACTTAAAGATTAGTAGGGAAAACGAAAAATAATTATACTGCCAAAGAAAAAACAATAAATATTATTTTTTTAACAAGACTAGGAAAAAAAATTACAACAGGAATAGTGAATGCAGAGGAGTGCGGATAAAAATTTCACGTTATTTAGATTTTTTAAATATAATCCACCATTAATTAAACAATGTTTTTAGTCTTAATAAAATTCACAAAATGATAGCGCTTCGCCATCTATTATCCACGACTTACTGAACCGTATTGGATTATTGGACTGTAGTGTCATTTGCCAGTAAAAATATATACGCTTAAGTAGCGAAAATGTCAAACGTGTTTTTAATATCTCTAGCTTAAACTTCTTGAATTTTTTCTCTTTTATATATCCAATAACAGTGCGTAATTAAATGAACATAATTGAAATGAAGTGTACATTGTCTTTATTACTAGTAAGAAATAACATACATTTGAGAAATCTTACGAATTTTAACGACTAGCCATCTGTCCATCTTGACCATCTGTCATCTTTTCTTATCTATGTTGTCATCTCTCTTACCATAGAATAAAGCACTTTCTTTGTCGCAATGTCAAAGCGGCGCGAGATGTTATGTTATTGTTGGTTATGATAATATCATTTTTGGGTATGTTTGCGATCTAATATTTGTCAAAATCTGCGCGGAAATAATTCATCATAACCAAACTAAGAAAACCATTCATCCGATTCCGTCTTTACTTAAATGCACATTATACTGATAGAATAACATTTTTGTTTATATTACAGTTTATCCGCGATTCAGACATCATTCATATGTTATTTTTGTCCGTTTGGTGGCTGCTGCGCGATCTGAGTTTTCATATAAACTATTTTCTAACGCAGAAAATATGATTTTGTAAGAAAGTATTTTTTTTCATATTGGCAATAAATACAAAGTACACTTTTTGATGCATTAATAAAATAAAGAATTCCCGCATTGAAATGTAGATTCTATTGAGATCTTGACCGCGCAGCCGTCATTAATGGCCGCGAGGCGGCCACAATAGAAGCCAGCAGAGCCCAATAGGCATATTTGCTAGTAAGTATTAATTTACCTAAAGCCAAAGAAGAAAATAACCCAGTTAATTTAATCAAATAACTTCAATTTTAATATATTTTTCTCTACGCCTACTAACATCATATTAATAAAAAAATGTACTATTCAGATAGCTTACCTAGTTACGCTGCTACCGTAGATAGACACCTTGCTGTAACACATTAGGATTGTGATGAATCTTACCTGGAAAAATAAAATAAATGATGTTGTAAACAAATACAATAATAAATATTAATATTTTAAAATATTTTCTATCAAGTTCTCAGTAAAAATGAGAATGAACGCCATCTACAGGAAATATGTAGAAAATATCGAAGAGCAAATAGGAGTGTTTCTCTGCTAAGCAACATAAGTTAAAAACAGAATAGAAAGATGTCTCTAAAGTAGCCACAGAAAGCAAAATTCGGAATACTTTATAGTGACATCTGTTGATAAAAAAATAAATTATGTTATAAATATGTCCCCGAAATTTTACATACATAAAAGGAAATGAACGTTTTATTTAGCAGTTGGTCATTACAGCATCTAGCGGATGCTGGTTTGAGGCATAATTTTAGGTTTTCCTTTAGATACTTCACATATTGGTTCTAGACTCTAGATTATACAAGCAACCGCCAAGAAAAATTAAATGTAAACATAAACTTATAGTATAAAGATGTCCTGTAATAAAGAACATATTGCACTTATTTTTTATTTTAATTTCAATTTCTCTTTTTTGTCTGTATTAATTAGATATTAAATGTACTATACAATATCAAATGGTACAATTGCAGATTTTTGATCACGTTTTATATCGATGCGTAAGCCACCATTATTAGGTGCCGCATAAAGATTTAAAATAAAAATAATGTTATAAAAATTACAGTTAATTATAAAATGTTATTCGTCAACGCCTTTCATCAAAGACATCCTACGTGCAATAAAATATTTCCATATTTACGCATCTGTTTTTAAAATTTGTTATGTCGCCAATCTTATTTATAAACATTTAAATCATTTGATCAAATATCATCATTAAACAATTAAATAAATGATTACTATTAATGTTATTAAAACTGGCTATTTCTCATATATTTAAATTAATTTTGCGATTGTAATAAATACGATTCACATCATCTACATAAATCGAGCGAATTAAGTGGCGTTAAGGTCTATATTTATTGGTAACTATAATACACGTGTAAAAATGTAGTTGGACTGTGCCCATATCACTAGATAAATTCTGTGTTAAGACGAACATAGTTTACAGTCAATTGTACTAATACATTAGTATTACAGGTATAAAAAACAATTACAAAATGGACTTTCAAATAAATTATTTTGAAGAAATTTGTAGCAAAAATTATTAAAGGTTTGAATCAATATGTTTGGGTGAGTGCACTAATACTAGCTCTACCCATATTACGAATCCAAGTTTTTATTTTATCGGGTTAAATCTTTCAGCATTCAATTAAATAGTTTAGTCTTAGAATATTTGTAGTTCCTTTGGCCATATGTTGTGTGTGCTCTTAGGGCTTGTAGGTTATGTGTATATGTCCGTGTGGTAACTATATTTTGAGTTGTTTTAAAATGTGTCTGTTTGTGTTTATATATGTAGTTAAGAGAAATATTAGAATATATTAGTCTTATTTAAAAAAAAAACATCAAATTTATTAAACATTTCGCCAGTGTTCGTTGCGATTGGGATTTTGAGGATAATTTAATAATTTTCTGAGCTGTTATTATTGGATTAATTGCAGACATAGTCGCTCCACCCCAAGCAATTATACCATGCTCTATGATTGATTGACAGGTTGCATAGTACGCCATTTTGAGAAGTTTTATATTAAGGAAATTGCTAATATTTCTAAAATAGTATATGTTTTATTTTATTTTATTTGTAATGAATTGTGTATGATGACTCCATTTGAGGTAAGGATCAAATATAATTTTAAAGTATTTGATTTGGTCAGTACGTTCCGTATAATTGCATTGACACGTATCGTCGCATGAGTAGGAACAATTGTGATCTTTTAGGTACTATGATATCAAGGTCTATTACTAAAGTTAGGTACACATATATTTTTAAATATGCTTACCTATTCACGATTCATTTTCAATTTGTGTAAATGATTAATTTAAAATGTGATACTTCGCTTTGACATTCAGACGTTGGAATTTAATATAATACATATACCAAAAAGGGGGATTGTTTTAAATTCTAATATATAAAAAAACATGATTTTAATAGTCTACATTAAAAATAATCGCAATTATTGATATTTGATTTTTGGTTGGATTCCAAAAGATATTATATTTAAGTGAAAAAAAAGATGAACACTCCAAATAAAATATTAGTCAAGGGCACATCCACAATTCACAGTTATGTAACGTATACTTTTTGTTAAGTAAAAACAATCAATATCCACTAAAAACTTGGTAACGAGCCAAAATCCGAACAAATAAAAAACACCGATCCAACATTCTATATACCAACTCACACATAAATATTTAAAATAGTCTAATATATTACAAATAATAAAATATTATGTTAATAAATACTTGAAATAAAATTCCAAGATTTTAAAACTTTTTAAAATTTTTAAACATATTAAAAAAGGTACGCATTGAAAAAGCAAAGAAAAACATGTTTTTTTTTAATGTTAAATTAAGGATTTTTATTGAAATGTAGTACGTAGCAAATAATTAAAATATTAATATTGATAAATGATAAATTTACGATTCAGTGCAAAACAAATATTATTATTCTAATCAAGGAAAACATATTGTTCTTGTAAATTTCCATTATCAGAACATAGTTATGTGGTATTTAATACAAATTAAATTAATCAACTAGAAACTTATGCTTATAGAATAAATCTATTTATCAAACAAATATTTAGTTGCTATCCCGATAGCAACTAAATATTCAATAGATAGATTTTTTTCTGTATATCATTATAGTTGATTAATTTAATTTATATTTTTACAATAATTATTATAGTACGATAGACACTTTTAATAAAATACAATGATCTTTTATTAAATCAGTTAGTCACAATAATATTTTTATATTATTCCTACATAAGCGATGTTTAATACCATGCCGCGGTACTTTTTATAAAACTTTTCTATTCAATAATTGGGTCTTCTTTATCATGACTTTAAAATTTTTTAATAAGTGTTCGTACCAAATACATCAACTCTATTTGAAAATTGTTACGATTCCTATTACATTCTTAAGTAGGTATAAGCGTGAATTCTAAAATATCTTATAATACCTATCATGAATTATTATGACGTACCGATTCTTACTGCCCAATATATCTGTGCGGAGGTTTAAAAGAACACTGTTTTGTAATATAGTAGAAACACGTTAATTCGAAGGTCAAAGGATGAAAAAAAAAAGAATTCGTATTACGAGTAATCCCGTTAATAAGAAATTCAAGTGACCAAAAAAAAGATTATTTTACAAAGTTCGCGATGCGATCGCATAAAAATCACAATCCATAAAAAAAACTGCTAATTTTGTGAAAAGCATTCATATTTCACGAAATCATCTCGAAAATGTAATATTTATTATACTATTACAAAATATTGATGTAATTTATTACATGTAACTACAAAAACTGATTAGTCTAAATATTAGATCGGGTTGAAAAAATCATCTATTTTTCCGAGTCTCATTTTTTAAGTTTAAAGCAATACGAATTTTACCAAGGCATCAAGACGGACGCATATCGCATGCGTCGGGATCACACTATATTATGAATTATGAATTCTAAAATAACTTATAATTAAATAATATTATAAAATTTCAACATCAAAATACAAATTCATTATTAAAATTGTATGGTTTTCTGTACATAAAATAAATGTTCATTTTATATATAACACAAAAATTCATAAACTCTTATAATTATTTAAAAGCTATTTAATTTCATTAAAAATAAAATGTATCTTGTATGATGGTCCTGCAAGTGCCCCACAGACATGGCTTCGTAAGGACTCACCTGAAAGCCATATAGGACCAAAGCGAATTGACCAATAAAGAGATGCTAATACATCGTAACGGATGAGTCCTAAGAGCTAGCCGACCACTTTTCCGCAGACCGTTCTATCATCGACATCTCAAGCGAGCCACTTCATAAGAGTCTTCAGTCTTCAACTTCATAAGCGCAACAAACTTTATACTCGTCATACCTGCCACTGTAGTCATCCCGCAATAAACGCCAAATTTCGTAAGTTCTCTTTTATTTAAATAATTTGCTCTAGATACAGCATAAATTATCACACACGCACATTCATGTACACTGCGACATGCACCAACACGCGTTAGACTAGAAGATAACTAGGGGCTTCAATTTCACCATGCACAAAACCTTCTGATACGATCACACATATCAATCACACAATTAAGATCCTTACGAGTCAATAATAGTTCAAAACCACAAATCCTAGAGCGATATAAGGGTTATAAAAAAATTCAGATTGTGATTACGTTATAAAAAATTATAACGTAATTTCAACCTGAAAAATATAAAAGTACCTTTAATTAAATTTTAAATCACTGAAATATGTAATGAAACTCCTTTTTGTAAATAAGACAATTAGATAGATTTGTTTCGATTATACTTCCCTCGAGAGCAGTGAAAAGATACGAGGAGATGTCGCGCGTTCTGTTAATGAAAACAAATGATAGGAGAGTCTGTATTTCCACTGTCCACGGATCCGTAAGGGCAAGGGACGATCGAGCCATTTATTATTTCATTCAGTGGATATCGGAAAAGTCTCAACGGTAGAGACACGCGAGAAAAATTGAAGATGGCTAAAAGGCGATATTTCTTTTAGTCTGTAAGAGTATTTTTGTCGGAATTCATAAATTTTCTTTGAGAAAACGTGTCCCTGTACAGTCTCAAGCTACGATCATATTTTTGATGGAGGCATATCGACGAATATAAGAAAAATTGACAAAGTTTATTCAACCCGACTGAATAAATTATTGGAAGAAATAAAATTGTATCTTACGAAAACTTGGGCTGATTTACATTTAAATAAATTATGGGTCTCGTGATCGGGAGTAAAAAAAATAATTCGCTTAAAAATATTATTGAATTACACAGAAATGTGCTTTAAAATTCTTTTAAAAATCGCTCTTCCATTTAAATTTAATTTAATAAGATATCAATTCATATTAAATATTATGTATACATTGATAATTTATGGAAATTTATTGCTTTAGTAGTTACACAATAAATTATAAAAATTCATGAATGTATACTTTATTCGGAGTCTATGATATGTCAATGTGATGTCTTTACGTTAGCCGATTGATTCGATCGAACTAGGTGACGATTATTGTCCGGGTACTTGTAGAAGTAATTACTCGCAATTATGAACAATAATGTATTATTAACAACAATATGATATAGTGTGGTTGCCGAAGGAAAATAAAAAGTGGCCGCCTTCGGTCCGGCGTCTTCCCTTTTATAATCTTGGAAACCTCCCCCCCCACCTCCTATTCCTACACGCGCGGGATCATACAAATCATACATACATTAATTACAAGTACGCCACTGTTAGGATATCTGAAAAAGATAATCGCTGTCGAGGGTAATGCAAAAGTAAAAAAAACTAAGTGCTTTCTGCCAGTGGCGTTTTTTTTGTCTAAACTACACAATCACGGTGAGTTTATACCTGCTGGGAAAAACAATATTATATTTTGTGTCTTGGTTTAACTTATTTTCCTAATTACTGCAGAAAATTTATGAATGTTATTTATCATTGGCATTTTTATCACATATAATATTATTTTTATTAAAAATAAATAAGTAAATACTAATTAAATGTATTAATTATAAAGATATACATATAAAATCAATTTTATCGAAAAATATTGTTGTTACGCTACCGGGATTCGAACGTGTATCTCTTTTCCAATCCGGGGAAGGTGCATCAACATTATTTTTCGATAAAATTGATTTTATATGTATATCTTTATAGTTAATATATTTAAAATATCACAAACCAATGTTCTGAATAATTACAACTTCACAATATGACTGTGTTCTCCTTAATAATATTTATAATACACATGTCCTTAGGTTATCACGGCCGTTCAGAATCTTCTGTGTGTAGTTTTCTGGGCCAATCCGTCATGTATATATGACTTTTCTGACCGACAGATAAACACGGCAGCTTAGCCCAGAAAACTATATATAGAAGTTATCTACATATGAATGCAAATTTGCTGCTGCATCCCCTCTGGCCTTTTTTGGAAATGCAGTCTAGTATGACCACTTCTTCTCTCATATTACCGATCTTCTTATATATTCTTCTCATATTACAATGCTCGCTGTGCGTCTCCGTCTTGGACTATGTCCAGAAGTTACATGAAGATATATTCCGCAATATAGTATCTACATAGATATCCTAAATCACTTCATAAATTTCTCAAGGATTTTAGTCAGTGGCGTAAAAATGCCAATGCAGTGTATTTGGGCCCACGTTAGGCAGTAGCTCAAAAAGTTCACGTCCCAAAATCCATTTGAAATCGATATTTTTATTTACCTTTACCAGTATTAATAATAATCCACAGCAAGTAAATAAATTACATTTGATAGTTTCTCGAATATGTCGAGTTTATAGACCAGATAAATAAATCAGGCATGTAACACTAACTAAAACATTATAAACAACCAACTAAATTTAACCACAAGTCCAATTCTAAAATGTATCATCAAGTAACAATTTAAGTTAGCTACTAAATAAATTTTTAAATAATTTTTGTTTTATTATTTAAAAATAAAATTATTCTGCTAAAGAAACAATATAACATAAGTTTTTTATTAATTGATGACATCTAAAAAAGAAAATGATATTTTATGAAACCGGTAGATGTATTTAATTCATTAAGTGATTAATAAAATAAAGTTTGTAATCTATTTTTTAACAAAGTGTTTTTTATATTTCAAGTGTATATAAATTACTAAATATATATTTAAATTTAAGAGATTAATATTATTCTTATTATTCAACGGATAAACCACCCAATATATATTCGTATTTATATATACAATACTTATATAGGGGCCCCTTTTTTGTAGTTACGCCGCTGATTTTATTTATACTGACAACAGTGGTATGAAGATTTTATTTATTTAAATTTTACCTAGAAAAATTAACATACTTACTAACAATTCAAAAATGATGCTGAAAAGCCTTTTTTACTAAGAATATAACCCATTTTTAGTACTAATATTTTTAATCTAAAATCTGTTTCATACTCATCCATTTTACATGTTCAACGATGAAAACATTATTCAAACATTTTTTCATCGAAATATAAAACGTGCAGAAATACATAATAATATTCTATATAATACATATTCGCAATTAATTTTCATGTAATCTACATACACGTACACATGTTCATGTAAGATAAAACAGAATGTCATATTCACATACTTCCCATATTCACATACCTTCCATATCCACATACCTTCCATATCCACATACCTTCTATATCCACATACCTTCCATATCCACATACCTTCCATAATTATGCACATGTGGGAGTAGGTGGTGAGAATGATTGTAACATGCGATTTGTGTAGTCGTTTATTGTGACAGAGGATAGAACAGAGAGGACAGAAGGCATGCGTGTAAAAATGAAATGTAGAAGCAAGAAATGCGAAGAGTAGAAGAGCAAGTCGGCGGTGTTCTATCTACACCGACCGCGCGTTTCCAATCATTCTCACCCCTCCCTCCCCCCACACACACATTTGTAATGAATGGAATGTTTGAAATAAGTAGATGAGTTTGTGTATTTGGGAAGTATATTCGATAGAAACGGAAAGACAGAGAAAGATATCGAAAGGAGGGTAACTGCAGAAAATAAAATGAACGGCGCTTTGAATGGAATTATAACTAATGAGAACTTGTCAACTGAGGCAAGACTAGCGGTACAAAATGGAATCCTGGTACCGACACTGATGTACGGAAGTGAGGTCTGGAGCTGGCAGAAGAGGAACGAAAGTATACTGTATGCGTTGGAAATGAGATCTCTTGGGCGTATATGTGGCAGATCCATTTATGACAGTAAAGAATGAAGAAATAACGAAAAAATGTAAAGCTGATCTTAGTATAGTGAGTAAGATTAAGAAAGGTTCACTTAGGTGGTTTGGTCATATGGAACGGATGAATGAGGAGAAAATGGTAAGAAAGATATATAACGCAAGTGTTGATAGCACCAGAAGTATAGGACGTCCGCAGAAGACATGGCACGACTAGGTAAACCAGATACTGAAGGATGGTTCTGTCAGAAGCCTCAATAATCGTCGAGCTTGTATGAGAAGATGTATGAATGTGAATGAAGCGAGAATTTTGTGTCAGAATAGAAGAGTGTGGTACTCTATCCTCTCTGCCTACACCCACGGGGAAACTGCGTGATGGTAGGTAAGTAAGTAAGTACTTTTCTACGAATTACCTATGACATTAAAATACCATAGTGTTGAAACATAATGATAGTTAAAAGCATTCAAAAATTTATGGCAATTCTCAGAATTCCAATAAATAATGTTATCCCTTTTCATCTCATGCAAATAAAATTGTATAGCTCTCCCCCATTATAGATATAAATACAAGTTGTTGGGTTAATATATTAGATTGATAATGTTCTCACAAGGCGAAACACGTCCCAAGTAAATTAAATGAGTAGAATCAAAAACAAGTGTTTCATTTTCACACATGTGACACTTTATTCTGTTCTGAAGGTTTCTAAAATTAATACCTTCCTCCAAAACTCGTCACAAATAATTTTGTGTGATTAAATATTCTGAAGAGAAAAAAAAATATCAACAGGAAAAATACATGTACTTTTTATCTTGAAAATTATGTCATTAAAATTTAATTTAAATGATAGATGATTTTACTAAAATAAAATAATTTTATACACTTTATGAAAGAAATCCTAGTTTTTGTAGTTTTATAACTTTTTAATTTGCGTAAATGTTCTTTTGGTATCATGTTCGTTTAACGGGTATTGAATATCACAACTTCATTCACAGACATTCATACTTAAAAAATATTTTCTTTTATAAATATAATGTTTCCTTATGTTTTTTTAAATATTTTATTATTTATAAATAAATCTAAAGAAATAAACATAGACAGTTAAATTTTTTCTCAAATCTTTTCGTTCAGTATTCATAAAAACCATTTTCATCTATTGATAATTAATTAAACGTCTTTTGGTAATACTTATTCCATTAAATGCATCCCTATCATTGAATTTTCCCGTTAGTTTGAACATTAATTAGTTTCCCGGTTAACCACATCACGTACACTCAATAGGTGCTCCACGTGGCTTTCAGAATTGGACGCTGTTTACGGTCTTGTTTTGGCGCACTCAAAGGATGGATACGCTTTTCATGTTCTTTAGGAACATAAGTGTATCAGAAAATGTTCCTCGGTCCATGTCATAGATTTTGAATAATAACAATCTAGATAACTGTTGTATATAACATACTCTGTTCATTCGTATATAACACACAATAATCCTAAAAAACAATACCTTGTATATAATAATCTAAAAAAAACTTAGCTAGCAATGATTATTGCAATTTTTAATTTAAATAATTCCTCAATTATTACGCTAAACAATTATTACATTTTGAAGTTGAAAATTAGACAAAAACAGCTTTCGTTATTTTTACAACTTATGGGAATTATTTAACATACAAATGACTTAATTAACTGTTTTATTATCCTTCATTTAAAAGCTATTTTTAATTAATAGATAAAAAAAATACTCCATTGGGATGAGCATCCACCCTAGGCAGTATTAATAACCTCTATAATAAATTGAATGGTGATTCTGAAAATGATTAAAAATAATTGACAAAACGTTTCTTCAATTTAATAACGTAAACGCTTCAGGGAAATGAGTAGGTAGTTAGATACCCTCACGTGACCGCAACAAAGTAATTTTATGAAGTGATGTTTCCAATCACTTGCAACGTTAATTTTATTGGTTACTAGCCGTCCGTGCCCGGCGGTGCTCGGAATTTAAATTTAGTTATGATTTAAAAACGAGCGAGGAGATGGGGGTAGCTTTTTTTTCGCAAATGTACGCAAAATTCGGTCCCGGCAGAACGACAGGAAGAAATGTCCGGGAATATAGGGTGGGGCGAGTTTACTTTATTTTTCCTAAGTGCAACTGAACAAAATTTGAAATGGCATATATATAAATGTGTATTGATCCATACAATACACATTTGTATCTGTGGTGAAGTTGACAGGGGTAGGGGAAAGGGGAAATATGTTTTGCGTAGTCATGAAGGGTAACTATGCAAAGTTTGGTTTAGATCGTATAATAAATTGTGTAGAGAGTAACCAAGCAAACAGGCAATTACAAATTATATTTTTATTTGATAACTTTGTTTTATTAACCATTTAATTGAGTTTAAATACATCAACCAGTTTCGAAAAATACCATTTTCTTCTTCAGGATGTCATTACTAACTAAAAACATATTCTTATTTCTTTACCAGAATCTATTTTTAAAAAAAACAACAATTCTGGTGTCTATAAACTTAGTTGCACGGATTGTGCTGTATTTTATATTGGTAAAAGGGGTAGAAACTTTAATATAAGAGTAAGGGAGTATTTGAGATGTTTGAACAATAGTGGGTTTTCAGAATTTCCTAATCATTTGATAGAAAATGGTCATGGTTTTGATTGTCAATTTTGCATATAAACGGTGTTGGTCACAAATTAAATCGTTGGAATCGTTGGAGATAAATAAAGCATGTAAAACTAATCAATAATTATAAACAACCAACTGAATTTAACTATGAGTCCCATTCTAAAACTTTTTTCTAAAAATTATTTGAGTAAATCTGTATTAAATAACAATTTGAGTTAGGTACTAAATTTGTTTTTAAAAAATAGATTCTGGTAAAGAAACAATAATATATGTTTTTAGTTAGTAATGACATCCTGAAGAAGAAAATGGTATTTTTCAAAACCGGTAGATGTATTTAAACTCAATAAAGTGGTTAATAAAACGAAGTTAACAAATAATAATATGAATTTTATCCTCAAAGTTAATTTTGATAATTTTAAAAGTAGAATTATATATTATATAAATTTTTTTTAAATGGCAAACTTTGTATAAACTATTTTTGATAAATTTGACGTCAAATTATTCAGTGGCTAATACAAATGTCCCAAAAATCTTTTTCATAATAAAAATTCTGTAATAAAATAATGGATGGGTTTAATAAAAAAATATAAGTATAGTTTTAGGGAATTTATTTCTTAAAAATTATGTTTTCTAAACGTGATTCGTTATTTCGCTGGCACTTTTCTAAACGGAAAGCTGAGAGCTGCTTGGCACGTATTCTCCGTGATCGCTACCATTTCTTCTAGGATGTTTTCTTTTAATTAGTCTAGAGAAGGAGGATTGTTACTTTATACCTTTGATTTAAGGTAACCCTGTTATGAAACAGTTCTAACCATCAACGCTCAGATGTCTGGACGATCGCGCTGTTGCGCAGGCACGAATCAGTCACGTACCCAAGTGCGAACGCGCCCGTTGAAAAAAGAGAAAGGCCAGTGACGCGAGGTCAATGATTGTGGGTATACGCATCTTCAGTGTGAATACGTATCGCTCTCAATACATAATGGTGGCGCGGATACTTACAAATCGCTAAAAGAAACCGACACAATATCCTCGCCGTTACGCGCAGGAGCTGATAAGAACAGCGCTTACCGCGTTGTGTCTATATACCCAGCGTTCGTTACCATACTTAACATCGAGATATTTTCTTCACCACTGCGGCTGTTGTTCGTCTCCCGTCGACCGTCGCCTCGCCAACTCGGCCAGAGACCAGACCAGCTGTCTGGAATGGCGCCACCTCCCCGGGTAAGTCGCCTATGGATTTCATCCAGCATTTATTTTAGTGGCAACCGTTAACCAAGATCAACCGTATTTCAGTACATGTTTTTTTTCGATAACACAATTTTGTAATCAAGAACCCTTGTATGTGTATATAATATTTATTTAATATATAAGCTCTTGTTAGTCTATAAGAATATTAGGCTCAATTGTTTTGTTAACGTTTATCATTAAACATCGCCCAAGAGGCTTTTAAGTAATATATACTCATTCTTTTATTGAAGATATCCTTTTGGTGGCCCTCGGGATAGTGGTACCATTTTGATTTAATGACGAACCAATACGTTGAGAGTGTCATAAACCCTGTCAAGTGTCTCATGGTATTCTCGCTGAGCAATAAGTAACGAGAAAAGGGAAGGAAATATTTTTCGTAACACCCCATAGGAAAAAGTGCATTGGTGTCAAGTCGGGGCAATGTGGAGGCCAGTTTATGTCACCTCATCGGGATATCAATTTTCCAGGGAAAATTTCACGAACAACTGGTAAAAACACGCTCCATACCGACTGAATTTCCAAGGACGTGGCTAGTGATCGGCATACCCCCCACCCCTCTGCCGCTCGTTGCGTTGGTCCAGCGAATGAACCAAAATGTAAAAGTCCTTTGGGACACACTGTACGAAGTTTTGTATTTATTAAATTAAAAATTTTGTCTAACCACAAAGTTAACGCTACAAAAATCAAAATTATCTTATTGATATTTCTTTGAAATCGGAAAATATAAACGCCCTATGTACAGTTATAGTAAAATATGTTATGTAACTACGTTGGTTAAAATAAACTATTTATATAGTTGAAAGTATGGTATGCGGCTCACGAGACACGAGTAACCGACTCGCGCCTTAACCTTAACAGAAGGAGCAATTTGGGGATTTTAAATATTCAGGATTCAAAATAATGTTTAATCTTTAACCCACGCAACATAAAATTAATATTTTAGAATATAAACAATTATGTAAAGCGAATCATATAAAAATTATTATTATTCAATTCAATATGACGTAAAATAGATATGTTGGAAAAATCTTACTGGTAGTAAGATAGAAAGATCACACTTTAATTGTACAGTTAAAAGATTAACAAATATACGAATATATTTTATTACTAATGAAATGAAGAAAGATAAGAAGGAATTTCGAATTGTGTAGGACTTAATGGATGCTTTGAATTATCTTTTTTTCACTTTTAATGCTCAATATTTATAAAAAATGTACGACATTAATTAATTTTAAGGCATTTAAGGCTAGTTTAAAAATACTAAAAAACTTTACTTCTTATTATAACGCGAGCTAACAAAATGGCTACTTACGGGTATTGTGAAGGTTTATAAAGTTTTACCTTATTTATATTTTAGAGTATTTAGAATGTCCGTGGATATTTATACATATGCATGCGATACCTGGCGAGATGAAAAGTAAGGACATAATGAAAGG
Organism: Eubasilissa splendida; assembly: GCA_031772225.1. Taxonomy (NCBI): domain Eukaryota; kingdom Metazoa; phylum Arthropoda; class Insecta; order Trichoptera; family Phryganeidae; genus Eubasilissa; species Eubasilissa splendida. The sequence goes on along the minus strand of CM062846.1, from coordinate 27,799,937 downwards.
CTTACTATAAATAGGCAGCTTTTGATGGTGGATAACATAGGTCAATCGTGGAGGGGTGGTTGGTGTGGAGAAGTGGGAGGGGAAGATGGAATGTAGTGAAAAGAGGATTGGCGGGGAAGGAGAAAATTAAAAATAGAATTGAACCTCGTGAAATTTCTAAATGATTCTCAAACGTATTTGAATTTTTTTAAATCTACCCATTCTACCCTTTTATATCTACCTGGTATACAAGTTAGATTTTTAAATAATAGTACAGTTGATACTTTTGACATCAGAAGGTGTTTCATCTTTGAGCATATATTGTAGTAGATAAATAGTTGGGAAAAAGAGGCGACGCTTTATGATCCTGGGATGACCGAAAATAGATGGTTACAATATTGTTGTTGAATAATAAGTGTAATTATTACTTTGTTTAACCGAAACCGTTTGTTGAAGTAATCGAAATGATTATACTCAATCATTAAATAATCAAATTTGGACAGGCGTGACGCAACATTTTGCGGAGGTAGTTATAATATTAAGGTTTCGATCCTTGACACCGTTGGTTCTCCCCATCCCAACCCCCAACTCCTCTACTTTCATCCCCAGTAAGATCGGGGGCACGCGGCCTCTAAAATATTAAGCATCTTGTTTTATTAATTACAAGCAAATATAAATTGAGACATGATAATGAAAATTGAAATACTAAGCTGACAAAAGATTGCGGGTGATTAAAACTAAGATATTTGCGAAATAATGTTCGCGAATATTAGAACAGATCATGACTTTGCCGATTTAAACTAAATTTTCTATAATTACTGACACAAAATATAGACAACACCCCCCTGATTACTACTCTCTTTGCCTACCAATAGGATTGCAAATTATATTGAATGTCATTTTGCTCACCTGCTCTCTAGGGGGACCTCAGGGATGAGTCTCCCTGCTTGGACCAAACGTTGCATATTATCGTTACTCTTTAAAGCCTGCGTAAAACAATGGCATCCTCCTCCCCCCGACTTCTAATCTATTCCGCTACCACTTTGATGTAAATCTGAATCTAAGGTAAAAGCCTAGTATAATATTTTATAGTATAAATTAAATGTATTAATTAAAAAGATATACATTTAAAATCAATTTGTCGAAAAAATATTGTTGTTGCTACCGGGATTCGAACCTGGATCTCTTCCTATCCGGGAAAATGCATTAACTGATTACGCCACACCAACACAGTAAGTTGACGACAAATTTTCGAACTTATATGTTGCACTTTCAAATTGATACATCTACCGTTCTATTATTTGGAAGCCATCTACTTTTTATTTACGAAATCTCAAACACCTTTGAGTAAAATCTAATAGGAGACGTCAGAATTAATAGATAATTCAATTTTATTAAATATTTGTAAACATCAATATAACATATATATTTTTGAGGATCTTATTGTGAAGTTGCAATTTTTCAGAATATAGGTCTGTGATATTTTTAATACTAATTTAATGTATTAATTAGTAATTCAACTTCAAATAATGGAACGACCAATTTGAAAATGCTACATATATGTAAGTTCGAAAAAAACACAGAATAATTTAACATGTATTTGTATAAGACAAAGAAATAAATGCATGAATAATTTCAAGTCAGTGACTCCTTGAATCCAGCATAAAAAAAGTATCAAAAATTTATATTTTTGGTGTTTTGTTCTTAGGGACGCATTCTGGAGCGAGTTTTATGGAGAAAAATATTCGACTATTTACTCAGAATTTTATTTTATCTTGTTAGACATTGAAGATTGTTAAATTTAAGTCTAAGGACGTGTGATACATCTTTTGTATTGAAATTTCGTAATCGATTTTGTTTGTCGAGAAGGGCGATTGAAGAATATAGGCTAAATCTGTTTTAATGATTATCACCATTATCTAGTAACGTTTCAATAATGAATGATGGCCTCGCATACGGTACAAGTTGTTGAATTCAACCTATTATACTCGTGTACGCATAGAGTTATCAGTTTCAACCTCTTCATCATCATCATCATCAGTATCATATAGTTGATTAATATATACATTAAGATATATTATTTTAAGATCATTATTTTTATAATCGATATATTATAATAAATTATCATAAGATATCACTATTTCAGAAGAAAATACTATCTGTGTTAGGTACTACACAAGACAGATAAAGATTTGCTATCCAGATGTAGGAGTGAGGAAAATGTTTGTGTTTTTGTACGTGTAGATATTGGGTGATTTCTATAAATCTGTATTGGAGAATAAAGTACTTGAAGAGCCTTAGTACGTAGTCCATGCAGCGTAGCGAGTAAATCAAGAAGATCGAAGAAGTGTAGAGGTCAGGAGAAGATATAAAAAGCTATAAAGTAAGTAAATCAGTCAGAATGACGAGTAATTGTACAACAATTTTTTCTATATTCACCTAGAATCTAACTTTGTACAGCTAGCACATAAATATATTTATCTCTAGAATTCACAAATTATTTATTGTTTCGTATCTGTAATTTTTTTTTGTTGATGAACTTCCATATTTGAATTAAAATGATTATTTTAAATACAAATTAAATGTATTAATTAGATATATATACATAAAAAATTAATTTTATCGAAAAATATTGTTGTTGCTACCGGAATTCGAACCTGGATCTCTTCCAATCCGGGGAACGTGCGTTATTCGATTATGCTATACCAACACAGCGCATTGACGACAAATTTTCAAACCTATATGTTACACTTTTCAAATGAATACATCGGAACGATAGATGTATTAATTTGAAAAGTGTAACATATAGGTTCGAAAATTAGTAGTGAAAAGTACTGTCGCTGTAGCATAGTTAGGTAATGCACCTTCCCCGGTTTGAAAAGTGATCCAGATTCGAATCCCGGTAGCGCAACAACAATATTTTCCCATAAAATTGATTTTATATGTATATCTTTCTAATTAATACATTTAATTAGTATTTATAAATATTATTATTTTTTTGATTATTTAATATTGTTTTTTTTAAACCATTTAATTAATTAATACATCAGGCTGTTGGGATAACCACAAATTTAATTTTTCTAATATTAAAAATTAAAAAATATATAATTAATAGTTTATTAACTTTGTTTTATAAGCCACATAGAGTTATTTATATTGAAGCGATTTCGGAAAAATACCCTTTTTTCATGAGAATTAAAAAACTAACTAAAATAATGTGTTAAAATATTATTTTAAATCATTTCTTAAAAAATTATTTATAAAATAATTTTCAAAATAAATCTTGTACCTAACTTAAATTGCTACGATGATGAAAGCATGGACACTTGCCGAAGAAACGATAGGACCACTTGAAGTATTTGAGATTTGGATCTACAGAAGAATACTCAATATAAACTGGATAGATAGAGTTACCAATGAAGATGTTATTGTTCGGATGAATAAAGAAAAATAAGTATTTAAAACAATAAAATCCTAAATATTTTATTCTTGGACATGTGATAAAATATCGTATATATTGCTGGAAGTGGGGGCCCTGGAAGAAAGAGAAAATCATGGCTGAAGAACCTGAAGAACATCAAGCAATGGTATGTCCAGTCTACTGTAGAGCTTTACCGAGTCCAGGTTAGCAAAGTGACGATAGCCAAGGTCCGTTGAACAGATAAAACATAAGAAGAAGAAAAACATTTAATATTTGAATATTGTTGATAATAATGGACCCGAAAAAATGTAAATTCGCTCATTTCATACCATAGATAAGAATCAAAATGAATAAAACATTTGGTATGTAAAATTAGTAAAAAATGTTTTCAGTATGCCAATATAATCCTTTTCAAAACTATATATTACCAATTGCAAATTATCTCGTGACACGGAATGACGTTGCACGCGAATGGACTGTCGGAATTAAAAACTCTGGCCGTGGGTTACGCTAATCCGTGTAATAATGACTATAATTTTATGGGGTCTTTTCAGGTGATAATGATTATTTAATTTATGTTTTTTCTCCAGAATCTTTAATAATGCACAATTTTCTTGCTTGTATGCAATGCACGCCCCTAATACTTATGCACGTGCATGCAGTAAGTTTAGAAAAAATCTATTTTAAAACATTATAGAGTATTGGAAAAACTGCTTGTTAGTATATTAGATCACACACTAGCCTCTAGCATTATATATATTTTCTGTCAATTAGATATGTGTCCAAGATTATATACAATACGCCAAATTTATATTTTTTCTGTTTTGTCTTCTAGCCTGGATGTCTTTACGACGTAGGTTAATGAATATCTTACCTTTCAACACGCGTCAACCTAACTTCCGCCACATCGATAAATTACCGGTCTGACTAAATCGATGTCTATTGTGCGTAAGTTAACAAAAAATAGTCGTATTTATCGTAACATATCAAAAAAAGATTATTTATGTTCAAGTCAAAATATTTACCATTATACAGTTATAGTATTTACTGTATTTTTACTGGATTTACTGGATTTGTCTCCGTAAAGACTGAATTGAGAAAGAACACGTATTGGAACAATTACTTTATTATCAACGAATATCTATGGAATAAGACTCGATGAAATAAATCTCAGAGATTTAGTTATGTTAAACCTCAGTGCTTTGTATACGTGTTTAGATTTTGATCTGGATATAACCTCAGCTTGAGATTGGTAGAAAGTCAAAATATTCAAGAGAGACAAAAAAGGGCTCGCTACTTTAATGGGGATATTTTATTCTCGGTATTGACTTTAGCCGAGTGCAATTAGTCTATGGGTCAATTTCAAAATTTAAATTCGCCAATCAATGCGGCCTGTGCCGTTCAACCGAAAGCGCCAAAAAAACGTATTTTGAAATGATTGGCTCATACGCGGTATTAAATTTACATAGATATATGGTATGGTTATGTTAGTTTAGACATATGATATGGTTTTGTTAGTTTAGACATCCTGATAAAGGAAAAGGCATTTTTCGAAACCGGTTGGTGTATGATTTATTCATAAAAGTGGTTTTAAAAGAAAGTAATAAATAATTATATATTAAAATGAATAACCGCAATGTAAAGTTTGCGTAAAATAGTAAAAAATATTAGAATCACAAATTGAAATCAATTAATGGAGTGTGAACCGAAATCATTATTTTTTTTTTGCGTATCGGATTAAAATAAGAGGAATGCGTGTATTAGTTTATTTTATACAACATCTGTACCTACTTTATCTGTAATGGTGTGAATGAGTTTTAAAATTGAATACGTGACGAGGTAATGAAGATCAGCCATGTGAGATGTCGTGAAAAATTTTTTTGGAGTAACAGTGTGTGAGTTCTTGCGTTGAATAATGGAAAAAGTGTACGCCGTATACCTGGAACTCTGGAACACGCCGCATTGAAATTATTAAAATCTTCACGAAACAATACTGTGGCCGATACATTGTGGACAACGTAGTCTTCAAACCATAGGATTCCTTAATTTTTTTCAGATGCGAAAAATATATAAATCTAGAAAATGCGACCGTGACGGGTGACCAACTTGTCTGTATTTAAGAAACGTTGCCATTGTGTTCAAGTTGTCAGCTGTGAACTGGAAGCGAAAATTCTTGGCGAGGAGTGAGATTTAAAAAAGTTGTGACTCGGACAGTGATTAAGTAATTGTAGTCATGATAAATTGGACGTGACCATTTATCGAATGTGTTGAAAAGCCCGACGGATCACAATGAGAAATGTCGGTGCGCCTAGGGCATCCATTTTTGTTTATACTTTACCACACATGATATTAAAATTAATCCTATTTTAATCCATAACTTTTATTGCATCTTGGAATAAACCTTGTAAAATATTATGCATGCAGGGAACAGCGATATTGTAGGGTCGGGATTAAAGATTACGATGTAAATATAATACTATTTTAATACAAGTTAAATAAATCAACTAGAAAGATATCCAGAAAAATTTTAATATCGATAAAATATTTAGTTGTTACCGGGATACAAACCTGGACCTCTTCTTAACTGGGAAAGGGCGTTCACCATTTCGCTATATTTCGAATACATTTTTGACAAATTTTGAACTTATGTTATTTAATCTTTCCAATTGATACATCTTTTATTTCGTTTTTCCTTATTGTAAGTTGTAACGTTGATCTCGGAGGTAACATTAGCAGAATATCGTAGATGAAAACGCACATTCAGACAATTTAAGTAGATAGTTATACAGTACAGTTAAGGGCACTGTGTAAATTGGTATAATTTAACTGTATTACGTGAAATGTATACGCTAGTTATACAATGATGCTTTTGATATCCGTCGTGAAAATTTACATTACAAATGTAATTTCTAGAATGGCTTTATGGTTGGAGAGATAAGCCACACTATTAGGAGTATAACAAGCCCCTATTAATCTAGATGCCAGTTACCGAACTTACTCACATACATAGTTTGCTCACCCCCAAACTCTCCGCAACTTTATTGTTAATTAATTGTCAATGTATGGTTAAGGGTTAATGAAAGCCTCGGTATACTTAATTAAGAAAGGATTAATTAAATCCTGGACTTCATTTAATTTAATATCTTAAACGAACGGATGTTGATGGTTAATGATGAGGCAAGGAGGGGGGGAGGAGAGGTTACACTGCTGACCACCCCGCGACCCACTGTGCTGAGTTTATCTTACTTTATTCATATTATAATCAAAGAGTCATATATTTGTTCCACAAATATCACAACAATTAATTTAAACTCACTGTAAGTTCAAAGATCGATTTTAGCAGACATTGTAATATATTGTACTACATTATTTACTATGACTTTAAGGCTCGTATCCATGATGATCACTCAATGAAACTTTGATCCCTGAGTGTTTGTAAAGGTATGTATGTACTGGTTGTGTTGTTTTAGTCGGCGAGCGATTTATGAATCTTATCTCCACTGATTTGCGCGCGGATTAGAATAACGCATTCAGTGTACATGTACCTTTAGCGACTCTTATAGATCAGTCTCATTGAGAGATTATCGTGGGCACAGCTCATTAACGTCTGCGGAATTATATCCCCAAAAAAATGTTATCGAACGTCAGTTCACTACATGTGTAATCTATAGGAAAAATCTTTTTATTCAGTAGATTAATACAAACATTTTTAGAACACATTCTTATTGTGAAGTTGTAATTATTCAGAACATAGGTCTGTGATATTTTAAAATAATATTCTTTCAAATAATGGAACGATTATAATGTATTAATATCGAAAAAGGTAACATATAGGTTCGAAAATTTGTCGCTGTAGCATAGTTGGATAATGCACGTTCCCCGGTTTGGAAAGAGATCCAGGTTTGAATCCCGGTGGCGCAACAACAATATTATTCGATCAAATTGATTTTATATTCATATTTACAAACATTTTTATTCTCGTAGTCGACGATTTGGGCCAAATTCCAGTAGCCATCATGAGGGCTGATATGATGTTATATGTACGATAAAAAATTCTACAAAACTTCAGCTACGACAAAAACTGACCGATGGTAGAATAAAAGCGCGCTTCTTAAACCCAGACATCTTCCTGTCCCCAACCATGATTTACACAATTTCCAGAACTCTAGAATGCCGCATCGCGTCCGTTTCCGAGACCTGGCAGCACGCGATTACAGCTAGTTTTACTTAAGCTTTGTAACACTGCAGCATGATAAACCACAGGAGCTAATCAATAAGTATGTACCTTATTGTTTAATTTATCTACCTGCAATTTTCGTAACCAGAATTGTATCAAAAGTCGATATCTATAATTTTTTTAAGATTAGCGAAATCAACTTTGTGGTTAAAATCCATTATTTTAGATTGTTAACTTTGTTTTATTAATCACTTAATTATTTAATATAAATTATGTAATTTAAGTTAGCTACTAAATTTATTATTTAAATAATTATTGTTTTTTTTTAAATATTAAAGAAACAATATTAAATATGTGTTTGATTAGTTAATGACATCCTGAAGAAGAAAATGATATTTTCGAAACCGGTAGATGTATTTAATTCATTCATAAGACAAAGTTAACAATCTAAAATAATGATACCTATATTATTGATAGAATCGGTGATAACTTTGTAGAGTTTCATCGTAATGGATAGATATAAATGAAACAGTGTTATAACTCTACTTGAGTTTATTAGCACTACTCGAGTTTTTAGTGAAACTAAATCTCATCGACAGGTGAAGTATTAAACGATGATATACGATTATATTTTTTTTATTTATTTGACATTTTTAAATTTTTTTTATAACATGAATAAAGTATTTAACATTATTAAAATTACATGTTTTTTTTTCGCTTACCTCTCCATAAAAAAGACTAGTTTTTGTGCTTGGAAAGGGAGTTATTACACTATAATAATTTTATATATTTTATTTATTGTTTATTTATGTGCTTCTGAAGTGTTCTGTAATATTGTTTATTTTCTAATTATGTGTTTCTGAAGTGTTCATTTAATTTTTTTCTAAGCTCTTTTATATCTTTAATTTTTGTAGGGAGGCTATTGAATTTTTTTATCCCTAAGTATATCAAATTTTACTGATTGTGTTTGGTATTACATTTAGGGATTTTAAAGTTATTTTAAAACCTTTATGATGTGATTGTTTCAAATTTTACAGTGTTATTTTCATTTATTAATTGATTAATTGAGATTTTTTTGTAAATGTTTTCTATTTTGGGAACTGTGAATTTTGCTAGAAGTGTTTGTGTTGAAAAAGTTGATATTTTTAAAAATATTACTTTGATGATTGTTCTCTGTATTATTTTTACCAAGTTCATTATATTATTGTATGCTCCTCCCCACCCAATATAGGCATTTAATACTTCACCTGGCGATGAGAGCTACCGTTTCTCTCGAAACTCGAGTAGTGCTAATAAACTGAAGTAATCTTGTAACATTGTTTCATTTATATCCATCTAAGTCGATATCTAGATTTGAACACAGCCCCGTGTGATCTATGGACATGAGTGCAAGACTTTTTTCAAGGCCTGCATTATACAATAAAAACGGACCTATAAGTTTGTAACCATTTCTTCTAGTTTATGAATTGAAATATAATAGCACTGTACTAATATTCTACTTACTATGACCATTTCACTCTATTTCTCACGAGCCGTGATAGAGTCGCATTCATCTATCCCAAAACACTAGGCCTCAATGACATTAATACATCTTATTATACATGCTCATCGATTGTTGAAGCATCTAACAAGAACAGTATCCAGTTGACCGGTCATTTGGGCACATCCTCTGTTTCTAGTGCCAACAACACTCGCGAGAAATAGCTTTCTTACCATCATCTCCTCATTTATTCAATGTAGCCAAACCACTATGCTGATTAATATCAGTACTTCATTAATTTATAATATGTTCATTATTTTCTGTATCATAAATAGATCACATATATGCGTGATCTCATTTCTACTGCATTCAGTTTACATTTCAAATATCGTTTAAAATAATATATATTTATATATTACATAATATATCACTCGATAAAGTGGGTAATTTTCAACAAATTAAAGAGATGGTTTTTAACGAGTCCAATTATACACTCAATGAACTCAGGCTTAGGAAACTCTCAGAGAGATTAAGGAACGTTTCCATTAATCTTCTCTGCGTTCATTTTGAAATATTATTTTTAGACGTCTCTCGCTCCTTAATTGAATTTTTTAATCTGATGATGCCAATATCGCGGCAAGGACCAGGAAGAAATTTAGAAGAATGGAGAATTTAATAATTGTTTGGAAAGGGGAAAATAACTATTGCTATTAAAATACCATTCGTGCGGGGCTGTCATTAAAACGGGGGCGATTACTGATTGTATAATGAGAATTTTAGTGAAAGCGCTACGATTATTGATTATACAATATTTCATATTAAATAATTATATTATTAAGGAGAACACATTCTTATTGTTAAGTTGTAATTATTCAGAACATAGATCTGTGATGTTTTAAATACTAATTTAATGTATTAATTATAAATATATACTTATAAAATCAAATAATGGAACGACAGATGTATTAATTTGAAAAAGTTTAACATATAGGTTCAAAAATTTGTCATGAAAAATACTGGCGTTATAACACAGTTGGTAGTGTACTTACCCGGATTGTAAATCGAGATCCAGGTTCGAATCCCAGTAGCGCAAAAACAATATTTTTCGACAAAATTGATTTAATATATATATATTTATAATTAATATATTAAATTAGTATTTTAAATAATTATATCACTGTACAACTGCAATGGCCTGCGTCCGCGAATAAGACTTGAGATTTGAGACAATATTTGATACACGGATTACGCTTCCTTAAGATTATTTGGAGACAACTTTCAGTTTATATAGTTCGCCGTGTCACAAATTCAATCCATTAACCGTTGATGTTCCGTTCGTCAGATACGTAAATTTAAATCTCTCCAAGTATTTGAAATTTAATGTCTCATTGTCAGAATATATAAGTATACGTATCTATGGTTCTAGGTGACGTTTATTGGCACGTGTCGAATCACGCTGTCAAATCGAACATTATATACATGGGTTCGAATTTTTGTTTCTTTCTACCAATCTTAAATTAATCTCTTAGCTTCAGATCAAAATCTCAACATGTGTACATGGTATTAAGATTTATATCAACCTAATCGTGTCGCAGTTCTGCCTGTTTATTGTATTGCATATTGTAACATCAAACTTATAGTATTATTAATAATTAATAATTTACATATAATATTATAAACGTATTTACTTTGTGTTTTTTTTGGTATAGTTGGACAAATTGTCACAATAAACGGTTTTCTATTTTTAGAAAAAAAACTAAATGATTTTTTAGTTTCTATATAAAGTCACCTTCACTTTAATAATAAATATAATAAAATGGCCAAACACATTTAAAACAGAAAATAGAATAGTTATTTTACGGAAAGAAATTTGAGACAACATACTCCATTGAGGGGATTAGTTGTCTCAGTGGTTGGGGTACGTTGTCTCAAAGGATTAATAGATATTTTGGCCCACGTAATAATTAAAATAAAAGCTTTACGAACAAATAACATATTTATATATTTTTAATAATTATTAAATTAATAAAAATCTCAACTTTCTATCTAAAACAAAAAATACAGTTTTACAAAAACAAAATTGACAGGGATGGTAAATAAACAAAAAAAAAAAGGAAATGACAATTTTGCATTTATAGTAAAATGAATACATATTATTATTATGATAAACAAATTCACAATTACAATTTAATCATCGTTATCAGATTCACAATAATTACAGCGAAAAAATTTAGATTTTTTTTCTAACGCATTTTTCATGAGTCCAGGACTTACACTCCATTATTCATTCACTTACTCTCATAGAGAAGAAATACATGTTAAAAGAAATATATATATATATATCTTACTGATTATTTTTTAAATTTATTATATCTTCTAATATTAAACGAATTTAAAATAATTACTAGAAGACCAGATCTCGACGCATATCAGACAATACGTTTCTTCTTCTTTTTCGCCACTGCTGTCAGGTAGACATACCGGTTTAGTTTTTATCTGTTTTGACTGCTTAGGTGTTGGCAGTTTTTTGTAAGATTGTATTAAAGCCAAAGCATTTGTCACAGGCGTATCTGTCGATTCCAGCTTCAGATTTTGTACTCCAAGACTCGGAAAATTTTCGATTTAGAGCTGTAGCGTATTGTAGTGCAAATTTTCGTACTTCATGTGGATTTAAACTATAGTAAATATCATATTATTTTGCTAGATATTCAACTAATTTAATTTAATATTTTTCTTCAAAAACCTGCCTTACTTTAACATATCCAAATTACAGTCAGATCACTGTTTGTATTTTGAGAGTTCGCTTTCTTATAGTAACGATATAGTGTTCAATAATTTACATTAAAATCCTTGGCAACACTGTGCAATTATTTTCCTGGTTTAACTTATTTTATGGCATACATCATGACATGTATAGGTGTATTAACACGCTGAGTAAGTATTTTTCTATCTCTAGACATAATAGTCTGATAATATAGTAATAATACTATTTTCGTATTATTTAAAAAAAAAACTTCCACAAAACTTGAATAATAATGTGATAACTGACCCTTCAATTTTGAGACAATTAGTACACGAAATAAAGTAAAATAAAAAAAAGTGGCATAAATTGTAATGGTCACAAATAATTTAAGTAGTTAAAATCAAATTCAATACACTTATTAGAATAAAAATATAACATACCTGTTAAGTTAAACTTCTAGTTAATTATTAAGATTACTATTTTTGACTAAAAACATTAATTTTTACACTTTGGATGATAGCTTCAACATCCTTCGAACAATGACGCTGAAAGTTTCTGGGGTTCGCCTCGGTGTGATGTTTGTCACGTCGTAGCGGTCTCACGTAGGTTAAAATATATTATGTTTAGTGGCAATTCAATTTGAGACTAGTACTCAAAATGATTAGGGCAATTTTCCCTTACCTACATTTATTTGAAATTTATAAATATTATATTTGACTTAATAATATATAGAAGCATTTTCAATATTTGTCATTATCTTTAAATTATCACAGATAATAATCATCTAAAAACAGGTGAAACGCATTAAAATAATGAAACATTTCAAATTATTGAACGGTATTTCATTACCTTAATCTTCATGTTTAGAATTTTATATTAGCTATATAATAACTTGAGTTTCATTGTTGCCATGTATCAGATATTTTATATCGCGAAAATGTCCTGCAAATGTGTTTACAATATTTAACTAAATGTGTTTTAAATCAATCGAGATATTCGAATGTGCCTAATTCGGATCGTTTCAAAAGTATATTACTATTAAAAATTTTTTTAAACATTTAATTTTTTTTTAAATATGTAGGTAGGTGTAGATAAATTGTGTATCTACTCTGCTGAAGTAAAATTAATTTAAATGATTTAATTAGTTAAATAAAACAATATTGCAAATGGTAGACGAGAAAAAAAACTATAATAAGTTATATAAAATATGAATTTAATATAATAATTAGAAATATATACATATAAAATCAATTTTATCGAAAAATATTGTTGTTGCGCCACCGGGATTCGAACCTGGATAATTACACCTTCGCAATAAGAATGTGTTCTCCTAATAATAAAGTTGTATCAATGTGTCCAAAATTTAATAAAAATGAATTGATTATTCTGGTGTCTGCTATCAGATTACTAAAAGGTATTTGAGATTCCGTAAAAATAAGATAGATGGCTCTTTCAAATAATGGAACGATTAAATGTATTTATATCAAAAAGATAACATATAGATTCGAAAATTTGTCGCAGTAGCATAGTTGGATAACGCACCTTTCCCGGTTTAGAAAGAGATCCAGGTTCGAATCCCGGTGGCACAACAACAATATTTATCGATGAAATTAATTTTATATGTATATCTTTCTAATTAAAACATTTAATTCATATTTAAAATATCACAGACCTGTGTTTTGAATAATTACAATTTCACAATATGAATGTGTTCTCCTAATAATAAGATATGTATTTAAACAAAAGTGGTTCAAATACGAATTATTATAGTAACGCACATATACAAAAATTTCACAGGCATGGCAACTATTTTAATTCTGTCTACATATTTAAATGGTCAAAGTTTAAATATAAATATAATTTTTTGATGCCGCATTGGGAGAATTGTATAATCGATCAAGGTCTTTATTTAAGCCATTTGTTTAACTCAATTATTTTTTTTATTTTATTCTCAATTATATGTGGATGCCTGCATGTATATTGATACACAATGGTTAATGAAAATTTCCGTGACGGCATTGATAAATAAAATAAATAATATACGAAATTATTAGATTTTTTTATTTTTATTTTATCAAAATATCTAAGATGCATTAAAATAGTATATTTATTGAAACCTTGTTTCATCATATCATCTTGTATCATTAATAGATAATTTCACATTATTTAAAATAAAACAAAAATTCTGTCGTGTACCCTTTAATAACAACATGCAAAACAAAATACATATATATTTTTTTAAATAAATATTTTTCAAATATATAAATTATAAATTTCAAATATATAATACAAATTTTTCCCTCTTACACATCAATTTTACAAAAGAAAAAACTTAATGGAATAACACTCGAAACACATTTTTGATGAAATTGTTGCCACAAATTCTCGCGTATTTTTGCATGACGTCAATTTTTCACACTCGAGATCACTAAGTGCGTGCGGTTTGAAAAATAAGAATCGTTGTGTTTGTCTCTCGTATCCGTTACGTCAGCTACATCGAGTCGCTCGAGCGTGCCCTTCGAAATATAGATATATCAATAATCAGAAGATGAAACGATAATTCTATCGACTTTCGGAAGCAATCACACATGCTAGACCCAGCCCCATCTATTTTTTCTAAATAAATGATAAATTCATGAAATGGAAAGAATAAAAAATACGAGAACATAACTATTTCTTGTTCTAAAAAAAGTATATTTTATCTGGTATAAAAATTTGTTATTGAAAATGATCATGAACTGTTTGATACAAACATCATCACCATCAACAGCTTTCTATCCTTCTGGATGAAGACATTTCCTAGTATCTTCCACTTTTCTCTGTCAATTGCCATGTATTTCCGGAGGGTTTGATGATTTCATTAATACAGCGTGTCACTTGATTCCTCTCGGACACCACGTCAGCCCAACAAGAAGATTGTAGTTTTGATCAACTAAAAATCCTTATCTATTTGATTTTTGATTATTTTTTCTTCACATTCCTACGTCAGTTTTATGGCGCCTATACCAACGAAAATATGTTTTGTACATGATAATATTATGTTCTAGGCACATTTTGTTTTGGTAAATATTTACAACTCGCATTTGGTAGTCGTAGATAGTGGTTGATTACAATTTATCATGTAGCATCTAACGCTTCAACAACGTGTTGAGGTCATTAAAATATTTCGACCTTTGTTATAACATAAAATTTCGACTTGGCGGGTTTTGTTAATAAACAAAACCGCCATTGTAAGGCCACTGAAAATACTCAATTGATACATTAACTACCTTTTCACTCGCGAAGTTCACTCACTGTGGTATTATTAGGCCCTATTTTTTTCAGGATGCAGGATGCAATGCTATAACCATTATCGGTGTTCGCTATCGTCACATATCGGAAAACTTCTTGGTGGTCGAATTGGGTCGATTGGTTTCAACATGTGGTTTTAACAGGACGGTGCCGCCTCTCAAATTTTTCGCGGCCGCATTGTATCAAAAAGTGGTGATAACGACTGGCTTCCTAAATCACCTGATTTGATGGCTCCCGACTATTTTTTGAGGAAGTAATCGAAAGAAGAGGTCTACGCCAATAAGCCAACAACGATTCCGATGCAACAGGACAATATTCGAAATAAAATTTCTGAAATAGCACGCATCATATTCCATATCTAATTGTAATAAATTAAATAATCTATAAATTAACATAAAATTATTATTTTTTGTTTTATTTCTAAGTTATTTTAAAACAACATCGTACTGGAACATTATATTCACCCTATAGTATTTGCATTAAGCAATTAATGTGGTTTAAGATATCTTTGAGTACAATTTTATACGATCCTTATTTCGGCTTTGAGATCTTCTTTATAGCTTTTTCTTATAGTCTGAATAGATGATAATAATGAATCACCCAGTTTTAGTCCCATAACTAAAAATATATGAACACGTTAATAAATCATTTAAAAATCACACTGATTTGTGTGTTTTGCTAATTGAATGAAGTAGATGGCCTAGCTAATTGCAATTATGCTAAAGTCGGTACATTGTTCATTACAAAATTTTGAAGCGCATTGTTCAAATGTGCTTCGAGTTTAAATATATATATATATATATATTAAAAATGGTTAAAATAAGTTATTATTCGAGCGGTTATGAAGCAAAATAGCTACTATCCAGTTGACAAAATTGAGATAAATATATTTGTATTATAATTGATAGTATAGCCAGAGCAGAGATTTTTAAATTGATGTGCTTTTGATAAAATACAATAAAAATATGCAGACTTGATTTCAAGTGACAATTGTAAAACTGACACTATTTGCCAGATAATCATTTTTAAACACGTCACCCTCAATTTTCGGGAATTTAATAATGCCGGTTTTGTTTCTATACCTCTATTTTATGGAAATTAATAATAATTTTTAAAATAATATTTTCTGGGTTTAATTAAATATAATTTTTTTGTGATATATTCGGTTGTCTAATAAATCTTAGTAATTTTGTTAAATTATTTATTATAAAATATTTTTTTCAACAAAAATTATAACATTTCAATCAATAACATATTTTCCATTATTGTTCGGAACTTCATACTACCCTTCTACCACTTTGTCGATGTCTTTTCTGTAAAAATTGACTGGTCTAGTATCGAAATAGTTAACGAGTCAATCTTTGAGGTCATCGTTGTTGTCCGCCAGATTATCGCCTTTTTCATTCGGCGAGGTTGGGACCGTAGGGTGGATGCGGCAAAATTTTCCAGTTAAGTTCCTGGATGGCCATTTTAAACTTGATTAAAGGCAAACAGAAGTATTTACTCGTATACGTCGAAAACGTTCGTTTTACTCAACTCGACACTTTATTATTTAAGCCCAAAAATTAAGAAAAACTATAAAATACATGAAAACGACGACACTGATGTTTTAGAGAAGAAAAAATACTATCAAAAAGTATGTCATTTTTAGTCACAAAAAAACAAAATAATAAAAAAAAAACTCAAAGACTCATTAGATGTCCCAATATTTCAGATATTTTCTATGATTCCTAGATAAGTATGGACAAGACCACAGGAAACTATGTATAAAGTATACGCCTAACGTATTATGCACATGTAGAGTCATATTATACCATTCGTGGTTCGCCACGTATAAAAGGGTGGGTTCCAAACGTGTTACATAATACAGCGGGCCTTCCCTCAAACGTGTTTCACAAATGTAATTAATTCAGATACTTAGTTTTACTGCCAAGGAGACTGCGGTAGGCTTTCTGATTACGAAACAGGTATCCAGTTTTGAGATAACTAAAATATTATTTTCTTAATATATATATATATATAATTAAATTTTAGGGGGTCAGAATTATCATTAGAAAGGATTGACATTAAAAATTGTATTACATATAATGTCGTCAATTACCTACCTAAACTAAATAATCAAAAATATATTGAGTAAATATAGCTGCCACAGAGAGATGAACTTAAAATTTTATATAAATAATTAGATAAAATACTTTGTTTTAACCACTATTTGTTGATTATTCAACATATTTAGATATCTATGATATCTTTTTCAGGAAACAATGTTTACTGAAATTAAAAATACAAGCATAGATAAAAACAAAACTATAAAGTGGTGAATAAGTAAGGACTAATATGAAAACAAATTTAAAAGGTGACTATTTGCAAAGAAGATTTGGTTATTTATAATATTTAGCTTGCTATTAATACTTTTTCTTATTTCAAATTACAAATTTATCTTTCTGTAAGCCCCTAGTTTTTGTATATATACACTTATAGTTCTGTTTTTATCTATGCTTGTATTTTTAATTTCAGTATACATTGTTTCCTGAAGAAGGTAAAATAGGAAAGTATTTTGTCTATTTTTGTATTTCCGGTAGTGTATTTGTCCAATTACTTAATTAAACCAAATTATTGTAAATCAAATAGTATATATGTTTTCTTACTGTATATATGATGTACTTATACAAATAAATAATTTTAAAATACTGCTCGATAATCTTTATTCAAAATAAATATTGAATAAAACAGGCAAGGCATAAAAACTCATTCAATGGCGAGATTTTTCTCAAAGACTCGACTCGAGTTTGCAAAAATAAACAGCGCAGAGTTCAGTACGAAGCCATAAATGAACATGTTTTGTGCAGATTAAAATACGCATTCAGTGCGTTTGAGATCATCGCTGAGAGAGATCAACGTGGACACAGGCTAATATTCTCCGACCTTGGTCAATCAAAAATGCGTCGTTTTGCGTGCTTGATTGCTTTCTATTTTATATTATAAATTAAATAAAGTTGTGAATATGAAATGTTTTTAATAAAACGTTCATAAATAAGTTGCGATGAAAATAACAATGCGTCTCGAAACGAGTGACGGGTAAAGAATAAAATGTCGTCAACAGTAAAAGCTCAACAATGGTTTGAATGAATTTTAAATTCATTGAGATAATAGATTTTTTTAAATTATCGTCGACGCGACAAAAGAATTACGATACTTATCTATGAAATATATTTAGTTACAATGTACTCGCCTTCAGCTTATCTGAATTATTTTTTATTTTTAATGATATAAGTATATCTGAAGTTAATAATGAAAAAAATAGTAATAAAGCAAACATGGAGCATTTTAAACAATCATGTGATTTAATATCCATAGTGTAACATCATCGTCATCGTTTTCAACCGATTTGTATCTACTGATGGATTTAGGCCTTCCGAGTATTTTATTACACTTTTCTCTGTCCATTATTATTGATAATTTGATGATTTCATCAGTCCAGTGGGTTTTAGGACGTCCTTTCGGTCTCTTGATCTCCCTCGGATACCACTGGATAATTGAATTCATCCAACGATTATGACCTGCCATTAAATGTTCTTGACATATTCAATTACATCAATTACTGTTATCAGTTATCTTATGTCCGGTGTCCACGGATGAGATTTCTCTCCGAGATTTGACTCGAGTTTGCATAAAGGACTGTTTAGCTTTCAATTGAGCAGCAATTTATCGTGGACACGAGTCATTATTTGCACGCTTCTTTTCCCATCTTTTCATGTGGTGCCCAGCATATATATATATATATATATATATACTTGAATTAAAATCCATTTACTCCAAAACATACTGTGTCGATTTTTTATTATTTTACTATGCGTTTCGAAAAAAAACCGAAAGATTGGTTTCGTCGTAACATTTTTCATTTTGTGTATTGCCTCGTTAAGAAAATTTCCAATTTAAGTAGTCTGTGTGCTTAATAAAATGAGAAATGATATGTATTTTCAAAAGACTATTTACTCAAACCTTCCATTAAATAAACCAGAGCGCTTGGAATCGCAAATGAGCTATTCCTCTTTTCATGCTGTGATTTAGAGGATGCGCGAGGCACGTTACTGAACTATATTACTGAAAGAGAGTATTGCCATAACGTTACTTACGATGTATATCCGTTGAAGACAAAATAATACGATTATTCTATAGCAAAATTTTGATTCCAGCTATAGAAAGTTTAATTTCATGTTCTTTTGTGATGTTCTCATTTTATTATTTAAAAATTAATATTATTAGGAGAACACATTCTTATTGTGATAATAACAGAACATAAGTCTGTGATATTTAAATAATAATTAAATGTATTAATTAGAAAGATATACACGTTTTTTCGAAAAATATTGTTATTTCGCTACCGGGATTCGTACTTGGATCTCTTTCCAAACCGGGAAAGGTGCATTGTCCAACTATGCTACAGCGACATTATTTTTGACGACAAATTTTCGAACCCATATGATACACTTTTTTAATTTAATACATCTATTGTTCTATTATTTGAAACCCATTTACTGTAGCTGGTAGCGCAATAACAATATTTTTCGATAAAATTGATTTTATGTGTATATCTTTCTAATTAATACATTTAATTAGTATTTAAAAATGAATATTTAACAAATTTCACAATTCAGAATATCCCTTCTATTCTGAGGGTTCCGATGTATCTTGATCTTCAGTAAAATTATAAAACTGAAAAGTTGTTAAAGGGACGCGGAATTGAATAGTAAGTTTAGTACGGCGTTGTTCTGTTTTCACTGTCCGAGTTTAGGTTCGTCCTCTTCAGCAATTCCAAGTGTCTTTCCATTATCTTCTAACTTTAGGATTCTGTCGATAATTGCATCGTTTCGTATACGAGTGATCCGTACCAGTGTCGTAACTATACCAATGCATCCAAAAAGTTCACGCCCTACATTTGGCATTCATATTTTTGCGAGTATCAATGCCTTTTCCTGCGTTAATAGTAATCCAAGCAAGAAATGGAATTAAAAAAATGGCTTCTCATGTGTATTACAAAAACAAGTGAAACAAATTATCAATGAATACAATAGTACCCCAATAATGTGTCGGGCTGGACCAGGGTACCAGACGGGACTAATGTTGATCTTACTATTTAATGGATGCACCACGCAGTACTTACATTCGTATATCTTATATTTACTTATTAGAATTTATTGACATATATATTTTTGTTGTAACATAGGTGAATATATTATAATATAACAATACAAACATAAGATATAATTTTATTGCAATTAAGTATACACTCGTAGTTTATTATGTGGGATGGAGTAGACTCCATCTCTGATATATGCAGCATTGTCCTGGCTACTTTGCTAGACTGCCGTCTGTGTTAAACTAGCCAGTTTTTTTCATGCTGTTATGGTGTTAGAAAGATAAATATTCGACCGGAATAAAATAAAAAAATGTAGTGAGATTGTTGTAGAAGTAGTGAATTATTAGTGTAGACACTGTATAATGATTATGTTAGAATATTGGATAGCGATGCTTCTGATTGATCTCTACCTAATTGGATCATATATTGGGTCCATATTTCTGTAATATTACTGGAAGTGAACGATTTACAGTTGGTGCTGAGTGTGTTGTACAGTTTCGAAGATAAGAACATGTAGATTCTTTGATAAAATGTCGTTGGTGCTCTCGGAACTGGCGTGTATATGTTCGTTGCTTGTCTTGTGTTGTGTCTATGATTTATTGCTTTGGGTGAGTTGCTGTTAGCATGGAAATATTAGACGAGTCTCTACATATAGATTTGTCTTATATCTATAGCATTGTACTCTTTAAATGTTAGATCTGATGGATATCTACAGGGACGACCATTTATTACCGTAAGAATTGTCTTTTGTGCTCTTTTAGCCAACTCTAATATTGTTTTCGCTGCTCTTCTCTAAACTACAATAACAAAGTACACCAGTTTGTAGTCAATTATACATCGTATTCCTTTAAAAAAGTCAATTAGTTTTCTTATGCGTTTAGCTAGGTTTGATATATATATACAATACCTACTTATATAGGGAGCCCTTTTTCTATTCAGCATTGGGACCTAATTTTTTTAGTCACGCCACTGATCCGTACGATTCTTAATCTGCTATTCTTCCCTCGAGTCTTAGCTGTATATTCTCTGCAGACGTGAAAAAGAAGTTGAAATTATAAGAAACACAATATATAAAGGACCTTAAAATCTATCCAGCCTTTTCGTGCTAAAAATTGCTACCCGAGAATTGACTATTATTCGAAGTTCGTGAGAATTTACCTAGCGACAGGAGGCTTACAAGTGACATTAAAAGAATTTTGAATAAAAATAAAGAAATATGCCAAATTGAAACAAAATTTCTATAGTTTTTCCAACAAAAGTGCTAATTTCTTTAACATCGTATTTGTACTACTGTTCTTGGATTAATTATTGATAATTTTATTAGACTAAAAATCTATAGGTAGGTTCATATGTATGATTGTTTATGTTATATATAATTCTACTTTGAATGATCTAAATAACTTATGTCAATTTATGTACCTAGTATACAGTATAGCATATATAAACGTATATTTCCTGAAATTTTACTTAAATATTTTCCTCTCTGAACATATTAAATAACTTATTGAGAAAAGTGATCAGAAATATTAATTTGTAAGTCTTAAATTTAATATATTTTTATGTGCACACACCTTACATGCAATTAATAATCATTACCTTAACAAAAACAATAATAAATGCATAAATAAATTAATTGACTAGGTAAAACTTGGTCCATGGTAAAACTGACACTAATACAAAAGAAAATAAGTATGTATAATAAAAAATATTTGTGAAACAATTTCAAATTACAAAAAAATAAAATGTATTTTTTAATTCCTTACATTTTATGATTATTGGTGATGAAAACCGGAAACAATGTGTCAAATGGGATGTCAAGTTTGCTAAAATACTATCATACTGTATTTTTTAAAATATACTGTACCCAAAATTATATTATAAATTACACTCATACGATCCTTTCGCGTAATATCATTTCAAATAGGCATTACGCTGAATTTCCATACACACTGTGCGCTCGTGCCAGAAACGGGGTCACCCATCTGCCTCATACAGTGACGACATTCGCTTGAATTTGGCCGATGAAAAGCCCGTTAGACTGACGATTCTTGCATAATTGCATACGTATTATTCTCTCGGGATCCATACACAAGAATACAGCAACTGAATTAAGGATTAGCGAACATCAAAGCTTCTCGGAGAATCTCGGTATTTGTACTGCGGAAAACATTCGATCTTACAAAATCTTTAAAAATTATAGCAAATAATATATTAAACTAAACATCCCTTATATTTTATTTTATCTGAATTCAGGTTGTTTCATTAAAATGCGCCAACTCATTATTAATATTTAAATTTATAGGGAATCAATATATTTAAAAAATATATTTATTACAAACTTTACATTAAAATTAAAAACTTTAGAACAATTTGACATATGGTTTTAGTTAGTTTGTTTGACATCCTAATGAAGGAATTTGCATTTTTTTAAATCACTGGGTGTATTAAATTTAACTCATTTAATATTTCAATATTTGCCTCACTGGGCTTCGCCCGTACTAAGGTGGTGTTAAAGTTGCTAAAAACAAAGTTAAAAATAATTAATATTAAAATCTTTTTTTTTTTTTTAGAACACATTCTTATTGTGAAGTTGTAATTATTCAGACCATAGGTCTGTGATATTTTAAATATGAATTAAATATATTAATTATAAAGATATACATATAAAATCAATTTTATCGAAAAATATTGTTGTAACATGTAGGGTCGAAAATTGTCGCTAAAAATAATGTCGCTGTAGCTTAGTTGGATAAAGCACCTTTCCCGGTTAGGAAAGAGATCCAGGTTCAAATCCCGGTGGCGCAACGACAATATTTTTCGATAAAATTGATTTTATATGTATATATTTATAATTAATATATTTAATTCATATTTATAATATTAAAATCAATATTTTTTTAATATTCCACTAATAGTAATTTCAATGATTAAATTTTATTATATTTAACAAATAAATAGTTATATAGAATTTTTTTGTTATTTTTAGATACATAAGTAACTACATACTTTTTATTAGAGCACTGTGAATTATAATATAATTATCAAAATGCACCACCTGCAATTATATTTCCGAAATATATTTGTTTGAAAATGCTTCATTTTATTATATTTGATTTATTAACAATAATTTTGTTAAAATCCAGTAAGATTTATCGTGTTTTTAAAAAATAATAAAAAAAATAGTTACATATTTATGGCTCGTTACTTTATTTGTTGTTTTATTTATTGTACTTTAATAATTTTCCACATATTAATAAGTGAAATCTCCTGTAAATTTGCTTGCCTGTGAATGGTGTGGATTTGATTTAAAAACATTTACCTGTATACATAATATGTACATACAAGTATATAATATGATTTAAGTGGATCTTCTTCTAAAATAGCTCTATTAATTTAATTAAGGAATATTATATATAATACGAGTATATGAACATAATATATTATTCATCAGGACAGTAATTGTTGCTGTTATGTAACTGTCATATTTTTACTGTAACATACATAAATATATAAATAAAGTATTTAGAATAAAGTGCTTTCTTTTTGTGATAATAATATACAAACTGCGTGATGAAAACATAATGTTGTGAATTTAAAACAGCAAAGCCAAAAATAAAAACTCTACATTATTTTTTTTAACGAATGGGCTTTTTGGAATTTAATTTGATTAAATTTTCCTGACGAAGTATTCGAGAAGTTTTTTCAGGAATTTATAGGAACGTCGTTTGAACGGCGTGGGAGGATTTATGCCAGAAGTAGTCTAAAGATTATAAATATGTCATTATTTTTAAATTATCTTTGCGTTGGCGGGGGCCAATTTGCCATTCTAGTTACTTAATTTACAAGGCGCTTTACAAGAGTTAAATTTAGCATTGCTCTATTTGTCAGATTTATTTTCTTGATTCTAAAGCAGTTTCGTGAATCTATTTTTAATTATTTCATAAATCACCTCATGCGTGTAATTTTATTTGTATAGTTATAATATTAATATTAAATAAATTTATTTAATTTGTTGATTAATTACTTAAAAATTAATGATAATGAAATAACATTTTATTCATATGTAACGATTTTTCAGAACGTAATTCCGTCATAATTAAACAATATTTAGATTTACTTAAAAAGTTATACAGTAAAAATATCTTTAATTCATTATTATTTTTTATAATTTATCTGAATTTATATTCACATAACAAACAATGAGAGTCCTTCTTTATTCAGATAATGTAAAAAAATAGTTTAACATATTTAACAATCGCTAAAAGAAAGCGTTATATCTTCTCTGCCATTATGGAAATATGTCTTGATTATATAAATGTGTATAATACAAATATTAACATTATACAGGTGAATATTATGTTCTAGGCCGATGTTGTTTTTGAACAAGGAAATGAAACAATTTTTTGAGAGAGAAAATTTAACATTACAATAAACTGAATGAGAAAATTGTTTTACATATTCTGAAGATCTTGAAAGATTAATCAGAATGCTGTATCAATTTATATATTAAGAACTGTACCTATACTCTTATCTGACTCAATCTATATTACAATATCGTTTTATAGTTTGAAGTGGTGCATTTAAGACGAACATTAGAAATTTTATAAAAATTATATTTAAAGTAATTTTAAAAATCACAACCACGACCTTTTCCGCAAATTTATAATACTGAATTGAAATAAAATATTCAAAAAATTTGTTTACTTGCACATTGAGTATATTTTTAACTTTTCTTGAGTATTTATTATTCCTAAGTGAAAGATATTCGGAATCATTAAAATTCCAAAACTTAATACGAGTACACCACTCCCGCTAACATACACACACACACACATATATATATTTATATGTTATAATATAGAATGAAGTTGTGTTTCTTTTATAATCAAATCATTAATTGTATAATCAAGAGTTCTCAAATTTTTTTTTTCTCTTTGTATTATAATATATATATTAAATAATATGTTTTTAAATTAAAATATTACACCTTAATTGAAAAAATAACGAAAATTTGCAATAACTTTCAAAATCTGCAGAAATACATTTAGAGAAATTTTCACGAGTTCGTGCTTTGCGATGACTTAACTTTGAGTTTTGGCACCCTTCTGCCAACTTTCCCATTTCACGACTCTTCAATAAGAATAATATAACTGGACCATTCTTTGAAAGAAATGTTCTTTATCTTTGGTCTTGTTAGTTCTGTAGATTTATATTAAACCAATGAAAGTCTGTTCTATTGAGCATTTCAATGAAAATAACTTGTTTTTTTACAGTACCTATTCATTTGCAAAAGTAAACTAAAAAGCAACGTTATCATATTTCTGAGAGAAGAATATTAACAGTGATATTTAACGCGCGATAAATTGTTATTAAAACTGGTCACAAAAATATATTAAGGTTTGTAATTTTTGAAATAAAGCAGAGACCTTTTGGATAAATAATGTAGATAACTTTACAAAGTTAATGTTCTCCGCACGATGTGGCGAGAAATTTTCTCCGGCTATAAAAGGGTGGGCACATCGCCAAATTGCTTCTCTGGGAGACTGTTTTATATCGTCTCACAAGGGATGAATAAAAATCCGACAGAAAATCTGATTGACACCGCATAATGAACCTCTCTCTACCTCACCTTTCGTAAAATTTCATTTCTTTGATGTGTGAAATATACTGTCACAAAATATTCAAGAAGCCGGATAGTAACATATATTAGAAATAATTTCTATATTCTGACAACGTAGTAAATACTATAGACTTTGATGGCTCGTGTCCACCGATGAGATTTCTCTCCGAGATGAATGCGCATAATGGACAGTGCACACTTCAGTGCGAAACGATTTATAAATATCATTTAACGTACACACGTTGTGATTATTCATTTTCAATAATAAAAAAATCATTAACTTTGTTTTACAATGAATTAAACCGGTTGGTGAATATAATTAATCCGGTAGTTAAAAAATAAAATTAATGAATTATTTATCATCGATTTATAAATCATCACCCGATATATTTTGCATGTGGATTAGAATTATGCATCCAGTATACACGTAACTTTAGCGACTCCCAGAGATCAAAGTCTCACGAAGAGATTATCGTGGCCACGAACCTTGAGAGTTTAGGACTTAAATAGAGGATTTATTCATTGATCACTCTTCTGTATCGTGGTAACAGTAACAACATTAGTATCCTCTATTCTGTATGATATTAATATTATTAAGGAGAATACATTCTTATTGAATTCGAACCTGGATCTCTATTTCCAATCCGGTGAAGTACACTACCAATTGTATTATAACGCCAGTATTTTTCATGACAAATTTTCGAGCCTATATGTTACACTTTTTCAAATTAATACATCTGTTGTTCCATTATTTGATTTCATATGTATATATTTATAGTTAATACATTAAATTAGTATTTAAGATATTAATATTGACTGACTATCCATCCAGTGTCTTCATCGTACCCTGACACATGTGTCAAAATAAGAATTCAGAAATCGAAAAACGTATAATCGTTTATAAGGTAGATGGCAGAAAATAGAGCTTTACAGATACGCTGGACCAATTAAGCATCCCAAACAGCTGAAACTTGTATATCGACCCAAAATCGTGAAGAGTTAAGAAAACTAGTTTTGAGTTTCAATGTCGAGGTGATTGCGATCCTCAGCAATGAAGACATTGAGAAGAAAACAAGACTTTATCTTATTATTTACATTTAATTTGATCTTATGAAATAATACTGCTAAATTTTCAAAGTAGCCGCATAAATATATTAATTCCGGAAATATAAAAGTTTTTCTAGAAACATCATCAATTATCTTGTTAGCGGGAAATACATGACTAGGCGATAAATCCTTCAATAGTAAAATAGTAATCGGACATTTCAATATAATCAGAATGTTAATATATTTGACTAAGTAATGTTAATAAATCTGTTTACTCAGCCATTATTTTTTACGCATAAATAAGAAGTTATATTTTGAAATAAACACGAAATCTAGTTGTTTGTACAAGATAATCGTATCATATAAACATATATTACAAATTACAAAACGTTATAGATACCTATAACATATTGTAATTTGTCATATTTTTGCTTAGTAATGATAATAAAAATTCAGTAAAATTATTATAATGATCTCATTGCTTTCCCTCCGCCCTTCAATTTTCCTCACCATTATTTTCATAACCTAATCTTGCTTCTCAATTTTTCCTTCCCAATTCACCTACACTTTAGATTATATTTTATTAAATTTCCTCATTATTAACCATTAAAATTTCGTTCATCAGTTGGGTGAATTTTAAACTTCCTGTAATTCATTAGCTATGTTTCCTTGTCTGCAATTTAATGACTTTGTCTAACTTTTGAGAATAAATAGTTGTGGGTATCTACTATGGTCATAGTCGTCAACATGATGTACACGTGTTCGTTTTTGTCACATTCTCTCTAGATCAACACGTACGTGGTATCGAGATTTATCTCAACTAAAACTCTTAGATTTATTTCAACGTGCCTCATGGACGTGAACACGAATCATTAAAGCTAACAAAGTACTGTATGTAGTAAATATGTTAACCTTTTCTCAGCCTTTTTCAATTATGCAGCTCAAACGTTTGTCAAAAATATTTCAATGCTTATGCCGTAAATTATGAAAATCGTAATTCAAATTAATTTCCTAATCATCTCAAATATCGCACCGGTATCTAAATTCTCTTCTGTATATTTTATCTATTTTAAAAAATATATATATTTCAAACGTATCCCTGCCTATCTCACTTGAATAAGTTCCGTGCAAAGGTTCTTGTTTCAATATAAAATTTCTTAATAATTTAATAGACCAATATAACAAATAAGATAATATATTTAACAGCTTTACGCTGTGAAAGGACTAACTCATTGTTTTGCACATCTCTCCAGTATTGACAATGTACAATATTTATTCATGTATCATTTTCATTCTGATAGGCACAATACTGCATTCCCTGGGGCTTCTATCTCTGTTGTAAATTTTAAATGTTACCAATTATCCTCGAATACTTGACGCAGAAAAATATTGATCGGTTTAAACAATTTTTTATATTTCTATTTATATTAATAATAAATATTAAGTTTCATAAAAGTTAATGATTTTCCAGTTCTCATTACAAAAATGCAAATTGTAATTTAAGAACATAATTCTGTAGTATTTTAAAACAAATTAAATTTATCAATTAAAAAGAGATACAGAAAAAATTAACACAAATTGAATTAATCAACTAAAAAGGTATACAAAAAAAATCTATCTATCGAAAAAATATTTAGTTGCTACTTGGATACTGGACATCTCCATTTTCGCTATAGTAATCGAATACATTTTCCGGGCAGCAACTAAATTTTTTTTCGATAGATTTTTTCTTTATATCTTTCTAGTTGATCAATTTAATTTGTATTAAAATACCACAGAACTATGTTCTGAAAATGCAACTTTACAACAAAAATGTGTTCTTAATTAAAAAAATATATATTTATCGAAAAGATAATTTGGTTGCCACCAGGATTATTAAGTAATACTAATACACGTTAGGTGATGCCAGAATTAAATCAATCCATTTTTATTTAAATTTGATACAACTTGTATATATTTAATTAAAACTCATTTTTATTGTGAAACTACAATTTCAGAAATTTTTAGTTTTGTGGTATTTTAATACAAATATCAAATATTCCGGTAGCAAATAAATTATTTTTTCGATAGATAGATTTATGTATATCTTTCTAATTGATTCAGATAATTTGTAATAAAATAATACTAAATATAATATCGGTAACTGAATGTATCATTTTATTCTGGTTTTAGGTGTCATATTTAAATGCATGGGATGCCTTCAAATGTAAATTAAAATTTACATTTTATATTTTGTAAATGGAAGAATCCGAATTATTTTATTTCTATTTTTATAATGTTAAAATACGTAGAAATATAATCTGCTTCTTATTTTTAAAAAAAATTACATATATCTTTGCTCTTCAAATTTTCTTTACAATGCAAAGTATTATTTAAAAACCTTTATTGATAAAATATTATTTAATAGCATTTCAAACCCTTATTTTACTTAACAAACTGAGTGATATGATTGACTCGTAATTGTGTCGGAAGGTTTTATTGCTGTGAGACTGAAGCTCCTGAAATCTTCAAGTCTCACGTGTGTTGTTTGAATGTCGCAGTGTAGGGTGTCTGTTATTGTAACTAGAGCAAGGTGTAGAAATGAAAGAGCCCTTACAAAATTTTGTTTATTGATGTGATGAATTATACAGTTAAATTCGCATCGAACTCTGGAGTGACTCGCTCGAGATGCTGTTGAATGGATATGTCAATAAGTGGTCAATAAGTGATCGCTAGCTGCTTGGGCAGTGTCCATCTAAGGTGCATATTATCTTATTGTGTGAGTCATTACATAGCCGTGTCTATGGGCACGTGCAGGTTTACCACATACCTTTAAAATTGAAAAAAAAAGTATTTTATTTAACTGTTCAAAGGTTTTTGGTGAAACTTTGTGGAATTCCATGATTATTTTGTAAATTGAATTAAAATACTGTTTTATTCAACTGTATTCAAGTTGAATTATAATATCGATAATACTAAGATGTTCCCGAAAACGTTATATCATTTAACATAATAAAAATATAGTGGAATAAAACAGTATTTTAACTCAATTTACAAAATATTTTATTTACATTTCATTAGTTAGAAGGTATTTTTGAAGTCATAAAAATTGTAATATTGACTGAGAACGAAAATTAATAAATAAATTTATATAAGATGTATTGATTACGTGATAAATGGGTAGATGCACTTTTTCCTACAGATTTAATATCAAAGATATATTTCTCACACTTGATTTAAGGTAATCCTGTATTCATTGTGTACGACTCAAATATCTACATAGTTTGAAAATAACAAGAAAATGTCACTTTGGAAACATGAGACTTAGGGGATGACAGGTTAGGTCTCGGGAATTGAGTAATCCTGGCCTCCAAACACCTGGATTTTAAAAATTGTTCGTAGTATTTCTCTTCTACTTATCACGGTGCACATTAATGCAATCAATCATTCCATAAATTTACTATGAACTACTTGAAACCGTGTGTAGGTGTCTTGGTAATTTTCATAGTGGTATATTTTTGTTATTTTTCCTATTCTTCTAGTGAGCAAGATGTAGAAGTTGCAAGTTTCTTTAAGTCTATTTAATTCAAGTAATTTATTACAATTAATTATATTTTATAACTGACCAAAACGCCTTTTGAATCTATGCTTTTGAAAAAAAATATTCCTACCACTATCTTGAATATAATATCCCAATATTCTTCTGTGTGCAGTGAATTCTGAAAGAAAACTGATACATTACGTTGGAGTGAAGTGACAATTAGAATGATGTTATAGTACAAAAGGAAAGTAATTTTGTAATAATGTTTTTTTTTCTTATGAACTATCGCGCTGTAATGAATAATGTTTGATAATGATAATCCTCGTATACACTTTTAAATGACACATCGATAAATTAACATATGTTAAGATTATTTAAAGTAACCTTCAGCATGTAAGTAAAATATTTTTTTTATTTAAATAGATTTACATGCAGAAAATGCATGGCACAAAAATATTACGATTTGTGCCATGAAAAATAGGATGGATAACTTGGTAGTCTTTTAAAACAAGGGTCGAATTCCAGATTTTTTAGTCACTAGGGAAAAATCTTACCGCAACAAGTACACCATCAAATGAAATAAACAACAAATATTTCTCCAACTGAAATGTATCTATTAAATTAAATATAAGTTATTGTAATTATAAAAATATTTTTTTATTACCTTTATAAAGAAATGCTGTATATTGTAGTTTATTTTATGAACATAAATTAATTTTCATCATCTAGTCATATAGAGAAGAGTTTCCGTTATTTAAATCTCTGCTCTTCGTAAATCAAACACGTTATGACATCGACACTAATCACGAAGCCAATTTGGTGAATGCCATTTCCCGGTGCATCGGAAATCCGCTTTTATTAGTTGACCCTTCAATGAAGCCTTAAGAAAAGTCACGAGCTTGGCGGGAAAACAAATAGGCTTACCAGAAATACTTCTGGAACGTTCAGGAAAACCGCCATCCGATTAACGATAGCTTACCCGGGCACAGTAAGATCTGTAATTCCATATAATCTTCGATCACCGTTTAGTAAGGAAATTATCTGTTGTTTTATACATTATTTGCGTTTAATTATTCTTGGTAAAATCTTTTAAAATGAATTGGGTATTTGGAAACACATTTTTAAAAAGATTTGGGTAATTTTTATTGGTATATTGGTTAACAATCTTATAAGGATTTTTATATACATTGTGGTTTATGCACATTTTCAATAACCGTTATTATTTCAGTTCATCTTTTGAAACTAGATTTTTTTTAATAACATGGTTAAATGTTGATAAGTGATATGTAGTAAGTACTACATCGTTTTGGAGAAACAATATCCAAAAATTTCACCGATTGACCTCGAATGTAGACACTTAAGTTTGTTTGAAGTGCTTCTAAAATTTAAAAACTGTCTACTGAGTTCATTCATAAACTTTAATTATATAGTGTATAAAAACAAGTAGGTAGTACTAAAAATTAATCATAGAAAGAAATTTTTTTTTAAGCTATAATCATCATATTTGTATTATTCTAATAACTATATATATATAAAGGATGTCCAGCGAAAAAAATTTCAAGTTTAATATTAAATTTTAAAAAAACTCCAATGTTATTCTCATATTTTATTTATACAAAATGGAGTTTAACGATGCGGATTTTACGTTTTATAAACAATATATAATATATTATAATATATACCGTCCATTTCTCTCAATCACTCTTGCAATACACTCTTGCAATCGGACTCTTAAATTTGCGAACACGCGAGAGCAAAGCGTTGGTTCAATGGCAGCAACTTCACGACGGATATTTTCTTATAGGGATATTCCCCACAAAAAAAGTCGTACGGTGTAATTATTTTATTAATGAATGTTAATATCACACTACTATATAGGTACATATACGAAAAAAATATGTAGCAACATTATAAAGATTTGTTTGACATAAACTCATTTTTTTTCGTTACATTAGGCAAGTATTAGAAAAAGATGAGGCCTGTTTTAATATGTTTTTCTCAGAATTACTCTTCTTACGCACATCATCCCTACTATATTATGCCTAAAACCTTAAATACTCTGTATAATTTGTGTATAAATGGGTAGTAATCCAACTAAAATAACTAGCTGAGGTTAAAACGTTTCATATAATATTATCTTTGGGTCTATTCTTATATTATTATTACTAGACACTACGAGTCTTGTTTTTTTCTATAAATATTATTTAAAATGTACATCAGGTAATAATGTACACCGTATTATTATCACAAGTAAGCTGAAAGGATGGAAAGAATTCGGGAGAGGAATAGAAATAGGGAACACCCAGAACCAGAAAACACGACCCACCAGTGAGTTGCTTCTTCCGGTATCTGGATCTTTTTATAATGGATCCACGGGTATTTTGGCTTCAGGACACATACTTCGATGGTCTACATAAAACACTCTTGGACATACACATTCGGTGATAGCGCGAAAGTGTCAAACAACACTAAATCAGTGCCTCACAGTAGAACGAAAATTAACATAAGACAACAGTCCGTTCCCACATGGCAGGTCAAATTTAACGGCAGTCAACGCAACCAAAATGGTAAAGGCTACTTTCAGTTTGAAGGTACAACTTCAACTGCTAAACCACACCACAGAAAATATCGTATTCTGGTATAGGGGGTGGGGATAGTGGGTAGGTAATGAACAGAATCCACCGATCTACGCATGCCATGTTCACATGCACACACACAGCGACCGGCGATTCATAAACAAGTTATAAAGATCGAACAAGTATTATTATATAATAAATATAAATGGGAAAATATTTCATTTAATAGTTTTAAAATATTTTAATATGTAGGTAGAGGTATAAATATTATTATCTTTCTCCGCACCATTAACAACAAGAGCAGCCTTGCCAGTTATCATCAACGTGTAGGTAAAGCAACCAACCTGTAAAACCTAACATGTTCAATGCTAGAATATCATCTATGAATTCAAGGAAACATCACGCTGTTTACAGTAGGTACATTATCGTATTAAAAATGTGCAAAAAATATACTACCGGTTTGTAATGTATTTTTTAATTAGTATACTTAAAACAGATCTAGGCATTGCAATACTGACTTTTTTCAATATTAGTATTTTTTTAATATTAGTTTTTCAAATAGCGGAATTCCGGTATGTTGAGATTTGCAAATAAAGCAATATTTATAATCAATTCCTACGTTCTTCATTATAAAATCACAATAATTTTTCACATATTCGTTTAAAACTTATATATAAATTTATTATAAGACAAAAAACTAACAAATACTCATTTGTCTTTGTTCACTACACCACTTTATAGAAAACTAATATAATATTTAAATTTCAAAGGCACAATATTCATTAATAACAAATATGAAATCAGAATCTTGGCTCATCATTACAATAGTACGGGCAATACAAAAAAAAGTCAATAAGTTTTGCTGAAAACTGAATATCCGGTATCTGCAGTATTAGAAGTTCACGAAGTCGTTCATAATTCCAGTATCCTTGGCCTATTCGGACCTCAAATCCCAAACCCCTATTAATTGTTGTCTTCAAGAAACTACTCCGCCGTTAAAACTTGTAATATTAATTAAACCATTTAAAATATTGTTAAAGTGTTTGTTGTAAAAATAATTATTTACAGTTTAAGAATGGTAAAATTGTATTGTTCATAAACGTATCACAATAAATATTTTCAATTGGTGAAGTTTAACAGTCATATTAAATCATATTTTACCATCGAGAGACGCTCGTATGAATATGTCTCGTTGGTAGGTGAAACAGTAAAATAACATGAACGGAAACGGTCCACATTAAATGATATTATCTTACATATAATATCTCAATGTTCATTACACGGGGAGATATTTGAAAAGAAACCGAACGAAATAGAATTTTACAATTTCCTGCGACTTTTTTTGTTCTGAAGATACATTTTTCAACTATCAAATATTTTATATTTGTAATTGGAAAACAGTATGTAATATTTCTAATATGAATTTAATAATTTGGTTTAATAATGATCTATAGGCTTCAGCTACTATTTATAATCAAGTTTTATATCAAAAACTCAAAAATTTCTTACTAAATAATATTTATATCGCTAATGTGTGTTTTTTATTTAACATCGCCGATTAAAAAACACACATTAATAGGATCAATATAACTAATATTTAATATGAAATTATTATGTTTTTGATATAAAACTTGATTTCATATGTATCGCTAATTGAATGGTTTATAACTCTATTAATTTTTAACATTTTGATAATTTGGTTCAATGCAGATTTATTTCCGTAATCCGCTTTAAATTTTCTATATTAAAGCAATTTTGTGGCACGCGGAAAATAAATGTAATGGTCGCGGTTTTTCATATAATACTTGTATTTTATTTATTATGACAAATAACATACAGTTTATTTGATTTACATTAAAGTAAAGATTTTATCTAAGTAATAGTATTATTAGTAATAGTAGTATTAGTATTACTTCTGATATGAATGAATACTAAAAACACTTATTCTTGTAAAAATAGGCAGAAATATAAATTATTTTTGAAAGGGTAGCCAATTCAAATTCAATTCTATCAATATTATAAAAATATCATAATTTAATATTTTTCATGGTACCTATTTTCAAATTCAATGAAATATCTAAATCATCGCATCTCCCAGCATACCGATAACATAGGCAACATCTGCATCCAGGGGCCAGGCTCCCACCGAGAGGATTCTCGCTCGGACGCTAGTCTCCCGCACGGCGTCCGATCCGACAAGGGACGGTCTCGTTCTGACTCGCCCGCTCCAATATTTTATAAACATCGATTTACATAATATACGATCATAAAAAACCCTCGTTTTATTTTATCACCAGCCTCCACATCTACCGACAATAAAAAATCTTTTAAAAACTCTTCGTATATTTTTGTTTCATATATTTTATATGTAGGTATTAGGTATGCGATATTCTGCAGCCGTCTCAATATGTCGGCAGGTGTGGTGTCTTCATGCTATTCAATACACGAAAGTGGTTTTTCAAATTCGATAGCACCGAGACTTGAGACTGTACGTGCGAGAAATCTTATGTTGATCATTTGTGCAGTTCTCACCCTCGTCATCACATTCATATTTTTCTTTCGCTGCTAGATATGTCAATAGACATAGCGGGCGATCAGTGGGTCCGTATTTTCAAAGATAAATTATTCAAGGGCTAGGACAATCAAGGTTCTACTGTATGTATCATTAAAAATCAATATGTAAATCGTTTTAAATAGTTAACTAGACCTTATGTATAATTATTTGGCGGCTAAAATATTTCCAACGCGTTTTGTATACATTAAGAGTATGAATAATCTTACGTTTGCTGATTTGCATACAGCAACTTTGCTCTCTATTCTCAAGCATACACCATCACATTAAAATTCATTCGATTAATTTTATATGTATATCTTTCCAATTAATATATTTAATTTGTATTAAAAATATCACAGAGAATGTGTCCTCCTTAATAAAAACATTAATGTATGTGAATCATATATGACGGATCATCAATTTTTATTTTCTCCTCATAAGGAATTGGAACATTCTAGAATTAGACAAAATTTCAATTATATTATATATGTATAGATTGTTTCACTTACATAGCATCTTTGTATTATTTCAGAGAATGTAAGTATAGACACTTATCGAAAAAATGTTGAGGCAACCTAATGCACTTGAAATGTGAAACTACAAAATAATGTTTCAAACAAGCTGGATGCATTAAGTTACGCATAAAATTGCTATGGTTCGGATAAATAAAGAAATATAAGTATTTAAAACAATAAAATCCGAAAAATTCAATAGAGAAATATCAGTTCTCGCATCTCACAATGAAAGGAAAGATTATTAGAAATCGATACTTTGATAGAAGAAGAACATCATGGTTGAATAGTCTTTTTTAGCAAAGGTTTGTCCAGTCTATTATAGAGCTTTTCCGGACCTACTAAATATTGTTTCGATAAATAGATTTTTCTGTATATCTAATTGGTTAATTTAATTTGTATATTTTTTTTGTTTAATAGGTGGTGGGATAAGATCCCGTGGACACAAAAAAAGGCCTGTTGACAGTTCGGTGTCGGAATGCAATCTGTTACTTCGTCGGGGAAATCCATAAGTAATTAGTTGGCCAGAGCGGGATAGGTATATTGGAAGGACAAAATGCACAGGGAGTAGCTACTCGACTTCAACAATGGCCGTTGAAATTAATTAAACTCAAATTATCCAAAAATATAACAAATTCTAAATAATGAGCCTAATGTAAGGATAGTGGAGATAAATGTCTCGCAAAACCCACCCCATGCATTGGACGTGATTTCTCATCCTATCTTTACAACCAGGCTTAAACAAATTGGAATTTACGGTAAAACACTAGATTGGTTATTCTCGTACTTATCTGACAGTGCGCAGTTTGTAGTAATTAACAGAAGACATAATGGCTTCTTCCTGCAAATTCAATTTGGAGTATCTAGTGCAAAATCCGATTTATTAAATTATGTATTCATAATAATTAACCCTGCATCTTTTTCTTAGATTTTTCAAATTGTAACCACTCCCGATAGATAAGTATATTGCCAAGAAACATTCGATATCGTTATGAGCGATATACAAGCTAGATCAATAGCTAGATAACAACCTACTTCATACAATGCAATTAATATAACATATAGGCAGTACTCAAGTTCAAATTATCTTCGGCAAACTGAATAACTTTACACATCTGTACTGCAATAAGTATTATATGAGGGTACTAGTTTCAATCACACCGACCTTCATACATTTTTATTTGAAAAAAAAACATGAAAAACTGATAGGAACTTAAAGAATAGGATATTTATTAATGCATTTATTATTGTGATTGGTAATTGCTATAATTTTTTTGAAAACACATAATAATTAATTTAATTTAATTTAATTTTCAGAGTAACGAAGACTGCTATTGGTCGAATTATAATATATACTAAGCAATTGACTTTGTAACTAACACCGATTGAATGACCGACTTACATAAAAAAAAGCTATGTGTGATTGTTAACAAATTAATTAACACAATTCATAAAAAGTTTATGTGAAAAATATACATTAAAATATTGAAAAAAAATACAACTAGTAACCTCATATAATAATATATGTAATTGTCTAGAAAGAGATAATAACACGATACTTTAAAATTGTGATAGAATATACTCTATGATGCGATCATCAAATTACTATATTTACTACAGTTATGCATTATATTTAGTCAATTAAAAATATTCGAATCGATACACGTTTAAATCAATTTACTTAGCATTGTGTCAATAGCTCCACGTTAATGAGATCATTGCTACGTTAAGCTATTCCAAAATATTAAAGGTTTAGTTGTGAGAGATTAAAAATGCTTCAAAAGATAACAATTCTCATTTTTTCTCGGTAAATATTTGTCTTGAATGTGCGCCAATTGTATCTTCAATTTTTGCTTTTCCATTATTCTTTAAAATCATAAATCCATTTCTTGTTAACCATTCCCGTCAGCATGGAGTCTAACTC
The DNA here is from genome assembly GCA_031772225.1 of Eubasilissa splendida. NCBI lineage: Eukaryota > Metazoa > Arthropoda > Insecta > Trichoptera > Phryganeidae > Eubasilissa > Eubasilissa splendida. Next base: position 27,761,953 of record CM062846.1, on the reverse strand, counting down.
TAAATATAAATTTACATTTCTTAACCAATTACCTCTGCACACCCCCTTCAAAACACAAATTATACTTTTAAAATTTTATTAGTTATTCTTTATCACACACTATTTGTTTCTCGCCTATGCTGCATTTTTTATCTCCAAATTCTATTTACAATAATTATTTGATTTTAACTTTTATTAAATGTAACTATATTACGTAATTTCAGTTTTAAATTTGTATACCTACGCTGTGATAAACGTGTGGTAAAAGTGATACATTAAATAAAATGACAAAATAGTTTGTCAAAACAAATATTATGCGATCGCGTGATAATTTTTCATCTATTATACATTCATATATCATATCATCTAAGTAAATATGTGTATGTTTGCGTTATATGATAAATGTAAGATTATAAATACCTTATTTAAATAAATATAATAATTGAAACTTATTGTAATGTACCGTTGTTAGCATACGCAAGAAATCTATACCAAATAATACTAATATATGTGTACTTTTTGTTAGGAATTTAATTTATGTAATCATTTCCATAATTCATTGTTTCATGCATTTAGTTATGACTGAATCATTTACATAGATACATGAAGAATTATACAATTTTCCTTGCGAACTTTCTTCCAAATGTTATATGTCCGTAAGGTATACAGATATAACTAATTTAGGTGAAAGATCTTTAATAATGACAGGAAAAAATTCATATTTTAAAATTAATACTGAATAATTGGTAACGGATTAAATTATTATGAAACACGTATGAAGCAGGTACTTAAGCAGTTTTGATTCACAAGCTCAGATGATTTATTGAAAAAACGTAACATCCAGCTAGCAATATTTTTTCATATTCAGCCAATTGACAAAGTACCAGACGAATATAAAATTATTTTATTCGAAATATTCGTGCATAAGGCTTACACTCGCAGGCCGTTATTAAAGTGCGAAATACAAACGGTGAGGGTCGTAAATAATATTATACTTTTTTCTTACTGTTTGTTAATTTAAAATACAGTGAATACAGCTTATATTGTTAAAAAAGTATAGCCGACGAAAATTATTTGAATATATCTAACAAAAAACAGTAATATAGAATAGTATGTAAAAACGTAAAAAAAACTGTTTGCCGTTTATAAGTTGTTTGTGAACCATTTTTTATATATTCGGAAGTCTATATGAATTGTATTTGTTATTTTACGTACATAAATCTCGGATTACAGAGAGCAACAGCGGTCTAGTTATATGTACAACTAATTCTCACTAGAACTCTTTAGCTACTGTATATACATATACACATAATCGCTATAGCAAAGCTCCTCTAAAGGTAAAAAATTTCTCCTTGGACACATTCCCTACAGATGTACGTACTTAAAAACGTCATTATCCCTTGTATCTGTCAAAATATTATACAAGGGAACGTAAAACATATATATTTTAATGTGAGCACGCCGGCGTATTCCGACAAAAACAATCCCTGGAAAACCGGTCCAATTATTTTACTCCTGGAAATTCTCTATAAGAAATAACAACGTTCTATTTGAGGCGTCTCCCCAAAATTGTCTTCCTTTTTGTAACCGAGCCATAAACGTTCCAGCGCGGTAAGGGATGGGGGTTGGCAAGCAAACGAGGAACGCGAAACGTGAGAAATCAAATACTATGTCAATAAACTGCGACGATCGGCGAAATGGGGAAAATGAGAAAAACTGAAAGACTCGACACGAAACGAAAACTGATTGATTTCATGTTTAAGTCATTTTTGTTTCCGAGCAGAAAGAGATCATTGAATTTAAATATTCTTATTTAAAAAGCGTTTTTTGGAGTATTTCTCAGATCCGAAGAGAAACGCTTGATATACAAGTCGATACAAATTTAATTTCCCCCAGTTCAAATATTAAAACATAAACTTCTAGCGGAAAATTGAACGTTGTTCGATTCAAATCCATTATCCGACATTTTCCTCCTTGAAATTGTTCTCACTTGAATTTATTATGCGTACCATTTTGTCGCATAGTTAAAAAAATATACTTTTATTAAAATTTATTCTCATTATTTTGGCAAAGAAACTTGTAAATATTTTATTTGTGTTCCACAGTACATTCTTAAGTGAAGTAGATAATCGTTATTTTTCAATTATGCCAGCTGTCTTTGAAATGAGGCACGATGAGGTAAATACACGTGTTGAGATTTTGATTTAGAGACAAACTCGGAAATTGGTAGAAAGAGAAAAAAAGTCAAACTTAAAATTTGACAGCGAGATTCGACACGTACGCACAAACGTTATCTTTATTCTGGAAAGGTTAGGACATGCAGAAGGCATTACATACATTTATTTTATTTTAACTGCAGCTGGAGAGTCTCCAAAGAATCTTATGGGAATATAATCGCTGTCTGGAATCGAAAATGTCATAAAAATCTCGTCCGTGAACACGGGCTATCATATTTCAAGTAGGTTCTTGAGATAGAAGGAGGTCTATATAGTGAGAACTGTCACTTTGTACATCTATGTGTATGTGTGTATATTATGAAAGTGAGTAGATGAGTGGTGGGAGACAAACATTATAAGAGGCCATCTCTGGGGGAATGGCTCTCTTCCATAACAGCTTCTCCAGAATAATTAGTCTATCACTGAAGTGTATAATTTATAATTCCTCTAATACTTGTAATAAACCTAATATTGTTACCCGGACAAACTGAGTTTTATATTACAAGAAATCGGAACCCAACTAATTAGACACTAAGCAGAGGATAGAATCGCAAGGGAATCTGGTGATTCTTCGAAAGTCATCACAATAATCAAAACTGGACGCAGATCGGTAGACAAAGAAGAAGAATTAACATTCATTCACCATTCGGAGTATTATAAATGAAACCTACGTGCATGATTTTTGCAACAAAAAATAATACACCAACCTACCATACAACCTAGGATGGATTAAAAAAATTGTAAAAAAAAGTTGTAAAAATGTTCTAAATAGGACCTCAAATTCTGTACCAAGAAAAATTTTAATAGTTTAGTCTGTAATTTTATATTCTATCTCCCTCTTTATGTTTATATAAGTGCACTCTTTTTGCATTTATTGTTAGTTTTAACTACGTTCTGACGAAGCTTGAGCCAAGCGAAACCGGTTGGCGTGTAATAAAATTCGTGATTTCATACAAAGTAATTGTATTTTATTTAATCTAATAAGTCAAACCATGAAGTGATTGATTTCTACTAAAATAGAAAATACCACATTTTGCTAGGTTAAACTTATTATTATATATTATATTGTTTTCCTGCACCTAGTAAAATTTATATTTTTGTGACTAACAAGCTCGTTGTAAATTGAAAATTTTTTGAAATGTATTCGCATGGGTGGATTAATATTATTAAAAATGTATGTCTGATGTTTTTTTAATAGATATGAAAATTGTATATTAGAGATGTGAATGAATGCAATCGAATAAATTCTGAACAAATTAATTAACATGGCAGTTACTTTGTGGTGCAACATGATTTTTAAAAATGTTTTAATATATAAGGTTTAAATTAGTTTAGTTATCACCTGATGAGAGGGGCCACACCTCTTAAAAATTATAAAGTAATTAGTATAGTTGTGACAGAATAACTCAATATAGTTTGTAAAAAAAATTACATAATTTTATAAAAAAAAAAAAAATTAAGAAAAACGCATTATTATTGTGAAGTTGAAGTTTTTCAGAACATAGATCTGTGATATTTTAATATTTCGATATATCAATTTATCGATGATATTTTAATATATCAATTTATCGAAAATTTATATTTGCTGCCATCCGGACACAAACCAGGAACCTTCCTATCCGGGGAAGTGCTCTGACCTATTACACCACAAGTTTTCGAACTTATATTTTGCACTTTCAAATTGATACGTCTGTTATTCTATTATTTGAAAGCAATCTACTTTATATTTACGGAGTAAAATCCAACATGAGAAGCCAGAATTAAATGAATTTATTCATTTTTATTAAATTTTTGAAAACATTAATACAACTTATATATTTTTAAGGAGAACACACTCAAGGAGAAGTCCGGGTGGCAACAAATTAATTTTATCTATACATCTTCCAAATTTATACATTTAATTAATTATTATTATTATTATATTTAAATTAAATCGGGACACCATCGAAATATTTTTTCAATAGAACGCGTGAACTTTTGTTTCTTCGAGACACTATTGGCGGGCCGAATGACAGCATCGAGTTGTGACACGTTATCTAGAACGTGACTTTTCTCTGCGTCCCGCGCCATTATCAATCTTTCCTTACACCACGCCATCCGCGTCACCTAGGGCCGGGCGCGGGGCGGCGAAGGGGGGACGGGTGGAATGAAAAGCTTTTTGAAAGAGAAACTCGATTAAAACCAACACAGATACGTGCGGCATCAGTGCTGTCCTCGCAATAAAAGTGCCGTTTATAAACACCTACAGGGCGGGGATGGATGCCTAGCCGCCGCCGCCGCCGCCGCCAGTCGCCGTCCAACGGTCGGGCGAGACATAAAACACTAAGGCAGTGTTTTTCAAACGGTGCGCCGGGAGTGATCTTCTAGTATACTGCAAATTTCTCTGATATTTTACTCATTCTTTTTGCGTATATATGAAATACGCGTCACACCAATATTCTTACTATTTTACAACTGAGCTGAACGTTTGTTCTATGAAAATAGAACACACTTGGCGGCCTTCTAGAACAAGGCTCAAACCGCCGACCGCTAGATCACTAGGCAAATGTCAACTACTACTAACCATCGAATCTCCGGACCGCTGCCCGGCCATTGGGCCACGACGCCATCCCAGAGGACTTTGTGTGTCAATATTAATGTAAGCTATCAATCAATCAAGTCATTCGGTATCAAACACAACGGTCACCTGTTTTAGACTGTGTATGCAAAGCAATATTCATATATTGAAGGCGAACGGACAACCGCCAACCGCTCAAGGATGGCGGCTTTTGATTTAGTCAGTCCAGCAACCGTGTGCCTTTAAAAGGGGCACATCTAAGCTTATAACGTTACATGATATAAATTTATATTCTTATTTTTGAAATTTGTATTATTATCCCGAAAGGGAGTGTAAGATATATCAATTAATCCCCTCAGTTTCCCGGCATTTGTACGTGTCTGTATTTAATTTGTTTTTTTAATTGTATCTTGTTGCCTATTTTGAATCAATTTTATTTCGTCGGGGTACAACGTGGGCACCACCTGCCACTATTTTTCCAGGCAGTGTTGCATGGAAGCATTAAATAAATGCCCACCTGGCAGCGAATGTGTTGGTATAAGAGCTTTTGTTTATATGTAAAACGGTCCTGAGTTAGCGGTAGATCCGCTCTCGTTGTATAATATATGGTATTGTTGTATAATAATTAGATAATATTCTCAAATTCTAAGGTACAATTATTTTTTACAGATCACTCTTTTTGAAACCACGTTTGTAATTGGTGCTAAATATTTGTTTATAGTTCTTTTTGCGTTCCTGTTCTTTTGTATTATTTTATGTTTTCATGCATTTCGAATATAATTTGTTTAGATACACATTTCATTCTGATAAATACTATATTTCATTGTGAACGCGCAATTCTGTAGTGCCTATAGTATCTGTAGGTAGTATTATAGTGAACGCACGTGATGTATATTTTTAAGAGGTTCATTTTTAATGTAGCTAATTTTTCTGGCCTATGTTGTATGATTGAACTGTTAATTCTCCATATAATATAAACTATAATAAATAAAAATAACATACCATCAACCTTCTAAAATCATCCGCCCATGACAATGAACGATTGGCAGATGTGCTACTAGTTTGACTCAATTTAGAGCTCATTTTTTGTCAGCACATATTAACGACGTTTGATAAGCAAACTGGTTGAGTTCTTTCTTCTATCCTTGTTCTATGCAGCACAAGCAAAAAAATGTAAAAAAAAAATACAAACTTACTTCAGTAATACAGTAATTCGTGCAGTCTTTTATTACAATTTTTTAATACACAATTAACATGTTTACGCCCATTTATTTAATACCTCACCGCTGAATTGCCCCGAGCTGCGTTGTTAGCCGAAGCTACACACCTCACTGAATGAAGTGAAATATCGCACACGATTGAGAAGTTTGTGAGTGGCTCATTATTTATAAAGATCATCATATCTAATTATTATTGTTATGTCGATGCTGTGTCCGCTTTAGTAAAAAACTTGAAAAACCCTGCCTCAAGGATACACGTTGCGGTGTTCGGACGGCTACACTTTGTTGGAATAAATCCTTTACGACCATCTAGCCGAACTAAAGGATTCCACTAAAATCTCAGTTTAACTATAACATTTAATGCTTCTTCTTAGAGCTTGTCAAGCGTGTACTTTTCTTTTGTACCGAGGATGAAAACTTGTGCCACAAGAGCGGGTATCTACTTTCTGCACCATTCCGAGTCGTATGAATTGTAATGCACCATTGTGAACCTATCCCATTATTAAAGAGAATTAATTAAAATTTCCGCATGAACCTATTAAATGGAACATTTCACTGAAACGAGGAAATCAAAATGAATTGTGGGTCACACAGATCTGTACAAAAAAGTTTAATTTACTGTATAGATATACGAGGGCTGTCTGAAAAATTTCCGACCTCAACATGAAGATGGCAGCACTCGTCAATAAAATTTGGGGAACATGTTTGCACATGCTTTGATAAGTACTCACCAAAACTTCATCCATTTTGGACGCACAGTTGTTGTTTGACAATCGTTTGAGTGAGTCGATGTGAGTGTTTTTGTAAAAATGGAAAAAATCGAGTATCGAGCTGTCATTAAGTATTTATTTTTGAAAGACAATATGTCTACACAAATTGAAGACGAGTTGGAGGCTGTGTACGGGGACTCTGCACCATCATTTACCATGGTGAAAATTTGGGCAGCTGAACTTAAACGTGGCCGTACCAGCTTGACCACTGACGATAACATCGCTTATGTTCACCAAATAGTGCTGGACGACCATCGAATTAAGGTTAGAGAGATAGCAGAGGCTATGAATATGTCCAAAGAACGTGTTTGTTTTGTTTGACTTACAAGGAGATATAGATAAATTTGATAAAATAAATAAATTTGAAGAAAAAATGTCTTATTAAAAGAACACATTCCTATTGTGGAAGTTGTAATTATTCAGAACATACGTCTGTGATATTTTAAATATGAATTAAATATGCTCATTAGAAAGATATACATATAAAATCAATTTTATCTAAAAATATTGTTGTTGCGCCACCGGGATTCGAACCTGGATCTCTTTCCAAACCGGAGAAGATGCATTATCCAACTATGCTACAGCGACGATATTTTTAGCGACAAATTTTTGAACCTTTTTTGAATGTTACCTTTTTTTATATTAATACACTTAATCGTTCCATTATTTGAAAGAGCCATCTATCTACCTTATTTTTACGGAATCTCAAATACCTAAATTCATTAATTTACATTTGCTTCTTATTATAATATTTTTGATAGCATTTCGTATAAAAAATATGTCTTTTTTTAACATTTGATTTATAATATTTTTATTTCACTTCTATTAATATTTTTTCAAATTAATTTTATTCTGTTCATGTGTAAGAAATAAAAAACACAAATATATAAAAAAAAAATTTAGAGAAGGTAAAATGTTTATAATCACTGATACACAGGCAGGTAGTTGAGCCGATGAGAAGATCACGTGTATAGTGGATATTTGTATTTGGTCAGAATAGTCCGTTTGTTGATGCGCAAGAATACGAACATTATTCGTAATATTTTTTATAAAAACTTTAATTTTTTAGTAAAAAGATTACGGCATGTTATGCTATTTCATAAAAACATATTTAAAAAGATATATCTATAAAAAATCTCCCAAAAAACAGGTTAAAAAACCGAAAACTTGAGGTGGGTCTAAAAAGACTTACCACCGCCGGACGTGTTTTAGTTTGACCCACCGGGCAGAAAGTGTTAATATAGATAGTTTGATAATTTTTAAATAATTTTGATATAACGAATGGTAAATAGGTTTTGCTCGACTAGTCAGCTAAGGTTCTAGTTTACTTTGAGGTGCAGAATGTAATACATTTCAAATATTTCGATTCGACCATTCAGCTCTAGTTCGTTGCGATATTTTAAGTAGTATTGTAACCCTCAAATCATTTGCGTGAGTTTGCATATCTGGACCTAGGCGATGCTGCAGCGCGGCGTGGGTTTGATTCTAGCCAGGACTTCGAGCGTTCTTGTGTTCTGTTTTCTGTTCACTTCACACTCTAGTCCTTCAATTTCCTTTGGAGAACTGGCGATGAAATTCAAATCCTATTACATCCTTTTCCCGTACCGAGTTTGATCGAGCAAATTGTCGCTGTTCCAAATCCCGTTATCTAAACAGTTACACATAAAATATAACGACGATAAAATAAGTGTAATAATAACCGAATCGTTTTTTCCTCCCTATTATCCTTTCGTTTGATATTAATGACCGAGGAAATATATTTATAATGTATTCAAATGTTATTGCTGAAATCATGGAAGTTTATTCTATCACCTATATACATATAAGCTAAAACGCTTGTTTTAAGTCAAAATAAGAATTGTGACAGAATGCTGAAGAATGACAAAGAATGCAGATATGCAACAGATAAAGATAATATAGTAAATAGCTCGATGTTTCAAATCGATGCGATGCGACATGACTGACGTGTTAGACTATGTATAGATGTGGAGGAATTGATAGATATGGCGGATGAGATAAGTGTGTAAAAATAATAATATAAAGCCTTCCATTCTCTCAATCTTGTGTGGAAATAAATATATATAGAAAGTATAAAATCTTTTAAATGTATTTATTTGAATATTCTGTGTCCATGTCCACGAATGATATTTTAAAGATATTTTCGACTCGACACAGTATGTAAGGGGGCCGGTTATGTGATCAGTTGTAACTTTATACTATGATACAAAATGTTACTAAAGTTAATAAAAATAGCAAAAATGGGTTGTACGAACATTGTTAAAAAATGTTGTACCTAATTTTAGTCTCGAATATCGGATGGTAAAAACCGAAAATCGTTGGTTGAAAATGGTAGTCCTCACAGCTGTCACATTGATACCTTGAAAGTTGCAATATATGACAATTAATCATTCAAAATCTTACTATTTTAGTGATGAGAATTTGTCTGAGGGTGATTTCGTTGTTTAATATACATTAGCACATAGACAGAAAAAAAATTCGCCATAAAGTGACTAATATCGAACGCAGGGGCAAATAAGTTCGTAGATAAAGCATGATTTTATGATTATTCGTCTTGCCACGCTGTGAGAAGAGATTTATTATCAATGCTTTGACAGTAGTAAATTTGAACTAACAAACCGGTAACATTTTTTACCACGGGCGATGGTAAAAAGTTACTATAGTCAAAATTTACCATAGTCAAAATTTACTACTGATCACACAACTGACCCTAAGATACGGATTTTATTCCCATAAGATTCTTTGGGGATATCTCTCAGCTTCTGTAGTCTTCATGTATATACCATATCTCAGAAATTCGCCATCCTGTTCGAAGTCGCACTCGGCATACGTCAAACAACGTTCGTCAGTTGGGTAATTTTGAATCCTCCAACAACAACTATTAAAATGAAATAAATGTTTGTATTTAACACCTTAAATTAACGTTTATGTTTAATGACTTATGTCTAATTTTTTGGAATAGATGTAGGGATCTGTGGTGGTTCTAGGTGACGTTTCGAATCTTGCTGTCAGTTAGAATGGTTTGAGATTTTGTCTCGTTCTAGTAATCACAAGCTGATCTCAGAGTTTATCTTCAGATCAAAATCTCAAGACGTATATATTGTATTGAGATGGACATATTTCAAACTAAATATCTGAGATTGCCTTATCGTGTCTCATTCCTTGAACTTCTTCTTTTCTTTCTCAGCACTATATCCCAGGGTGGGATTTGCCCTCCTCCACGAGTACTCTCCACCGACTCCTATGCCTTGCCATACTTGTCCAGTTCTCAGACCCCCCATCCTGGTCCAGTCCTCTTTTACACAGTCAGTCCACCTCTTCCTTGGTCTGCCTCTAGGTTGCCTCCACTGGGATATCCACTCGGTCATGATCTTTGGTTCCCTGTTATCTGGCATTATTTAGACATAACTAACTAACCCATCGCAGTCTTTGGGACCTACAGAATCTTACAATTGTTTCTTACTCAATCAAATTTTCGAACTCATGATTAATTTTTATTCTGTAAATTCTATTTTATAGTGTAGGTCCATTTGAGGATCTCACGTGGCTCACTTCAGGGTTATTCAACGCGTATTTTTTGGAGCTCCTTCATGAATTGGAGGAGTTTTAACTCGAGCAGAGCAAGAAGGAATAGGTCCACGATTGTGGCTCACGACACAGCAGGCATTGGCTAATTGACGGGGTACGGGGTCGTGTGAATGACCCAACCCATGCGGTCTAGGTTCTTGATCGCCCCCAGGAGATAATTTTGCGCGACGACTAAAATCAATCCTAAAAGGAGCAGGGATGGGCTCGTTTCTTTATCACTGTGAGTGCCATGAATTATTGTTTAGTCGTAGGGGTCGAGTTGAAAGTGTTAATTATACATAGATAGATAATATGCAAAAAAAAAAAATGATTGCGTGAAAATAAAATACATAAGTGTTAAAACACACAAAATTAAAAAAATTACTCACTTGGTAGGATTCAGAATTTGAACCTACGCTTCAAGAGTTGATTTTTAGTCCTTTAACACTTACTTATGGCTACCGACGGGAAAATCGTGGAAATTCTTGTATTGCTAATAATTGCACAAAGATGCACTACTATACGCGGCAATTTTAGGGTATTGATATTACATACATATTTTTTTCTCTAATAGGTATTATACATATTTATAATGAAATATTTTTATTTTGATAATTAGACTGAGAATTTATCGTATTATCCCTGTATTTTTATACAAGAAAATATATTTGAAAACATCTTTAAAAATTTTCGTACAGAATAATAAAATCAATTGGTAACAAAAATATATATGTCGTTCCCAAATAGACCCAGCTCTTGAATTGGCTTATTTACTTATCGCTTCGAATAGCTTCTCTTTATTCAGTCGCTAACGTTAACTCGGCAAAGTAAATAGCGAGCGTGAGCACGAGCGTGAACACTCGTATTTTCCATTTTAGTTTTTGCTTTAAAAATTTTAAAGGTTTTGATTTTCATTGGTCTTCTGTTGAGCTTATTGACAAAATCGCTGAAAAAATATAAAGAAGGAATTTTTTTAAACGTTTAAAGTTACCGGATTATTTCTAAAACCAACAAAAATATTAAATAAAATCCGTGCTAAACCTGTAAGTATTATAAATAAAATATAAATTGTTTCAAATTATCCAAAAAAATCGTTTTCAATTGAACGTTGTCTCAACATATTGTAATTACGTAAATTGTTGAAAGAATAATTATATAATTAAAAAAGTATAAAAACAAAAGATAATTTTTAATTATACAGATGTAACAGACCTAGTCCATAATATTTTATGAGTGTATGTATACCTGATTAAATAACGAGTCGAAAATGTTCAAGGATGCTTAATATTAATTATCAGAGATATAAGCATTTCCAAAAAATCGTTATTATGCGATTATTTCGATTAATTGAAACATTTTTTAATTCCAAATAATATATTGAATTTATAGGACATCGAATTTCGAACCGCCAGACTATATTTATTTAGATAATTTAGGGCCTTAAGTGAAGATATAGATTATAATGGCTAAATTTCGTGAATACGTAAAAATATTAAAATAATAATATTTTCTCTAACGGTGCAGAATTTGCACATATTTCTTGAACATTTAAGATTCGTAATATAATCAGGTATCCACCAATAATATATTGGGCACTAGGTCTGTTACACACTGTAAAGTACACAGCGAGGAAATATTTACACTAATAAATAAAGTGCAAAATCTCTGTATATATTTTTATTTTAAATATCCCGTTTCGTCGCAATATTTAATTATGTTACAATACATTATTATATTTGATACTGTCACTCTAGTGCAGTGCTCCGCTACCTTTTCTCACCTACGTCACACCAAAATTCTTCCTAGGATTCCGCGGCACACCAAAAGCTAAAATATATAGGTATTAAATTGATACACAAATTTTACAATAAATTGGATGGTGCCGCGGTCAATGTCAAATACATTGAATTTGACCGCGGAACACCTGTATCCGGCACACGGCACACCAGTGTGCCACAGCACACCGGTTACGGAGCACTGCTCTAGTGTATGTTTTAGCATCTCGTTTTTGTTAAAAACTGGATGATTTAATAAAACATACTATACAATTCTATCTACTATTCTACTATCCATTATACAATTTATTTAAAAAATTATTTTACCTCACATTTCTCAGAGACTTATTCCTTAACATTGTGTAATATAACAGGTGGAAATCGTATGTCTGTGACAAGGAGTATTATCTCAGTATGTACGATGATGCTAAAAAAGGATCCTCATATTTTGAAACAAAATATTTACGAGTAAGTACCTACATATTATATAATGTCGTATAAAGTGTACAAAATAAGCATTATACAATGTAAATCGTGGAAAAAAAAACATTTCTGCTTCGTATGAGTACTGAGCGTTGCTAGAAATTTATTTTTATTTATGAGTAACATCTTTCGAAAATACTATAAATAACCTAATCAAATATTTAAATTTTATATTCCTTTTAGATGGCAATTTGGTTAGGATTTTACTACTCTTTAATCTTTTTATGTACCTTTAGAACAATTTAAAACTTTATAGACATTAGTTTGAAAAGAAAGGAAAGTTGTCGTGGTATCATTAAGATATAAGGGTCTAACAGAGTCCGGTATTGGCAAAGAATTGGAAAAATCGATGGAAAGAATAGGTTCATAAATTATGTTTTCAGAAGGTTCGAGTAAGTTCATTAGATACAGTAAGTTCAGTAAGTTATCGTACGCCATAACATTATTTTATTAATTGTTAATATTAAAATACATTTAGTTCAAATTCACGGGTTTGAATTTAATAAAATATTTACATGGATTAATGAATACAGTTACTTCTGCATACTTTAAATGTTTACTCATTGTTAGGTAAGAAATATATTTCCGAGATCTATCAATACATTAGATGTCTTATATTTAACTGTTAATTAACGTACTTAAAGTATTTGATCAGTGTTTATGTAGAAGACGGACGACAATTATAAGAGTGAAGAAGAATGGAGAATATTTTCACAAGAAAATACACAGATATTGAATGTCGTAACGTATTATATATAGAGTCTGCAGATAGAAATATAGTCAGCACTTTCATCATTTATTTGAAAAAAATTGTTTGTGCAATTTGTATGGATTGAATTAAAACTAACTGATGTTGATCAATCTTCATTTGTATTATTGCATCTCTCAAGGACCCATAGACATGCAGGTAAAATACGCATAATAATAATTTCCGTTTACTACGGTTTTCGCGTTCCTCAAATTGTATTATTCAACGAGTTAAAATTTATACGCTATTTTTGTTCTTTGTTCAAATCGTCGCGCGCTTTCTCACAAAACATAAAGTCTTTCTATTCACCGGTCCTAATCCTTCTCACCGTATCCTTAATGTAGCACCACTAGCTTTCATTGTTATACCATTACAATTGATAATATATGGGCCAACAAAAACATAATGGCATAATTAAAATGTTGACTCTTTCAAAAAAATGTTGTGAATGGTTTCGGCATAACTGTTATTCAAAATGGGTCCATGTTCGGATATATTCATATCGAGCGCTAAATAATGGATTAGGGAGGGGGAAGTAATGATATGTGCAAAATTTAGTCCGCAAAAGGAAAAGGTGAAATTTTTGGGGATACGGTGACTATATTTTCCTCAGGGACCTAGACTGCAACTGAGAAAAATATAGAATAAAATATAAATTTATATCTTAGAAAGGTGGTGAAATGATCAAGAAAAGAAGAGTGTCTCTGTTTTGCGCAGAATCCTAAAGAAACTATGCATAATTAAGATGTAAGACTGTATAAAAAACATATTAGGTGTACCCAAAAAAAAAATAGTTTTTTGAAATGAAAATACATATTTAAAACAAATTTATTTTAACAACATTATTCTGAAATATATTCTCCGTCTATAGATGCGACCTTCCTCCACCGTCCAAGCAAGTTTTTGATACTATGTTAGGTCAATTTGATCTGCATATATCTAATCAAATGATAATTAAATGGTGCTAGATCGGGACTATAAAGAGTCTAGACTACATTTTTCCGTTAATTTTTTCTCACGTGTTTTTAACTGTATCCTCACACGAGCATAAAAAGATTGTGCTACGATTTACTAAAGCAGGTATTTTTGTTTTTAAACAATTTATGTAATTGATCCAGCTATTCACAGCACTTCTCTGCCGTTATTGTTTCGCCTGATTGAGTTATTCAAAATGAATTATCCATCATCATCATTTTCCACCAAGTGAGGTCATGTTTTGGGGTTGTATTCGCTAACTGTTTCTTCGATAGCTACTGCATTAGCTTCTAGTCCTCAGTTACCATATGATGCAAAATATTTGAATTTGCCGCTTTGTTTTTTTCATTTAATTCATGAGGTATCCATATCCCATTTCTAAATCATTACAATTTTTTAACTGCATCTTTGAATACTGCCCCATAAGAATCTTGTATTTTTAGGTAATTCTAATATCTCTAAATTAGCCTCAATTTCAGCAAAAAATCGATCTTCATTAACAATTTTAGGTGTTCCACTTCGAGGTTTGTCTTCAGTATTACAATCTCCCGATTTAAATTTCCTAAACCATTTTTGGCAGTGACAAACAAACTGAACAAATGTTTCTAGTTACTGTGACTGCCGAATTTGTTTGGTGAAACTCGTATAACGCACAATTACGTTAACAATATTTTTAGGATAAAATCTCTCCATTATAAATGCACTTTAGTTTGTAGTTTGCAGTTTTATGTCAAATATGGCCAGAGAGAAGAGAAGCAAGTCACTACTGACTGACAAAGTTTCTCAGGTAATAAAATGACCTTTTTTGTGTATCCCTTAAATATATACATATGTACCCAGGCTGTCAGTCTAATATAAAACGTTTTTATATGATAAAATGTACCTAACTTAACTGATATTATTTCTTTTAAATATTGGAATACCGAGAAAATTATCTCAAAACTTACTGACATATTTTACTTCCATATATTACAATGCATTTTTCTGTTTATTTCCTCTAAATGCATATAATTTTAAAGATCATTAAATGGATTCAAATACGTCATTTTTTTACTTACGTCACGGGATTGATCACGTCAATACATTATTTAATGTTGGCGCGATTGAGAAATATATCATCAAAAGGGTGTTGACCCGGGGTATTAAATAGTTAATATAAATTTTCATCCGGAGCAATATTGATTTCGGGTGTGAAAACTATTCGATGGTAAAGGTAAGTCTGAATCTGGCGAAATAAAAATTAAAGTAGGCTAAATAACGTGGTCGCTTAGGCGCATGTCTGAAAAATCTCTAAACTGTAGAGTTAAGAATGAAGAAATTAGGCTCGAATATAAATCTGATAGTAGCGTATTTAAAAGGATTGCTAAAATAGTTTAGGCATGCGAAACGTATGTAAAGTTAGGAGAGGATGGTAAAGAAAATATATGACGAGAGTTTTGAAGGTAACAAAAATAGTGGAGAATAAAAATGAAACCTGGTATTATAAATCATATATTGCAGAGCGACTCAATTAGTTGATCCAAAAATTTTGAGCATACTTACGAAGATATATGATAGTGGATGTGGCAAAAATCGTTTACCAAGATAGAATATTGTGGCGTTTTATACCTTTTACCTAGATCTGCAGAGAAGCGTCTCAGTATGATGGTAACCTAGTCATATATATATATATATATATATATATTATTTTTTATTTTATATATATATATCGACCCCTCCTACGTAAAGTATCGTAAGTAAAAAATATCATTTTTTTTTTTTTAGGAGAACACATTCTTATTGTGAAGTTGTAATTATTCAGAACATAGGTCTGTGATATTTTAAAATATCATTTATAATCATTCTAGTGTTTCGCATGCATTTGATACTTATTTACGTGGCATATACACTGTATTCTATGATTTGGGTAGTAATAAACGTAATACTTAAAAATTACAGACATTTAAAAATGTATAAAATATTTGCAAAATACTAGAATGATTAAAAATGATATTTTTTACTAACGATACTTTACGTAGGAGGGGTCGATATATATACATATATATACCGTTGTACCCTAACTTTTTAGGCAATGCCTTGACAATATCACGTGTTACAGTGCCGAAACGTTGGCCTTGGTTTTTTTCATCTAGTAAAACGGGATATAACCTAGAAAAGAGGCCAGTTCAATACACTAGAGCTTGCGAAAACCTTAAATTAAACATATTATATATCATCATAATCAGCTATTTTTTAATCTACTTCATGATTCTGCCACTCTATTCTATAATCCACCAATTTTTGTCCTGTCACTTCTAGTGCTCTAATAATTTGTCAATTCATTGAGACTTTGAGCATACTCTATGTTAAAGTAGAAAGTTTTTAAGAGAAAATATTTTTTTTCATTAAACTTAATATAAAGGAAATAAATCTTTTTATAAAATGTAATGAACCTATCTAATAACATTAAAGTTTATATATAGTCACTTGTTCTATTGGCCATTACATCAAAATTATTCAACCGAATATGATATTATTTATTTTTTAGTTAATTCCATCCAATAATGTTCGGAGATAACACTCCATTATGTCTTCCAATAAATTACTAGGGATGTTGATAGGTGCACATCGTTACGGAGCTCCGTAGAGTTTTCTGCACACGTAGTCCGAGCACGGAAGTCTTAAATAAAACCGCTCATAAAGTGGTTTGGCACTAAACTCGAAACATTTCTTCAATTAAACTCAAGAAATAGCAGTCAATTTGATTTTTAATCGGTTATTTTTTAAATTTATGCTGGGACCTCCAGATTCGCATTAATAAATAAACAATAAATTCATGACTAAAATAATACAAGTTTCCCTAAATTTTAAGTGTATATATATTATATATATATGTATAATATAATAGTATTTTTTAAATAAAATCAAATCGGTTAGTTAAATGAAATATTAATACTATGGGTGTACTGTCTGTGATTCATATATAAAACGTAATCTTTAACATTTATTATTAATTATAACATAAATTCATTATAATTAATCATCTTTCTATTCTACCCAAAAATACATACAGAAAACCAATTAATAAATATAATCAAATTTCATGCATGTGCGATGTGCTATTTTGTCACCATCTAGCGACACGCGCGACGGCATCACCAACGACGTTGGCGCACAAAGCTGCGTCAAGGTTCTCACCGTCGGTGGTCCAAAGTGGGAAGATTCTGTGAGTAACCTTAGGTTGCATGTTTCACCTCTTCACGAAACATGGGTACCAGACAAGACTTTAACCTGTATAGCTATGGGGAGCTGATACATAGCATAGGCACTAAACTCGATTACACTAATCGATTCGCAATATTAATTAAATCAGATTAGCAGTTTTCCAGAGAGGAGTAACATGAAAAATTTTAATCAATTTATTAAATTATTTTGAAGTTAAAATATATATTTGACCATACACGTTTACGTATTTTGATGTAGGTACTTATTTGTGGATATATGTGAATATTATTTATTTATTCTAAGGTCAATTCCATATTATGTCAAAAACGGTCAGGCCGCTTTCATACAAAAAATTATAATATTAAAATCCTATTTAACCCTTCCCAAACCATGCAGTAACACAGGTCTACCATCATAATTAAACCTCTAATATTTCGGTAAATATATACAACATAAAATTAATATTTTGGATAATATTAGCGCTCAGAAATGACTAGTGAAAAACCAATTATGAAATGGGAATCGTACAAAAACAATTATTTTTCCATTCACTCTATTGTAAAATTAATACGTTGGTAAAATACCATTTGTGATATGAAAGATAGAGATCACACATTATTTTCACAGTGAAAAGAACGACAAACATACAAATATAATTATTTATTTCTCACTGATTAAATGAAGAGAGATAAGAAGGAAGAACACATTGTATAGGATTTAATGAACGCTCTAAATTACATTATTAATCATTTTTGAAAAATTTGAATGCTCAGTATTTAGAATAAATTCGTGCCATTAAAGCCATTTAACCTAATAGAAATATTTTTTTAAACTGTTATTTACGGTAACATGATTTGACAGCATGACTGCGATCGGGTATTTTATATCATGGTATGGTAAAGGTTAAAATCTAAAAATCTTCAATGTAAATACACCAAAATCTCTAATTCGATTCTAGTCGATTTTTAAATTCTCTAGAAAGTTATACAATATTCTATACATACTCGTATAATATTATTTATCACTTTAAAGGCAAAAAAATGTGTAATTTTGATTACATACTTTCACAAAAGTTCTTTTATCTTAGTTTGGGGTCTTTGCGACTAGCTGCTTTCTGGATAACTACGTTCAATCATTTAGTATTTTTTTTAATACCAATTAAATAAAGTATATAGGCAATATTTTTAAAGTAAGAAACATCTGGTGTAGACTGCAAGTTATAGAACTACAAGTGGCTAAATTAACCTATTTTTATATATGATACTACTTCTGGATAATGCAGCGATCACAGTGAATTTAATTTTAGCAATATTTGAATTTGTCCAAGAACACACAATTACTGGATTATCACCTACAAAGACACTGTCATTGAACAAATAATAGATATCTCATAGAAACGAAGCTAAAGTGATCACTTAATCCAGCCGATGACAGGTTGTAAGCTCTGTAATTACCCATACTTTCATATTTTTACATTAAATATAATAAAAAATATCTTGGTCTCTATGAGAAAGTATATATTTTTATAGATATATTAAATGAATCTCAGATATATCTTTTTCAACACACGTTAAGTATTGTATAACATAAAAGCTCTACAGTCACGTTGTCCTGTCATTTGTAAGAAGGGGCAAACTCATCCCCACCCTACCCTACTGTTTCCAGATATTAACATACGAGTATATACAACTAAATATGAAGTGACATTTTTTAAATCAACTAAATACATTATGGTAAAGTTAGTTGACCATAAAAATAATTAAATTTTATACTAGTTTACGAGTATTGTACAATTAACTTCATTTCTTATTTATCATCTTCTTCTTTTACATAGGCAAACCACCCTTCAAGAGTGATTTGTGCCATTAATCAAGTTAAGACTTTATTTTATAGAAAAAGTATAATACTATTAAACAATAGGAAATATTATATTACAAGTCAATATCATTGTCGTTCAAAAAATTTGATATTATATAGATTAAATGTGACGAGTTAATAACATAAGTTGACCGGGAGTTAAAAATTACCATTTGCGAGATCACTGTAAAAAAACTATGATCCGCAATGGACAAATAAAAAATATATGGTCAAGGATCTCCTTCTTCAAGTTTAATCTGAATAAATGTGAGGCTACCTGGAAATTCCCAATTCTCATTCTAAAGATATTTGATAGTGTTCTCTTGAATTTCTTATTATTGTGAAATATTTAACACCCCCATAACGTGTGCTGAGTTTTAAGGGTCGTATCCACGATGAGATAATCTTAAATATTTAGTTGGACAGTACCATGTATACGTATTGAGATTTTGATTTAGAGGTAAACTCAGAGATTAGCATGAGATTGATAGAAAGAGACAAAAACTCAAGCCATTGTACAGGACATTAGAGATAACTAACGAACGATAAAGACTCTGACACATGATGTACACGAGTACTAAAAGTACTGAGAATTGTCTCCAAAGAATCTGATGAAATAAAATCTAAAGAATAAAATATTATAGATCGAAAATATCTGTAAAATATAATTCGTTAACGCGGGCCAATACTAATCATTTAAGTAATTACTTATACATGGACCTTTCACTCCCTGTGACAAGGTATATTATAAAATAAAATAAGAACTACAGAGTCTAGTGAGTAGAATGTACGATGTATGCAAGGAAAGCGACCTCATGATGAATGTTAACAAGTTGAAAGTGATGGTATTCGAGAAGGAGGAAAGCAAGACACCGTGCTAAATACTTGTAGGTAATAAATGTTTAGAACAAGTAGATGAGTTTGTGTGTTTATGACAGAGTAAATAATGAAGAAATAAGGAAAGAATGTAAAGCTGATGTTAGTATAGTGAGTAAGATTGAGAAAGAATCACTTAGGTGGTTTGGTCGACGAGGAGAGAATGGTAAAAAAGATATATGACACAAGTATTGATGACACCAGAAATAGAGGACGTCCGCGGAAGGCTTGGCATGACCAGGTAAACCAGATAATGGAGGATGGTTCTGTTAGAAGCCTCAACAATCGACGAACTTGTATGAGAAGATGTATGAATGTGGATGAGGCGAGAATTGTGTGTCAGGACAGAAGAGTGTGGCGCTCTATCCTCTATGTCTACCCCCGCGGGGAAACGGTGTGATGGTAAATAAGTAAGTAATTAAAATTCGCATTATAATTATATTACTGAAGTGGAAACGGATCGGAGTAAGATAAAACATATCTCCCTCTCTCTGTGACAAGTTGCTCGATCGTTTCATATCAGAGAGTTCATTTTGCAAAGCTCGATATTTGAATTAAAATTCACCACGGGAGGTATAACGTTTTAGGCAAGTAATTTATCGCCGATTCCGAGCCGTATTGTTTTGAATGAACTCTTGGCAGAATGCCCGGCAGCCAGGAACGGTAAAATGTCCCGCACGAGCGGCCAACCCTCGTGACTGCGGAATGTGGAGACACTCCTTTTCCTGAGTTTAGAGATCTCCTAATTCAACTACCGGGAAGCAATTGTACAAGTGAATTATTTAAATGAGCATCGAGCAAGACATTTTTCAGTCAACAAATTGCTTACAATTCAAGTAATCGGTCACCGAAATAATACATGAAAACTAAAACGCGATTATTTAGAATAGTTATCATAAATCATTTCCGAGTACAAATTTATTTATCGATGATTATTAGGATTATAATTGTTACGTTACGATAGGATAGGTTAGTTTACATGCTAAAATGATTATTTTTGGTAGTAAAATCAAGTTAATTGCCACACATATAAAGTCAATTTGTAGAATATTAATGACTTAATCAAATCACTATTAATTTGATGCTATGTGTAATACAATACAAGACTTTGCAGAATAATCGAAATTGTACATCCATAATGATATAAAGCTTCCCCATCTTTTGTCTATGACTTTTATCTGGATGTGTTATTAGATTAGATTAGTGTTTGGATCCGTACATGTAAGTGTCATTGCCAGTGAGAAATCGCCGATTATCGCCGATTGCTTTCCCGCTAGTCTTAATAGAATACAGTGTAAATTTTACATTACGTTTTTATTGCACAATTTATCTGGATATTATATACTCGTGTAATTATAATTAATAAAGTTTATTTATAAATTATTAATCAGATGTTCATGAATGGTTTAACGTCAAAATCAATTAATACATAGAACATTTTCAACATTTGGTGGACGTGGATTCCTGGCTTCACCGGTAAAATTTACTGTTTTCGGGAAAGCTATATAGCCGTGATTCTGGGAAAATTGAGAGAAACCGGTAATTCCCGGGACAGAAGCTTCCACCCTTGACACATTTACTCTCTCATCTATTTTAATATGATGAATACGTATTTGTCCTTCAAGTAAGCAATATAAGCGAATAAAATTTCTACGTAATATATATTAAATTCTAAGAAAATACAAAAAAAATCTGATAAATGACAGGGAATTATCGTTCACATAAAAAAACCGACGTAATAAAATATTATATGAATGAGGATTTTGACTCTGAAATATTCTCTAACACATATAGTATCACATTGTTGTCACGTAGTTTAACATATAAGGTCATTAGTTATACTCAGAAGAACTATTTATTATTTTTGTAGCATTAAAACTCATTCATTTTTTCCTCATAACCTTTTCAGGTCGTGTCTTGAACAATTTCTCCTTAATGTCACCATAGTCGATTGGTTCTACGACATGACAAGTTCCACTTATCTCCATTTCTGGAACTCACAAAAGATTCAAAATAGGTTTCTTCGACACCTTATCGCTAGATTTAATCTATCATTTAACTCCTACTTAGATGCAGTAAACTTCCACAATACGAAAACCCTAGAATATCGAAGAACACGTGCTGACCAAATACTTATTTTTAAATGACTGCAAGGACATATTGACAGTCTGACCCATATTCCTAAAAGTAGAACATCTTATACATAAAATTTATTCATTCACCGTTCGTACAAATACCATAATGAGAAGTTAACAATCATTCTACCTACAAACATATTTTGCTCTCAGATGGAAGATATTAAGTAAAATTTATTATGATAGCCTTACATTTTATTATTATTGCCCAGAATTTAATCTCCATCCCATCTTCCTTCTCTCAGATCTCTCTAAAAATATTTTGTTCTCTCTTTTCCTTGTCTTTATTTTTAATTTTTTTTACTCCTTCAATAGAATAGATAGTTTTCACTCTTTTCATTGCATTCTACACCGCTCGACATTAATCGTCTTTACCAAAACCACACTGTATCATGTGCCTTTAATTGTTCATTGAAAACATGTAATTGGTTGAATGCACTATTATTTTTGTTACCATTTTAACCATTGTTGATTTACTGCATATTCTCCAAAATAAATAACATCTCAGCGAACTGTTTTTTACTTATATCATTTGTCTTTAGTTTCAAATATTGTTTAGTACCCTATCTAGGAACTGCTTAAACTATAAGCCCTCTGCATTCTTTTTACGATTTTGAACGCCATGTTCTTCCCAGTGCAATAATTATATTAACGATATTAAATATTTTTCAAATCATTCAATACCTATTGTAACAT
Source organism: Eubasilissa splendida (assembly GCA_031772225.1). NCBI lineage: Eukaryota > Metazoa > Arthropoda > Insecta > Trichoptera > Phryganeidae > Eubasilissa > Eubasilissa splendida. Next base: position 27,738,877 of record CM062846.1, on the reverse strand, counting down.
ATACTTTTTTACTTGACTATTCTTATGCTTTATCGTTAAATTAAATTTGCTTTAATGATATCTCTATTAAGCTAACCATTTATTATTAAAACATAAAATAAAACACACTAGAACATAAAATAAGGTGCGAAAATATTATTCTTGTTTACAATCTATATTTTAGATATTTTATTTTTAATTAATACAACACACTAGGTAGTAAAACATACGTAGAATAATAGTATTTATTTGGTTTTCGATCTTTCACCCAAGATAAATACAGAATAATATACAGATAATATCTCTGATAATATATATTATTCTGTAAATTTATAATATTTCCCCAGTATACCCGAATTGGTTATCAATGTATTTTTTTAAAGGTTTAAATGTGCTCCTACTACTTAACAGGAATTGTCGGTTTAGGTGATCGATAACGAAAGTTTTTAAAATAAAGGGACCTTTTTATATTACTATGTCACTCTAACTTTAACCTCATCTCATTTTGTATTCTTGAGTTCATTCAGCATCCATTGTTCGTGTACATGTGTAGGAATGTAATACAAAAATACATCCTTACTCCCGATTACTGTTCTACTGCTGAAAGCTACTTTTGAAATTTTCCAACCGTATCTGTACACTCCATCCAATTAAAGATTGTTCCTGAAGATAGTGTCAGCTCCCACATTTAGTAACTCTCATTCAAGTCATTTCTAAATCTCCCACACCTACTAAAATTCTAAAGTAATCAGTTTGAAATTTTCCATTATAATATAAGCTCAATAAATAAAATCGTTTTCTCATTTATTTGTACAAAATAGTCTCATTATACCTATCTTTTGAGCCATAAGATTCAATTTAAATTCTTCGTTTACTAATTTTATGGTTTCGGTAACCGAAAACTTGAGTTTAATACATTTAGAAGATTTCAAGCTATCTATCTACAAATAAACTTAATCGCCCATCATTAAATGTTTTCGCTCAAATGGTAAAGGAAGAACGTCTACGTATTGAGGAAGTTTTCAGACTTAAATAAATATTTTTGAATCTGCTTCTTGCGTGTGAAATTCTCTGTAAAAGTTTCAAGGTACCTTAAGATATTTTTCATTATTCCGTCCATATGGACAGACTCTCATAATAATTGAGCACAGGCATAAAATATCAATAGTTTCGATATATATAAGCACGTCACGTCCGTGGCGTAGACCATTTTCATTCCAATTTGCCGCATATGCCGGAATTCGGAACTAGAGACATGCCCACGGCCGTAACCAAGGCTCGGTTATCTGTAGGTAGTTCGTGAACCAGGTCGATTTGCAAATATCTCCTCAAGTTTTTTGTATATTATTAACGTTCGTGACAAACACAAATATTCTGAAGAGAAAAATATACATTTAAGAATATATGTAATGTTAAACAGGCACTAAGCGATAAACGCTGTAGACTTACTCGAAATTTATTTTAATTTAAAATTTGAAAATAAAACCTAGGGATTTGTTTTAGAATGTTAATCATTTATGATGTGTTGGTTATTTACTAATTATTTCTGAACGTGTAAAATATATAAAGAAATTCTATAATATGTGGGATAATGTATATATATATCATATAAATCGTGCTATATTGTCGGCAATATAAAGTTAACATATAATAACGATGTCCATGTGGCATAGACATATAAAGTACACATTATCTGCATCCAATATCACGTAAGAGTGTGCTGTTTTCGCGTTAACAATATATATGAGTGACTTGCTGGTCTAGTGAATAAGACATTTGCCTAATAATCTAATGGTCGGGGGTTCGCGCTTCGTTCCAAGAGACCAGCAAGATAGTGATATACCAGTAGATATATTATATAAGTGTGAGTATTATTTTAATGTCACATGAATATACGACATTAGTGTTCAGAAGGACGTGGAAAATAAAATATTCCCACACTTAAAGTCTACATACTCTATATACTCTGCATGCGGCTAAACCGCCTAATCTACTACTTCAAATGCATCAGCGCTGATCGCTTTGACACTTATACCAACAATTTTATATTATTATAAATATCATATAAGTGTGTTATATTAATACATGAATTAGAAGGTGTTTACGCGCCTTGTTACTTCGATTGGCACCACTGAGTTTCCTGGTTTATAATAATGTACACGTGTGTGTGTGAGTATTGCCGCCCTTTTTTTCGGAAAGGTAAGAAGACGATAACCGACAAGCGTTATTCAATTACATTACGTGCTTTAATCAGTCCAGCGGTCCAAATAAATCACCGGTGCGCGCTTCGGTCGGTCGAAATCTAAAGAAAACAACCCAGCTAAAATAACATCAACATCGGACCAGAAAGACAGTGTGCTTAATCGGAAACATGAGAACTAGCTATCGAAGGCATTTACGTTAACATAAGGGTTAAAAAGTCTAATGAAAAACACTAACCACTTTGTTGCAATTTAAAGAAGAGAAATTATGTAGATGCAGAAACTTTATATACAGTGCTACGAGTATCTTATTTTAATATAATGTTTATGTGTAGCTAAATTAAATTACCACTACAACAACTCATAAAGAATACTATTCAGGTTGGCGCGTTATTGTAGGCCGTGTGCATGGATTCGTTCCGTTTCTGAAATATCGAGCTTAAAGCTGCGGCAGGAGCTCAGCAGCAGCGCTCTCATGTAAGGCTGGCTTCCTGTCCAGAGAATGGCATCGGCTGCAGAGTAGCTACATATACTATAATAACCGTGACTGAAATGTATTATTTTGTTTATATAAATGTGTGAACTACTTTACCTTTTTTTGCTTTTCTTTTCATAACATAAATATTATTTTGTTACTTGAATGTATTATTTTTATGGCGAATCGTGTCTTGCATAAACAACCCGATCACGCTGGAATATACACATTATTATTAAATAATATTTTAATTTTATACACCTGTGTGCATCTCAGTCCGATGGATCGAACGTATTATTGAAATAGCTCTCTCTGAGTGCATCTCAAGATTTTCATTTTAATACATTGGGTCCAGAAGAATTTTTCGATTATTTTGGCAAAGCGAGGCATGTCATCTTGAAATATATATTTTTTTATTTGAAACTATTATCTTTTTCTTGGCTACTTTCCATATGTGTGGGGTCGGCTCTGCTAACATGTAGACGCCAGGAACTGCGGTATTGCGTCACTTTCTGGTTAGGATAGTTACACTGCAACATCTTTTGATTCACCATGTTTCCAGGAGGCGTTCTCTTCCTTTTGTCGATCTTGGAAGGATAATGTGATCATCGGTTTTATTTACTACGTAGACTCTTACAGCCTTCCGCAACCATGCAGTTATACAGATCTACCGCTCAGTAAGCTCCACACTTGCCACCGTTAGATTTCATATGATGAATGCTGCGTTATATTATCATATTTATATTAAAAGTATAATAAAAAGTTTTTTACCGCCATTAACACTAAAGGCATTTTTTTCTCACTTACAATGCTTAAAAATTAAAACTTCTTCACGGTAACACAAGTTGACATTATGGCTACGTACGGGCATTTTCTATCACGGTATGCTGAGGGTTAATCTTGTCTATTATGGGCGCTATCTAGAAACTACCTCGTTTCTTACATGATTCAGTCTTGACAGACCTTCGGACAAGCGTAATTAATCTTCATCATGTTGAAAGTATTTTACTTGAATAAATCAATGAATCTACTGAAACTATACATATTTTTACAACTGCATATTTAAGAAGCAAAAATCGAAAATATAATCAAATAATTTTATAAATATAGGTATATTTTGGAAATATTATATTAGATTTATCTTCTCAAATTATTGCACGATTGATGAAAATAAAAATTTGTCTTGCTACCTATTATTACAAATTATTAGTCTACTTTTTTTCTTCATCATCAGAGCAGTCATCTGTCTTTAATACAATCCATTTTTCTGTAATATCCGTGATGGATTGGCGGAATATAATTTAGAAGATCAGTCATACCTTTCACTCACCCTAACTGACCTTTTTCTCTATAGAAACATAAGGCTTAAAGTAGGTTTTATCCATTTTTAAAGACCTTAGGGAAGAATTTTCGTGGAGAAAACACGATAATAGAGTCGAGTTTCAGACATTGAGATAAATCTCAGCACTATTTATTTATGTTGTAATTTTGAGCTGGAGATAAATCTGAGATAACTACATTCGTGTCATCGTAAATATCACGGAAAAGGTCAGTACACAATCTTATTACCATTCAATTAAACGTTTTTAATGACCTTTTGATCTTTCGCCAATCTTTATCATATCACTCCTAGTGCTCCAACAATATTGTCTATCTTCTAGGTAGTTTTTAGTCTCGCAGATTCAGATTCTTTGTCCATAGTAGTAACTGGCGATAAATATGGTATGAGGTTATGATGCATGCGTTCACGTATGAGAGCATACCAAAAACGTCAGATATAAAATGTCGCACTATGTGTGGGACCGGCCGCAGTCTGACTCCAATGAAAAATCCGTTGTATGCCTAATGATCTATGGTCACGAAACAAGACGGTGTAGCTGTTAATTTTTTTGGCGAGCGGATTGTAACTGATGTGGTTGAAGGCGAGAGCTGGCCAAGATGGGAAAGAAAAGACGTAGATAGGAACACGACGCTTATGAGAGTCATAATTGAAGAATTCGAGCGTCCTTGGCGATATATTATTGGTGAGATGGCAGCGTGTTGTGCGGACAAATTTCAAATGGTGGCGTGCTGTGCTGCTGGCAAATTCTATGATGGCGTGTCCGAGTTCTGGGAGCTGATCCGCGCTGGCCATCGTCAGCTCAAATCTCTGGGACCCCTGGTCTGCAAGACTATTCAAAGAAGAAAAGGTGCTTATAAAAGAAAACGTGAGAACAACGATAAACAATTGTGCATGTCAAGAGAAGTGTGGGTGGGTTGTAAATGTTATTGTTAAATTATAGTGTTTATAATAGTGAACAAATTTATCTTTCTCTTACAGATGAAAGAAACTCTCATGAAGCGGTCGATGAATTTCACCCTGTAGGAACCCGTAATTTGTAAGATCCGATTATAGCTTGCCGGTGACGTGAAGCTCAGGGCCTGCGTTCTATCCATAGCATCGAAATGATGCCCTGTTAACCCGAGCTGCACATGGCAGTGGTATTATTATTATTGTCCATGTAAATATAACATATATTATGTATTCGGAAACAAAACTCATTTTACACAGAAACATTTTAAATTATATTTGTTATTATTAATTAACAACTGCAAATTATTTTAGGTGCAAACAAAATATATAGTATTTAGACAAAAAAATAAGTATGAGGTTCGCACGTTAGAGAATACAGCCTACAATTTCATTTGAATGACAAAGCGTTTCCGGACAGGGATAGTTCGGAAAGCGAAGTGAGTCATGAAATTATAAAAATAGAATGTCAGCTAAATACCATCACATTTGCATTTTTCCATAAAAATCATAATTGGGAGCTAAGATTGGTGTACCTAGCTATGATAAAGAAATGAAATATAAAGACAGATTTTATCAGCCAACAGATACTTTAAAAATGTTCTTAGGTTTTCACGGCCGTTCATAATCTTCCGTGTAGAGTTTTTTAGTTCTATACAAGACACGTGTTAAAGTAGTATTACAATAAGGCTTATATAAATACTAGTTAAATAAGATTGATATAACCAGGACTCTTGAGCTCTTTCGACTGTGTTCCTTTACGAAATTGCAGTTGTTTGAGAGCAACATTTTGAGAAAAATCTTTGGTTCGATTTGCAATAATAATACTTGATGTTTATGAGTTCATCAAGTTTATTAAGGTCCAGCGACTTTGGTGGAGCACTCCAAGTGTCCTGGAGATGGAGCATTATGAGACCGCGACTTCATTGACTGGACGAGATCCGGAGGAACCTGGATGTGAAGAGTGGAAATGTTTCCTCGAGGCAGCCACGACCTACCTCGAGCTATGGTGCTTTGGTGTTTTAAGTATGGAAGGATGACAGTGAAAATGTGATTAATAAAAAGTAAAATACCTTGGGTTTGTTGGTGATTTATTCGACCGGTACAGTAATACGTTTGAGGTAGGTATGAAGTTGTTGACGCGAGTCGAATATTCATTACCTGTCTCCTTTCGTCCATCCAATAATCTATACCTGTCCTGCTTTGGCCGATTCATTACTTGCAATTTCGCCGCCGGGACCAGTTTACGGTTGTGCTCCGATAGCAAAGCATAAAGTACTTGTGTTCTTCCTTCTGTCGCCCTACATCCACGCCATGCGTCACGCTTGGACCGCGCAGAGGAAGTGGATTCTATATTTCCGGAAGTGCAGTGATTGATATCTCGGTTCGGCATAATAAATGTGCTGGTCAACCGGAGGTAAAGACGACGCCAAACCCAGAACTTCAAAGCAAGATAGACCTGATCCATCTACTCTTATGTTCCTTCAGACTTCCAATTCGGGTTGCGTCAACTACTTAAAATTATTCTAGATACATTCCACGGGATCTTATCCCACCAGAAGTATTTAAGTACACGGTAATTTACACTTGATCAAACATGTAGAAGACACGTGCCACGAGAACAGAATGGCTCTCTCGTTCCCCGCGCCCGGCAGCCTCGCGAAATGTTCCCCTAGCGGGCGTCCGACACATCGCGTCGGTACCCGGCCGCTTGGTGGTAGGACCGTCAGATGGCCTATGGTGCCTTTCGCCGCAGTTTCAAGATTGTTGTTATGATTTATATTAATAATTTTACTTATAGTTCAAAACTATCATAAAATTTGAAGTTTGAACATAAAAAAACACTAAAACTAATAAAATAATACGTGAGAATAAAGTTTATGAAATAAAAATATATTTTACAGTATTTAAACACTCTGTCAAATAAATTGAAGAAATTTGTGAAGCTGTTAGTAAAAAAGTTTGATTATTTAAATCCCTTCGAGACAACTCGACAAGTTTCTTCGCTTTTCTTTCATCCGGCAATTCATTTATCGAGTAGTTTGACATAACGACCCGACACAACGTGATGCTTTTATATATTGTCCTAGAATTCAACAATCGTCGACTTTTTTAATTAAATGTAAAAAATCCGACTCGAGAAATGCATTTAATTAGAAGCCTGCTTTTTACGGTCACGTATGTCTATTCCAACGTGATCCCCGCAGCATAAAAGGAGAGAGCAAAGCTTTGTATAGAAATTTCTGAAGAATCTTTATATATTTATACAGGTATCTATTCAAATCAAATTTTCAAAAGATTATAAAAGGTGCCGCTCAGCTTCGGCAATTTATTTTTAAATAAAAAGTGATGAAATATATGATGTAATATAATCTATCAATAATGATGTAGAATGAATACTCTTATAAATCATTTATTTAAAAAAAAACAACAAAATACAAGAGCAATATATATTTTTAGACGCGATAACCGCTCACTTTGAAGTGATATGGTTAAGTTAAGTTTAATTAAGTTGCCATGCAACTCCTAATTTTATGTTGCTTTTTTTTTATTGCCAGTTGACTCATTGTTTTTTGATGCCATGCGACTCAAAACATGTTTGTTTTATGTGGCTAGGGGACATTAACGAATGAGCGAATGGGCTAAATATAATTATATATGTAAGGGTGTTAACACATTCAACTACTAGCAGATAAGCAATCAGTGACAGCCGATATTATATAGCATTATGTACTGCTGTTCCTAAAATTGTACAAACGGTGTTCTTGCGTTAAAAAAGTTAATACATTTAAATATTTATATCAACTTAAAAACATTATTGAAAAATACGAACAAAATATTAATGTCATAATTTGACAGTTCTACCATAGATAAAAAAACTATGACCATAGAGTACGACACGATATGACCATGAGACGTAATACGATTTCGCGGATATATATTTACGTACTGTTATTGAATATATAAAAGACAAAATATTTAACTAATCCTAACCTTACTTTAAAAACACAATTTTGCCCTGCTGGCGTCTTACAGACCTGACCGTTTAATCAAGCATTATGTGGCCATAATAATACTACGTCCTAAACGTCCCAGACGTCCAAAAAGCCACATAAATATTGTTATGGATATCACTAACATTAATCATATTTATAAACTGTTATATAATTGCTCGCCTAAATTCTATATTGAATGAACTGAAGGTAATGTTTGAAGATAACATCTGATTAATGAATAATTTAACAAAGATTTTCATGCTTTCATGCATGCAAAAACATGCTTTCAGAATATATCAAGGTGTGAACATGAAGGTAGTGCGCAAATAGGGGTATCTGTAAGATCTATAAAGTATCTATAAAGATGAATCTCACCATAAAGACGTAGCTGTATTCTGAAATGAGGGAGGGAAAACCCCATCTGACTCACCCTTCATCTTACTTTTTTATTGTTTCCAAAATACTTATCTTGAAGTCTGCTTGCAAGTTTGGAATTTAAATACGTACTTATCAACAGTCTCAGATATTTGAAGTTAAGAAAAGACCAGCGATGTTAAACAGTTTTTTTGTTGTTTTTAAATAATTTATATACTTAAATATTTTAAATTTGTTTTTAAATATTCCATTAGAAAGGACTTTTATTTCTCAGTAGTTAATTATATATATAATTAATTTATTATTTACAACTAATATATTACTTAATTTATATTTTATTAACTTCATTACGTTAAAAATAACTTTTTTTATTGTATTAATTATTTAATTTTATATTTAAAACTGTAACTACACACATGTTATATCTTAGTACGTTTGAGAATTGCAAGTAAACCAAGTACTTAGATTAGTAGTATTTTTATATATTTTTGGAATAACAGAACAACAAAAATAAATCGTATGAGTTATATTACATTATATAGAATACCTGATATCAGCGAATAAATTATATAGCGACATTTATATACAATACTTTTTACAAATATACATCAATTTAATTATTAGTGGAACAAAATATTTCGATTTCATGTGTGGTTGTGTTGATCAAGTTGGAATGTCGAACAGCAATGATTCTGACTGATCTCTATCCAATTGGATCATATATTGAGTCCATATTTACAATTTTTTTTGTGTATTATAGTTTCGGGGCTAATCATATGAAGAAACGTTAAAGAAATTTGTAGGTAAATCATTCGGATTATGTCTACGTGCAGAGAGTAAAGTTACAGATTATAAGCCAAATTATTAAAGGTTATGATAGCAAAGTAAATACTTCCCTCGTTACCCTATTTCTTATGTATTAAAGCACGCAGTACTAGAAATGTTGATCTAGTTAGGCGAGCAATGTTTCCTCTTTTCACATCGGCAACACTGTCAGAACGTTCAAAATTTTTGATTAAACCAACAACTGAACGAGATGCCGCTTCATATCGACCAAAAGCACTTCGAACTGTTTACGCGGAATTTTCACAATTTTCACCCGCTTCTCTATCTATTTTTTACTGACTATTTTTTTCTGTTAATGATGTTATTTTTAATACAAATTAAATTAATCAAATAGAAAAACTATTTCAAAAAAATATTTTTGTTGCTACCAGAATTCGAACCTAGACCTTTTCCTATTCGAGGAAATGCGTTAAAATTCAGCTATATCAACAAAGTACGTTTACGACAATAATTGAACATATATTCTGTAGCTCAATAAAACTAGTACATGTGTTATTCCATTTTTTTTTTCTGTATATCTTTCTATAATAGTTAATTAATTTAATTTATATAAAAAACATTGACAGATGTCACAAAATATGTGATATCACATGATATTTCTAACCCTGAAATATGATAGAGTGATATTTAAAATAACTGTTGACTTTGGATCATTCTGTACATAGGAGTAGAGAGCAAAAAGAAGACGGACGGTAATATGTCGGAGATGACAACTTTTACTGTTGTCTGTTACTGAAAAGAATAAAAATTAATAGTGAAATAAAATTATCAATAAATTGATGGAATTAACTTTGTATTTAACCACATGAGTTTTATATTAAAAATCAACAAATTTCGAAGAAATCATCGATTCATACCTTGTACCTATGATGAAAAATGTTTTTTTTTAAAACGGTCGGTATTTAATATAAAACTCATGTGATTAATACACAGTAAAATATATACATTTTATTAACCCTTCCCAAACCATGCAGTAACGCAGGTCTACAGCTTTAATTAAATATACGCAACATACACTTCATATTTTAGTAAATTTAAAGAAAAATATTTACGCTTAAAAATGACTGGTGAAAAATCAATTATGTAAGGCGAATCTTATAAAAATAATTATTTTTAATTCATTCCGTTGAAAAATTAATACGTTGACAAAAATACCATTTGTGGCAAGACAGAGAGAAATCACACATTAATTTCACAGTGAAAACAATAACAAATATACGAATATAATGGTGTCTCTTTCTCACTAATTAAATGAAGATAGATACAAGGAAGGTTGTATTATACAATGTAACCTCCTATACAGAACTTGATGAATGCTCCGAATTATAATATTACATATTTTTTATATATTTAATGCTCCATACTTAAAGTAAATTTATGATATTAACCATTTTTTCACATTTTAAAGGTTAATAGAACTCTAATTTCTTACGGTAACACGAGTTGACAGCATAGCTGCGTACGAGTATTTTATATCATCGTATGGTAAAGGTTAAAATGATTAACGACAATGTTTTTGCAGTAAATATGAAACATAAATAAATAAGTAATGTCTTAAAAAAATATTTTTGTCTTCGTTGTAAGTAGAAAGACGTAGAGGCTCTTAGAATAGTTCCAGTAAAGCCTATGTATTAATTAAGAGCCTTTGTATTATCGACAACAATCGTTTTAAAGGTGACCTTAACTAATACTTTAATATTCATTGTGAAATGAAGCGCACAATGATATATATAATTAATGTCTTACTCCAAATATCGTTTTTGTTCATCCTACACTAATGAGTTCTTTAATCTTGGGTCTAAGAAAACACTTTTACTTTTGTTTAATAATGTGTTCATCAATTAAGATTATAAATTATTCTTATAATATGACAATGAATTTTTTTTTGTATAGACTTACAAATCAAACAAATTTGAGAACGGAGAATAAAATGAGGAAACTATCTTTTCATATATTTAAGTATATATAATCTTATATTCAAAACAGTTTGTAAACGTTTTTAGTTCTTTGGTTGATTAAATCTGATAAAACTAAAAGATCCGATATGTAAATGAGATTTTATCGAGATATCCAATGATGGGATTCGTTGTTCACTAATATTGTCATTTATAATATTATCACGAGTATCTTTCTGTTATGAAGATTTTTAACTCAATGTTAAAATGACTAATATAAGAGTATACATAATAATAAAAGATAAACAAAAATAACGAAAATCTATCTATCGAAAAAATATTTGGTTACTACCGGGATATGAACTCGAAACTTTTACTTATCCCGAGAAACACATTACCATATCAATTCGATTTCGATTTCGATGCAAATATAATATATAATTTTTTTTAAAAATCAATTTTGTCGAAAAATATTGTTTTTGCGCTACCGGGATTCGAACTTGGATCTCTATTTCCAATCCGGGGAAGTACACTACCAATTGTGTTATAGCGCCAGTATTTTTCATGACAAGTTTTCGAATCTATATATTACACTTTTTCAAATTAATACATCTGTCGTTCCACTATTTGAAAGCCATCTACGTTGTTTTTACGGAATCTCAAATACCTTTGAGTAAACCGACTGCAGACGCCAGAATTATCAATTCAATTTTATTAAATTTTGGACACTTTGATACAACTTATATTATTAAGGGGAACACATTCTTATTTTGAAGTTATAATTACAACTTCACAGTAAGAATGTGTTCTCCTTAATGAAATATTTTTTGTTTTAAAATTATCTCTCTATTTTCTGAAATTGCAACTTCTTATACAATAGGATAATTTATATGTTTTAGAGTGGAATAATTACTATATGTCAATTTATACGATTCTTCGATTTGTTTTTCATAAGCATAAAATAAAAAATACCACAACAATCAAATAGAAGATTATTTATTAACATGCTCTTTATTTAAAACAAATTTTTAAAATCACTAAGATACACAAAAAAAATCTATCAATGAAAAAAAAGTATCTAGAAGGACTCTAACCTTATGTTTTCTTATGTTTTCAATTTATATGAGTTAATTTAGTTTATTAAATATTTTTATTTGCAATACATTTGAGTAAACCCGCTAGATGGCGTCCAGAATCCTAGTCATTTTATCTAAGCAGAAAACATTAACAATATTTTAATTAATTATATTTAATTTTGAATGCATTATATATTTTTTTTAGGAGAACACAGTCTTATTGTGAAGTTGTAATTATTCAGAACATAGGTCTGTGATATAAAAAAAATAAAAATATTTTTATTGTAAAGTTATGATTTTAGAACTCGGTTCCTTGGTAACTAAAACAATTTAGATAAATCAAGAACTAAATCTGCAGTTCAGTTATTAGGCGTTTACATTGATTTAGATCGTTCAATGAATACACTGAGACAGATTAAAAATATTCGGAGATATCTTCTTCCTGAGGCAGCCCGTCTACTCATAAATGCATTTATACTGCCCTGTTAATATTTCAGCTGGATAGACTACAATCTGGATAGAATACAATTCTAAATACGGCAGCACGGATAATATATGGAGTTTACATCCCTTTTGCATGAGCTACATTAGCTTTAGTTCCCAGAAAGAATTGAATTTAAATTGCGCTGGCTGGTTGAGGCGACACACAACATGGCGCCTCTGCATCTTCAACAGCTTTATATCCCAGACAATTTGAATAGTAGACGTCAAACTCTCATGTCAGCCTTTACTTTAGTCGAAGGAAGGGTTATAGAACTGGCAAGTTGTTGCTAGAAGTCTATGTTTAGTGAACGGGCATTTGCGGTGGTAGGCCCAAAAGCGTGGAACGCTTCGCCCTCTGTCTTAAAAAACAGTGCATGACATTATTTAAGATGAGACTAAAAACGTTCCTTTTCAAAAAATCATTTCCGTTAGTTTAAATAATATTTTTTAATTATTAATACAATAATAATATAGTATTTTAAACAGTTTACTCTATCATTTTAAATAAATACTTGTTAGAATGCGAAATTACCCAAAACAATATTTTGTTCAAGGATACAAAAGCAAGTCGAAGTAAGGGACGAAGGGTAATAAAAACTCGGTATTGTTAGACGCAGGTGTACCGACGCAGCGTGGGTACAGCAATAAATTAATGCGGCGAACGTGACTAAAGTCACGTAGGCAAATGCATCTTAAGGGATGCATCACCATAGGCGAGTAGTCTGGACAAAACCTCAGCCAGGAGAACTGGCTCCACAAAAGACGAGGTTTTATTTTATATCGTCTCTAAAAGTATTAAGCAAGCGCTTTATAGATTGTAATTCCGGGGAAAATTTAAACTGTGCGCCTCGAGTTTAAGCTTAGACTATGATGTACTCTGCGTTTAATCGTTGATGTGAAGGTATCAAAAAGCTGGATAATTGGGCATCATCTTGTGGTCAATCATCTACAAGCCTGAACTCCGTCACCCTACTCTTCATATCCAGGATCCAGGACCATCCTAAAAGGTAATCCCTTACGTGAGGGACCTGAATAATCTACATCAGACAAGCGCCAACATAAACAATTTGGCAGAGAACTTAATGCTGGCATGATGAACACAAATATTTAATGTCAATTTAATCGTAATTATGTTAGAATAACATTAAATAAGTGTTCAAGTAAATTGCTCATTTTCCACTTTTAACACATGCAAGTATCATAAGATATAGATTATAAATTTTCTTATGAAAAAAATATACTTTCATTTCATAACCATTTGACTTGTGAATATTTAAAAAAAGAACCAGTTAGACTAGATGCCTCCCCCCTGAACATGAAGCCGAGGCAGAAAGAAGAAATTACCTAACATACTTTATAATAGTATAAAATTATAAATAGCTTAATTTTTCTTTCCTGTAAAATTTTGCAGTTGTAAATCATCCATTTGCCTTTCCATGGGCGGTATAATTTTTATGACATATTTTATTAACATTTCCTCGTAATAAAATCCGCCTCAAGCACTGTTGAGAACCATCTTCTCGCAATAAATAATAATGTTATCAATCACTGATCTGTTTCGAGATTAACTCCTCAATATAATTTTTTTTTCGGCCCCACAATCGATGAAGGGCGGAGCCCTAGTACACCCACACTGGCAGTGCCCGACTATCGCTCCACCCCCTATCTGTCGCAGATGGTGAGAGGATATTAATGGCGATAGTTGGAATTGCAGAGAAACTTAATTATCCCCGCTTTGAAAAGTGTATATGAGCTTTGAACTCTGCCAGACGGACAATCTGGGAAATTGGCTAGGCGGATCATATCCGATCTAATCGGCTGTATCGTAATTAATGTTCAATCCATTTTATGCAAAAATAATCATATTTATAGATAGAAAAATTAGTTAATCACTTTTGTCATTATTAGTTTGTTAAACTTGATTACTAATATGATATATTATCAACAGTTTTAGAAGTCAATAATAATAGGAGTTTATCTTGGTTTATAAATATTACGCACGTTTCAGTTGTACATCTCATAGTAGGATTGATGGTTGTCCAATAGAAACTCTTATGTGACAATTAAGTATTTTTAAGAGAACACATTTTTATTGTGAACTTGTAATTTTTCAGAACATAGGTCTGTGACATTTTAAATATACCTATGTTCTGAATAATTATAACCTCACAATAAGAATGTGTTCTCCTAATAATACAGTTTGTACCAATGTGTCCAAAATGTGATAAAAATGAATTGATAATTCGGACGTCTGCTATCAGATTACTCAAAGGTATTTGAGATTCCGTAAAAATAAGGTAGATGGCTCTTTCAAATAATGGAACGATTTAATGTATTAATATAAAAAAAAGGTAACATATAGGTTCAAAAATTTGTCGCTAAAAATATCGTCGCATAGTTGGATAATGCACCTTTCTCGGTTTGGAAAGAGATCCAGGTTCGAATCCCGGTGGCGCAACAACAATATTTTTCGATAAAATTTATTTTAAATGTATATCTTTCTAATTAATATATTTAATCAAGTATTTATTACAAGAATACTATAATGAGGTATTAAGGTATATAACTCGTATCAAAGCCAACGCTAACGCAGAAAAGAGACCGCGCCTTACGCACGTCCCCTATTTATCCCCGCACACACGTTCACAGATACACATCCCGCCCGGGAAATGTGGCGCTCACACACACATACACATCTATACAAACTCAAGGACATCACAATAAATAATTGTGTATCTGATACAACTCCAACATTTCTATATTTATGGGTATCTTAAACACTTGCGGGAAGAAGGCAAAAAGGAAAACAAAAATACTTCCACCAAATGATTTCAAGGGAATTGCAGACAACTACTTCTGGAAGATGTCCAGGATAGAGACTTATGGCGAGCATTGTTATGTCAAGAACACAATTCTTAAATATTAAAGAAGAAGAAACATAATTACAGTCTAGTACGTAGAATGTACGATGTATGCAAAGGTGGCGACCTTATTATGAATATCAACAAGTCGAAAGTGATGGTATTCGAGAAGGAGAAAAGCAAGACACCGTGCAAAATTCTTGTAGGTAATGTGTTTGGGACATATATTTATGCTTGAACGAAGATAATGTACTGTGCCTTCCACCTCCCCCCCCTTCCTCACCTGTCACTGAGTCAGTCGATCGGCGACTCTGAACCGGTGCGGTAACAAGTAAATTTTGCAGTATAACAAACGAGTGAGATGTGTGTCTAAGTGTCTGTCCTGTGCAATCTGAAGGATTCAAGACCCTGATCGGAAATAGTGTTACAAAACCTAAAGTTACAGTCCACCTTGGAGGTGCCAGAAGAACGGGATTGTGGTGAGTGGAACTTTCTTCCGAATATCCTGTTTCTTCTGGCATCTATGCATTTACGCAACATAATGAATGTTTAAAACAAGTAAATAAGTAGGTGTTTCGAAAAGTTGACAAATATATCGAAAGGTAGGTGACTGCAGGAAATATAGTCAACTGTTTTCGATGGAATTATATCTAACGGGGACTTTAACAACCGAGGTAAGACTAACGGTACACAATAGAGTCCTAGTACGGACACTGGTGCATAGAAGTAAAACTGTATTGGCAGAAGAGGAACGAAAGTAGATTGAATGCAATGAAAATGAGATAGCTTAGGCGGCAGATCCATTTATTATAGAGTAAAGAATAAAGAAATATGGAAAGAATATAAAGCTGAGTAAGTAAGATTAAGAAATGATTACTTAGGTGGTTTGATTATATGGAACGCATGAATGAGAAGAGAATGGTAAGAAAGATATATGACGCATGTGTTGATTGCACCAGAGATAGAGGACGTCCGCGGAATACTTGGCTCGACCAGGTAAACCAGATACTGGAGGATGGTCCTATGTATCAGGACAGAAGAGTGTGACGCTCTATCCTCTCTTCCTACCCCCGTGGAGAAGCGGCATGATGGTAAGTAAGTAAGTGAGTTAAAAAAAATCTTTATCTTTTTCTAATTCTTCATTTCACGTCAGTTTATTGTTGGATAAAGACCATTCTTAATGACCGTCATTCCTTTCTATCCTGCTATTTTTTGTGTGTCGTCGACCCAATGGATGTCCTACATTTAGGCTTCTGGTACCTTCGGTCTCTATTCTTGTACTTCTTCACTCCAACGATGGTCATTACTTTGTGTATTGGAGTGCTCATTTGGTTTGTTATTCGACGGACTATATGTTTTTTGGTTCTATTGCGAATGTCTTCATTAATTATTTTATCTCGCAAGGATACTCTGAGCGTAGGTTTTTCCTAACCTAACCTAACCTAACCTAACCGCGGCTCGCCCGGTGTGCCTTGAACTTATGTTCGCGGCCAGGTGACGATACACTAGTTTAATATTATCTGTAACTACACAAACATTATTTTGTCACAATGTAGAATTCAAGAAGTTCAAAATTATTGGCTCCTTGTTAAATCCCCGCCCCTTTCCACGGCCAGAACAAGAAACTTGACAAAGGGACCCTTCTGGGAATCCTTATCGAACATCAGAGAATGTTCATTGTTTTAAACGGTGATTTACAAAGCATAATTTATTCAATAGAAATCCATTTCCGAACAGGAAATTCATCCGTTACTAAACTAAATTTGATATTATATCTATATCACATATGTACATATGTTTACATTCGCGCACGTTTACATACGTGTATGTATAAATGCAAGTGAAATAGCACGTCATGATATACGATTTCATACTTACCTACACAAAAACCACATTATCGAGTATGACCATTGGTCCAACACATGCCCCACTATATAGACATATTCACACTGTTGTGACGTTACAAACGTATTATATTATATTTTCATAAACAAATTATCTGCTCTATTCTATTTTTACGCATTTAAACTATTAATTTATCTCGGCAATGAAGATATAATAATATTATATAAATGTACACAACCTACATATTATTTAACGTATACATTTATTAGAATTATATATAGAATTACATAGTAAGTTTATAGCGTTATCTACTTTAACATGTCAAGATGTCAGCAAAAAAAATAGAAAGGATGTAGAAATACAGAAAAAAATGTCAATTTTTGGGTTTAGAGTCTAGAGTTCTGCAAATGATTTGTCAAGCATGTTGAAATAATGGAACGAAAAACTTCTTAACCCTACCGTTGCCACCTGCCAACTTTTTACATTGGGGTCGATGGAAATAGATTAATATTTATTTGATTTACATTTATCAACATTTCATAACATTACATTCCAATATTTTAAAATATGTACTCGCACTTTTACAAGATTTTATGTGAATCATATGGGTTCGAAAATTTGTCATTAATTTACTGTTGGGAAATAGTTTCCGTGGTGGACTGTATCTCTGCTGGTTATTGCTTATTTGACACAACCCGATTTTGATGAAGATAGGTATAAGAACAGAAGGAATTTGGTCTTACCTTGATCTCAATTTTATGAGCTGAACGCCACTTTGCACTGCCCTCGACTCGCACTAAAGGAATAAGGTTTCGCTGCACTGCAGAGGGGGTCAGATGCTAGCAAATTTGTTTTCCCGATCCAGATAACGTTAAGGCACAGTGATAATCTATCTTGGTGAAACCATGCGTATTGACCTTTGACAATGGAATTTGGACCAATCCGTCCGTTATATTGAATACGAGACGCATTTTTTAAGTAAGTACTAGATTTTTTTTAAGAAACACAACATCATTTTTACAACACTTTACTTTCTTCGGACGCTACACACCTTTAACTACTTCTCAACATAGTCGCCACCATTATTAAGGCACTTGTCATAACGGGATACCAATTTTTGTATACCTTCGTCATAGAACGACGCCGCCTGGGATGAAAACCATGTATGTACTAAGTCTTTGAATTCATCATCTTCATAACAATGTGCGCCATCAAGGAACTGCTTCAGATAAAGGAAAATATGTAAATCACTTGACGCCAAATCAAGACAAAACAGGACACACTTCGCGATTCCTGTTTTGTGCATTCAAGAAACGAATCATGGACCGTATCTCACAGTCGGCGGGCTGATCTATTATCTTGAACATTTCAACCACTCACTACAAAATGGCCACACTATGGGAATGTCCCTAACGTTGCATGTGGTGAGTCAACGAGAATATCTAGCAACGGTACTTACTTAAAAAACGCTTCAAGCAACAAATACAAGATTTACTAAATACAAGTTCAAAAATTTTGTCGTAAACCTGCGTAGTTGATGTGGCGAAATTATATAGCGCATTCATTTCCCCGTTCGAATCCCGGTAGCAATTTTTTTCGATAAATAGATTTTTTCTGCATATCTTTCATTTGATTCGTTTTATTTGTATAATATTATTAATAATTGGCCCGATGCCAATAAGTAAAGTCTTTTGTTCGGTTTATGAGACAACTTTACCATAAACGTCAGTTGATGCTCGTAAAAATATTGTTATTTATTAAGGTGGAAGTCCAATATAGACCCAAAATATATTTGACAATAATAAAAGCTGTGATTTATTGGAATCCAGATTTAATTAGTGGTGTGTTAAATATTAGCAGTATATTGAATTGGACAAACTAGAATTTACCCGTCAATAATGTAGGGGAATTAATCATTTGTAAAACCTTAATTTATATGAAAATCCTTTGTTTGATACGATAATCGCACAGTTTTACTTTATATAATTAACAGCTTAATTTAATTGTTCTATGTTATTATGAACAGCTGTCAATATATGATTGCTTTATGTTGCTATGCGACACGGACAGACTGACTGACGGGAAAATTGGCAGATATACTTAAGGAAGTTATATATAGGTATCGGATACTTTTTGAAAAAAGATGGTGTGGAACATATGATCAAGGAAAATATGAATATAGAACGACAATATATGAGGCGAAAGTTAAGAGCAGCAGAGAGCATCCGCGAAACACCTAGCAAGATCAAATAAACTGGATATTGAAGAAAGGCCCTATTAAAGATTCAAAAATCGACGACCGTGCATAGTAAACTACACGAAAATAAACAAGGCAAGAGTGGTACACCAGTAGTGTAACGATATCGTGATGGTAAGATAGATAGATACAGGGTGAATATTATGTTCCAGGCTAATTTTGTAAAGCCGCCATTTTAGTTTGGTAAATATTTGTTACTTCGCATTTTACAATCATGGAGAGTGGTTAATTACAATTTATTATGGAATATTTAACGTCTTAATATTTTGCAACAGCACATGTTTTGCAGCTTAATATCGATAACTCGACTTTTAGAAAAAAATCATCATGAGCGACGAAGCTCATTTCGACTTGGCGGGTTTGGTTAATAAATAAAACAGCCATTATTGGGGCACTCAAAATCTTCAAATGATACATCAACAATTTTTTCACTCACGCAAAGTTACTGTATGGTGCGCCATGTGGCATGTCCTTATTTCTTTCAAGATGCGAGAGGCAATGTTGTAATCATTAATGGTGATCGCTATCGTCACATGTTGGAAAACCAATTGGTAACCGAATTGGGTCTATTGGCCCTGCAATACATATAGTTTCTACGGTACGTTGCCACTTTACACACAGCTCGAGCTATGCTTAAAATTTTGCGAGAAAATTTTACCGGCCGCATAATGTCAAGAAGTGATGATTTCAACTGGCCTCATGGACCTCTTATTTGACGAGTTCCGACTATTTTCTGTAAAATTACTTGAAAGAAAATGTCTACGCCAATAACTCAACAACAATTCTGATTAACTACATGACTCGCAAAGTGTGCGAGAACGTTATGAAAAATATAGTTAAAATAGCACGCATTTGCGTTATTGCTACAGGCGGCTACTTGACAGATATCATATTATTTTCATAATTGTAATAAACCAAGTAATCGATAAATAAAAATAAAATTTTAAAATTGGTTTTCATTTTATAGTTATTTAAAAAATAACATCGGCCTAGAATATAATATTCAACTTGTAACCCTGCAGTTAGTCTGTTTTTAAAAAAGTGTACTTCAAATATTTGTCAAATTTAGTATGGAAATTTTAGTCATATGATTACCAACTTACTAGTTGTTTTACCTACATAACTAAGAAACATTTTTATCATCTCAACGAATTTTTTTGACATTTTTCTGAGTCTTTTTTCATTACGTATATACATATATTCAAATATATAATATTATATAATAATTAATACCAATTTAATGTTAAATTTTAGTTTCCAGAATTAATTTTTTATCATATAAAATGTAATCGTTTTATCAATTTCCGAAAACTTTCAACGAAGAGTATATCGTTTAAACTATCCGACAGAGGTATCTTGATTGCACATCAAAAATCCTCTAATGTAGTATTATAAATGTAGAAATTTAATCTTAACATCGGCAATAAATTAAAGAGAAATTAAGAAATGCTAACGGCGTTAGAAATATTTAATTACTTTGAGCTGAGCTATCTAACTTAGAGCCCGGGGATGCTGGGAAATCTCATTTAACGGCTTTGCAAAGTGCACCGCACGTCTTGGTGCAGCGACTGCAGCTCGTATTGCAAACACCTGCGCCTGTTCGCGAGAGCCTTATTTAAATTATATAATGCATACCGGCGAAGATATTTTGATTGATTTTAGAAAACGTTTTTGTTATTGTTTAGAAATAAATATATTGGTGCTAGTTTAAAATATGATAATGATATAATTTTAGAGAATTTTTTTTTTCAAGATATAGTTCCTTTATGTGTATTTATGAAATTCATTCGAATTATTAACACATATGTTGTGAAATATATCGGTCTAAATATGAAGTTAAATATTAAAAAATACTGCCTTTTTAGACGTATTCTAATATATATGTTAATAATTCGATTGAATTTCATATATACACATAAAGGATATAGCCCCATACTTCAGACAAATAGTCTCAGCGACGTATATTCTGGTACATGAGAATGAATATCAAATTATCAAATAATTCCATAGATGGCGACAGCATAGTTGGTAATAAATAATTTAAACGCTCCAACATAATAACATATATATAATTTCCAAAAGTTGCAAAAAAATCCGGTCAGGTCTGTGAGACGCGAGCATGGCAAAAACGAACGTGTTTTTTATATCTCTAGGTTAAGATTACTTCAATATTTTCTCTTTTTATATGTTCAATAGCAATACATAAATATATATTCAATTCAAATGAAATGAAGTGTATATTATCTTTATTACGAGTAAGAAAAAAATATTTTAGCGAAATCATATATTGACATCTGTCATCTTCTCTTCTCTCTATGGTAAGAGAGAAATCTTACTTACCATAGAAATTATCTATCCACGATTCTTAGATGTAATTTTTGTTCGTTTTGACGGCTAACTTACTAAGATGGAATATTTTTAATTACGTCGTTATTTCATTTACGTTTTTTTTTGGGAAAAGCTCAATCATTGAAATATAGATTCTATTAAGACCCTGACCACGCAGCGGTCACCAATGGCCACCTGCAGGGATTAGCAGCAACCAATCGGCGACAGCCGATGAGACTTTGATGGCGCAGTGATCACCAATGGCCGCCCGCAGAGCCTAGCAGTAAGCAATCGGATTATGAATTTCAACATGTCTAAAGTGATAGTGGACTCTAAAACGTTTAAATATAATTTTTGTATGATAGTTCTTTTTCACTGTAGCTAGAACGAAATATGTTCAATATATGCACACTTATAGTGCTTACACATGGCTGCTGTAGACTCTTAACAAGAGTGGTCCAAACTCTTAGAACAACGCAAAAATGCATAGAAAGATGTGTGTAAAGCATCACATGAAGAGACAGAGAAATAAATGTGTGGTTAAGAAAACAAGAATACGCCAAGAAAATGAAGTGACAATGGATAGACCAACCCGCTGGATTCACGAAATCATCAAACTCTGCGGATAGCGAAAAGTGGGACACTTAGGGAGACCTTCATTCAGCAGTGGATAGAAAAATAGAAGATGATGATGGTAACAATCATAATCAATTGTTAGTTTTTTTTAAATATAATATCATGTCCGCCCTACTGAGTGAACAGATGGCAGATATTGCGTATATTTGTTTGTGGGAATAATACGCCAGACCGATATTATTTATTTATGTACATACATATACATTTTACTTTTACTTTTTAATCATAAAATAGAAGTAATGATTAGATTGTTTCACGCATGTGAATAAGGGGAATGAAGAATATGAAAAATCGATAAAACGAGACGAGGAATATGAAAAAGCGCCTAAGTTAGCTAAAAAAATCATTTTATTTTAAAGAGAACACATTATTATTGTGAAAATGCAGTTTTTTCAAATTAAAGTTCTGTGGTATTTTATTACAAATTAAATGTAAAAGTAAAATCAATTTATCCAAAAAATATTTTGATTGCCACCGGGATTCGAACAAAGAACTTTTCCTATCCGGGGAAACGCGCTGACATGTCAGGCATATATCAGCCTAGTAAATTGACGACACTGACATTTGTTAAAACAGTGATAGCGAAATAGCGAAGTAATAGTGGTATTTCATGATTGAAAAACATTTTATCATCTCTGCCTACTTCTTCGCGGGCATGGTGTAATGATAAGTTAGTTAATTAATTTAATTAATATGGACTTAATTACATATGGCCCGTATTCTTGTAATCCTCGGGGAAAGAAAATCTTAGGTCATTGAACTGCCACAATCCTTGGGAGAGAAAGTTCATGAAGACGAATTAAACAAGGGCTATTTATTACCTTTGTGGATCTCATTTTATTATTGATATGCTAGTTAAATTAATTTGAAAGGTTACTTTTTAATGGCAATCGGTTTTCAGCAATCGCGTCAGCAATTCATCCAGGAGTTGGCCATCATTAAAATGGTATCCCACGTGCCATTGAATAGATCTGATGCGAGATATGGAATTAAAATCAGACATGTCCAATTTGTCTGGTTTTTGAGTTAAGCATGTACAAATATAAAGCAAATTAATATTCTACATTACTAGCCTATCGAAATTAGATAAATATCACCGAATTTCATATAAAACACATTTAAAATTTACTTGTTACTTCAAACGCAGACATATCCGATAGATAATTAATTCAAACCCAGCCATTGAGACGACAGTATTTGATCATGTGACCTGTGGCTATTGGTCAGGTTTAATAGACTCCAAATGTGACAGTTGTGTTATAATGGTTTTTTGCGTTTTTCTCGAAAACAGGTAAAGTGGACATGTCTGCTTTTGATTCTGGACCCCACAAATATTCAAATTCATGAGTTTCATCAAGGTATTGCGGTACCTACTTTATTCTGATATAGAATTTTATTTTTCTATTTCACATATTTACCTTTCCATAATTAAAATTATCATTTAATAAAGGTTATCTAGACTATTAGCGTAAACAATTGTTTAATTTTGATTGATTCATGTAAATAAATAATATAAAACAAATTTCCTATGGGTCAAAATAATCTCAAACATTTTACTCTTGGAATACATATTCAAGTACTCTTTTCGGCTCTTTCATGGAAAACTTCAAATTCAACATTTTGCTAACTTAACCACCAATCTTTGGCTCTTACAACGATATATTACTGAAAAAATTGCGGTATTGCATCGTAATATGAATAGAGCTAGTATTGGTGCACTCACCCAAACAAATTGATCAAACCTATAATATTTGTCACAAATTTCCTAAAATAATATATTGAAAGTCCACTTCGTAAATGCTTTTTACACCTTATGTATTATATATAAGATGTATGTTTAAGAGATAAATATTAACTAATTTATTGCACTTGTAAACTATGCCCGTCTCAGCAAAGAATTTTCTAGTGAGCCCGGCATAGTCCAAATATATTATACATATATTGTGACATGTTCGTCCACCGGTTAGCTCAACGGAAAGTATGAGACGCGTGGTCCTGATTCAAGGAATTCACCATACTGTCTCCCATCCACATCAGTCATCATTCTCAAGGAAAAAATAATACAATCAGTTTTAGATTTCCAATTGATTAGCTTTTGCATACAAAATTTGAGCATGATAGAATAAGAAAATGTTAAGAGTCTACAAAGTAATATAGCACAAAAAATAATATCATATCAGTGTGATTTCAATAAAAGATTTTTAACAAATTGTCTTCAACAAAATAGATTTTCAACGAATCGTCTAAGACAAAATTAGCAACAAGATCACAAATCACATGTGAGAATGTGAGAATAAACATTATAATTTACTACCTCTTCAAAACTTTACAACTAAGAATTACCTTCACAATAATTAAGAGCAATCCATAATTTGAATTCAGTTTTTGATGTTTCGAGTCACACCGTCATGTACACTTGGTGTCTTCTCGCACCGCAAACGTCATAATGGCTGGATCACCTGCTTCCTGGCGTGGTTTTTGAAGTAGCGCAGAAACCCTTGCGTCCTCATGTTGTAAAATATATTGAGCAGATGGAACCCAATCGTGTTCCCATCATGCTTAGGCTCGTGAGTAATCCTTCACGAAAAAAATAGTATTGTCGTCCAATTACGCCTCACGGACGTCGTGACAGAAAGGGATTTTTTACATCCCTTCCTTTTCTAAACATGAAGTTACGTTTTTTTTATATTAATTTGACGAGCTGCTTATTGCACATGCTCTCAATCTATCAGTAGAAAGTGCCATAGAGAAATTCCTTCCCGCGGTGCGGTGTTGCCATTTGCGAAACGTCAACTTGAAACAATATCTCGTGGCGGGTAGGTACTATAACATAACGTTATAACATTTTATATATTTTCTAATAATAAATAAATGACGTATTCCCGTAATTGTTGTATATGTTATATAAGTTGTTTTATTTAAAGTAAAGTATATTTTACGATTTTATAATTTTCTGTTTAATGTGAATGACTTCGATATGATTACGATTCGACTTACAAATAATTTTAAAACAACTGTCATCCCAATTGACTCGTTAAATAATAAATAATTTTTATTTATTAAATAATAACAAAATATTTTTTATAAAAATGCATCTATCCATGTGCGTTTTAATTCATATTTTCTTGTTCAAAAATTTTCCAATTTTTAATCAGGAAATGCACCTCACAAATACCATTAATCTCACTGACTACTGGTCGTTTATAATCATACTGAAATCCGAGCCGCTTTTAGATTAAATACTACGTTCCATTCGCAATACATCCAAAAACACTGACATGGGCGGCAAATATACCCTGCCAATTCCCCATTCCTTTAGTTCGCCTTTTCTGCATTACGACGCTGCGCTTACCTCATTAGCAGACGGTCTCCATTAAAAATTTCAATAATTTAATACACATTCATTTTACATACAAGTCATTTAATATTTTCATTTCAATCTAATTAATAACTGTTCAAAGGTTTTTGGTGAAACTTTTGTGGAATTCCATTACTATTTTGTAAATTGAGTCAAAACTCTGTTTTATCCCTCTCTTATCCATTTTAACTCCATACCTACCCCCACCCCCACCCCCGTTAACTCCAAACACACCATATATTACTGCCTGAAAGTGCTTTTAATTTTAGTTGATAATGGGAAGATGTTCTCGAAAACGTTATATCATTTAACACAATGAAAAGTGTAGCGGAATAAAACAGTCTCGACTCAATTTACAAATAAAAAATCAATCTAATTAATTTCTACAACGAGACCATATCCATTAAAGCTATTTTCTTGTCAGTTCCAGTTTTAAAACGGAATTATATTTTATTTTATAAATAGTTAAAATTTTATACATGGTTAATGTTGTATATATGGTTAATAGTCGTTTTAACGTGTAGTTAGTCAATTTCTCACTATTCGCTTTGAAATGACGAGGACTGCCGCATGTCACGTGATTAGACTTTGTTGACCTTGAAACACATGCACTTCTGTACTTTGTAATTTATCAGCCAAAAAATATTCCCCTTCAAATGTCTTTATATTGTACCTTTATGTCATACTAGGAAGTAAAAAAACAATTTTCAAATACTCCAGTCCAAAATTTTTAAATCGATTATTTTATTATTAAGGAGAACGAACATATTAGTATTGTGAAGTTGCAATTTTTCAGGAAATAGTTCTATAATATTTTTAATACAAATTAAATATATCAATATATACAGAAATATAGAAAGATATACAGATAAATCAATTTATCGAAAAAATATGTTTGTTGCCGGACTCGAAGTGCGCTAACCTATTACACCACATCAATATAATAAGTTAACGACAAATTTTCGAACTTATATGTTACACTTTCAAATTAATACATCTTTTATTACATTATTTGAAAGAAATCTAAATATGAATTAAATATATTAATTAGAAAGATATACATATAAAATCAATTTTATCGAAAAATATTGTTGTTGTGCCACCGGGATTCGAACCTTAAAATAAAAATATTGTCGCTATAGCATAGTTGGATAATGCACCTTCCCTGGTTAGGAAACAGATCCAGGTTCGAATCCCGGTGGCGCAACAACAATATTTTTCGATAAAATTGATTTTATATGTATATATTTCTAATTAATATATTTAATTCATATTTAAAATATCACAGACCGCCTGTTCTGAATAATTACAACTTCACAATAAGAATGTGTTCTAAGATAGAAATCTACTTTATATTTTACAGAAAATCTCAGACCTTTGAGTAAAATCCGATAGGAAACGCTAATTAATTTACTTTACTTATTTAATTATTTTACTTTCATTTGAACTGGTTCCTCATAAATAAATCTATATATCTTCACAGAATATCATTACGGATTTCCAGTTAAGCTAAATTCAGTCTAGATATACTTCACGCCCATCTTTGTTTTCATGTCACATTTACCAGCTTCTTTTTACGTCAATTTTATCCTTATATATAGACGTATCCGATCATCCTTTCATCTATCAACCGTTATATTCATCCAAACTATCAAAGTAAACATGCCTCTATTTTGTCGGCCCTAGACCACGTAGGCGGTGTACATCTGAATCATATCAGATAGGCGAACGGTGTGGTCTAGTGGCGCCGACTGTAAAAGCAATAAGAAAGCTTCGACCGATTTGCAAGCCACATGCTTATAAGCAAAGCGTGGTTTATAGTGTGAACAGATATGTAATCATGGCAGTGAAATCTAGAAAAGGATCGCGCATAATGTTGTATCTTTTCATTTGAAAAAGATATGCAATGTCATAGTCATATTTTCAGTAACGATATTTTGAATAATTTCATTTGATCGTGGAGATTAATAATGCATAGAAAAATCTTCGTATAAAAACATGTATATTATTTAAATCCAAACAATCGAATTTGTTTAAGCAAATTGCACAACAGAACTCATAAAATATTTGTATTAAACTAACAGTCCCTGCCTGGCATTGCCCGGGATTCAAATTTAGTTATAATTTAAAATAGGTATTCAGAAGGAGGGGGAGATTTTTTTTTGCGCAGGTCCAATAATAATGTATGCAAAATTCGGTCCAGGTAGTGAGAGAGTAATATATGCGGGAAACTAAATTGAGAGGACTATATTTTCCTCAGAATCTTATAACAACTAACCAGTAACTGAGCAAAATTTGGATCGAATGATATTGAAAATAATACACATTTACATCAGTGACAGGGAATTGAGTGACCAGGTGAAAAGAGGGGGGACTTTATGTTTTGTGAAGAGTCTTAAAGGGTATGGATACAAGTTTTGGGACACCATTCAATATAATACATATTTATATCGGGAGGAGGCGATATGATGGTTGGGAGGAGAAGGGAAGGGACCTATGCTTTGCACAGGGTTTTAAAGAGTAACAATGCAAAATTTACTTTAGTTTGGTCGAAGGGATGGAAATCAGACAGGCAGACATTAAGTTATATATATATATGAAATCAATCCATGATTAAAAAATGACTATTTCTGAATACCTGTTCATACAGACTGTCAAACTTCTAGTATAATACTGGTTATTTATTAAATAAAAATGTAATTAAGATGATTGTTTAAGATTAATTAAGATGATGTCAATTTAAATATTATTTCCAAAAAAAACTGTTCATTAACTACTTAAGAAAATACGTGATTAAATTTTTTTTCTTTTTAAATTTGCCTGAATTGAGAAAGAAGTATGTTGAAGGACAGTAATAATTAGAAATAAAATATAGTAAAACAGTAAACTGGAGAAAAAAGCGTTCATTTTTTTCACCGAATGTAGAGCATTTAAATTATGAAAACAGTTATGTCATTACATCAAAAAATTAAATTTTTAAACTTATGTCATATTTAAAACTTGTGTACTTTGTAATTGGTGTTATGAAATTATTTAAATGCGAAAATTTACTACTTAATACATGTGTCATATTAAATAAAAAGATTATAATAATTCATATATCACACTTAACTCTAAGGAACATAGTAAGGTTACACATACTACAAACAAATTCAGTGCAATGAATTCCTTATTAAAGAATTACACGATGAGTAATACAATGCATAAAACAAATTAAGAATCGCCGATGATAGATCCTTATAAGCGTCTCCGAATTATATAATATTATTGCAATTAAAGTGAAGGGTCCAAGAAAAAAAATTCAATAAATGTGAGTATAACCATGTATTTTGGACATGTTACATGTTTCGATTGGCAATCCTGGGTTTTACAAAACACGAAGTATTTACCTTCCAGTTATGTGTGAGTAGGTATACTACAAAACTTGAAACGGCAGAAGTAATCGGACCGCTCGCGGAATCGAAGCGAAACAAACCTTACGATAGTGGAATTAATCGGACGACCTCGGTGACGGATATATTAACACCGGTGCGCGTGAGATATAGATTGCGTTTTTATCGGCTTTACTGTCAGAGATTTACAACGCAAGGGCGCACGGGAGACCATCAGCAGAGCAGTCAGACATAGGATTTCCGTTAAGAAAATCGCAGCCAAACAAACCAATTGTACACTTTGTACATTGTACATTTAAAGATCTTGGCATATTATTTGATGAAACACTATCATTCGTTCCACACATTAATGAAATCACGAATAAAGCTATGAAATGTGTTGGTTTTGTATTAAGAACGGTGAAAGATATCAATTCACTTAAAGTTTTATACACGGCTGTGGTTCGTAGCAATTTAGATTTCAAATTAACTATTTGGTCTCCATTCTATGAAGTACATGAATTAAAATTATAAAGGTTTCAGGATAAATTTCTAGGGTTTATTAACTTCAAACTGTGTTTACCCGTTGAATAATTGAATTATGATTTTCTAATGAGCACTCTTAATTTAACTAACTTGTGTAGAAGAACTTTAAGTGATTTATTATTTTTATTTAAAATAGTAAATGGCATACTGGACGCCTCTAATTTAACTGAACTGATTGTTCCTGCACGGAGTACCAGATCGTCGGCTTTGTTTCATGTAAATTCATCATATACAATTTTTTATTTGAATGCACCCACACAAAAACTATACCATGTATTCCAATTTTCAAAGTTTAAATATAAGACTGATATTTTTAATGCTGTTCTGAGTCAAAGATACAATTGATTTTGACACTCAGCCATTCCGTGTCAAACCTAAATTTGTATTGTTTGTTTTGTTTACTTTTAATTTTGAAAGCTATATATGTGTATTTTGTGTAGATCCTCATGTTCTTGTATTTTTTTATACCAAACTAACATAGTAAAAGCCCATAAGGGCGTTAATAAATAAATTGCCGTTGGAAAACCTAGAACAAAACTGACTACCGAAGTAGTTTACCCGAACACCATGTAAAATGCAAGAACAAAAATGTAATTCCTATGCTTTAGGTGTACTCTTAAGTTGAAGAGTAGTAAATATAAATGAAAATTCAATAAGAAGAAGCACCACGTTTGACTGACTTTTAAGCGTAAAGTAAATTAACTTTTCAAAATATTTATTTAAACAGGAATATTCAAGGAGAAATTCCTAGAAAGTGACAAAAGTTTTTAATAGGCTTTCATATAATAATGAAGCATATAGTAATGCTTCGTTTAAAAACTTTTGTTTTCATAAATGCCTGTTTTAGATAGATTGAACCTTTATTACAATGTACAGTGCGTAAGTAATTTATTTACAGATATAATAAAATAAAAATATATATTATGGATTCTGAAATTTAAAGTATGGGAGAGAAGACGGATTGATGCCTTTAAGATGTGGTGCTGAAGACACATGACGGCGAGACGCATGAATGTCTCCATTCTTCAGGAATTTAAGATCATGTATAGTCTCTCAGCCAAGGGAAGATAGTTTGGAGACGCTTACTGTGGTGGGCCATGGCGAAGGACGAAGAGGAAGAGGAAGATCCCCCACCCGTTAGGCCGACCAAATGGAAAAGGCAACAGGCACTTCTCTGATGATAGCCTCAAGGTCTGCAGGATGCCGAGAAAAGTAAAGGAGCATTGTTAAGAGGGCGAGAGTTCATGGAGATCGCGATCCTCAGCCATGAGGCACCATGATGGATGATAATTGAATACGCTAAATCCATATAGTAAACATTGATTATTTGCATGATTTCATTAAAATTTTTTTTTTTACTCAATATAAATGAATAAAACTTCTTAGCCTCAGAATAACGAAAGTGTGCGTGCCATGTGACCCGTGCGTGCGAAAGAAACGATTTAGTTTTATCACGACATTATCCAAATATTTGTATATATGTCAAAAAAAAATCGTGTGACCAGTAGCCATAATGGTACATATTCCAGAATTAAATCGCTACCAGCTGTGATATGGGCTCAAATATTATAGAAAATTAAGAATTTAATTTAGTTTAAAATATTTTTTTTGTTAAATAACATGGCTACAACTATCTAAAATGTTTAGAATGAAGAAGTTTAGATTTTTTTTCTTGTGCAGTACATACAAGTAAAAAAGCTGTGCACTACTAAAAATTCTGGGAAATAAATATAAATTAAATAATTGGATTAACATAAACAAAAACACTATTTCACAATTATTGTCATCTATGTACCAGTAGAGACTTCTATTGCTTAGTTCTAAAAACTACAACGACAACTCACCGCTGTAGTCATGGCACTCTTGTGCATTCGCCACATTGAATTATTCACATTACTTTGTTCTATCTTTAAGCTAGTGAATTACTCAAGTCACATAATTGACTATTTACTGAATTAAAAATTCGTTTCGGTTGATCCGTTTTATATGGAGTCGTTACTAATGCTGTTTTTTAACAGAATAATAGTAGAAAGACTTACAACTGCGTGCAAATCATTGAAGTGTGTACTTCCTCTTTTACTAATTCGCGAATTTTACCATCTTACTGTTTTTAACGTGTTGATTTCATGGTCGTTATTTGCGTTTGAGGTGCATTTGGTGCATGAATTTGTTTTTGATTTGGGAAAAACAAAAACCAATTGACAGAACTATTTTCTACGTTAACCTTTAATCAAAATAATTATTTCGTTTAGTAATTACGTGAAGAATTTTTAAACAATAAAAGAATCATGTTCAATCATAAAAAAGTTTTCTTATAAACGTCCATACATTTTTTATATTGATTTTTATATGAGTAAGAAGATATTATTTTACGTTAAAACTTAAACTTTAAAAACACAATTAATAGTACTCTAAAATTACAAATAAATACATGGTAGGGTTGTATAAACGACGGATTCATTTTATCTAAAGGCGTTGGTTAAACGAAAGTAAATAATCCTATGTACAACATATATTGTAGTACATATATTATATTTGATTGTGTAATATCATTGGTAACAGCTTAACTTAAATCTAAACCTACTGCACGCCCCAGATTATGCGACATAGTTACGCACAAACAATTTGTTACTACCTGTATACATTATCATACGTACGTGTTGTATTCAATGCGCGTTAGGTCATGTTACTCGTGCGTGCATAGACACTTGTACGAATTGCTTGAATTTTTATAAGTGAGCTTAATTTTTTAATCAACCACGTAAAATAATCCTTAGGGCGTCTCTGTCCGGCCAAAGTTGTTATATATATCATTTTTAAAAAATCATAAAAAATCGTATTTTTATGTTGTAAAAATTTAATTATTATATTTATGCAATAGGGTACGATCCATATTACAGTAAAAGTTATTTTATGATTCACAAGTTACTTGTTTTATAAATACATGTTTTTATTTTAACAAAAACATAGCCTGATAAATATATTGAATTCAGATAAGTGTTATTTACGTCAAATGAAAAGAGTGGTTCGATAGCTGAGAGGAACGTAACTTGTATGTACCAAATAAAAAGATGCCGGCACTATAAATCAATGTTTGATAAAACTATCAATACATATAATAAGGATTTCATTTTTATACGTCAGTTAAATGATAACGAAAAATAAAATATTGTTACTAAAATACTTGAATTTACTAGTTTTTCATTTATAATAAAAAAAAAATCTTTCACAAGGTGGATTAATACCTACATGAATTTCATATATATCTTTAATATAAATTTTACAAAATAACACAATAAATGTGTAAAACATTAGTAATTTAGTACCGTAATTATTCAAGTTAACTAGTTTTATTAAATATTTGTTTTTTCCTGAAAGTATGTCAAATAATGAATTTATAAAGCAAGCTCAAGGCGCAGACATACTAATATTTTATTTTTTTAAATAACATGAAAACCTCGGGTGATCATGCGCTACTATAATAATATACAATCAAAAGTGAAAACGAGTAATACGTTACTATCAATTAATTTATTTAGCGCATCAACCAAATTATAACATAGGAATTTTCAAACCATTTGGTATAAAGAAAGTAAATACAATTAATAATTTTAAATCAATGCACACACAATAAAACTTTTACCTCTTATGTAACTTAATTTAAACAATGTTCATTGTACTTTTAAAATAAGCAATATTATCTTTGTGGTTAAAATTCATTATTATCTTTGTTTTATTAACAACTAAATTGAGTTTAAATACATCTACCGGTTTCGAAAAATACAATTTTCTTCTTCATGATGTCATAACCTATGTTATGACATCCTGATAATGTATTTAAACTCAATTTAGTGGTTAATAAAATAAAGATAATAAATAAAAATATAATGTTCATTGTAATTTATATGAAAAGAAAATCAAACAACCAATATTTAACTACCAACTCTAGAAATAAACATTTCTCTGTAAATACACTTTCTGCGTAATTAATATTTATTAGTGTCCATTTTAAATAACTCTATTTAAAAAGTGTCTACTGTAATTAATATGGAAGACTAAAATGACCGATATGTAATGACCTTTATCGCCACTCGCGAAATAAATATGTATCCGTGTGGAATAACCAGTTATCTGTCTCAATTTAAATATGTAGCTCTATTTGAAGACGCACCCTGTGGAATATCCGTTATCTGTCTCTATTTAAACAGTTCCATTGAAATAATGTCTTCTGCGATTTATATGGAAAGAATACTGAACTGACCAATATGCAACGACTTGTCACCACTAATCACCATTCTCGAAAAGTGTCTCCGTAAGCACGCACTCTTTGAAATATCTAATTATCTGTCACAAGTATTAGTAAGTTAAATATGTTAATTGATTATTTTTAAACTAATATAAAATTAAAGCAGAATTTAAATTTAACATAGGACAAAATGTCCCATGTTGACGGTCACAATTGAATATCTTTTACGTTTTCTTGTTCGCCACCAAAGTGGGTCATAGAGCCAACGATTCGGAAAAGACAACGACCA
This sequence comes from Eubasilissa splendida, assembly GCA_031772225.1. NCBI lineage: Eukaryota > Metazoa > Arthropoda > Insecta > Trichoptera > Phryganeidae > Eubasilissa > Eubasilissa splendida. The sequence continues at coordinate 27,704,524 of CM062846.1, read as the reverse complement.
AAATGCGCGATAATTTAATTTGGTTCCACACAATCTATTCTTCCCATTAAACATCTTGAACACGTGCAGTGAAGCAGAAACGTTTTATTCGATTTGCTAAATTCCTTGAGCCTATTTTGTGTTTGAGAAATTCATAAGTACTTGTTGATGATAAACATCATTAACGGCGGTACCCCAAATTTTGTAAGCAAGTAGACGTTGTTTTTAGATGCAACGGAAATAGAGTTACAGAAATGACGTGATCTTTCATCTAGCGGCTTAAATTGCCAAATTATACGCAATGGTGACCGATGCTAACCCGGCTCAGGCCTCAGTCGCAGTGTGAATAATGAACGTTACTTTTTAAACGTTGCATGGAGTGATTTATTTGTGACGTATTTAGGTGAAGCAATTTTAGAAATTCAAACGCTGTTGTATTCAGAATTTTAAATAAAAATTGTCAAAATAAATAAAATATATTTTTTTTTATAAATTTTCAAAATCAATGTAGGTATTGATTTTGATACATTGATTACGATTTTGGTACATTGATTTAATGATATACACATACATAAACGAGTGTCATTTGCCGCTTAGACTCAAAAAATTATCCTTGTTAAATCGCAAAGTAAAGATAGTACACGAACTTTTACGATTTGCACTATATATTTTAAGCGGAATGACTTTCACAACCAACTGGCACTCGCGATTTTTTTTGGTATCCACATTTTTCACTCTACGATGATGATGCTGATGATGACGATTATGCTTATAATGATGATGATACTGATGATTATGATTATGGTGGAGGTGGTGGTAATGTTGATGGTGGGGATGATGATGTTGACGCATTTATACTTTGTAAGAATCCGATTATACGGTTCGAAATCCACCATTAAAAAATATGTAGAACTCTAAATAACTATACGTATTTCCACAATACTTAAGAAACGCTTATTCAAAAGCCGAGGAATTTATTCTGTCACCTAGTAAACTCGTTTCGGCCGCGTACATAAACCAACCTCTGCGCAGTGTTCAACAACATATAAATTCGAGTAAATTATATTACATAGTTTGCGACATTAATTGTACCTAATTCACCGAAAAATGAGCAGTTTTATGATTAACTTTACTAACTGTCAAAATATTTTTTATATGTAATATAGATACGATATATAGGTGGAAAAATGTTTTTTATTTCATTTTTATTTATTTATTGATTTATAACCGATTGGCGTAATTTCCATAGCATGCAAAATAATATAGAATTTAATTTTCGGGAGAATAAAATTCTGCGTAAAAGCGTCATAAAAGAGAAATATATTTTTATTTCACGTCTATAACCCGGATGCCCGTGTATAGTAATAAATCTGTGAATTGTTGAAAATTGAAGCTTTTTCTTTATTCTGTATTAAATATTTTGGAAATAAATAGATGAAGATAATTATTATACAGGCAAAATAATATTTTATTGTTGCGTTGATATAATAATAAAATAGTTTTTTTTTAGTAACTAAATAATTACATTTTTATCGCGATAATGTTAGCGAAAATGTCATTATTTTTAAAATTATATCGTACCACATCCGTAAGATTGTGACTTAGTAGCTTCCGAATGACAAATAAGAAACTTTTATTTGAAAAATATTTTTTGTAAGAACATTATCATTTCTTTATTCTTGGCAAAAACATAATCAGATAATTAATGCGTTTTGTGGTCACGGATAAAAATATATTATGTTTCTATACTTTAAAGATATTTATATTCTAAAGAAAATGTATAAAAATATTCAACAAATAAGTAGATATTAATTAAATAACATTGGGCAAGTTCTTTCTTCAAATCGAGTACTACTGAATCATCGGCAAACGAAAACCATCACCAGAATTAGAGTTACCCGATGTTAAAATTCTCCTTCTAAATATTAGTAATTGTTCTCCTCTTCTGCTTCTACCATCATGTCTCCTCAGTACAATAAATGTAAAGTTTTGAAATAAAATTTATTAATTTGTGTATTTTTTTGGCGGGCTGGAAACGAATTAATTTAATTTCAGTTATTTGTTATGGGAAAAACTGTTTCCATATCTCTAAGGCTCTCAGGGATGGATTAATGACAAATATAGAGTTCCACTGTACTGCAAAGTGAAAAAAAGAAATTGGTATATCTTTGTTGTCACTCTTGTTTCAGAAAGAACTGACATAGAAATACAACTGAGAAATATAGTGAAATACGGTCAGAATGCAGTCAGTTATTGTTATGAGAATTTGTTTTCAGAAGCAAGATTAGCTGTAAACAATAAAAATTTTATGCCAATATCAATACTGGTGTACGGAAATGGAAACCTGGAACTGGCAAAATAGGAATGGAAGTAGAATAATTAATTTGATATTGTAGCATAGTCTACTGATAAGACGGTTTGTGTATTTGGAATATACGAGTGAGGAGAAAATGATAAATAAAATATATAACGAGCCTCGGAGGCAACAGAAACAGAGAACGTGCCATGACCAGGCAATACTGGAGAATGATTCCGTTAGAAGCGATAGTAGGCTGGCGTGCATTAGAAGATCTATACAAAAGTGCGCAATATTCTAGAGAAATGGCGTATTGGTAAATTATGTAGCCTTTATACTCATAAAAAATATTATTTTTAATCAACAACTTAATAATATTTAGTTTTCACTTAAATGTATATTATAGGTACCTACTAATGAAATTATTATTAAACAAGGATAATATATTATTACTAAGCGAATAGCTGTAAAGCCATGCTGGCGGCTATTTTGTAGTGGCCGCTGCGAGGCCAGGGCTTTCGTAGAATATATTTTTAAATAAGAAAATCCCTTATTATATTTCTACAGCAATATAATATGGCTGCACAATGTGCACTATTATAATGATTTAATATGCCTATCCTATAAATATTATATATAGCATGTATTATGAGATTATTAAGTATGATGAAAAAATAAGAGTAAATAAGTACCACAAAATTGCCTTAACATAGAAAATTATTGCATATAAAAAATATTTATAAAATAATATAAATATTATAATCTTGAAGCATGAATCTGCAATAAACCAAATTAGGAAAATATTAAAAATTAATAGAGTTATAAAGCATTCAATTAGCAGTACATATGATCAATTTTCGACGTTTTTAAAACACTTTGTGTTAGTGAATACAAATTATTTTATATAATTAATTATATTTATTTAAATGCTTTGAGGCTTCAGCTACTATTTAAAATTAAGTTTTATATCAAATACATCATAATTTATTTACTAAATAATATTTATATCGATTCTATTAATATGTGTTTATTTGTTTTTTAATCGGCAATTTGAAATAAAAATCCCTTTTACATTAGTGTAAAAGTTTTATCTAAGTAATTGTTTTAAAAAAAGTCTAATCTATTGTATAACTTCCGATATAAATGAATAATAAAAACCCATATTTTCCTAAAATACGCGAAAATATTAATTATTTTTGAAAGGTAAGCCTTAAGCCTTTCAGCTTTTCACTTCCGCTGCAGTGATGCATCGTTAACCCTTTTGGTGCGAGCGCCAGCTCAGCCGACAGCGCGGCGCTATCGCGTAAATCCCCGCTTAGGGCAGACGCGCTCAGCGATTTTTATGCTACGCGACAGAATAATCTCTGTCGCAAATATCTCCACGTCTGCACACACGGGCAACAGAATAATCGCTATTACATATGAAAATCCTGTGTCAAAAATCAAATATTATATTTTTATTGAAATTAGGAGGAATTATTTTTTATGTAATTCTCGCATTGTTTTAAGGGTATATATAAAAATCTTTTGTATATGCATTTAATACCCCCGGACTCTACATGCATGTTAGGTTTTGCCCAATTCGCTTAATAAAGATTACATGAGCAAGCGCTAATCTTAATTAATCTAGCCACTCCACTAGGCAAAGCCTGCATCGAAATACAGGTTGAAAAATTGGTGTAGCCTCTCTTAATTATTCAAAGCCGAACTTAAGCAGTGAATTGAAATATACATAGAATCGCATAATTTTTTTTTATGAAAAATCAAGAAAATAATAAGGTTTGAAAAATTCCTTCGTAAATCTTTAGTATTTTTATATTTTTTTATCAGAATTATCGACGCTATATGACATTGCTCGGCACGTTTTGCAATTTAGTTCTAAATCGCTTTCATCACTAGAAATCATTCACAATTAGAATTAGTGTTTAAACATTGTGATGACTTTCTTGATTCGATAATTAATTTTTTATGCAGTTCGTGATATCTAGACATACAATTACTAAGCTCACGTTTAAATTTGAAGTCTCGTTCAGAATTGGCATTATTCAGAAGAAAATGTTTTTCCAATTAACTGCAAAGTTGAAGACATTTGCAGTGAAGGGGACTAGATTTTTTTCCGCTTCACCATCATTTTCTGATTATTTAAAGATATTTAAAGTTATATCAATAATATCGTCGTCACTTGTGAGCATCGTCTATAAGCAATTTGTCGATACCATTTTGGTTAAAGGTTTCAAAACCTTCTCCGCCAATCCATGAGCCAAAGCAATGATTTCACTGACTAACACATCCAGGCCATCCTACTTTCCAGCATGAATTTAAAGTTTGTTTGTTTGAATTGCAATAAATATAAACCGTATAATTTCAAAATCGAATAAAAAAATATATTTGAATGCGAATTTAAATATATATTTTAAAAAAAGTTTCTCGGTCATCCCGCATCCGTTGGTCGCGAGATGGACCATAATTATCGCAACGTTTTGAGTAAATTTTATTACCCATCTTCAGGGGGTGTATTATCAAAGTTAAACTAAGCTTTACTTTGTATAATTGGGGCACTAACACAAAGTATTGTTTAATTTAACTCACCTAGCGTTGAACTGTCAACCTAAGAAGAAGTGTCTCACGACCATTTTCAAACATCACTTTACCGCCTCACCCCCAGAAGATGGGTAGTAAGGTTTACCCGAAACGTTGGGATTACTATGGTCCCTCTCAGGAGTTTCAGGACCAACATACGCGGCATAACCAATAATCTTTCTTCTTGACATTATGCTCGACCCGTGAAAACCTCAAATTTAACATATATACGTAAATATATATTTATAAGTGTGTTTGTATAATATGATATATAACCTGTATTTAAACACAATTTTTGAGAAATAAATTAAAGTGTATAATATCACATTATAATCTAGCGTGAGTTCATACATTATCTGATATATTTAATTAAAAGTGTTCGGTTATCGTATCAAAGTTAATTTAGTTCAGTGGCGATAAATCGGCATTTATTGGTAAAATTAAATTGTAATACACAGTTAGCAACAACATTTTTTTATGCATAACGAAATATATCAGCAAAATACATATAGCGAGTTTATTAATGTTTGTAAGCCTATAATCCTATAAGCTAGATACATGTTTTGAAAGAGGTAGTAACATTTGATTCAATAAAGAATCAAATGTTTATAATTATTTTTTTACTAAATCTAGTTATTATGGCAAGGATACAATTAAACATGAAAATCGGAAATAAAAAACCAATAATGAAAAAACTGACATTATAAACAAGGATTTAATTCCACCGACAGTACAATATTTTAATTTATATTAGAAATCATATAATTTGTTAATTGTTGTTTCTACGGTTTGCTACGACTGCACAGGATGATGTCTCCTTGTGTTTCTTATGTGCGGGAATTCAGGTAGTCAAGATAACTGGATGTAATAGCAATACAGTTTATTACAGATCTCACAATTATAAGTACTAATATATTAGATGTATTCTGATCTACGATTCCGGCGAGAGAGCGCGACGATCTTTTATCCCTTCCACGCTTCCATTCTTGCCAACATGCGCGCGCCACACATTCGCTACATCACGATGCATTACGTTAATAATCCCAAATATTTAATATTTTTATATTTCCATGAGATAATAAAAATAATTGATTAATTTAAGGTTCTTCGAGCGCTAGCGTATGGAACTGGTGTCACTTTTAAGTTAAATCGTGCCACACTTGAGTTTATCTGCAAATAAGTTCGGTTGTACCGTAACTTTTTGAGGCAAAGATATGACAATAGCACTAGGTTTCCTCAAAAAAACTATCCTAGAAAAACACAAGTTCCATTTATATATTTACAATTTTTATGAAACAGTGTTAATAAAACAAGAATGGGGTCGTCCCCTTTTTTCCATGACATTTTAGCATTTATTTTGTCATTAAACACGACGTTTTGGCGTGATTCGTATTTGTCGGAGAAATTATTCAAGCACTTTTAATCTGATCAAAGAGTAGATCTCAATTGCCACAACGTAAAAAATAATTAAAATATTCGCATGACCGCTTGAAAAAGAAAAGGAATTTAATTTGGCGACATCAATCAAAACCCTCGCGCAACATTCACTGAAGATTAACCCAACCGCATGTGAATCTCCATTTTCCTCCTCAACAAGCTATCGGCCCGCTACGTGGGTTCAATTCAAAATGGCGCCGGCTGAAAAACGTGGCGATTCCCGCGCGCGGTAAACCCACCACGGTTCGTTAGCCCGGGCGGGAAATTAACAACACTGCACCGTGGCATAACCGCAAATGTTTCAACAGTCATCACAATTTGTCACTTCAGGACAATGCAAATTGATCAAATTATCAACAAGCATTGCTGATTGCAATCGTTTAAGTGAACTTCAGTTTCGCGTATGAATTATATAACGTTACGGCGCATCTGTGGAAGCAATATATCAAATCATACCACGATCCCGCATTGTGTTTATAACGACCTCGTTTAATGTCCACGGCATATGTTTTAACAGATGAAAACTATGAAGAAGACTCGCCTGAAGTAGGATACAGCTCACAATTTATTTTGTTTTGGGATTACAAATATACCAGTAAAATTTGTCACAAAATCCGTGTTAAAAATATTATACCGTGTTTGATACCGGGTGTCTCAAAAATCATTTTGAAATCAAAAAGATTTTGTGAGCGCTCGCTCCGCCATATCACCATTTCCCCTTTAAACTGTGGTGTCAAATTGTCATATAATTATACAATGCTGATTTTTTTACATTAGCATTGATCTGTGTATAGTTATTTACGCATTCTTAAGATACTATTTTATATAAAATAATAACACCTGTTAAATTTAAACGTTCTGAGAAATTACATAGCTTCAGATATTATTTCTAATCGTCTATTTTCAAGTCACATTCAAAACATTCGGCGGTACAGTGTTTAGTATCCTCACCTGAATTCGGTTTTCCGCCGGAGAGATTTTATTATTATTTTAATATATATAAACGAATTTGTGAATATTTTTTTATGAACCAGAAAAATATATTCTATGCAGGGGTAGTATTAAATATGTAAAGCGTTTTTTGTCACCGCATGCACACAAAGGTTTAAAAAAAAGGGCAAAACGCCTTCATTCTGATGAAGCTTTATGAAATTGCAAAGCCAAACAAATGAAAAATGACATGACAATTTGCGGCCAGGCAGAAACTTTTCTTCCCCGTAATAAGCAGTGGTACAGTGGGGCTGGAACGCGCCGGATCGTCCTTCCGGTACTTTTTTCCACGACCGGAACGCGTTCCGGTACGATTTGTTAGAAGATCCGTTCCAGTACGATTGTTTGTGGACTGATTTTTGTGAAGATAGATTCTAGCGCATTAATTCATATACGAATTAATATCAAACCATGTCCGAGAAAAGAAAACAATCGTTATTTTCTTTTAATGAGAGTAAAGTTAATACCGGAACCCTACTCCTGTTTAGAGGGTACTTTCGGTTCCGGTACTTTTTTTTAGCACCACACCACTGGTGATGAGTCTGTTCGCAAGCGTGCACAAGTTTAATTAACAGAACGATGTTCCGAATACGTGTTATGCGAATACGAACACTTTACTGCTACCTTTTTATCGACTCTCTTCTTTCCACAACGAACAGTTTTTAAAAATCGCGACCTCGCCGCTATTTAAATTTATTTTAACATTTCTGAAGAAAATTATCTAATTAGCATAGTCTAATATACTCCATTCATTCTCACAATAAAATAAAATCGTGGCGTTTCTTAATTTCAACACCAATGATATTACTTTAATCTCATCATCTAGACGGTACGATTTCTCCGAGATAAACACGGAAAATAAATACTTTTTCCCTGTAAAATGTTTACAATGAAATTAGCTAACATCGCCTAACGCTAACACTTGAATTACTTTCTTTCGTTTTATTTGGTAGAACTCTTATAGAAAACAATATTTTTATGTTTATCATGTATTCGCTTCAAAGTATTTTCTTCATACTTATTTGTTGCTTTTTTATTTAAGACGTGACATAAAACGAGACCAGTCACGACCGATATAGTCAAATATCTACATATAAATGACTATATTATATCAAATAGTCCACGTTTAATAACTGAGTGAAGACAATACTCACTCTAAACACTGTGAAAGATAATATGGGTTATTTAACACATTAGTTGTCTTCGAATAAAGATGATTTATACCTCTTAAATAATTGTGTAGTTCAATACCAAACTCGTTTAAATTGACAATAATACAATCTGTATCCCTTCATTGAATTTAGAATTATTTATTACAGTGAAGCATATTAAATTTGCCCCGTTCGTTCCGAGTCATCTACCTACGCCTCATCCTCTCGAGCTAGTCTGATAAATGGCGAACAGTATAGATGGTGACGGTATAAATGTACTACTTTGTAAAATATTATGGGTTAACCGTATATTAATTACTGTTTAGAATCAAAAATTTTATAGATACATGTTTAGTTACAATTTATATGTATGCATACATAGAAGCTATTTAGAATTGAAAAAAATGTAGATAAATTTGTAGTTAGAAAACAAAAGAATTATAAAATAAAAATAAAATTATATAGATTAAATAAGACACAATCACTATAAATATAACTAAGAATTTTATTAAACGCCAGCCGGTTTCGCTTAGCTCAAGTTTCGTCAGGACGTATTTAAAACTAACAATAAACACAAACACTCTTTTTGTATTTATTGTTAGTTTTAAATACACCCTGACGAAAATTTGTGGTTTCATATAAAGTGATTGTTTTATTTTCGATCTTGACCAAAAAATCTCAAAACCGCTTTCAGTTAAAAATAAGTTCCTATCAAACTTTTTCAAAAAATTTATGTCGTCTACGTTAAACAGCTTGATTTGCTATCTCTTTTCAAAAAATTGCGGCTGATAAAAAAATTATAAATACGCTTACACACACAGACGAGATATACCTGATTCTTGTGGCCAGTGTTTAGAGGATTTTCTTAAGATCATGCAGTATCTAAATATACTCTCTCCAGACTTTATTAATGTTTTTTACATGTTCTTGCACTATAGTTTATCACTGTAGTTTATTAGACAACTCTTGAAATATACGCACACTCGGTTTAGTACTATAAACACTGTAAAATGTTTTTCGTGACAACGATGGCAGTTTTTTTAATATTAATATATGTATCTAAAAAGATTAATATACTAAATTAAAAATGTAATAATTTTTATTTAGATGCCTAATGAGCCGTGTCAACGATTGAAATTATCGACTCGAGATAGTATCCGAGATACGGATTTTGTTCATATGAGATAAGTACAGTATTTTTAGTACCCGTGAACACACTATATCTTAGAGATTCATCGTCTAGCGCCTTACTTTGCGCTCCTTACGTACGTCAAATGTCCAAATATCATTATTATTCGTCAGTTGAGTGCTATATTGCATTAAGTCAAAATAATTTTCTTTAATAACAGTAATAATGCATCTATTTCATCGTGATAGGGGTTTTTTTTTATGAAGAATTGATTCGCCATAAAGATAACACATTTAAGTAACAAAATTATATTTCTGTTATGAAAAGATAATAAACAAAATGATAAAATTTCACACATATGCAAATAAACAAAATATAAATACAAAATTTCAGATACAGCTATTATTGTATTTGTAACTATTATGTGGACGTTGCAATTCTCTGGTCAGAGAGCCAGCTTTCCATGAGAGCGCCGCTTGCACTAGAGAGACTTTACACTAGCAACTCGATGTTTCAGAAGCGGGACGTATCCATGAACACGGCCTTTAGCAAACATTGCTACAATAACGCGCCAACCCGAACAGTATTCTTTTTGAGTTGTTGTACTGAATTCGGAGACGGTTGTACGTCACGACAGGATCCTCTTCACCTCCTTACTGCATCGGTAGAAACGTAGTAACGCACAAACGTTTAACTATATCCCCTGTCGTTCTATATCACCACCGTCTTATCCACCTTCATTGAATATATGGCCAAGGTATTTGAACTTATTTTGAACGCTCAATTTCGTCCCGTCCAGCCAAAGTTGTTTAAAGATTGTAAAAAAATTTATGATCAATATTTACTTTTTCGATCATTATAACCTTATGAGAAATATGTAGGTTAGTTAAAATGGAATAAATGTTTTTCATTTTGTTATATTCTAATACTTATGTCTAACATTCAGAATAGATAGTTGTACGGATCTATAGTGGTTTGATTGTCTGTGTGCAACTATCAAATCAAACGTCGTTCACGCTGATTCGAGTTTTTGTCACTTTTTACTAATCTCAAGCTGATCTCTGAGTTTATCTCCAGATCAAAATCTCAACACGTGTATTTGTAGTTGAGATGTATCTCAATTCAATCTCGAAATAATCGCATCGTGTCTCTTTCCGTTGACACGGGCATTAACAGCCGTTCGATATAATAAGTGGAAAAAAATTAATACTCAGGATCATGGTGATAATGGTTATTTAAATCGACTACACACAAAAATCAAATATTAAATCCTCTGTGTATCTGTTTGCAGCATATTTCTTTTCTCTAACAATTTTTCTCTCAAAAAATATTTTTTTTCCACGTACTTATTTTTCATTTATGAACACAATTCGCCGCAACTCTTAATTTTAATTTTCATCTGTGACACTTTCAGATCGGTTTTAGTATTTTTTTATTACCGCTCGAAAGAAAATATGAAATGAAAGTGTTTGGAAATTTATGTAAAAAATATTTTTTTTTAGATTTTCTATTAAATTAAATCCGTATAATGATATGAAATTCCCTCGAATAAATAATTATTTTCATTAAAAATTAACTCAAAAAGAATACTTAATATTATGGTTGCTTGATAAATGAATTATCCATTAAAAATACTATTTTGTTTCTGTATTTCCGAAAATGTTGTAGGATTTATATTTTTCATGAAGATTAATTATTATTAAATGATCATATTTTCAAAAAATTCTCACTTTTGTTAATTTTTATGAATGGATAAAAAATCCAAGAACAGAATCATAAATGTAATATCATTAAAATATATTGTAAGTGTAGTATATATTATTTTTTCTACATTTCTAGAAATTCACTGACGGCGTCGATATTAATTGTATTTCTATTTAATAATATCTGATTCCTATGATTTTAAAAACTTTTCTAATAAATCTATATTGATAATTCTGGAATTTTACGTACAAATTACTTTATAAGGATTTGAAGCTGGATCTCTTTTGCAAACCGGGGAAGGTGCATTACCAACTATGTTACAGCGACAGTATTTTTGACGACAAAAGTACTGTCGCTGAAAAATGTATTCTCCTTAATAATACAGTGTTGTTGCAAGGAAGCTCACTAAGAAATTGTGTGTTAATAACATTTGTTTTTATTTTATACGGTTGTTTAATATATACCATTGGATGCCCAAGCAGATATATAACGTTGTGGCTTTCGTAACTTAGATCTGCCCAAAATCGATATACAGTGTTACAGGGGTGATTTTATTTATTAGTGTAGATGTAAATTAATATAACGATTTATCGATAATATACGATAATCACTTATTTAAGATTTCATTTAGAAAAGGAAGAAAATAATTTTTTTATTCGTATATTTTCCTCAAACATAATAACACAAACAGTCTGGTGGATAGTGGCCGCTTTGAAACAAGTGGAAGCTGCTGCGTAGCTAAGGTCAGTGAAATAAAAAGAAAACAAGAAAAAACACAACAGTTTCAACATACAAGGCGACATATTTGGAAAAGTTCAAGAATTTTAATTTGCGCTCCTTGAAGGAAAATAAGACACCAGAAAAAAACACCTTCTTGGCCATGGATGGTAGCGCGATGTGTGTAAATATTACCTAATTTATAATAAAAATATTCACCAGTACCACAAGATGTGTTTTTAGGGTACCATAATTATGGACCTAAAACACTCTAATTTGTTATTTTCTTATTCATTCAAATTAATTTAATTTTTCAGGTCTCAATTAAAAACCATATAATATAAATCAATTATTATATAGTACACAGGTCTATAATATTTAATTTTGTCTAAAACAGCACCGTTATTTATCTATTGAACATTCAAAATATCTTCCTAAATGTAGTTTATTTTATATTTTTGAAGTCGCTACACGTAAATATGGTTGATTTATGATTCGGCCATATTTACAGGACGTTTATAAACAAATGTCGTCATCGATGAACGATTCAACTAAAAACACATCGATAATACATTTTTTAAATCTCTCCGTCTGGTCTAAAATTTTGTAGTAGCTTCGGAAGATATAAACCATTTTACGTTCTTAAAGGCGTTTTTATCTGATCGTTTGGCCTTGACATTTTGTCACTGGAGCTGACGATGCCAAGTTATATGCTGAAAGAAATGTCTTTCATTTTGTCTAGAGCTATTTATTCGGTAATATTCGTATATTGACGAATATCCACGTGCTTGGGGTGCAGACATAAAACATTTAATCGTGCAGCAATATTTTTTTCTATTTTTTGTAATTCAACGCTACAACTTGTGACATTTAGTGATGAAGAGAACCCGCTTTAGCCGAATATGACAATAGCGCTGGCGGTAAAAAATATAACTAAAATAGTATCCGCTATTTTGTCGTGAATATTGCGCGGCAATCGATAGGTGTTGATATTATATTAAAATTATAAAAAAATTCTGTTATTAACATATATAAATATATATATATATTTTTTTATATATATTGAACATTGGACTTACTGTAAGTTTTACGTTTTAATTATATGTTATTTAATTGCATCTTGCTTTAATCTTTATCAAAAAAACATTTATATATTTGATTTTATATTTTATTTCGTCATAAATAAATTCCAAAACATAAAATGTTACGTAACATTTCAATAAATCTTTAAAAAATGCTGTATTTGATTATGAAAGATACACAAAATAGAAAATACATATCCGGATTCGTGCGGAATCCATTGTCCGACCAGGTACCGCGGTCAGCTGTTTAAAATTGTTTCCTTTACGTGTTCCGTGAACGTACATTTAAATTCAGAGATAAATATTCCTTTCAGGTTACTCGTCCTATTTTACCCAGAATGAGAAACTTTGTAAAATATTATCGCGTTCCTTTCGGAATGATGCGCTGTAAGCTTTCAAAATTATCGTGATGTCACATGTCAGCTGTGGTTTGGAATCCGATGAATCCCCTTCACCGTCCTCTGAATATAAATGTGAAAAAGGTCAAGCACTATGCCCTTTTTTTTTCTCACCCTCTATAAATCTGTTGTCCTGAAAATCCACGAGCCTTGGGTAGTTACATTGTATTTGGTTTCGACATTTAGAGGACACTTGGGTATTCGCATGTACTATTTCACTATCTACTATGTTTATATACTATACCACTACCTATGTGTACATAATATTAAGAAATCATTAGGATGCAATATAATACGTATATGCTCATTAGCAAACAGACCACAGCTGACAATAAAAGTCTTTATATTGTTGGAACTAAATTGGAGAAGTCCCAAAATATTGTATACCTGGATTATAATATAAATGAAAGATGGAATCTAAATGCCGCATTGAGCAAGCTCGCGCATCCTTTATCCGCATGAAAAAGATGTCCCGCAGTCATGATCTCAACCTTAGATTACGAATACAAATGATCAGAAGCTATATGTTCTCGATATTATTTAATGGAGTGGAAGCATGGACACTTACCGAAGAAATGATAAAGCGACTTAACGCATTTGAGATGTGGATCTACAGAAGAATGCTCAAAATAAGCTGAATGGATAGAGTTACAAATGAAGATGTCGCCACCGTGTGCGCGCGCAGTTATCACGAAACGAACGGAGGAGCGATAATCACCAGCACAAGAACCATGACCTGGGTCAAGCGACAGAGATGGCACAAATCTCTTCTAAGACATTAACCAACTTATCATCACATCAAATTGTTAAACCAGTCGCATTGATTCAGGATATGGTGACTATGTTTATTTACAAGTGTTTTCTCCATCATAGAATGGCAATAAACGCGGTATATTCAAAAGATAATGAAAATCAAACCAGAATGGCATAACTTAATTGGGCAATATTAAAAACTCGTAGCATTAAAATTACCAGGGTCAACCGTAGAATGTTTCTAATTGTTTCTAAAAATATATCAAGCATAAATTATCAGTTAGTCATCCATAGCGAAGAAGGAGCCTAGCCTATAGGTTGTTTAAAAACATTTAACGACTAATCAGGTTTGGTTTGTATTAAAACCTGCGTGAGACATTTTGACCAGAAACACTAAACCATAACCATCCGGGCACGATGGAATCTTTAATATACAACGTAGACTAGTTAAAACTGGCGGACTTTGGCAGAAAATTTAATTTAAAAAAAATTCTAATCAAAATATCACTAGCGGATAACCTCACAGTAGCTCGCGCGGTTAACGAAAAAGTAAGACTCGCAGAAACACGGGCGGCAACTACGCGGTACTAGCAATGAACGTACACAGTCAAAGTACGATAGAATATATAAATTCGCATGAATCGGGTGCGCTGCAATAAAATGCACCCTGACCGTCGGAAAACAACCTGCAAACGCAAGCATCGACCGGATTTACGAATCAACCCACACGATACATATATAGTGAAAAGCGCGGTATGAATTTGACAGCATGGGAGGTTAAATTTTACGGAAAATTAGACGTTGAGAGTTCATTTGTCGTGTAGAACATCGGAGGAAATCACAAAGGGATTACCGGATCTTTTATCAGAGGGTGCTTTGATCTGGTATCGGACAGTCGATAAGCAAAATTTACACTGTGCTAAATTTAAGCAGTCACTGCTCAGGAGGTATGAATCTCCAGAGGCCCAATTTAAAACCAGGGCAGAACTGTTCTCAGCAAAACAAGCCGAGGCGGAGCTAATCAGAGATTTTGTGCTGAGAGTCAAAACAAAAAACGCCAGATTAGACATACCACTAAGAGAGGCAGACTTACTAGTCATGGTCAAACACGGATTGGTACCAATCATTATTCCGCCACTGTTGGGATTACAGACAGATACGTTGGATGAACTAAAACAGCGAGGTATTCAATTAGAATCTTATATGAGAACATCAGCGGAGACACAAGATAAATCATGTGCAAGGAATCGCAAAGTAGAAATGAGCGCTGCACAGGTACCAAGCAACTAGTAAGAAGCAACAATCATGAAGTATTTTTACTGCGCCCAACCATGATATTTCAAAAGGGATTGCCAAAATTGCAAGAATCACAAATAAATAATCTACCAGACGCAAATGCAAGCGACCCATCAGCAAGCGACCGACGCCAAAACACCCGAGTATTCACACCAAAATGGAAACCAGACCTCTCAAGACCACCACCTTTAATGAGGCAGACAAAAAACGAATAAGTGGCCATTTGTACACACCTCCACCGGCGGTTCAAAAGTTACGATTGGTTGCGATTTGTTTAACACTTTCATGAGACCGCTGAACTCGCTGAAGTTCGTTGTCTGCGGGCAAGGATGGTCGTCCATACACAACCTTTTCAGTGAACGGGCGTGGATTTTTGTTACTGCTGGACAGTGGTGCAAACGTGAGTTGTCTAGGTGGCAACGGGTACATGATCTTCGTAAAGAGAGGCTTCCAACTAGTAAGAACAGAATCATTAGTTAATATGGCTGACGCAAGGCCACAAACAACCATAGGAACGCTTTCCTTGCCCGTTACCTGCAACAAGCAAACGCATGTGATCAAATTCGTAGTAGTGCCATCACTATCACCGAGATTCATCCTTGGCGTGGATTTCTGGCAATGCTTCAACGTGGCCCCTCAGATCATATCAGCGTCAGTTCCAGTGAGAAGCAAGCCAATAAGAAACGAGATCCGTACCATAACTCCATTACAGGAAATAATAGAGCAATTCGAGAACATTTATTTTGAACAAAAAAGATTAGGTTTGACCCATCTGATACGACACCATATCGAAACCACCGGGGAACCCATTTGCCAGAAGTATTATCCATTGAGTCCGGTGAGGCAAGCGCAAATGGAAAAATAATTAAATGACACGCTGCCACTAAGAGTAGTGCGGCCCTCACGCAGCGCCTGGTCATCCCCAGTTATCTTGGTACAAAAGAAGGACGGATCCTTGCCGTAACACGTGCCGTCTGACAGGAACAGCGTTTGTCGCATTGTGCCTAAATCCGGCGTTCGACTCCAAGATTCACATCGCGATATTCTCATCACGCGGGCCGCTACACCTCGCCTATTTGGCCAGGGAACGAACCAGCTTTCTGAGGTGGCACCACCTCCCCGGGTAAGTCACCAATGGATTTCACACCGCATTTCTTCTTGTTAATTGCAATCGTTCCCCGAGATCATTACTTTATTGGGGTGCATGTATTTCTTGAGACCACCATTCTGTCGCCAGTAACCCTTGTTGATATGTAAAGATTACTTATTGCATAAGCTCATGTTAGTGTCTAAGATTATTGGGCATAATTGTTTTGGCGGCCCTTTTAATAAACATCGCCCATGAGGCACGTAATATAATCCATCGTAAAGAGAATGAACACGTCATGTACGTCCGACCCCGTATTAAGTTGTCTCACATTGCTCTCTCTGAGCGAAACCACCTTCTTAAGAGCATCTCGTGATCGAGTTGAGTTAACGAGGAAGAAGAGGTTTCAATTTTTGTAACAATGATTAATAAATAAATTAGTGTTATAATTAATACATTTTTGTAATTATATTGGCAATAACACCTTACTCACTGAGTGACACACAATTTCTTATTTATTTAAAAAATATATATTTATATTAAGAGCATTCACATAATATTTCATTCAAAGAAATTGTTGACGTGGTTTTTGCTGAAAATAAAATAAAATGTCTGAAATATTATAATTATTATTTAATTATTCCAATTTATTGTGCTATACGATCAGTATTTCACGATTATCGGTAAAATGGAAAACAAACAACACTTGTGGTAAAAATAATGTTCTTAAAATAATGACTATACATAAATTTTAATAAAAAAGAGTGGTGCTTCGGACGCATCACGAGGAGACTATGACATAAAAGTTTATTAATTGGATTTAATATTATCCAGTTTAATGATATATAATATATGTATATATATATATTTCTATACATTTCTGTTTCAATTTTATCACATTTATATAATTAAATTTTAAAAATGTATGAGAAACCTATCACATAACGTATCAAGATTAGTAATTTCGTTTTGTTAATTGTTCAATTCTTATAGCTTTGAGATTACGAGCTTGTCGAGAACTGAAATCCCACAGGGCTACATTCGCAAAGGCAATTTAGGAAACTAACCGAAATGACAACTGGTTACGAGAATTTTCGCTAGTAGATAGAAATTAATCGAGTTTAGAAATTATATTTGGAAAAGTTATTGGTGAATCAATAAAATAAAGGCTCTAGCACATCATAGAAATGGAAATACATTTAAATGAACTATTTATTTATATATATATATGATAGAATGTTAACGCCGAATGTTAATAAATAGAAAACTCGATGAAATTATCTCTGAAGTTGGATGCAACTACCTTTATTATGATTGAGAAAGTCATTTGATTAAAGATATCTAGTTATATCTAAATCCTTCAAAAAATTTATGTGAAAGTAATTAGTTTATCATCCCTGAAGATCGCGATGAAAAGAAAATCTTGTCTTCTCTGTTAGCCCTTTTATATACATATCACGGTGTTTAGATGTTCCAAAAACATCTGTTAATTTCACGAACTTTCTTTCCTTTAATTTTGCATCAAAATGGATAGTAATGTAGTTCGTAAACATAAAGATAATTAACACTTGTAATTAAGTAATCTTGAGATCTTTTGATCGAGCACGTATAAAAATAAATGCTGCGCGAATTTACACTAAGGAATAATCTGTTAGACTTTTGTAGTTTTTTTTTCACAATCATTTTTTTTAATACATTTACACGGGTAGATTTTTATTCCGTGTCTAATTTATATAAATTAACCAATTAATATAATATTCTGATCTAAATAAATAACGTAATATAATAATTTTAGATTTTTATTTGGATCACCAGCAATCATTGCAATGAATCTTTTAATAAAATATTTTTATTATAATCAAGATATCCCAAATAAATAAAAAAAAAAACGAAACCCTGACAAATTCAGAGCCTAGGCATTTGATTTTTTTTTCTCTGAGGGCTTATGTTTTGACCAGCAAACAGTGTCAAAAATCTTAAAAGAACTAACATTTTGTACGGTATAAGTACAATTTTGCGACAATAAACCGAGGCACATTTTTTAGCATAACTAGACGTATTTGATAGGAGTATTACTGGAAGGTTTAGATATATTATGTTTAACTAATAATTCAACAACCTCTTAAACATTCTTAATGATTAGTCATGTTGAAGTATATAATAGCCATTCGACATTTGATTTAGAAACTGTCTTAAATATAATGCATGAATAATTTGCTTATGTTAATCACAAGAAAAAAGTTTACGTACCTTTGAAATTATATTTTCTTGATATTTTTTGTACATATTAATGAATAGAAACTTTTACATATCAACAATAAAAAATATATCATTAAATATATCATTAATCCCCTTATAAATGTTAAACACATCTTTCATAATGTACATAGAGTCGTGTAGTCAACCAACACACTGCTATAGTTTAATACAAATCATAATATGTTTCTATAAACGAATTAAAAGTATAAATAAATGATTATATTAATAAGTTAATAAGTACATAGTATACTACAATATTAAATTTATATATGTAGTCAAATACAGTTAAATATATATGATCTGCAGTGAGGTAATAAACAACTGCAGTGATATAATAAAAAATAATAACACATATAATATGTATTTTGTATTATATTTGCTCAAGAACACTTTAATGTCATTGCTCAAGCAGTCTTTTCGTAATTTTTGGCAAACTTATAATTTCAATCTTATAAATAGAGATGCGTACACGGAATACACACTATGTATACAGAATTTCACATAAATAAACGTCAAACAAAACTAAACGGTTGTGCTATATGAATAACTCTAACTTGATTGTCTCCTGGGATGAATCACAAACCCTTAATTACTGTTACATGTCTTACTACCAGACTAAACAAGAATATGTAAATAATAATATGTAATTTAATAAATAAAAATTATACTTCATGAACTCTTAGCGCTGCTACATTAAGTCTGTAAAATATTAATACACAAGATCTGGCATTCTGATGTTTAAAATGATTTAGTATTCGATCATAAGCACTCAGAGTTGTGTAATTTATATGGTAGTATTCTTGTAAAACTACCACGTGCCGATTCTATTGCCGATTTTCATATCGAATTATACCTGTATAATATGATACTGATTTGATTGTAATCTTGGGGATAGAGTAAACAGAATTTTTGATCAGAACATCAGACGTTACAACTTCGCAGCGGTATCTAGGAGCATATTATCGGATATCTGTTTATTTTTATTCACCACAAACTAAAACATATGTGTTCATGATTAAAACATTAACCCGGTTGGACAGAATTTGTGGCTTCTTGTCAACAACGGTTGGAATTTTTAATCATACAAATATATCCGTTTATTTTGTAAATGTAGATTAACAATATTAAACATGTTATTGAATTAAATTTATAATTAGGTATGTTTTGTCTGCGAATAAAAATAGCGCGGACACAATGATGCGCACGGTGAAAAGAACATGATTAAAAAGAGAAGCAGATAAAGATAATGATCGAGTTTAAATTTTTACGAACACAAGAATGATTTAACTTTTCTATTTCAATGTAAGCACTGTAGTATAATAATATAGATCAAAGTGTTAAATTAAGCATAACTAATGCATTCGATTAGAATATATTCAATGTATACACCATAAAATTACCTACATTTTTCGTTCTACAATTTATTTGCACAGACTTTACTAAAGTCAAGCTCGTCGTGGATGATTTTGATGGGCAGAACCATGACAGATGTTCGAAGAAGACGCTACTTCACCGATGACGTTGACATGCATCCTGCTCACTCTTTATTTGTCACACTCGTCCGGCCACTTATTGTGATAACTTTTGAATTATCACCAGATTCCCTTGGGGTTCTATTCTCTGCTTACTGTCTAATTACTCGGGTCTAATTTCCTTGTAATATAAAATTCAGTATGTCCGGGTAACAATATTTAGTTTATTACAACAACTATTACAGTAATTATAAATTATACACTTCAGAGATAGACTAGTTATTCAGGTGAAGCTGTGGTGAAAGAGAGCTGTTCCCCCATAGCAGGGCCTCTTATAAGGTTCGTCCCCCAACACTCATCTACTCATATACACCCACACATACATGTAAAAAGTGACAGTTCTCACAATTCTCAATCCACAAAAAAACATTTTTTGTGTGATAAAGCACAGTCCCCGTATTGTGATAAAAGTCTACGATGAATTTCAGCCCCTTTCATACCCTCCGACTAGAGAAATTAGATCACTGCTTATCGTTCCTCGTTGGTGCAAACTGATAACGGAGCGGACACGCTTACGCTGTAATATCCGGAAGGCAAATAACGCGATCGGGATCAAATTTTGCACACGTACCAACTCTGAGGACGCATAAGAAGGCAGTATGACAGCCTTGAAGATGTGTTATGGCAAAAGTGTAGATAATTTTTCACTCGCCCTCGTAGGTAGGTTCATTTAGACAAAAGCAAAACAATAAGGTTTGAAATAAAAATATTAAAAATCGTTATATTATTTTATAAGAAATAATTACTTATTGTATGATCTTATCACTAGTTATTTTATCTGAATTCATTCTTTATCCTGCACCTATCATAAATATTTAAACCGCAAAATTTCATCTTAATAACTTTTTTTTTAAATAAATCATTATGATGACACAATTTTTGTGTATTTAATTAAAATTTTATATAAAAATTGTTTTTTTTTTAATCATGAAATAACTTGTAATTACATGTTTTTTTTTATAATATTAGAAGAATCCAAAAGATTTTCCAAGTTTCTAGGATCGTTTCGATTCTTGGAACATCGTTACAACGAAAAGGTGGATACACATGTTGGTCGTAAATAAAAGGTCCCACATTTCATTCTACTTTAAGAAAAGATACATTTTTTCCCATCGAGATAAAAAAATCTCATGCTGACAGTGGCTAAGAAATCACAAGTAGTATTTAAGAGCATGTAGTCAGTAAAAATTTCAAATCGTCTTTCACATTTCTATTTGTAATATTTCAGTAATATCATCATCTTAACTATCTTACCAGCCCAAAATAAATATTTTTAATTCGCCACTTAGTGAAAAACTTTCGATAAACCAAACTATCCAGAAAATAAGTAAAAAAATTATAACACGTAAGTATAAAAGAAAACATTTTTTGCCACTCGAATCTTTTGAATCTTGAATAAATTTTTTTTTACTATATTCTTAATAAGATACTTTAGTATCATATTTTAGTAATATCAAGTATTTAAACATATATTTTTATTAATATTAAAAATAATATTATAATACAATCAGTGGATATATATATATATATATATTAACATTTGTTTCTTCTCTATGAGAGTAAGACTCGTGTATAGTATTAACTCATGTTGTGCAGGCAATTCAACGATTCTAAATATTGTTATAAACTATTCAAGTTAAGTATTCTTAAATTAGTTTTCTTATCACTTATTATTCATTAGGAGAACACATTATTTTTGTGAAGTTGTAATTATTCAGAACAGACTGTCTGTGATATTTTAAATATGAATTAACAATATTAATTATAATGTATTAATTATAATATAAAATCAATTTTATCGCAAAATATTGTTATTGCGCCACCGGAATTCGAACCTGGATCTCTTTCCTAACTGGGGAAGGTGCATTATCCAACTATGCTATTAGGCCGAATCATATTCTATACATAATTGTAATAAATCAAGTAATTGATTAATAAAAACTAAAATGTACAACTATGTTTTATTTTCTAGTAATTTAAAAATAATATCCCCCTGGAACATAATATTCACCCTGTAGGTGAACAATATTTGCTGTGCAAGAATGGGGCTAGTTGCTGGAAAGGAATAAGGGAAGCGCGTATGTACGTCGCTCAACCTATATACGAGTACTTCGTTACGTCCCCGGTCATCTCCTTCTGGTTTTCTTTTCCTCTCGAGAGGATCAATATCACCAGTATGAGGTTCATCACTACACCAATGATGAAACATAAATTCGTTTATCAATTATTTCACATCACATTATATTATATAAACAAATTATAACAATTGTATAATTTTTGAATCGTTATATTCAGTGTATTGTTACGATGTTAAACAGTATTCCGTTAGTGTTTATTTTGATTGCAGTCATTTCAACGATAATTTTTTTATTTCTTTATAAGCTACTTGCAACATTTATATGTAGAAATAAATTATAAATCTAGTAGACTAAATAAATTGTTGTGTAATATAAAAATATTTATTAATCAATTCAAACGCAAAACTTTTAAACATCTCGAAATGAAAGAAACACGACTTAGATCACATTCGTAGTGATAGTTGCAGATGACAAAACATACTGAAACTGAACAAAACTAGTGATAGGTATGTGAATTTCGTAGATGGATAACTAGTGAATTAACTTCACACGATGAAGTGCAGTTAAAATAAACCATGTAATTTATTGTAACAATGTGTTAACCCTCAAAATTCAATGTGCTGCAATCAGATCTTTATTTAAAAAATATTTTAGTAATGTTAGGCAATAATGTCCAAAGGAATATAAAATAATGTAATATTAGCTTGAAAACTTAAAATGCAAATAAAAATAATTGTGTTTTCCAAATTAATAATAATAATTAATTAATACATTTCTCTAAGTTGTGCAAAACTACACAGTAAAGCATGCACTCATAGTTTTAAAAATAAAGATATCAAACCTTTAACGTCAGATATCTTAGTTTGAATTAAGTGTAGCTTAACACATTGTTGCAGAACACCATCTAGCTGGTGTAATACATTTTTGAAAGGTGATAATAATTGCATAAAGGTTTTAGAGACACTTCCCCTTATCGAAATTGTATTTCGTTAAAATTAAATTAAATCGTGAATTATACCTACTCTGTCAGTTAAATTGTTTCTAAGAAACTAGTTGAAATGCGAAATAATTACATCAAATCTCTTGCAATACTCGTAAAACGTATGTCGTTATCAAAAACAGCACAAATACACACATTGATTGAAAAATTTCGTCGATTTGAATCAGCAATGAATCGAAAATAATAGGGTGCTAACGTATTTAACACACAACTTCATTCACTGCGCCAGTGACGAATGTGTTTTGTTTCAGGCGTTTTTCATCACAGTACAATAAATTACTCCACCAATATTTAATGTTTACGTCATACCTATAGATCAATAATAATTTGCACAGATCAGTACATGAATAGACATGAAATAAAGTGAATATATAGAAGTATGGTTGAACATCAGTTGCGGGATGAGAGGCATTCAACACACATGCTTGGTCGAAATATAAATCCGATAGTTTTACACATTTATACAACAGTAAAAGAATTCACCCTTCGAAAATTAAATCTTTGTGAAAACATATTATGTACACAGCGTTTAAATTTTCGTTCCAGTCGAGTCATATATTTAAAAAAAGTGCGTAGCTATTTGATTACGTGAATGATCACGTGGGTGACACCAAAATGAAAATATTGAAATAAAGGATTTCAGTTAGTTCATGCCTATATATTTAGTAGTCAGTGTTAATTGGTATATTTTGTTTTACAAGTGTGTGCAAAATGTATGAAGTTTTTTCAATCATTTTGGAGAGAAATTTTTATAAACACAATTTTAATAATTTCTGAAAATTTTCATTCTCAAAAATTAATATGAAATATATCGTTTTATTAATTTATATATCAATAAGATATCAGTTTGCTTTAGTGGAGGAAGTCCACAAACGAAATTTTGCCTTCAAGATATGTGAAGAGTAGAGGTAAAAGCGAATGTACATTTTGCTCTGTATACTCCTCGTGCAATAAATAACGTTTAAATAACCTTATTTAATGAATAATTCTCCTTTACTGCTACTCTCCGCGTGTTTCGAAGTAAAATTTTACTTTTCCGTTGATTATTTTTGCAATAGACATGTTATTGTTAATGTTATAACAATATATTGCCAATAGGAGAATTTTGAAAATAAAAAAATATTTTCCAAAAAAAATATTCTATATATATATTTTTTTAAATTTTATTATTTGAAAATATCATACATTTTTAAAATAATCAGTAGTATATATATATATATATTTATTTTAACATTTATTTCTTCTCTATCAGATACCATTAACATCAGTTTACCTAGTTTAAAAAAGTGACGTCTTTTTAAATTTGTCTTCATTGCACATAAATAACGTCGATATTAGAATCGATATGCGTAAGTAAAATTCAAGAATAAACGAAATTATGGAGTATACTAACTTAATTTTTAAAAAAAAAATTTTTACTATTTGATTATTTGTTGACACTACCTGTTTAAAAAAAGTGTGATATATCCTTAATTCATTAATTTCATGTATCTTATTAAACATTTCACTATCAAGCCGAAGTAACCTGATATCTTACACCTATTTCCAGTGTTCATGTTTTTGAAGTTAACCGCTTTTTAATGTCAAAAGCATATTACTTAATTTCAATCATTATTACGTCATACATATGTGCCGGTAGCTCTTGTATCTAGAACCAATTTGTGTCAGGCATTAGTCCAAGGCGGCAATGACTGGAGCGGGTAATACATAAATGTGTATTATATTCTATTAGACCGGTTTTGAGAAATCATAAGCCCTTCTTTATGTATTATATACATTATACATATTATATGAATTTATATTTGCTGATTATTGATTAATAATTTAAACAATTTGTCTACTCAAATACAAATTAAATTAGTAAGATATAGAGAAAAAATCAACTTATCGAAAAAATATTTTAGCTGCTACCAGGATTTTATATTACATTAATATATAAATTAATAAAACGATATCTTATATTTATTCCCGAAAATATAACTAAAATATTTTTACGATAAATAGATTTTTGCTGTATATCTTTCTGGTTGATGCATATAAATTGTATTAAATATCACAGAACTATGTTCTGAAAATACTGCAACTTCACAATAATAATGTGTTCTCCTTAAAAATTACTATCATATTTATAAAAATTACAAAAAAAATGTTATTTAATTTGAAAATTCTCTAGTAATTTTTGATTACACGCGAAAAACAATTTAAAATGTTTTTCAATTATCGCAAAATTATCTTCAATCTCTATGATTCCAGTGAAATTATTCCATAACTAACGAAACTTGCGTCATGTTTAGTATTTATTTATACAGACATTTTTGTAAATTCAATGCACGAGTTAAGTTGTGTATTTGATGTTTAGATTAAACTTCAAAAGCTAGAAGACGATCTTCACTATGTAAACAAGGATAGAAATAAAACAACTTTATTTCAAAGTTTCTCACCTGTACATGCTAGGAACATAATCCTAACTCTTGTCTAAGATCGCTACATTTTACAATTTTGGCCGAAATAGTGACGTGAGATTGAAGATAATAAATGTTAACAAATCATTACTCTAAGAAGTTAATTATTCCAGCTAGTGAATATATTTATTTATTTCATTTATTTATATTGTATTCCCCCTCTTATAAGCTTATACAAAATTAATCATTTTTAAAAAGATGTGCAGCTACATAATTACCATGGAATATATATATAAAACATAAATTGATTTAAAAAAAAAAAAATGTTAATCAGTTCAAAAATTTAAGCAAAAATAAAACAATAAAAAATTAGGCTCAACACTGACACAAGGCTGAGTAACAACATCAAAAACATCACTCTTATATTTCAACATTGAACAATGGAATATATCTATAAAGACCAAAATCGATGTGTTGGTGCATTCCTATAAAAAAATATTTATGATGCATTTACAATGAACAGCGCCGACGACCTGGTACTCCACGCTGGGACGTGGTATACAATCAGTTCAGTTAAATTAAGGGCGTCCAGCATGCCATTTACCATTTTAAATAAATAAAAAATAAATTTTAATAAATATATATGAAAAGATAATAATTTGTATTCGTCAATAGATGCTGTATTAATATTTCCTTCTGTGAAAACCACATATGTACATCTACTGATCTAAAAATGTGAAAATGTAGCGAGTTGATATGTATTTATTTAAATGTGTATATATTATCCCACGGGGAGACGCTCTTTGATGTACGTAGTAGGAATAATAAATATGAAATGATGTAGATGTAACATGTCTATGTTGGTATTTAATAAAAAAACTGATGATATTATTTATTAACGACACCAGAGAGTTCTAGAAACACACACAGGTACGTTTCATAATGGATTATATAAATTAATGATGTTTAACAATTTGAATATTGAAATATTAAAATACAAATTATATGTATCGACAAGGAATATATACAGAAAAAATTAATTCATCGAAAAAATATTTCAGTTGCTACCGGCATTAGAACCTAGACCTATAACCTAGGGAAAATGCATTACCAATTCCGCTATATCAATAAAATAGGTTTACGACAAATTTATATCGAAATATTGAGTGTTTAAAAAAAACTTTTTAAAATATTTAATTATCTGAATGATTTTTTTCATATTTTGTGTGTACGTTACGATCCTCTGGTAAAATAATACGCGAGAGATATTGAATAAAAGATCAAGATAATTTGATTGGAACACCGTAAATATAATATCACTTTGAAAAATAGTGGAGATGAGGATAAGAAGACATAATAAAGAATGGGTCGGTGGAATCATTGGTCCATATATCTTTAAAAATGATGCCGTCCAGAGCGCTATACATCCATGATTACTGAATTTTTTGTTCCCCTATTGCATGGGATTATTGTGGAAGACCTGTGTGGTTTCAACAAAATTGCATAACATGCCACACACCGCGAGCTACAATCAATTCACTGAAGGAAACATTCGATGAGCGCATAATTTCTCGTAATGGACCTGTGAATTGTCATCCAAGACGTGTGATTTAACACTTTTAGATTATTTCTGTAGAGATATGTGAAGTCGCTAGTCTACGCCGATAAACTAGAGACAATATGAACGACTTGGAAGTCAACATTCGTCGTGTTATTGCGGATATACGTCCCCAGCTGCTCCAAAAAGTGGTCGAAAATTGGACTTTCAGATTGCGCTTTATTAGAGCCATCCGCGGCGTCTAAATGCGCAAAGTCATTTTTAAACACTAATGGCATAAAATTATCTTTTCAATAAAGCCAATACCATGGCCATTACCACGATTTTAATGTGTTTTATTTCATTATAAAGTTCTATACCTCTAAAAAACATCCCTTATAATGTTTGGTTCTTTTCATTGCATGACAGGAAAAATGAGCTCTAAATTGTTGCGTGCGCTGATCAACTTAAATTATTGATTAATAATAATTAATCTCTACAGAGGCTATCCGACAATTCAATGAAACACAAAGCAAACATAAATAATGTATATTATTATATTTCGTTCATTCACCACTGCCAATAGTACTTTCTTTTGATCTCTTGTTCAATAGAAGAGCACTTTGTTATCTACATCATTATTTCTTGATAGAAAAAATAAACAAAGAAATATATGGAATTAATTTAACAGTCGCAAAAGGTTATAATAATTGGAAAATACTCACGAAGATGGCATGGATGATTTATTATATATACATATTTCTAACGTCTAAAAAAAGTTTTTGGACTTAATTAAATGATTCGGTATATACGGCACAGTAAGATGATGTTTTATAAATCAATTAAAAATTATTATTAGCTATCAATCCTAAATACTCTCGACAATGAACACATGTGTGTATTTAGTAATAATTCTTCTTTGAGGGCTAGATTGCCAACGATGACTATGTTTTTTTCTTAAAGATTAAATTCTTCGATTCATCATAAATTATCAAATTAAACTAATTTGTATTATTTTCTGTTTATGAGATAAGTTTGCAGAACTTCATAAACACATATGGGAAAATAAAACACTTGATTTTTTATTATACTCTTTTAATTTACTTTGACTCAGTTAAATTGAGTCAATCTAACCATTTAACTAAGTTAAGTTGTTAGATTGATAATTCCCTTACAAGGCGAAACGCGTCTCAAGTAAAATAAACGAATAGAATAAAAATAAAAGTGTTTTATTTTCACATGTGTAGTTTGTATTATAGTATATAACCTTCTTATTGGTCAAAGTTTCATCAGCTACCACGACCAATTTTTGATGATAGTTTTAATCGATACAATATGTCGGCCAACAAGCAGAATCTCGCACCAGAATAATAAAAAAAATATTAATAATGATATATCTATATAAAATACTAAGTTTCGTAAAATAAATTACTGAAAATATATTTTATTCTTCAAGTGCTTATTTTTGAAAATCATGTAGTGACTTTTGCGACTCGTCGATTGTATTTTGTAATAGAGCACTTATGATAATGTTTTATGGAATTTAATAGATTTCTTAACGAAGTAAAATCAATTAACGTAATAAATTTTTTTTAAATTATAAAATATCTCTAATCCACTTACCTATTGTATAAGTAGCGCCATCAATCTGGAATGTTGCACTCTTGCACTTCTTAAAGAGCTTTCCGCTGACATCCTGCCTCATCTGACTCGTATGGGTGGAAGGAGCTCCGGGGTATCCTGTCACTTTCCCCGGAGTGCATGATTCCCTTTGACTGAGCTCTTTCTTCAACTTTTCAATTGGATCATCGGCGTCAGAGTCTGGGCTAGGCGACACGCCTGAGCTGCTTCCGGGAACGTCTTCCGATGATGGTGACAAAGCGGTTGTTGTGTCCTCGGAAGGACATTCCGGATCCGACGGTGAAGTTATACCATCTTGTTGAGATTCCTCCATTATTAATGATCACTCGATACACTTGATTTTGTAGTATTTAATGTTCACACCATCCTAGATTATGCACTTGTATAATTAAATATTTTTTTTAAATGCGTGCTAATATACGATATTGTTGCGATTTTTATAAATATATAAAATCAGATAAATAAATGAGATTTTTTTATTTTTAAATTTATATAAAAAATATGTATGTATCAATACATAATCATGTAGTGAGGGTCAAATAAATTAATTTAATTCGAGTTATTATCTCGAAATATAAAAGATACCCACAGAAGATGGGTATTTTTTAGATGAAGAAGATGAATAAAATTTTGATAATTTTGTTGAGAATAAAAAATGGTATGAATTTAAGGAATTTAATTAATCTAAATTTACATATTTAAAAGAACTATAATTAAAGTACGATAATGAAAGAATAATTAAACAAATTAATTATCTTGTTGTCCCGAAACAAACAAGAGGCGGATGAAAAATACTTTAAATATAATTAAAGCCGAGCGCCTTCTTTAAGCTTTTCAGCAGAATTCGCGTCCCGTGGTTACTAATTAGGTTTAACACGGCTCCCGCAGAGTTCTCCGACGTAAACTTTTCAGAGAAAAATTTGAGTAATCATAGGGATGATGGATGCAAAACCTTACACTTTTATAAAAAGAGCTTAGCGCAAACTTGAAATGAGCTTTTCTCATTCCAAAAAGTAATTAAGTTTGCCGACTTACGGAGAGTCGTGCTGTGAAATTGCGAATATAAAACAAGAGAGACATTTCAACAGCGCGCTAAACTATTTCTTAC
This sequence comes from Eubasilissa splendida, assembly GCA_031772225.1. Lineage (NCBI taxonomy): Eukaryota > Metazoa > Arthropoda > Insecta > Trichoptera > Phryganeidae > Eubasilissa > Eubasilissa splendida. The sequence continues at coordinate 27,674,368 of CM062846.1, read as the reverse complement.
ATCTTTGGGATCAAAGAAATGTGTCTTAAAAAGCAAGCACACAATACCATGTTGTCTCTAGACAGTAATTCCTGTATTAGATATTCAAGGAGAGAATAATGATGGATCTAGAATTCGATTCGACACGACAAAATAAAGATTTTCTTTGATCATGATTGCAAAGACATTGTGTATTTTCAGTAGATACGTAAAACAGAATCTCGGAACAAAAATAACACGTGTTTTTATCGTTTTGGCCCGCGCGCACGGAATGAGATAAATATCAGAGATTTAGTTGAGATAAATATCAGTGCCACGTACACGTGATGAAATTTTGTTCTGGATCTGGAAAGAGATCAGCTTGAGATAGACAACAAGTCCAACTCGTATACACGACGTTTGATTTGACAACGAGACTCGGCTCAAGATGGCGTATGTGCCGATTAATACACCTACAACTATTTATTCTGAAATGTTAGAAAAACAGAAGACATCAAATTACAAACATTCGCCAAACTAACAAATGGAACATCAATGACTGATATTTGATTTTTGATATACAATAAGCGTGAAATAAGTTTGGTGCATGTACATGGACTACGATAGAGAATTTTCTCCAAAGAATTTCATGGGAGTATAATCCGTATCTCTGAAACTGTCTTGAATCAAAAATCTTATCCGTGGATATAGATCATTAAAAATACTCTTCTGTGACGTTTCTGTGTCTAATTATTAACTCCTGCTGGCCTTCATCAGAATCTTCGACAAGATATACAAAGCAGTTAAACTTATCGCTTGAAAAATAATCTTTATTTTAATAAACAGGTTGCCAAATAAGATTCTGAATAACAATATTTTTATTTATCTTATGGAATTGTGTAGTGGAACTGGTAGTGATTTATGGTTTTGTAGAGTAACATTTAATATAAAATTAATTTACGCAACAAAACAAAAATTTATATATATTCTTATATAATTGTTATACGATATTTATTATTATATCTGAAAACAATCACTTAAAGTTAAAAATTATATATATATATTTTATATAAATACTACATTATTTAGCGAAGCATTTTTTTCAAACATATCCACTATCAGTAACTACTAATGTTATCAGAATGTTGAGTGTACAAATAAAGTTTACGCTTTCAATGGAATAATCATCCAAATATGCCAAATTAATTCATTCTGAATAACTGCAAAATTTACTATAATACATAATAGATTTTATACGGTGTAGGTTCTAACAATTCAATTAACAAACATTAATTTTTACTTCCAATAACGATGTAAGTACAGAAATTACAAAAAGACTGTGCCAAAAAATGTTATTTTAACATCCAAAAACATCTGAAGACTCCCTTGCTGACCTGGAAAACAATGATTCAGATTTACAGTTCTTACGTATGGTAAGATAGAATTAAGGTAGATGAAAATTCACTACTGATCTTTGAACATAAAATAATAAAACGGATTTTTGGTGCCAAAAATTAAAAGGTGGTGTGACGTATGCGCTATGACCGTGTTTTAGACGCAGAACTTAGTGAACCCAATATTGTCTAAGTTATCAAGATAGCACGATTGAAGTGGACTGACTGGACTGACGAATGGTCTTGCGAAGAAAGTGTTCTATGCAAAATCTATTTGCCGAAGGAGTGTTAAAAGACCGAAGCTGCGGTGATTAGAAGACTTTACTAAGGATGCTCATGCGGACAGCATCGCGAACAAGAAAAAGACAACGGAGGATACATCGGAGTGGGGAGACTTATTTGAACAACCTTATACATATGTGTTGCCCATTGGTCATAATAATTATGTAACAAATATCAGACGGCTCTGTGGCGGTGGTAGTCCAGCAATCGACCGATTTTAATTATTGGTTTAAAGCGCCGATCGGCAAAAATAAGACTGCATTTAAATTTTGCATTGAAATATTGTTTTAATACTTTAACATAAATTATTATGAATTCACATTGTTTGGATAATTGAAGAAAAATATTTATTTTAACGTTGGATCCTGAAAGCGGTTAGTGGGCACTATCGACCTGCATTATACATAAATATGAATTGTTGGATGCATACATACACAATCTGTGTATGCTATGACATATGTATGTAACGCTTAATTCCAAAACCCCTTAAAACGATTTTATGTGTTTTTGTGTTATTTTGAAAGCAAATGTACAAAATATTTGTTTCTACATGAAAATTTCTTTAGAAGATAATTCTATAAAGTAAAATTTATTTTCTGTATATATCATTCTGTAAAATTCAGAATCATGTGACCATCAATAAGCGTTGTGATTGGCCGATTTCATTTTAGAAGAAATAGCAACTTATATTCTATCTGCTTTGGGGTATTTTGGAACTAACCCTGATTTTTAACATGCAATTTATGTGGCTTTTGCGAGAAACAATGTGTTCTGCATGCAGCTGACAATTAAATCTAAAAAACTGCATATTTAACTCAAATTATCCGAAATCCATCTAAATATTTTTAAGAGAATAAATAGTACAACATCAATGATTTCATTCCAGTCGCAATCCTCGTCCTGCAGAATGAATAGAATATTTAATGTTTATTTTCGCAATTGTAACTGTGCTAGCTTGGAGCCGTGGCACAGTGATGAGATCGCCAGTTAACGTATCTGATGATAGAACATTGCACTCAGTTTTATTATGTGTAATTTATTGTCGTTGTGTCATTCTATATAAAGATAAAATTGTATTAAATAGTAGATAGATAAAGGTTCTTAAGTTTAAAAAAAACATATATCTTCCATATTAACATTTTAACAACGTTTCTGTATTTGGGTATAAAACATATGTAATTATTTTATATTTAAAATACGAACATATATAGACCAGATAAACCTGAAGAAAAAATATTCCGATCACGGAAGGAAAGGCCGCATTTGGATACGTACTCGAGTTAGATTAGTAATAGGAATTTAAAAAAACTAATTTGTTAATAATATTAATTACTAAGGAGATGAGTAGTTTATATAATAGTTATATTAAAATAAAACTGTGGCTGTAATAGTTCTAAAGCAATGGACACAAGCAATAAATCTAATGCAAATTAAATTAATCAATTAGATAGGTATACAGAAAAAACATTTAGTTGCTAGCTCTATCTCGGTAGCAACTAAATATATTTTCTTTTTTTTAAGATTAGCAAAATCCATGTGGTTAAAATCCATTATTTTTAATTGTTAACTTTGTTTTATTAACCACTTAATGAATTAAAAATACATTTACCGGTTTCAAAAAATATAAGAGTAAAGGAGCATTTGAGATGTTTGAATAATAGTGGGTTTTCAGAATTTGCTAATCATTTGTTAGAAAATGATCATATTATTGATAAAAAAAATTTGGATTGTCTATTATGCATGTAAACGGTGTTACTCTTACATGAAATAATTTGGAATCGTTGAAGATAAGTAAAGCGTGTAAAACTAATCAAAATGTTATAAAAGACCAATTAAATTTTGTATCGTCAAGTAACAATTTAAGTTAGGTACTGAATTTATTTTTTAAATAATTATTGCTTTTTAAAAATAGATTCTGTTAAAGAAACAATATAGCATACGCTTTTGATTGATTAATGACATTTTTAATTCATCAAGTGGTTAATAAAACAATGTTAACAATTTTGAATAATAAATATGTTTTCGATTGATAGATTTTATCAATTTATCTTTCTGGTTGATTAATTTAATTTGTAGTAAATACCACAGAACTACATTCTAAAAATTCAACATCACAACAAAAATGTGTTTTTCTTAACATATAAATCTATTTTATGTAAAATATTATAGGGTACAGACCACAGTTATTATTCTTTAATAGTCGCGTGAATGAAAATTAATATTAAAAATATTTCAATGTTTGCTTTAAAAAATAGTTGTAAGTGCAATATCCGGAAGAAGCATCGATTATGTACGAAATTATTAATTATTTTCTTTTTAATTTGTGTTACGCTAAAAAATATAACGAGCATGCATAATTTCAATTCCGTCAAATGATATTTTTTTCAATTTACACACAAAGATCGTCGCGTAAAATATACTTATATTTCCAGGGCTGCGAATAACTCAATTTCGTAGAAATTGTCCACCCGTCTGCGCTCTGAGCTACGAAATATATTACGTATAGGCTACAATTTAAAATTACTTAAAGAGTTTCATCAAAATTGTGCTGCATAGTAAGAATCCTTAGTATTAATATACTTCTAGACATAATACGGTACACTGATCAAAAGCTAAAAATATAGATTTTGTATTCAAAATAAAATTATTTTCATATTATTTTAAAAATTCACTATTAGGCACATACATATCTTTAAAATAGTTAAAGTAAATATAATGTTCAAACAGCTATTTCTACCACTGCTGTTCTAAGATGGGTTCATCTGTTAGGGTATTCAAAATTTAGTACTGCTCGTTATTTTTATCGTAAGAAATTATTTTATATTTAAATTCAATATATATGCTAAGGTTTTAAACCTATGATGTAATTGTAATCGCTGTACTCATTCAGTCAGGCAGGTAATATTAATAATCTTACATTAATTCGAGGGAGGATTTTTGTGTTTATTATTGTCCAACCCGCGAACATAGGTGGAATAATTTTAATTACTTCGAGATTTTATTTATGTCTCGTTTATTTTGGAGAAATTTCTAACATTAAAATATAGATTATATCGAAACCCTGAACGCACAGCTGTCATCAATGACCAAAATACTCGCCCACAGGGCCTAGCAACAAGCATTTGGCGACAGCTTATGAGACACTGTCCATGCAGCGGCCACAATAGTCAACCGCAGGGCTTAGCAGCAAGCAATCGGCGACAGCCGATAAGACCCAAACCGCGCAGTGGTAACTAATAACTATTTATATGATTATTAACATCAGTTTGTATTACTTATCAGTACTTCACGTGAATCTTAAATAACAAGCATGGAAAATAATAATTGAATATCATAAGAAATCTATTACGTCAAAGCTTGGTAATACTGATGCTTCAAGATGTTAACTGATAAAAGGCAATGGAGCAAATAAAAATAATGATTGTATTGCAATACTTCACATCAAATTCAATACATTTACTCAGTTTATTATGGGATTATAAACCTCGTTAGTAATAAGCAGAAAGCCGTTCATTTTAGAATTTTCTAATGATGGAAAAACGGTATCAAGTAAGGTAATTCTGATTTGCTTGTGGATTTTAATTTTTGTAAAGAGCTTCCGAAATACTAAAATGCTGAAACTTCCCATTGAATCATTCCGATAATATTTAACACATAATACACGAGTTTTGTAACCACAAGTATTATGTAGAAACACATTTATAAAACATATTGAAATTTGTTTCTCGTCTAAGCACGAGATTTTTTTTTTAATTTACTTAGTGAATTTTATTCATCTATCTAACAAAACAAACTTACTTTGCAAAAAAAAGGCATGGTGATTAGGATTTAAAAAATGTATTTTAGTCACGAGAAATGGTTGAATGAGGAAATGTGGTCAAAACGATATAGAACGCGGAGGTTGATAACCTTGGATAACGCCTGTGAAAATGATGGGATAACCAAGTAAACGAAATACTGTAAGATGTTAGAAAGCTTAAATATTGACAAGTATGCATGATTAGATGTATCAATGTATATTAGGTGAAAGAGGACTGTATTGCTATGTGTTACCTTAAGTAACATAGTTAATGAGACTCTTTAATGAGAATATAAGATAATAAATGGATAATACAGTTTTAAAATTCAATTACAAATTGTTATTTTAATATCCTATTTGTGGTTTTTAGGTTTTTTTTATGAAAACGTACGAGTATGTAAGTATTTTTTTAAATAATCTTATTTTAAATAGTTAATAAATTATTTTATGCTTTAAATTTCTTTTAAATAATACATGTGCTGTAAATACTAATTATATGTTCAAAATTTGTAAGCCTGAGAAATATCACCACCGCCAAAATAATATCATTGATCATTGCAGAAATGACAAAAATAACTTATTGTTTTGTTGATCAATACTTATTATTTATATTTGCCAGATTACAAATAATAAAATGATAATTCTCGTAAATATTTATTTTGAGGATCTTGTAAAAAGTTTATTTTTCTAAGTCCATCCAGCATTGGATGTACAAATGTTAAATTAGGTTAAGAAAGTTAAAAAAAACTCTCGTTTATCGGTCAAAAATATTCTGGTGACATAAAAAATTTAAAGTAAATTAATTAATAGTATAAATATTTTTTTCTTTAACTAAAACTGTAACTTTAACCAATATAAACGCGTGTAGTTTAAAAAATAAAGTATCGATATCCTCACCATCGTCATTTTACCTATCTTATCTTAGGATGTTTAGAGGCTCAAAGTCTGAACAAGGCGCTTCCATCTTCTACTGTTTTGCGTTACTTTGGTACATACAACATTTTTTTTTAGTAATTTTTTACATCAACTGGTTTCGGAAAACATCCTTTTTCAGGATACAAAAACATATAGGTATGTCAAAACATATAAACAAAGTTAAATAATCTATAAAAAATTAACATAATAAACCACAAAGTACAATTTTCAAATATTAAAATATTACAATATAATGTTTATCTACCAACAATTAAATAAATAAGGTTTCAAACGAGTTTAATTAAATGTTTTACAACCACCATCAGAAAAGAGTTTAGTCAGAATTCAATCCGATGAAATTGAAATCGAATGCTTCAACAACGAATAGTAAAACCGTATTATTTGAATCATGATGCACTTTTTTGTGTCTTATGGTCCGAAATGCATCCAAAGATATTAAATCCTTGTTGAAAATAATTTAAGCTACAAAATAAACATTTATTTTTCATTTTTTTAATCATTCCTTTTCGTTTTAGTTATTATTTACTTTCAAATTATTTTTTCTAAATCTGTTTAATTTCTCCGTAATAATTTGACAAATCATTTAATACGTTAAACAAATATAGACTTCTGACACCACCAATAATAAATCGACGCTAACTGGATTTGTTTGTTTATTCGTGAATGAGATATACGTTCTTTTTTTTGTAAGAAATGAAACATTATTTTCTAAAAATGTTATCATAAACTTGAGGCGCGTCTTATAGTCAGTCCGAAAATTTCACATTGTCTTATTATTAATTTTAAGTTTTACATACCAATCTTTAATTTTATTTGCTCCACAATATTTTCTTTAGGCCATAAATCTTGTGCCAAAAAATACAGTCTAAAAATATCGCCGGTGGAAGAGAATAAATTATTTTTATTTTCAATAGATATATGTTTTTTTTATTACAAGTACCAAAGAAAAATGCAAAAAAAATATTTTAACAGAGTTCCGTTTGTGTTTAGTGAAAAAATATTATTTTCAGTATGAAGAAGCGAAAACAGAGAATCTGAGGCAGCTATGTTTACATGTTCAAACGGCTTCTTACATAAAATATCGGTCATTTTAACATAGAATATTTTCAATCACCGGATACCACAGATTTTTTGTAAAAACTGCGTTAAAACATTTTTGTATACTCACACTTACGTGTTTCCATAACTTTTTTTAAATCAAAAAGATTTTGGAAGTGCCGAGTTCTTCTATTCCGAATTCCTCTACCACCCGCTAAAGGAGCGCTCTCCTATCTTGCTATTACCCCATAAGACGCAAATTATATATATATGTATATAAATGTATACAATGCTGATTTTGTTGTTTTAGAATTTAATGCATTGATTTGTATTTTATTGTGTACAGACTCTCAAGATCAAATTTAAATACTGAAATAAAACTTTAATTGTATTTGTATAATAGTTCAACCTGGTGAACTTTAACATGCTCAGTTATTAAAGGGCTTAAGTTATTTCTAATCGTCTATTTTTAAGTACCATTCATAACTTTCGACAATAGAGTGCTTAAATAATAAGAGAACCTAAAAATAAGATTTTTTAAATAAAAATGTACTTTTTGATCAAGTTAATGGAATATAGACGGCATACGGTTTATGGCATATGACATGACCGGCCTGATTTATTGCGCAAGCTACTGAGCTGACAAATTCGCCGAATTATTTTATGACAGAGATTGCCATTAACGAATAAAACACACTTTACGATTTTCCAGAATTACTTTAAAATGTCATTGCTGAAAAGCGTAAACGGCAATGAGCGGGTTATATTTCAAAACGCAAAGCTAATCGATGGACCGAGAATATTCCTGAATTCACGAGATAAAAACGACTATGTCTATAAACGACGATGCCTAAAGTCTTGATGAATAAACAAAATTATATTAACGTAATGAGCAGTGGAAGTGACATGGCAAAGATTGGCAGAGTCGAAGAGAGTGGCACATACGTGTGAAGGCATTCATGCAGCACTGGATCGATAATATCTGAAAATGATGACAATGATGAATAAAAACGACTATGTCTGTGAACGACGATGCATAAAATCTTGATGAATAAACAAATTGTATTAAAGTAATGAGCAGTGGATGTGACATGGCAAAGATTGGCAGAGTCAAAAAGAGTGGCACAACTTGTAGAGGAATTCATGCAGCAATGGATGGGTAATGACTGAAAATGATGACATTATAAAATTTATCTAAAATATCTCATATTTGGCTTTCTATCTATCCATAATAACATATGTCAAAATTGGAATACATAAAATACATTTTATTTAACGCCCATATGTGAGCATATCATTAAAAAAAAAATGAGCAAATTACGCATACATATATGCATATAATTAAAAGAAAATAAAAAACACTTATATACCATATATACCCTACATAGAATACGTTTTTTCCTACAAATTTGTTTCTCACTGGCGTCTATTTATAAATATACTTAATACTCGAAATAATCTTATATATTCTTATATATTACAGTCCACCCACGAACCTTCTACAATGTTTTTTCTAGCTCTATTTCTAACACTATAGTTTTAAAACTCGAGAGACATCAAATTGTCAACAGCAATAAAAAATTAAAGTTAAATTATATATTTTTAAGGAGCCATTTTTTTGTTGTAAAGTTGTAGTTTTTCAGAACATAGTTTTGTGGTATTTTTAATACAAATTTAATGAACCAACTAGAAATATATACAGAAAAAATCTATTATTATTTGCTACAGGGATTTATTATCCGGAAAAATGTTACCAATTCCGCTATATTTACAAAATACGTTCACGACAAATTTTTGATCTTACATATATTCTGTAGCGCTAACATTTTTAAAAGCAATCAACTGTATATTGAGACTAATCTCAAATACCTTTGAATAATATACGCTAAGTATTAAAAGGTCCAGGTTTGAATCCCGGTAGCAACTATTTTTTCTGTATATATTTCTAGTTGATTAATTTATTTTGTTTTAAATTATACGTCATACCTACCAGATTTTATTTTGACCTACCTATCTTCAAAACAATAAACTAACTAAATAAATTCAAAATTAAGTATTAATAAATTAGTACTCATTTTTATTGATCAAAACGCTAGATGTTCAAATATATTGAGTCCCTATCAAAGATGAACCCATTAGCAAAATATTTCTAATAATGGATAATCAAATAAAGAAATATACTTTATAAAAAAATGAATACACGTATTATCTTTTTTTTTAAATCTCTATAGGGTTCTGTTGTATGGCTAATTGAAGAATCCGATGTCGTCCGAAGTCTTTTCAGAAGCAAAAAAACAGTAGCGCATAATATATGACTTTTTTAATCAATCATGATTACCGAAACTGACCCGTTGATCCAATCAAAAATAATTTTAAGAATTCTTGGCGTGCCTTAAAAAAAACCTCCCTTCATTAAATTTTTTGCTACTCGCAAGTGTAAGTCTCAGATTAATATTCTAGATAATCTGAAAGTCAAAAAGCCGTAAAAGTACTAGCCAGAAGGAGATTAATGTTATTGGCTAATTGGTATGAAAATTATTACTTCCTCAAATAATTAAAAAATAATATTTTCTTCACTATATCTAAATGTAATAATTTTGATTGTTAAAATGAAATTCAGAACCCCTTTATCGTTTATACCCTCTCTCCAAGTTTTTACATATTATTTTTAAAATAAAAATTGTTGTAACGTAAGGTATTTTGATAAAAAAATATATAGTGGTGAAAAAAGTAAAATTCCTATTACATATTAGTCGCATTGAAATAAAATTTAATTATATCAATAATGTACTATATATAAAGCCTGAAATGATAAAAAACTTGAACCAAAAGATAAATGTGTGTAATAATTAAAAATAGGAAAAAGAAACACTCGATAAGAAAGTTTGAAGTAGAAAAGTTAACCACTAATCTGGTTATATTAATCGTTTACAACTTCTACGCACCGATCAAATGGTCGACAGTTGTTGTCAAAATTGTCCACAAAGCGCCCGTTCGAAATTCAAATTTAGACACCCCGGCGTCGCCCAACAGCGATCGGCGTCGTAGCCACGTGCTCGCGCCGGCCAATGGGAGAGCGGCGCGCGCACTGGTCGCGCGGAGGAACTCGGCGTCGGGACGGCGTCTGCTAGCGGCGGCTGGCCGAACGGAACTGCCGGTCTACGCGGACGCCACTGCGCTAAATTGTCTGCGCCAAAACTTTTGTTCGTTATGTGGTGCAGAGCGCGGCAGCGTGCACCAGGGAGATTGTATCGGTGAAATACTCGTTTTAAATTCTCCGAAAAGTCCAACAACGATATATCGTTGACACGAAAATGCCAATTGGCCCGAATGACGCTGTTCGAAAGAATAGAGAATTTTTAGTATATTTTTTTTACTTACTTAAATAATATATTTAATATTTAATTAAATTATAACTTTTTACCATGAAATCACACTTTTATTGTGAAGTTGCAATTTTAGAACACAGTTGTTTGATATTTAAAACAAATGATGAATTTAAAAAATTAAGATATGTCCTAAAATTCATTAGTTTACACGATGTAATGGTGTAATGCAGGGGAAGTATCAGGTTTGAAAGTAGTTAAATATTTTTTCAATAGATAGTTTTTTTTATTAATCTTTCTAAGCAATATTTCTAATATGATTTAAATAAATTAATATAATTATATTTAAGTCATTTTTATTTATACGCATACTTATTTAATTAATAATATAAAGACACCTTTAAAAATCCAGTAAGAACCTGTATTGTGACACGTAAATGTTTTTATATTATAATTAAATGTAAAAAAAACAAAATGGATTTATAACAATTTCAACATAAATTGACCTTACTCAAGTGTTTTTTTTATAACTTATTGTTATTAAACATTCTAAAAGATAGATTCAGAAGTTCCTACTTTAATATATTTATATAATGTACCTATTTTAATATATTTGATAATAGTGTAGTATGTAAGTATTTTGATTTAAAATTTATATAATAAATAAGTTGCAAAAAAAAAGATTTTCAAATATATTAATATCAAAACCTGAAGAAAACGTAATTTATTGTCACGCTTTATTTATTAAATCATTAATATCAGTTTAGATTCTAAAATATTTTTGACATCTTTGTTAAGCATTTTTTAAGGATAGAGACTTTTAGCAGGATAATTTATCACATAAACTCGTTATATTGTATTTTTATAAACGAATTGCCTTTAATATATAATAATACATATTTTTCGCAGGGTCTTAAAGAGTAAGAGTGGTTATGTAAAATTTTCTTTGAATATATCAAAAGGTGTAAGATTGTATAGAAAACAAACATAAACTCAGTTTTATATAGATCTTATATTTATCGCTTTCTCATTATATCAGTAACTCTATCCCATCTCCAATAGCTTGTTCCAGCTTCCAGTCGTTCACTTCGTTTCTGCCTCAGATCTTCTAATCTGCTTTCGACCTTTCTCCATCGTGGCATCCAGTTATTCACTCTTTCCACTATCCTGCTATTCTAACTCTTATTTCTTTCTTCTATATTTTCATTATCTCTTTTTAGTTTATTACACTGATATTAGGAATACCATCATTTTTGTCATTTTTCTGTACTCTCTTATCATACCATGCTCTCATATTCAATAATTTTTAACACATTATTTTTTGCATTAACTTTAAATTTACTTTTACTTCATAAAATCGCTTTATTTTAAAACAGCTTTCGTAAATTCTTCCTCAATATTATTGTTAACTAAAGGTATGAAAAATGAGAAATTTGACGTATTTCCGCCGAATTTAGATAATTTAGTCAGTCGAGCCGGTTTTAGGCTAGCCTATCGAGCTCTTGATCCTCTCGATTACCACTTTCTCATTTGTTCATAGTTCTCCAAGCGACATGACCTGCCCATTATCATTTCATTTTCTTGACGCAAACTATTATATCGACTATCCTTATTCTCTCCACCCACACGTTTCACATTTTTTCATAATTGTCAAAACAATGTTTTCAACATAATTTGAAGCGTTCAAAATAATGTTTTTACAATTTACTTTTCGTTAGGTGAAAAAAAAAACTCGACAATATATTTTTTAACTTTTAACTTAACTAAATTGATGGTGCCACGTTTAAAAAAAAACCTTTCCATTATCCGTTGTAGGATATTCTATCACAGCACACGGAAAATAAGAATCATTACAGAAAGCCTTCTTGTCATACTGAACTCCACGAAATAATTTGTTACGGAATAATATCCAATGGCGTTTTCAAAACACTATTTTAACAAAAATAATGATTCTATCAAATGGCGATCAAAATATTAATATACGTTTCTTCAGGATAACACCAGTGAGGTAAGCTATCTGGACCGCCTAGTACTAGTTATAACAAAGCATTAAAATAAGGCCGTAATGGTGAACTAAATTATTAATTCTGTCGTTCCGCCCCTCTGTCGTTAGTATGTACGTTAGTGCGTTAAGTATCTATTCATTTTTATTATGATCAATTTCAGGATTCTGCCATCAAATCAAAAATGTGTTTCGTAATTTTCTTATCCTAAATGCTACGTACTTGTCTTCCAAGTACATCTTAAGTGTAGACCTCGTAATTATACATTTATTACAATACAATACAATTTAGTACAAGGTATATCACTAGTATAGGTCAAACGATTAGGCCGATTAACACGCAGAGAAAGAGACCGCACCCTGCCGCGCGCCGCCCTTTATAAGCACGCACGCATGCATGCCGGCGGCGCGGCACTCACATACACTCACACACACAACCATACAATCCCAAGGACATCACACTAAACAAACCAATTATCATAATATATTTTAAAATAAATAAAATAAAATAAATATACGAGCATTGAATATTATTTTCACAAATCAATTTACAGTTATTATAGCAGAATAAACATTAGTAGTACATTTCGCTTTTAAGAGAAATATTTATTTTTATTATGATTTTTGTCTGAAAAACAATTAACGACTACGATTAACAGAAAGTGACGACTTTTTAAATTTAAAAAATTAAGAAAATATTTTATTATATATTTTTTAAATACTAATTAAATATTTTAATTAGAAAGATTGTTGTTGCGCTACCGGTATTTAAACCTGAATCTCTTTCCGAACCGGGGAAGGTGCATTATTCAACAGCGACAGTATTTTTGATGACAAATTTTCGAACCTATATGTTACACTTTTTCAAATTAATAGATATATCGTTCCATTATTTGAAAGCCATCTATTTTATTTAAAATATTACAGACTTATGTTCTGAATAATTACAACTTCACAATAAGACTGTGTTCTCCTTAATAATATGTTTTTAAATGGACTTATTGACAAACCAACTTTCATCCGTAGACGTGTTAGAGAGTAGTATCATCCCAACTACGTAACCAAAATAGTAACATACCTACTGAAGAGAAATTGTTCTTACATCTGTGTTAAGGCACAAGCTAACTATATATTGTCTAAGGATCAATGCGTCAGGATCAATATACAGAAGTCATGAAAACCGTTGCCTAAATAATTTAAATGGTTACCAAATAATGAAGATTATATTTTTACGTGTAATTCTGCCACTTAATACAAAGCAAACAAAGTAATAGCATGTCTGAATACCAAAAAAATTAAAGTGGTAATGGTAAATGGTAATTCTCCAGATCTCTATTCTCATTGAAAATATTTGGAAATTTTTGTAAAGCGGAGATTCCAAAAGAGATCGTCGTATACAAACAGCAGCTTATTGAAGAAAAAATGCTGTCCGGTATCATGATGAGAGCATAAACTAAAATTGTAAAAAAATTATATAAAACATCTCAAGAACGATAGAAGCAGTTGTAGCATAAAATTTATATTGTTATTTTATACGTTTAATTACATAGTATTTTATACGAAGATGTATGCCCTAGAAAATATTATTTTTTAAAAACTCTGTTGTTTATAATTGCTCCCCTATTACAATCATTAAATAAGCTCGCACGCTGGTATGTATTATTAGCTTGCACTTCTCCGATAGTCTCGTCGAGATGATTTATAAACTTTCAACTAGACCTTTGGAATGATTCGAATAATGCCAAATGATTTTCTCACTATTCACACCTTTACCAACATGGTCACAATGAATATCATAAAAAAAATAGGGATCTTCACTTGTCAGGATTACATATGTAGAAACACAAGCGACATACTAACCCTACGATAACCCTATACTCTACGACTAAAAATGTCTTCTCAGTTAATTAACTAACAGATTATAAAAAATCTGTTGAGATATGCACCTACCAATTTTAACGTAAAATTTGTTTATAGATTGAATCTCCCCAGTAAAATTTATCGTGAAAACTGGATTAGAAAATTTCGCAACATTTTTATGTGATATATTTCTCACTTTTTTTAGATACTTTATTGGTAACGGAATCGTTACCGGGCGCCTTCAAAACGTTTTCAAAATTAAAAAGAATTTCGAAGTGCCGAGTATCGATCTTACTGGTTCTAGGAAAATTTACTGCCCGCAATTAACCTCGGAACATTCACCGTTGGGAAAATTCACCGCGGAAAATTCACCGCACACAATAAATAAAATATAATGTCTTAATGGTGCTAAGACTATTTATATTATTACATTAATAGAAACAAGTTAATCAATCAAAATTCGAAATATAGAACCCAAACAATATTTCTTACTTTTTCGTATGTATACACTTTTGTGTGTTTCTTTCTAAATGAATTATTGTCTTTCGTTTTCTTTTTCGTGGAATTTGCAAATGATATTACTCATAAAAGTATAAAAAATATTAATAAATAAGACCATTAGAAACAAATTGATATATTTATAATAAATTAACCTAACCTAATCTAGCCTTTGTATGTTACAATTATTTACTTTATTAAGTCCTTTTTATATCTGTTTCTCTTATTTCTCCGCAAAAACTCTCATACTTTTTAAAAATATATATATATATATATAATATTGTATATAATATTTTATATTGTATTGTATAACCGTTCATCGCATGCAAACCTGGTATACAAAGTGCATTGGAAGATGGTGGTTTAACATGGCAGGCTGGCAAATACTGCTCTCTTGTTTTCCTTATGATTTCCTAGTACAATCACGGATGAACTCGTAAATAAATTAAAATTCTCTTGCTGGAATTTTATTGTTTGGTTTGTTGAGAGCGCTTGCTTGTTTTACTTTGAACAACAAAGACAAGATACTTAACTTAAAACTAAAAATCTATTTTCCCAGCGGTGAATTTTCCGCGGTGAATTTTGTGCCGTAAATTTACCCAGCGGTGAACGTATTGCGGTGAATTTTCCGCGAATTTTAGGCGGTGAATTTTCCGGATACCGATCCTGCTACCTCTCACATGCTAAGCGAGAGCACTTGCTATTAGACTGTGCTGTCAAATTAACCATCTTGCAAAAGCAAATAAGGCTGTGTAGTCAAATCAAAGCAGCCTAACAAGGCTGG
Organism: Eubasilissa splendida; assembly: GCA_031772225.1. Classification (NCBI taxonomy): domain Eukaryota; kingdom Metazoa; phylum Arthropoda; class Insecta; order Trichoptera; family Phryganeidae; genus Eubasilissa; species Eubasilissa splendida. The sequence goes on along the minus strand of CM062846.1, from coordinate 27,658,491 downwards.
TGTAGTCAAATTATTATGAAGTATATACAGTCGACAACATTTTTTGAGTTAGAATTTAAGGCATTGCTTTGTAATTTTGTATACCTTATTATATGAAGAGATAACAGAGATAATTGACGTTAATCTGTAACACTTAACTACAAATATCAATTATTATTTAATTTTATATAGCTAAACTGATATAAGAGGTAAATTTAAAGTGATCATAATAATATTTAATTTAACATCATAGTTAATTTTTTTTTATATACTTAAGATATAATTAGAAAATATTATTAATATTGCTAAACGTGCAAATAAACCAATGTAACCGTGTTTGATATCAAATATATTGGTGATATTATTTATTCTATGTATTAGTTCATATTATATTAACGTAGTTATGGGCTTTAATAAATTATTAATATAAACATATGCAGCTCGTACAAAATATGATAATTCACCATTATAAGTATAATTCAGCAGAAGTACACACATATATAATATATATAAAATGAAAACATATAATAATTTAAAATATTGATTTAAAAAAATATTGTAGAAGTATATAATATTAAATTGAGAAAAAATACATATGTTTATAAGAATTACAATATGTGATATTAAAAACACATAACAAGATAAAATAAAATTAAAATATTTATAAATTGACAAAATTAAGCAAAAAATAAAAATGTTGGTTAAACACATAATTATATTATTAAGGAGAACACATTCTTATTGTGAAGTTGTAATTATTCAGAACATAGGTCTGTGATGTTTTAAATACTAATTTATTCGCGCTACCGGGATAAAAACAAAATTGATTTTACATGTTTATATTTATAATTAATACATTAAATTAGTATTTAACACAATTATATAATAAGTACGATCCTTGCTTCGGCTATACAACTATCCGATGTTATTAATACCGTAAGTTACTATATCAAATACTTCCACGGAGTAAGTCGTACCGAAGATTAACTGGAGTTTACCAAATCATATTATAGCTAATATGGATTGTGCAATAGACTGATAATTTTGCTGCTGTGAGTGCCTAGTGGCATAGTATTATTGGCTTTCGTAAATGATATAATACAACGTAGTAAATACTGAAATACAGTAATATCAATATTCCAACTCGCACAACTGGAATCGTAATTTATATTGCCTGCAAAAATAAACCTTTACAACTCTGAGAGTCTCCACTTATTTACTTTACGGACCCATATACACTCCCACGTTACTTACGAAACCCGCTAAGACTAAGGCTAAAAGTAAATAAATAATAGTGTTGGGTTGCTCATTTAAACGTCGTATATACATTTGTATGGATAGCAAATAGATTTAGCTGGTTTATATCAATTTTTACCGCTTCGTTTCACGTTTCACAAGGGCAAAATTTCACCCATTTACGAATAGCAAATTTAAATCAAGTAACTGTATCTACGGAAGATGGTATCATTGTATAAGACTAAGATTTAAAGCTGTCATTTGCATATTGCAAATTAATTCAGTATAAAACTGACGAATATACGTTTAATTATTAATAATATTTGGAAGCATAACCGATGAAATCTGTAGCAAGACAATGCAAGCGGACGTTGGAATATGAATTTCAAAATAAAAATTGTTCAACAAATGCATCGTTCCATAGTTAAAATGAAAATATATGTATTAATGTATGTTGATAATAAAATATATAAATGTATTACTTCAGGAAGAAACAGAAAAAAAAACCCCACATAAGTGAAAAGACAAGACAATAATTATATTGTATTAATATACAGGGTGGCCCAAAAAAAGTGAGAACATTTCGTAAAATGTGATATAATTACATCAAAATTAGTTTAATTATAGCAACAAGAAAAAAAGAAAAAGTTATTGAGAAACAAGGAGGATACATTGAATATGATTTCTGATTAACTAAATATTGTGCAAAAAAAATTATAATATGAATTATAATTAATTATATTATGTTTTGAAATAACTCATGTGTCACTTTTTTGAGCCATCCTGTAGACAAGATAAAAGTCAGCATAATAGAATACATAAAGAAAATGAAATGGCAATAGATACGTTATACCGCTCAGAGAAATTTTGGCCACATCCAGGTCATCCAGTGGTTTCCGTGAGTCAAGAGACCGAAAAACTGCTCAGAAATCCGGCGGATTGATATACGTAGCAGCGCACACTGGACCAAGAAAAATAGAAGATACTTGGGGAGGCACTTATCCAACCAGATAAAAAATGGCAGATGATGATGATTTATAAGAATATAACAAATATCAAAATAAAATATTTATTAATTCTTCGTAACAATATCTTTCAGTTCTATTTTTCAGCATTGTTACCGTGTTACAAACACAAACAACCATTTAAAAATAAAAAAATCGGAAATATTTTTACCCTGAGTTCTACAACACTTATCACGCATCTTATTACTGAACTATTTAATAAAACTATTATTTTAAAATTTCAATACCTATTATTTTACGGTATTGAACACAAATGCACAAAATACATAATAATAATCATATAAAAATAGGGGGATTAAAAGAACGAAGAATTAAAAGAAAAAAATGAAAGTGTATTTGAAAAGCTTATTCGTCAGTGTCAAAAATATTTTTTTAACATACTCGACATTCTGTAATAATTTTGTCAATGGCAAAGAGCTTTTAGTTTCTCAAGTTAATATATGCTCTCAAGTATGTGATAAAATATTTTTATCTGTTGATATTATTTCAACTTTAAATTGAAATTTAAATATTAGGAGAACACATTCTTATTCAACGTTATAATTATTCATAACATAGGTCTGTGATATTTTAAATATGAATTAAATATATTAATTAGAAAGATATACATATAAAATCAATTTTATCGAAAAATATTGTTGTTGCGCCATCGGGATTCGAACCTGGATCTCTTTTCAAACAGGGGAAGGTTCACTATCCAACTATGCTACAGTGACGAAAAATAATGTAACGATTAAATGTATTAATATCTAGATTCGAAAATTTGTCGCTGAAAATGTCGTCGCTGTAGCATAGTTGCACCTTCCCCGGTTTAGAAAGAGATCTAGGCCCGAATCCCGATAGCGCAACAACAATATTTTTCGATAAAATTGATTTTATATGGATATCTTTCTAATTCATATTTGAAATTTAAAGATTTAAGCTTTATAAATAAATAAAAACGTTTTACTGCAACGAAACAATTTATATTAATTTTCTCAATAAACAAGTTTTGAGAATTTACTCTTCAATTATTATTGCTCTATCATTAAATTGTAGTGTCTGAAGCCATTCTTTAAAGCTTGTCTACTATTGTGTTACGTTTTCTTTCTTTCGGTGCTGAAATTCAGCGTTCGCAGGCAAAGATTTGTTGAAATTTTTCACGACTTTTCTGTGCGGTAGCTGCTTTGCTGCGCCACCATTCATGACTCAGCCGCCTTCTTTGACGGCATTCTTTGACAGATTTTTAATCTTCTTTACAAATTGAACACAAAGCGCTTTTAAATTTTTTGTTCAATCAACCTTTTTCTACCTATTCTGTTTCAATCTTAAAGTAAATTAAATTGTGTAAACTTAAATTATTTTAATAGGTTTATCGGGTTTTGTAGTGAAAACTTGTTAACAGAGACAAGACTAGCGATACACAGTGAAGTGAAACCTGGAGATGGTAGAAAGGGAACGAAAATTCACTAAATGCAGCAATGTAAATGAGAGCATTTTAGCGTCCACGCGGTAAATCCATTTTTGATAAAGTAAAGTATGAAACAATTAATAAAAAATCTAAAATTGATCTTAGCGTAGTAAATAAGATTTAAAAAAGAGCCAGTTAGATGGTTCGGTTATGTTGAACGAATTAATGAAAGAATGGTAAGAAAGAGATACAATGCGAATTTTGATGGCACCAGAAATAACGTTTGAATGTGGATGAAGCGAGACTTGTATCAGGACAGAAAAGTGTGGCTATCCATCCTCCCTGCCTACTCTAAGGGGAAAACGGCGTGATGGTAAGTTAATTAGTTAGTTGATTTGCTGGGTTATTTTGCAACATTTCACAACATTATTTTTTAGGAGATGTTTTAGATCCCATTCCAGGATCTATTAACAGAACCAGAGTTCTTAGTAGATGATGATTTAATTACTTTATTAAATTAATTAACTTATGAAATTTAAAATATTTTTAACACCGTTAAAATATACTTTAATCAAATTCATAAAATATTTAAAAAGTTATGCACTAAATAAGATGAAGAAAATGCAAATAGAACTATTGTTTTAATTTCTTTAAAAGTGCAAAAATCTTTTTTGTAAATAACCATTCGTCCTATGAAAATTATGTATTAAAAAAAAAGATAATGAAGAAAAAAATACTCTTTTTGGAACTGTAGAAATTAAAAAATATATTTAATCTACCAATATATTTTTTAAGTAAGTACCGTTGCCGAATATTCCGGTATAGCGCTGCGGTCACAATATTGCGCATGAGACATTTACTTGTAGTGAGTGGTTGAAATGTTCAAGACAATAGATCAGCCCGCCGACTGTGAGATACGTTCCGTGATTCGTTTCTTGAATGCACGAAACATGAAACCGGCTGAAATTTATCGCCAAGTATGTGAGGTACATGGTGAAAGTGTAATGACGGATAGAATGGTGATGAAATGGGTTCGAATGTTCGATGAAGGTCATCGACGTGTGCATGACGAACCGCCTGCAGCATTCCCTTTACAGTCCTAATTTGGCGCCAAGTGATTTCCATCTATTCCTTCATCTAAAGCAGTTCCTTGATGGCAAGCGTTTTGATGAAAATGATGAACTCAAAGACGAAGTACAGACATGGTTTTCATCCCAGGTGACGTCGTTCTATGATAAAGGTATACAAAAATTAGTACCCCGCTATGACAAGTGCCTTAATAAGAGTAGCGACTATGTTGAGAAGTAGTTTAAAGTATGTAGCGTCTGAAGAAAGTAAAGTGTAAAAATCATGTCATGTTTCCTTAAAAAAAATTCGGTACTTGCTTAAAAACGCGCCTCGTACGTCCCCACTGTTTCCTATGTTGCCAATTCAGTTACTTCCCACCCCATGTCGTCTAATCAGTAGGGTTTCGTTTCAATCGCGTTTGAAAATGATAACATTAAGTTTAATGATATACGCGGTGCTTTTTTTGTTCCGTAACGGCGTTACGGCAGCATTTCAGTTTAAGGGGATGAGCAACGTTATAAAAGAAATACGGAACCGGAATCGGCAAGATCACCAATTATATTGTATCATTAATTATAAGATTTGTGTGGATTGATGTTTAAAGTTGGTGAGGGTGAATGGGTGGCAGTTGAATCAAAAGAACTTGGTGTGGTGTTAATGATGAGTGCCCACCACCCATCATTCACATGTTCGTTTTATTATAATCACGGATTGTATATGAAAGTGTGTGTAGCCAGACTAGAACAGGTTAGAATCAAGAAAGACTACTTACAGTTGACAGAAGTTTATTGATCACAGTTATACCGAATTGCGGAGAAATGATACCGTACAATAAAGATACATGCAAGCAGTTAACGGAGCTTGTTTCTGGAAGACAGCGGCGAGAGGAGTGGCACTCATGAGCTGACCTTCCTGCGCATATTATTGACACGCGTTGTCGTCGGTATCGGACGTGTTTTCAAGGCTGTCAGGAAATCTACTTTACGTCCAGGTGCCTTCAGAGGTCGTCGACGGTGATGATTATTGTAAAGGACCTCCACAAGTTCTTTTAAAATATTATTTTTGAATATTTACAATTTTTATTCATTTTGATATACTTTACACATATTTCAAATTATTCATATTCATATTATAAAATTAAATTATAAGACGATTTAACGGATTAAGTGAAAAATTCACACATTTACATCGTTCTGAGATGACGAGACGTCGGATAAGAACTGGATTACATTTTATATAAAACTTTTTCTTATAAGCTGCAACTGTAAATCCATTTAAATAAAGATTTCAATAATCTTTTTTATAACAAAATACGTGTTATATTGTGAGTTTCGACATTTGTTTTGCTACAAAACAAAGCGCTACATATGTACACATGTTCCATTAATTATCTTAACTAAATTAGGATAAAACGCCACGCGTGTCTGACTTGCTGGTATTGTAGAACTTTAGCCTAGCCAACTTTCGTGCATGTTCTCATGCGGTTGTCAAATTGTCGAACAATGTTATCGCTTTACATCTATTGGTTTACTTGATCCTTCCCGAACTTTCACAGACGTCATCTGCACCTGTTAATCTTCGACAATTTACATTTCGACTCGCCAACATTAGAAATAATGAAATAACATTATATGTGGGGTGTTATTATTTTCGTAATTTGAAAGTTTTGGAACGTACTGCGAAAAACATAGGTATTTTTCAAGACTGGTATTTTTCCAGACATTTCAAAAATGCTAAAGTCCGAAGCGAACCATTTCTGACGTCAACCCATAAAAATCATATAAACACGGCGCATCATCCGTCAGATGTTATCAATATTTAAAGATCCATGTTTATTATTTTATTTGTGTTCACGATTAGCAGATGGTCTTGAAATATTTTTTTTTGTTTGCAGAAAATGTTTTAAGCCTATTCAGGTATGTGAACCGTTGAAAGCGTTCATGGATAGTACTTTATTTTTAACTGCCCATAAAGAATTAATCCGAATGTGTGATGCATTTTATAGGTATCTCTATCGTACTTATAGTAAATAGATTTTGTTAACTGATTTCATATATATATATACATACGTAACTAAAAAAGTTACTATTCGAATACGCAAAAAAATTTTGTGACAAAAGTTCGTTTACAAACACATACAAAATATTCGTTTACAGAAAACAAAATATTTATTTATACATCGGTAATATTAATATGTCCTTCATTTTCAATCAGGTGGCCATGATGTTATTGAGAAAAATCTGTAATATTTTGAAGATTTTATACTGTTATAAAATAACAAACTTTTGCTTTTATTTACCGTTTTTCTTTCAAAATTACTTTACTATTATTTTAATGAAATTATATCATAACATATAATAAATTTAGGTGTTCTTTGAATTTGTAAAACAGCATACTTTAAAAATATGTTTAATATTTTCCCCTACACATAAGGCGCAGCTCAATTAGGCTAGCATTATGAATATAAATGTATTGTTTTTCAATTCCAAAGATAATGGTAATGATTGCGATGCGCAAGTATTAAAATATATTAATATTTTATAGATAATTTTATCATTTTTATAATAAAAAAATATTATGTTGACTTTCAAAAAAAATGTTCTATCTTTTCTTGTGTGCGCTTATGCGTTAATTATTTATAGCTGATTACGAAGTACGTCATAAATTACAAAATACAAGAAAATTGCAAAGTTCGCAAATCGTGCACAACGGTGGTAGGGGGTTCGGTGTTGGCACCGGGCTCTGTTTTCAAGCCGTTTCGTATAAATGATTTCATACCACTGGTACAAATACATATTTTCATTTTCATAATATAATATTTTCATGTTCACAAAATTTATTTTTTAGTATCGCAGAAGAGTTATGGCAGCAATATTTGTGGGCACTCTAAATCAAGATGTCCCTATTTCCTTTTTTATATATTTTTCGGTATGGATTTAGAAATATTCTAGGAGGGCTTCTGAAGAAGAACACATTAACTGTAAAAACAATAATTTTCCTTAATTTTCGAAACGAATATATACTTAACTAATCTATTTTTTTAGACAACAGAACGAAGAAAAACCATTCAACGTCAAATCATGTAATAATTCATCTTTCTGGAGGAATGGCTTAGGATTTCTCCTAAAGGTTTGGTATTATTTTGTACATTAGATTATATTTTTAAAAAATATTAACCAAAACATTCACATGTCTCAGTTACGTAAAACGTTATTGTACTTCTATATATATACCTACATAAATCACCAATTAAAAACACCATATAAAATCTTAAAAAAATACTTTGTATAGAGCAGATTATTTGTTAATTTATTCTTTAGTATTTTTATATATGCTCTAATATAAACAAGATCAAAATCGTTTCTTTTACGACAACTTATTTTTCACAATTTGCTTAGATTCACTTTAAATCTATTTAGTTTCTCCTCCTTTCTTATGTTTTCTGTCATTTAATTCAAATCGTTTATCGCTCTATACATTATCGATTTCTGAGATTTAGCCTTCGTCCTGAATGGCTGTCTCAGTCTATATTTTCCTCTTGTATGATGTTCGTGCTTATATTGATTTGCATAAATTTTTCCTATAAATTCTGCCGATGTTTTCTTAGTGAGTATTTTATAAATAAATAATTGTAGGTACATCTATTATATTTGCGCCTACATGCCAACCACTGACGTATATATGTGTCTCGTGAATCATACCGCTTCCAGAACTGACCCGACAGAGCTAAGTAAAAATTTCGATTAGAGAAATGCCGATTATTCCCTTAAACGTTGCCAAGGTAGATCGCAATAATCAGGAACCTAAATATATAAAAATTTTGCGATTTGTATTTTGAATCTCTTATATCGATAATTTATTATTTTATACACAAATTTAAATAAATTAGATACGCGATTCATATACCGGGGTATTATTGTATATAATATTACACGAGTAGTGAAGTGATTAATTAAAATGAAGTCCAAGAGTTGCATACGTTTACCTAATGCAGCATGTAATTGTTTTTCTCCGCGCGTGATATCAGATTGTACAGAATTTTAGCAAATAGGGAAATAGAATTACCACAGGACGAGACTGATTTTCTGAACGGCACACGCAATTGCCCAAAGTATTTCTTAAAGATTTTTTTTTAAATAGACATGCGTACACGGAATACGTGTCTCATCAATAATCTTAATACATATTTTCAAACTAAGTTAAACGCTTGTACTATGAAAATAGGACTAACTTGCTGATGTCCTGGAACGAGGCGCAAATCCCCGACCACTCGATCACTAGGCCAGCGTCTTAACTACTACACCAACAAGCTACTCAAAATAACATTGTAAACATTTAGTTATGCTATACGCAAAATATTAGAGTAGAATAATAATAATAATAACGCATTAAAAAGGCAATGTGATATTTCTAACAGCCATAAAATCATTATAATCGCGTTATAGTATATGTTCACAAAAACTATACTATTACATTTATACATTTTTATTATGACTTATATACCTACAATATACTTATTATAATTATTATAGATTTAATGATAATAAAAAAAAATATTATATTCATTTATGCTACCGTTTTTTCGATAATATATAAAAATTAACTTTCAGGCTATCAAAAGAGTCACTCAGGTATTGTATTAACCTAGTTATAGGTATATCATATTAAAAATTTGTGAACACGTTTAAATTAATAAATCATATTTTTCCATATACGCCTTAGCATTAGTACAGCGCTGTCAGGAATAACATTGTGTTAGATATTCGTTCGTATGGAGGTACCTAAAGATTTGAACTCTCAAGCGACATATTAAGCGGGAACTCTGTACGGTATACATCGTTCAGATTGCTAACCCTCCTAGACCGAGAGTGAAATATTGCTACTTGAAACCTACTCCAGGAGACGGACAGTGAGTAAAGTGGCAGCATCGGATGCTAGACAATTTAAGAAAACATCCATCAATAGTATGCGGTGGAGCCTGAAGCTACGGTTCTTAGACGATAATTCAAAAATAAATGTAAAAAAAATGTAGATACTATTTTATTCTATTTTAAGATGATATTCCTTACATATAAAATGTCTCATAGCACTTGAGGATTTGATTTGTGTGCTATTTACGAACTGTTTTACCTAAAATAGTTGTATTTGATTATTTTTTATGATATATAAAATCTAATTTCAATAAATATTATTATTTAGGAGAACACATTCTTATTGTGAAGTTGTAATTATTCAAAACATAGGTCTATGATATTTTAAATATGAATTAAATATATGAATGTGTTCTCCTAAATAATAAAGTTGTATCAATGTGTCCAAAATTTAATAAAAATGAATTGATAATTCTGGCGTCTGCTATCAGTTTACTCAAAGGTATTTGAGATTCTGTAAAAATAAGGTTGATGGCTCTGTCAAAAATGATGGAACGATTAAATGTATTAATATCAAAAAGGTAACATATAGGGTCGAAAATTGTCGCTAAAAATAGTGTCGCTGTAGCTTAGTTGGATAAAGCACCTTCCCCGGTTAGGAAAGAGATCCAGGTTCGAATCCCGGTGGCGCAACAACATTATTTTTCGATAAAATTGATTTTATATGTATATCTTTATAATTAATATATTTAATTCATATTTCAATAAATATTATTATTGAGTTCTGCATTATTTAAATGGCGGTTAAGGCCATTTTCAAACTGCGGATAAACCGCGTACAATCGACTTATTCAAGCGATTTTATTTACCCCATCCTCTCTCTATGTGTAATAAGGTGGTTTTGGTGAAGCCTAAGTATATTAATATTATTTTTCTCAATGGCTCTTATCATTGAAAAATTTTCCGTTTATGTTTGCTATATTTGCTCATGGTTTTATTGTTGTAAAATTTTATATTAAGCTGTTACGCTAATATTTTGTATTTGACATTTATTTAGAGGCCAGGAAAATCATCAAGCAGCGTTTCAAAACGAAAAAACATACATACTCATATATCTTGCATTTAAAATTTTCATTCTGTATAACTTATTATCTGTATTATTGTATAACTCCGTGTTATTTTTATCAAAAGCGTATGCCAATTGAGCGCATATTGCAACAATATAGGTAAATTCTAAGTATATTGTTCGGTGCTTGATGCAAAGGCATCAAGCATGGTGCATGGTCCAAGTGTTAGTAAGAATGGGTGAAACGAACACCAAAGATCCAAAAACCTCAATTCGTCATCGTTTATAGTAATAATAGGCCATTTTTAAAAGCTCTATGGGACGAATTTTCACTAAACATCTTGTTCTACATGCATACAAAATTCAGTTGACTGAATTTCATCTTCAACGACAAAGCCCATTTTCACCTCAGTGGATATGTCAATAATCAAATATTACTTTACTTCCCCAATACATTAAATATAGGGGAAGTGAAAACCCTCTAACACTTGATGGTACACATTAATAACAGCCATTACATCGAATTAGAAAATGGTGTGGTTTTTGGGTTGATGTGATGTCTTTTTTGAAATCACCTTGTTTATGTACGATTTATAATTTTCTATATTAGTCTACTCTCCAGTCCCTGAAGGTAGGTCCCCAAAGAAACTGTTTTTCTCTTCCGTACGTGATGTGGTAAGATATGTCAGAAAGGTCATTGTGTTGGGGACCGACATCCAAACATGCGGATTTACCGAGATACTAATACTGCCCTCAAAATCCTACGGCTTAACCTATATATGGATATGCGAATATATATGCATAATATATAAACGAATCGTTAATTACCAAATCCCATTGTAAAATCCAGTAAATCGTCAAAAATAAATTATGAAAATTTTGAGCATTTTTGGACTCCATCCAATACATTCAAATGTATTTTATAATAAAATAAAATAAGCGTAATTGAATATCATGCTTTTTACGTACAAGGCAATAAATGTATTTCTAAAAATAAATAAGGGTGGGATTTAAAAGATCCTAGTTTCCTAGAAATACTACATCCATTTATATTTTGTTTTATTCTCATTCATTAGGATTTCTCCATTTTGTGACATAAATGCATTCATAATATCGCTTTCCGCACCTCAGCGGGATTTGAAATTCGATAAAATAAATTTACCTATATGTTTTATACTTTTCTTAATATCATACCGATAATATAAGATACTTCCATTATCTTATTTTACTTATATGAATCCTTTAAAAGATTATTTAATTTTAAAACGGTCCTGTTAAAAGTTTCAACAACCGAAAAGTATGCATGAGAACTTGTATGAAAATGGACGCGGCAAGAAAAGTATGTCAGGACAGAAAAGTGCGGTGTTCTATCCTCTCTGCTTATTCCTACAGCGTTATTATCTGTTAATTATATATTTAGTTAATGATATGACTATAATTTACTTATATGAATTATTTTTATTATACTCGTTGGAATATTTTAACATTTTTATTTTACTTTTTTGAACTGCCTCACACATTTGCATAATAAATATACATTTTAAACTATACTATATTTGTTAGCAAATTATCACTTTAATCTTTTCACATCTCTTACTTTTATATATTTGCTAAGGGCATTCATATAACGATAATATTAACAAGGAGAGCCATCATCACACTTTGCCGTAAAACTTCCATGCAGTTTGACAAAAAATTAAAATTAAAATGAATATTTATGTAATAAAGAAGAAATTAAAAAAAAATTAAAAACTCAGCGGTATATCTACGCCAATGCAGCCGATGCGGTGCATTGAGACCCATAAGGTTTGTACCTTATGAAACTTTTGACATTAATATTTTTCTATATGGAATATTTTAAATTCACTCCAGCAAGAAATTGAACTATAAAAAAATTTTTTTTAAGGAGAATACATTTTCATTGTGATTTGTAATTTTGCAATTTTTCAGTACATAGCTCTATAATATTTTTAATACAAATTAAATATATCAATTAGAAATATATACATATAAAATCAATTATAGTACTACTGTATGTATTTGTATTTTAGCACTAATGTAGTGCAACATATAAGTTCGAAAATTTTTAGTCAACTTACTATGTTGGTGTAGTGTAATTAGTTAATGCATTTCCCGGGATAGTAAAAGATTCAGGTTCGAATCCTGGCAGCAAAAAAAATATTTTTTTGATAAAATTGATTTTATATGTATATCTTTCTACTTGATACATTTAATTTGTATTATGAAAACACATAAAAACATTATCGATGTATCTATTCAGTTCTCCGCTAATACATAAGCTTATGTTTAAATAGAAACCATACCATCGCCGAAAAGCAAAAATGTGCATACGAGTATAAATGACATTTATGCTTGAAACACAAAACTAAATTCACTGAAAAAATGTTATAATTCAGATAATCAGTACGAGAATTGTAAATACAAAAAATAATAGGTGGTTGGCATGGGCGTCTAATTTTTGTAGTTACGCTACTGATCACAAATGTATCTAATACAAATACAGGTAACAGAATTTGTCTGAGATACAGATTGGCGAAGTTCGCTCGTTAGCAAAATAGTTACTATGGATTTATTACGACAGTAAATCTACCTATCTCACGAAACACGGAGAAGTAAAAAAAATCTTTTTAACGTTTTTAATATTCGATTGCGTTTGACAAAAAAATCAGATTAAATTTTAAATTTGTTAAACTTAATTTGGCTTTAGATATGTTTATTAATAATAAAGTTTATTCACAAACTGTTTCCTTTTTCCACCAATACAGATTTTTCTGTATACTGTGCTTGTTAATATTTCAGTAACGTTACAACCCAAAAGTTCAATGGGAGTTTAAATATAATGGTTTCATTTAGGTACTGATAAGTAGCTCAATTTCTTAAGTCTACCAGAATTTCGAGATACAAAATTACCTACCTAATTACTATTTATTACGTAGACGGGTTGGATAAAAACATATTTTTTTGAATGTCTCTAGTACGTGAGCATAGGGCTTTTATAATTTTGTATCTGTATTAAATAGACGAAAAAGTAATTACTCAAAACCTTTGTCTTGAGCATAGCACTTGACAGATGTGAATGAAACCTAGACAATTAAACAGACAGAAAGAAGTTAGTTAGAAGCATTCAAGATGTAGAGCTGAAGAAAGGTGGAGATAATAAGTTGGACTAAGAGAATTACAAATAAAGATGTTCTGAGGAAAGTGCAAAAAATTATACAGCCAATGAATGGACAATTCTTAGATACAATACATATCTCAAAAGTAATTAAGGGAAGAAGAAGACGAGGAAGATCTATACAAAAATACTTTCACCAAATAATTATAACTTCCGGATAACTTCTGGCTGGTTTCCAGAATACACAAGAAGATATAAATTTTAAATAAACCATTAGATTGATGCATAATTATCCGCCGTTTTTTTAGCGACGTTTTGATTTTTGATTTTGACGTTTAATTGACATTTGTTATTGTATAATTATTAAATAGGGTTAGAAAATTATAAAACCATACACATATACTCCACATTATGCTGTGCCACTTGAATTGTTGCACCACTAGGACACTGGCTGAGAACTTCAACATCGATCAGTCCAAAATTACGGTGACTGCGCCCCCGAATGATAATTGTAAATAATATGTTTTGAGTTTGTTTTCGTTGTTGGTTATGTTACAATATAATTTACAATATAATAATACAATATAATTGTTTTTAAAACGGCGGATAATTATGCATCAACCTAATATAATATGTTTACAAATATAATACATGAATGAATGAACGTATGAATTTGAAACCGGTAATTTGAAATATTTCCTTTAAATAATCTAAAGTAAAATAATAACTTTATTATAAATAACTGGCTAACCCTATTTGAATTGATGCCACCATCGTAGACTCACATACATATAGTCCTCACATTGGTTAGTCTTTAAATATCTAATCTCCATAAGCCATCTCGTAGATTCCCTATCAAGAAATGTGTGAGGTGAAACACTACTATCTAAATTATATACGGATTCGGGCAACTATATTGGGAGGAAAAAGTCATGTGGATGGGAGAACAGATAAGACATTGCTCGGAGTACGGACAATCATTGGACGAATGCAGTCATCCAGTGGTACGCGAGGGGAATCGCTAAAACTAAAACTAAAACCTAAAACTCGCTGGACTGACGAAATCATCAAATTTTGCAGATATACGTGGCAGAATAAAACAATGCACAGAGAAAAGAAAGAAGATATTTGAGGAAGCATTCTACCAGCAATGGAAAAAAAAAAGGCTTATGATAATGATGATATAATCAATCAGATTTTTTATGAACACAGTGGAAATTCCATAATTAATTTAACAAATAAGCAACATAGTTTAATTAAAATATATTTTGTTTTGAAGACTTTATATAACGTATATCTGTTACTTATTTTGTATCAAATACGCTACCAGTTTTGTGGGAGGGGTCAAAATCTCTTTCACTACCCCCACCTAACAATACCTAATTACTGTACTTGTATATTTTAAGTTAATTTAAACAATGCTTGTAAATGACTCGAACGTGTTGAAACCGGTAGCGTATTAGACACAAAATAAGTAATAAATGTACATTAAATAAACTCTTCTTATTTGATTGTTAAAGGGGGAGGATAAAGGCTGAGCCTTCTTGTCTCCGACATATGAGGTAACAAAAATGGCGTAAGATTTTTTGGGGGGACCCTATTGAACGGAGAACAAAGCGAAATTGTTTTTTTTTAAATTGCATGTCATTTTAACTCTGTATATAATTGTATAAAGTAGTAGAAAAATGGATAAGTTTTTTATAAAATATATTTTTATTATTATATATTTTGTTAATTCTTTTTTTGGTTGATTTTGTTGATTTTTTTACAAAAAAATAAATGTTTTTATAAATTTTGTTCAATAGGGTCAAGAACAACGTAAATAAGAAACTCTTCAAAACAAAATGTCTTGAAATTGTTACATAATTATTGCCCAAGAAGTACAAAAAATATTAAAACTCTACTATTATTATGTCTTAATTTTTTTTAAATCTGCGTATCAATGTTAATATCTTAGGTTTTTTTTTCAATACCTACTATTCTAAATATATTGTCCAACGAATATTAAATTATTAAATTCATATAAAAATACTCTAACGCCTTGCGATGCATGCATTATCATTGAAAATAAATTCTGAATTTTCATCCTTCACATCGCGGATTTCCATGGAAACCAGCGGTTGTCTAAGCTTCTAAGGATTTTTACCGTCGGCACTTTGCCAGCGGAAAGTGCTCTATACAATGATTTTGGTTCAACCGGCGTTTTCATTTCTCATGAATAAAATTATCAAATTTCTGGAGGAATTTGATTAATTTTAATATCTTGGGACGGTTTTTTTGCTGCGCCGTTATGGGATACGTGAAGAGGGCATAGCAGTTTTATGTAAGGCTGGATGTGACATCAAAATATAAAGGACGCCATTCATGGCATATTCTGTCGCACGCTTTACCCGACAGGCAAATACAATACGCTGTGAATGGGCAACATGCGCGCACTTTACATGTAAAAACGAGATCACGATTTACACGTACCTAAGGCAAAATAGTCCTGAATTTGAACCTTTGCAATAGTAGTAAAACATATTTTGCTACGCCATTGATAATAACTACTACTAATAATAATATTTTAATTCCAGCGTGGTCGGGTTGTTTGTGCGAGACCCGATTCGCCATATAAATAAATCATACAATGCAAGTTATAAAATAATATATATGTTTAAAAAAATCTGAAAAAATACAATACAATATGTATATAAATAAACAAAATATAAATAATAAATATCAGTTATAGCTATTACGACCACGGGTCAGTATTCCATGAGAGCGCCGCTTACACTAAACTGTTGGTGCTGTGCTCCAACCGCAGCTTTACGCCAGCAACTAGATGTCTCAGAAGAAGAACGAATCCATGCACACGGCCTTCGGCAAACATTGTAGATGCGCTAAAATAACGCGCCAACCCGAACAGTATTCTGTATCAGAATCCAAAACTAACTAACGAAATATTAATTAATTGTGAGAAATATTTCATCAAAATAGGGGCTCTTCCCATACTAACCACTAACCACATTAATCTTCGTATTTTATTTCACTCAGTATTTTGGTATATCCATAATTTTTTTTTTTGGGCTAGGAATAACGATTTTAATATTGTTTTGAATAATTTAAATAATATTTTGTTGAATATTCATTAAGACCCGTGTCCACGAAAGTAGACACGATGAGATAATCTTAGAGATATAGTTGAAATACATCTCGATACCACGAACATGTGTACTCAAACTAGTGTTATGACGTTCGATCTAATTTGATATATGCAACAAACGTCACCTAAAATCCCTACAACTATGTATTATAAAAAGTTAGATATAAGTCATAAAACATAAACGCGATAAATTATAAACATTTATTCCGTTTTAAATTCTAAACCCCGCAATATTGATTGACCTTTAACATATGACAAGCGTGAAGTAAGGCGCGAGACGGCGAATCTTTGAGACTGATAGTTGATAGAGTAAAATCTGATAGTTGTCTCCAAAGAATCTTATGAGAGCAAAATTCATATCTCAGAAAATATCTCGAGTAGAAAATCTCTTAAAACTCTGATACGTGGATGCGAGCCTGGGATAATAGCCACTTTATGGAATAGTAAAGATTAACGGAGTATTTCTCAAGATTCAATTTAAATTACGTAAGAAAATTATCATTGTTATCATATTTTTAATTTTAAATCAAATCTAAACAAAGTGTTTATGAAGCCTTCAACTGTAAATTGTTCCGAATACACGCATATATTATATATTTGCTTTTATCTGTCGGATCCAGATTTAAAAATTAGTAATTGATTCAACCTTTATATCATATTTAAATAACATACATTTCAATATTCGTTCCTTTTATATATATATATATATATATATATATATATTATTTTAATTATTTTAATTAAAGTGGTGAACCTTAAAGTTTTTAAAGTACATTTTCAAAATCAAATGTCTATTTTTATAGTCAGAAATTTTAAAACGTTAAATCTGCTATAGATACTGTAGATAGGTAATTATTTAAAATATTCGCTTTGTACGTGAGTAAGTAATTATTTAAATTGGGTCATATATACTTATGTTAGTAATTATTTTAATTGTGTCCTGCATCCGTCTTTTACCCCCGTCCCAGGACTAATTATTAAATATGATTGTGTTCGTTTATAATGTTTATTTAAATTTATGTAAAAGAGAAAGGCGCGCACTCCATTATATTATTTTCTGCAACTCCATTATTTTATTAATATTTTTCTGAAATTAACAGTCGTAAAATCTATTAAAAACATAGCTTATTCCGTGAAAGGCAATTACAACGTAGTTTATTTTATCGGATAGTCACCAACTTTGCCCATAAAGCCTTCCCGTGTGCTACGCTGTAAAAGAAGGCTGTATTTTAGAGGCTACAAGCTACCAGGAGCGAAGAATAACGAAGCGGTGAACGTCAGCATATACTTCCAATTCTATACTCTAACGCCGTCAAGTAAAATAGGCGCGAAGAAATGGGAATAAATTTTGATGAAAAATTATTTTCCAGAGAATGAGATGCCTTGATTTGGAAAGCAGTGTGTTGAAAAGAGTAAACATATATGTTCGGAATATTCCCTCTAAGGGTTGGCCCAAGGATTCCGGGAAAACCGGTATTTGGAAAGAAAACTGCCACGCGATACCAGGAGCACACGATGATTGGAGAGGTTAATGGAACGTACTTCTCACTCTCTGTACGAGTGTGAGTAAATACGTAAGGGTAGAAAGAGTCAGTGGCTCTAGTCTGTAGAACGCTTGATTGTTCTGCGCGCGCAATTTAAGGGTGGGAGCTTCGTTACGATAGGTAGCATTCAACTGTCATTTCGCGGAGGGTAAATTATCAGTTTATTTATTATGTTCTATTCACACTGAAATCAAATTTGTATGAATGTCATTAATATTGGCGTAATTTAACCATGACACTGCTTTTAATGGAAATAAGGAAAATATTCCGTTTATAAAACTGCAACCAAGTTTTGTTTGATAATTTCTATATGTTAAAATAATTCATCTGTGGTCATCCATACTTAAAATATTATTTTAAACATTCACAAAATACAATAAATTTTAATATTAATTAAATGAAAAACACTGAATGGCATTGAATGATTGATCATCGAAGGTGGTATGGACTAAATAATTAAAATTTGTGTAAAATGTTGAGAAATAATTTACATAGTAAATATACATAAGAACTTCTTAAATTATTATTATATTACATTGCTAACGTAGGAGTGCTTAGTGTATTCAAATAATCTATACTTAACTAGAATTTCTGCGAAATAAATTGAAGTTTAATATTAATCACATAATACTCCTACCTCAATGATTTTGATATTATTCACATTTTAATATATCAAATTAATTTAAATTTACCGGTATGTATTTCCTAAAAAATAAACATATATACAGGGTATATGTTCTTTAAATTACTTCACGTGGCTGGTTACTAAACTAATCCGATCGCAGGTAAGTAACGTAATACAGCAGACCTTACAATTAATATTCGCGTAGTTAGTATAGATATATAGTATAATAGAATTCTATAAAATCGCATATATATTCATAATATGCAAGGATTATTACAAAATCATCTAAAAACTTTCTAAACATTAAATTTATGAAGTAGGTATTTGTATTTTATACTTTGACTTGATTATGTAGCTGTAAATTGCTGCGAAATTTTTTTAGAGTTGGTATACCGAGATCAATTAATTATAATTTATTCAAATGTTAAGAACTTCTGAAATATTGAGCCAACTTAACTTTTTTAATGTTTAGTCTTACTGAGATATTGTGGAATAAACAAATATAGATATGCGTCTAGTGAAAGTGTAACTCCAAGTGTTTAATAATACTATTTAACGATTGAACATTATTAATCATTAATTATAAACAGAATAATTAGTCAATTTATTTATATATATGACGACTTCACATACTCATTTTATTATTTTTATTTTTAGTACACATAATTTTATTACAATAAAAATAATATTATGATAGCACTTTCCCACACAGGCTAAGCCTGATATAGGGAAACCGCTTCACATTTTAAAACATAGTAAGTACGTATTATAAAAAATGACGCCTTACATATTAACATATTTTCTGTTGTTTCTAAAAAGTACATATTAATATGGTTTAAAAAAACATTGTATAAATTTAAAATAGAAACTTAAAAATAATAAGAATAATATAATTGATTTGCAGCAAAAAAAAATACTATACATATAATAATAATAATATATATATATAAGAATGTGAAGACGTAAGTGCACCGATGTTCTAATTCTAATTTTATACATATGAAATTGGGTTTAAATTGCACCACGAATACAGACCATTGCTATTAGGGTATTAGGAAGTCAAATAGAAAGAAAATCGATTTCCTCGGCAACTGGAGATCCAAATACCTGAATAAGCCCTGTAAAAATATAAGGAACATTGTAAAACATGCGATATGAAAAATTACAACAAGTATTTTGCGCTAACGATTGAAAATGCGCCTTTTACAAATGCGCATATTTTACAGAGAGTGAATACTCAGAGAAAAATTTTCGAGCTTTAGGGTTGATGAAACAATTTGCATTTTTACGAGTTAGGGTTGCACTACCAGGAGAATATATTATCGTTAGCTGAGACCGCTGCAAACGCTGCACATATTTTATTCATTTTACTAGTAAAGCGCAGCGGAATGCAGAGTAATTAATTCCCCATTGTTTTTAGTGCAAACGGTACGGAGATTTTGCATAATATAAGAATATATGGCGCACACTCGAGGGACAACAAATAAACCATGATTTATTTTATTTACTGATTTATCATTACATAAGCTTAAGCGCGGTAGCACAGAAACATAATTTAGGTTTTTGTTTTTTGGTTTTATTACAATTTTTAACGTAAATTAAAATTCGGATGAAGATTTATAAAAATAGATACAGATTTAACTATAGAATAAAATTTTCTCTGTTCTCAATATAAATCAAGTAAACTTTCTAAAATATATCATGTATCTACGTATTCCAAAACCTGTGTGTATATATATGTATTGGAAAAACGTATGGTTTGTGTCTATGCTAAAATACGATATAATTATACGTGTTCGCTTTATTTACTTTATACGCCTTTTTTCTAATGGATAATAGTTTATATCTAACGACTTTAGCGACCAATTTTTTAATTGTTATTACATTTTTGCGAATTTTACTTTTTATCAAATAATAAAGATTTGTTAGATTTTGTTTACAGTTACTTTTCAAGAGAAAGTAGGCAGAACCAAAAACCTTACATTTCGCGATGGCTATTGTAAGATAACTTGTATAGTATGTTGTACGGCGCTTGTATACATAAATATTGAATGAGATTTGCCTTGGAGAATCTT
The DNA here is from genome assembly GCA_031772225.1 of Eubasilissa splendida. NCBI lineage: Eukaryota > Metazoa > Arthropoda > Insecta > Trichoptera > Phryganeidae > Eubasilissa > Eubasilissa splendida. Next base: position 27,637,331 of record CM062846.1, on the reverse strand, counting down.
CTCGGAAATCGCTTAAAGCGCTGTTGTAAAGTTGAACGCGAAGTAAGCTATGACTCATTGCATTTTTTTTTGTACGCAGAGTAGAAAGGCGTAAGTGATACATAAAGACCTTTGCCGATAAATCTCATGAGACAAGGGATAAAGTCTCACTATTACAAGTGTACTGTGCTGCTTGCGTATAGTTTGATAGTTTGGTATTGGCTCCAAAACCTTATTTTTTTTAGATTGTACATTAAACACGCATCTTTAAATATATAAACATTATAACAGAAGTTTTGATATAATACCATTAATAAAATCATAAAAATACATATATCATTCTAGTCAGTCATAAATGGGAAATAAAATTTATAATATGAAAAAAAAATTACTTAATTATTAGGAGAATACATTCTTATTGTGAAGTTGTAATTATTCAGAACATAGGTTTGTGATATTATAAATATGAATTAAATATATTTATTAGAAAGATATACATTTAAAATCAATTTTAACGAAACATATTGTTGTTGTGCTACCGGAATTCGAACTTGGATCTCCTTCTAAACCGGGGAAGGTGCATTATCCAACTATGCTACAGCGACGATATTTTTAGCGACAAATTTTCGAACCTATATGTTACCTTTTTGATATTAATACATTTAATCGTTCCATTATTTGAAAGAGTCATCTACCTTATTTTTATGGAATCTCAAATACATTTGAGTAATCTGATAGCAGACGCCAGAACAATATTTTTCGTTAAAATTGATTTTATATGTATATCTTTCTAATTAATATATTTAATTCATATTTTTTAATTAGTTAATTGTTTATATATATATATGGGTACTTACGATCAGCGTAAATAAAAGTTGATTATGAAATGCCTCACCTGTAACAAAAAAAAATCATTTGACAACATATTTTATATCGTTTATTCAAGAAAATTTACAAAATAAATGTGATTAATATATCCTAAATTCACACCGCTCGTATAATGACAAGTTGTAATGTTTTTTATATGATGTAAGTGATTTTAGAATAATCAGGTACCTCCGTTTATTGATAGTTTTGAGAAAGTAATAAGGGAGATGTAAAAGTGGATCTAGAGAATTTCTTAACTTTTCCCATTGAAATGCGAATCGATTAAGCAAGTCACTTGAATGGTTTTGGCTTTTGTTTGACAACAAATAAATTACTTCGGTGAGTTGGAGGATTCCTCTCGTGACTTGTGGAAGTTTTGCGTGGAATTATAATTACGTCGTTTCTGGTGCTGTGCATTGGTTTATTGGGGAAAATATTTCAACAATCGCTCAATAAAATTACAAGTAGATAAAAAAAATATTTAAAATGTCGCTATTTTTGCTCTCTTAATCATAATAACAACTAGCGCCGTGTGTATGAGTCGATGCAAAAGTTCGTAGCGTTTTTGTTGTTCAAGGCCAGAGTAGGTACTTTAGAAAAGATTTTTTTCGATATACTTTAACTATATCATTCGTCGAAATTTCGCGTTAATTGTTGGCTAAAGAAAATGGAGTACTAAAAACAAAACTCTCTTGTAAAAGCTGGTGTTCCACGTATGGTAAATCTGGTAGGACAAAGAAGGCGTCACCGGCTATGAATTACTTTCGAAGAATGTAACCATTGCTTTTGAAGTTTATTGCCAACAACTCCGCGGCCTTGGGGCCGCAATTCAAATAAAACTACTGGAAATACGGCATCAAGTTATTTTTCAACATGATAATGCCCAACTGCATTCTGCTAACATTACAAAAGCGGCTATACAAGACCTTGGTTGGGAGATTGTTCCACATCCACCCTGTTCATCTGATCTTGCTCCATTAAATTTTCATAATTTCCACTCTCGCCATACAAACAATCTCCATAGATTATTATTTAAGTAAGAATATATTGTTCATTAGTATCTATATGTGTTTTGTTTATTTAAGAAATAAACTTTAAATTTAATAAAGACACTTTGAGTTTATGCATTAAGTAATCCAATAATTAATTGCTTAAGAAAAATATATGTCGTTTGTTTCCAAAAAAATATCCAGTCAAATCCCATTATAATGAAATTCAAAAATATAGTTGTACTGATATTTCGTTATACTGGATATGGGAGAAAAACATATTATTTCGTTTGGAACCGAGAAAGTAATTCGTTTTAGTGAAATTAAAAAGATATATATTTGTATTTCGATGAGAAATGTTTTTTTTATATAACATGGTATAAAACAGTCAGAGATCGTTAGATAAAGGGTTTAATCCTCTTCCCAGGAGGCCATTCTCGTAGTCCTATTTTTCATTGTACAAACACTTAGGTACTTTTAAAAGTAGTAAGATTTTAACGTGGTAAAGTTTTCATATTTGTATGATTATTTTTTCAGTATTAGAAAATTAGAGACCTATTTATTAACACTTGCGTAAATGTAACATTACAACACAAGTTTACTTAATATTACAATAAAAATAATAATTTGATTTCTCTATTGTATTAACTTTTTTTTAATGTGTTTCTGATAAAATTTTAGTTTACCTTAACTTAATATGTCAATTACTTTAATTGAAAGGCAACCCTTGTCGTGAAACTGATATGCAGTTTGGCAAAAAATAAAAATGGTTATTTAATAAATATAAAATAAAGTTCGAAAAAAAACAATCTAATGTAAAAGAGAAGTTACACACATAAAATATTTGAAAAAAACATTTTTTTATTGAATATCTCAAAAAACGAAGGGTCCAAAGAAGCATCCGATCTAATTTTCTTGATTTCATTCCAGACAACAAAGAAAGAGTCGGTAAAAAATTGAAACGTCCCGAGCTCTGAATCCTTTGTGATTACACTGTACAAGGATTCCTTCCGCAGACAGAATCATTTCTTGATGATTTGATCACGATCACAATACCAGTAAATTTCCAGTAAAATAAATCAATTTTTACGAAAATTTGTAATAAATAACATAGGATAATATAAATATACAATATTTGAAAACCGCATTCATTTTTTTAAGAATTTCTTTAAATGATCTTAACACATTGACTCCCTTAGTACGCCAAATAAAATACTGAATCTATTTCCGTAGTGTGGGGAAAATAAATAAATTATCAAAAAGTAATATTCAGTGGTGTTTCAATAATAAACAAGGTAATTTGTTTTTTAAATAATATAGTTTAAAAAAATCATCGTATCTCTGACGAAGAATTTGGATCACAATATATTATCGAAATACAATATCTGGTAAACGACTTCACAGACACGATACCTTTATTTTAGCAAGGTTTTGCATTGCGTTTTTGCATAATTGAATAAAGGACTTGAAAAATAATATGCTATGACGTCATTGTGTCAAAAGAAAGGTCTTAGATCAATGCATTCTTCCAATCCGTATGACAGAGAAACCTGGATTCTTCTGAATTTAAGCGAACTCAAAAGGCACAGACGACGCAGCGAAGTATAGAAACTGGATTGTACTGGAAACACTAAAAGAAACAAAAAAAGAAACACAAAATAAATAAATTATCGTAGCAGTGGGAGTGACACGACAAAAATTAGTGTTTGAGAAAGGAAAGGAGGTCTTCATCCAGCAGTAAATTGATAATGATATTTGAGGAAACCATTTTTTTAAATTTAATATTTTATTAAGACATCAATAATCTTATAATTTTCAAACTAAGTTAAACGCTTGTATTATGAAAATAAGACTTACTCTCTGATCTCCTAAAACGAGGCTCGAACCCCCAACCACTAGACCATCAGGCGAGTGTCTAAACCACTAGACTAACAAGTACGTCATTGATTTAAAAAAATATTTGCAATTACAATACATCTTACCATCAGACCAATTAGAAGTCAGCATATTTTTATCACGTCAAATAAAATAATTATTTTTTTTGTACTTGTAAATAATTAATATATTTTGAACTGCCGCTGTTTTTGGTGCCAAAAACCATTTACTCGCAAGCCTTACGTGATTTGTAAAAAGCTTAAAGATAAACCTAGTACAATGTTATTGGCAAAGCTTAAAAGCCTGGCAATATACATAATAACTACATTAGTCAAGTTTACCGAGATTATTTGTCCGGTAGATTTGGTTATGTGGTTACACTTCATAGCTGGATTAGATGAGAGCCAGCTAATTAATCGTTTTCCATCTGTCATTATTCTTTGTCTCGTGTAGATTTGGGTTAAGTTATGTATGGTTATCGATATTAACTAACTGAATTTGACGGCTATAACAGCTCATCGAAATGTGTGTTCATAAATTCTAAAAGTGATTTTATAAATAACCTAAATAAGTGACAGAGCATTTAAAAATTTTGGTCACCTATGACGGAAGGTATAAATAATCATTTATCTACTAGAATACTTAGGGCCGGTTGTATGATCAGTAGTAACGTTTTACTATAGTAAAAAAATTTGCGAAATCGTGTTGTTTGATCGTTAGTAAAAAATATTTACTTCTCAAAGTACATCCGTAGTAAACTCATTTAGCTTCCCGATATCCGATAGTAAAAACGAGAATAGATAGTTAAATATGGCGGACTTTTCACAGCTGTTTCAAAAGTCATCTGATACATTGATACTTTGAAAGATGCAGTATACGACAGTTAATCGTTCAATATCCCGCTATTTTAGTGATGAGAGTTTGTCCGACGATGATCTCGTTGTTTAATATACATTATTACATATATTACGAAAAAATTTCACCAAATTTCAAAAAATCCATGGATGATGCATAAAATAAAGCATATTTCATGATTATTTGTCACGCCTACGCCTCTGCGTCACAACTCACAAAGGATTTTTACTATGGGCGTTAGTAAAAAAATACTATATTAAAAAGTTACCATAGTAAAGAATTACTACTGATCACCCAACCGGCCCTTAGGAACAGAAAAATATAACAATTCATAGTTATTCAAAATTCCTTCTTCAACCCTCGATTTCAAAATATATCTGAGTTCTTCAAACTATGAGAAATCTGGGAAGTATCAAGAAATTGTAAACATTATTACAATGACTGACTAACAAATGAAGTGCATCTTTACTAAATTATACATTACGACATTGCATGCCTGGTGCTGTTGCAAATGTCAAAGATCTCCACCCACTAATCGCAGGTTGTACTGGTATTCCACATCCCTTGAACGAAATATATGTTAAGTGAAAGAATGTTATCATCCGTATGATATCATACCATAAATTTAAAAAATATATATATTTTATATACCACAGACCAATAAATAAATAGACATGAAATAAAGTGTATATATAAGAGAGGAATTTGGAACATTAGTTGCGGAACGAGGGGCATTCTACACACATTCTTGGTGGAAACATAAATCCGATAGTTTATGATACATTTATGTAACAGTAAAAGTATTTACTGTTCTAAAATTAATACCAATCTTACTCTTTTAATGATAAAATATTCCAACTCTTTTCAAACGACGCTGAGCGCTTGAGCTTTGAAAATAGGAAAAACTTGCCGGCCTCCGGACGAGGCTCGTACTTCCGACAACTTGATGGGCAAGGCGAGTGTTTTACCGCTAGACCAACAAGCATGACGTCCGTAGAATCAAACATTTTTTTAAATATTGTCAATATATTAAGTAATTATTGTTATATATATGGATTATTTTAAAATTATTATAACAGACAGTAATTAGGAATGGGTGTAATATAAAATATGTCACAAGAATTTCGAATAAGATAAAAAATGAAACATTATGTACCTATTACGACTTATTATTTAACACTTTGCTAGTAACACATTTAACCCTTTTCAGAACATATTTTATTTTAAGATTTTGTTTCCTAGACGGCGCCGTTCACGGTTTGTGAGCCCACGAACTAAGAAAGCCGGATGTTGCCATTTGTTTCTGACATCATCTTCTAATCTCAAATGACTTCCGAAAGCCTTTTCGAATTTTCCCCACAGAGCTTCCTATCTTTTATTTTTAAGGGTGGAATTATTCCATTGTATATAAGGTTACATTGACAACTTGGACCGAAATCTCTTTTCTTGGAAAATTGAATGCCAAAAAAAAGAGCGATAATAAAATTTGGTGTCTACTAGATAAAATGTAGAAATTGGAAAATACAGGAATTCAAATTAGTTTTTTTATTTGTCGCTTAAAAGTAGTCAGAAAGTGTCAATGTAGATAGATAGTACAAAGTAATTTGGAAAAATTATTTGTAGTTGACTCTTAGACTGTCTGACTATGTTATGTAAATAAGGAAATTAAAATTTGTTAAGATCTTCTCTAAAATAAGAAGTGTAACCAAATAAATAAATAAAGACTTCGTATTAATTGAATGATTACACTAGACTTTTCAGCCCAATTTTGACTAAAAAAACAAAAAAAAACAATATAAATTCTGATTAAGAAGATCTTTTGAAATTTCTTCGAAGCTCGTTCAGTAATATTTCTTAGCGAAGATAACTACCTTCGTTAATTTATATATTAAAATATATTTTCTATTAAATTTGGTTATATTCACTAGTGCTTTTTTGTCACTGTTAAAAAACATTTACCACTTATTTTCATTTTCTAATAAAACAAGGATAAAATACTGACATCTAGCGCCATATAGATTATACTTTAATACGCGGATATCTAAATTTCTCAGGCACAACGCGGAAACACAAATATTCTAAAATGGCATCTGTTGTCGTATAGAAATAGTATTTGTAGTATGACATCTGTGGTTAGATAGAAATCAATCTGAATGCACATAAATGCTACATTATCACTTTTTTTTAAATTGATAATACAAATAATAATCCAATATTCTTCTGTGTGTCATGAGCAGGGAAGTTTGAAAGGAAACTAATATATTATATTGAGTGCCATTTTCATGGTAAATATATATGAAGTATGCGACCTTTTCGTTCATAAGTTACATTTTACAAATAGAAATCAAAGAATCAATTTTTAATGCCAGAAATTTGATAGTTTGAAGTGTTAAATAGTAATCAATTATAATACGAATATCCTAAGCACCTAGATAAACACATACGTACATGTATTTAAGTTTTTTTTAGTAATATCATTTTCATCCACATTTCGTATGTAAAACGTGTATTGAGCATTTTCGACAGTGGACAATTGAAAAGCGGAAGTGCCTAAAGTTCGGAGTACCAATCGTTTGGAGGGAACCAAAAAAACAAGTATGAAGAACATCAGTGGGTTATTTGTGTCGGTCTAAAAATGGTACACTACGTTCTTGAACAGCAAAGTGGATATACAAAATATCCTTGTTTTTTATGTCTTTGGGACAGCAGAGCTAAGGATCAACACTATGTTAACAGAAATTGGTCTTTAAGAAATGTCATAATTCAAGGTGCTGTAGCTGCAGGATGCTGGAGCAGCTTGTTGGTGTTGAGTTGCTTGTTGGTGCAGTGGTCAAAACGTCGGTCTAGTGATCTAGTGTTCGGGGGTTCGCGCCTCGTTCCAGGACACCAGCAAGTTAGTCCTATTTTCATAGCACAAGCATTTAGGTTAGTTTGAAAATAGTAATAATATTGATGTGCCATGCATTTCGTGTACGCATCTCTATTTAAAAAAAAAAAGGAAAACAAAACTTTGGTTGCGAGAGAGAAAATCATATTTCCACCCTTGCATATCAAGTTGGGGCTTATAAAGCAATTTGTGAAGGCTTTAAACCGAGATGGACTTTGTTTTGGCTACTTGACACAAAAACTTCCCGGGATTAGCGCAGAAAAACAGAAAGCTGGAATATTTAATGATCCTCAGATAAGGCAGCTAATTAAAGATCAACAATTTACCAAATCAATAAACGAGATTAAATCTAACGCTTAGTGTTCATTTGTTCAAGTAGTAAAAAAAAATATTGAAAATTATAAGACATACAACTACATAGAATTAGTGGAAAAGGTGCTTTCCAACTTTAATATTCTCGATTATAACATGAGCATAAAAGTTCACAACCTCCACAACCACTTTGATTGGTTTCCAGAAAACCTAGTTGATTTTAGTGAAGAACAGGGGGAAAGGTTCCATCGGGACATTAAAACTACAGAAGATCGATATCAAGAAAGATGGGGTAGCCACATGATGGCTGACTACTGTTGAAGTCTTCAGCGAGACTGTCCCGATAAACTCCATGCTGGAAAGTCGAATAAAATTTTAAGTGAAAGTATATTTATCTACTGTGTAAAATAAATACCTTACTTTGTATTTTTTTGTTTTTTTAACTAGCAGTTAGCTAGCAAACAGTAATAGTAATAAAATTAAATGTACATAAGTTAAAAATAAGATTATTTTATTCTAAAAGTGGCCAATATAGCGCATCTCAAAAACTAGATCTGTTTGATGAATTCTGCGCCCCAAAATTACCTCGAAACAATTTTAAAAATCACTGACACCAAAATGTGTGTTGCTTAGTGTAATTATCAAAATAATATAACGATCTAGAATGTATATTTAAAATTCTACATCAATATTAAATTTATTATTTCAGATTGTCAAAGGCTTTTTTGTTGAAATAGGTTTGTGAGATTTTCTAGGCGCTCGGGTGTTTATCTTGTTTTTTAACATTGTCCGATTGACGTACAATAAAACTTTTATTATATTGCTGTGTTAAAACAAAAGTACAACGATCAGTGTTTTTGATTTTACTGCTTTGAAATGTGCTTTTCTTTCGGTCACAATCCCAAGTTATGTGACTGAAACGTTTATTGTATTTGCTTTTTAACAATGGGACAACTTCTTCGGTTGACTCGTGCGGTCGTAGGCATAAAAAACCAGGTCAAGATTATTTAGTAGCATTCTTCTCTCGTACAGTATATTATGTTTGCTGTATGTAAATATTCTCTTTTTAAAATACAGAATTTTCATTACTTTCATATTAACAAAAAAAAAACACAATATTTACGTTTTGTATTTTTATTACTAAATTTAATAATTAACAACCTATAATCCCTCCGCAAAAAATATTAGTAGGGAACTGTAATATTCAACTTCCTTTCTCATTCACTGTGTGTATATATGTTACAGTGAATGTCTATTACCAGTAAAGTTATAGTTTTACTGGCGTTTTAGTGAAATCATATCCGAATACATTTTTACCGGAAGATATATATTTTTACCGGATAATATAATTTAACTGATAGGAAAATTTTGTGAAATTATATGCTGCTCTAAAATGTCAATTTGACAGTTATGAAACGTCCGTTTGCGGGGTTTTTTTCGCTTAAAATACGTATTTATATCGATTAAAATACGAAAAATATATTCAAACCGAGTTATTTTGTCTTCTAGATATCAAAATTGTGTTTATTTTTGATAAAAAAATATATTTTTATTTTTCGATCTAATACGTGGAAAATACAATTTTATCGGTATGCTTTAAAATGAATGTTCTAATATTAATACTAACATAACATAAACAATAATAATCCTAATATTAAGACTAATTTTGCAAACACAGTTATAGGGTGACACATCATTAGCTATAGTTAAAATGTTCCAACGTCAGATGGCATCAATGAACAAACACCAACTCATGCGTGCTGTACACCTGATAATCAGTTTGTTAACATATACAGTTTCACTGACACTGAGCAGTGAAATGGTAAGTCAATTATTTCATATATTTTAACTAGCTGGGTTAATGCAATAATGTTTATCCCAGTGAAAATATAACTTCACTGGTAATACCTAATATTAATTACAAAAACATTCTTTCTCCAGAAAATTTACAGTAGAAATCATTACCTCATATACAGTATCAAATTCATTTTGAAAAATAACAATATTGCTTAGTGTAATTATCAAAATAATATAACGATCTAGAATATGTATATAAAATTCTACATCAATATTAAATTTATTATTTCAGATTATCACAGGCTTTCTTGTTGAAATAGGTTTGTGAGATTTTCTTAGCGCTCGGGTGTTTATCGTGTTTTTTAACATTGTCCGATTGACGTACAATAAAACTTTTATTATATTGCTGTGTTAAATGTTTAATTTAAAACTTCAATCACCTCAAAATTATATACTTGAAATTTTGCGAAAAATAATAGTATAATCTATCTATGTATATATATATGTTTATAATTATTAGAATCTCTTTTAAATTTATGAATAATTAATTCCAAAACAAGATATTAACACTGTGACGTAATTAACCTAATGCCGTAATTATAATTCCAATACATTCTTTCACAGGGGTTATCCACCACTACGGGTATTGGTTAAATTCTCTTTATCATCAAATATACAGTCAGCACCTAATCCACTTCAAACGGCTTCGGTTCCTTTGGGCGAAATTAATTCGGTATTCCTTAATGCTTTAAATTAGCAAAGAACTAACCGCATTTAATAATTGACTACATTGTCTACTTCTCCCTTGAAATCTTGGAATATTTTAATATAATTATTTTACAAACAATTCGAAAAATGCAAGCAAGAAGTCAACAATTCATCAACAGTTTCCGATTAAGAACTCTTTATTGCTCTTTTAATTGCCAACTAACTTATTTATTTTCTTATATCAATAACAATACAAGAATCTTGTTTAAATATTAGATAAGGGTTGAAAGAAAACTAAGTTTAAAACCAATATACATATAATGGCATCACAGAAACGTATTAAAGTTTATTAATAAAATGGATAACACGATAACTGTATTTTCAAGTTACACCAATAGAGGTTGTACAACTATTGCCAAATTAGTCAAGGTAAAATTATTCGATTTTTTTTCGGACAAGGCGAATAAGTTTAAATTTATACAGATGGTTTAATTAATATAAAAGCTATAATTAATCATTTATAGAATTTCATCGAAATTTAAACAATTTAATGCCATGATATTTTTCTACTCACTGTGTAAAAATCATCTTGAGAGAATTATTTTACGAGACGTACTAAAAGAAAATAGTCGTAATAAAAACAATTTTAAAGATTCAGGTTTAGTTTTAATTTTAATTAAGGGATTAGGGGTATAAATAAGGAGGTTATTTTGTTTTGCATAGGCTCTAACGAGTAACGATCTATGTAAAATTTGATACAGGTAAGGAGACAGTGAAATTTGAACTAAATTTTCCTCAGGGTCCTATATTACATCTGAGCAAAATTTTGAACGGATGCTATTCAATATTGCTATTGTACCTGTTTATGTTTCTATGCCTATATTTTGCACAGGGTCAAAAAGAGTAACTATACAAGTTTTATTTTATATCGATCAAATGGTGTAGGATTGTGTGACATGGTTGTGTATATATATTCAAATATATTTTATGAGGAATAAATAGTATTTTCACATACCATAACATAATATATTGTGGGTGCTGGTGCGCATCTGTATAATATTGTAGTATCTAATTGCATTGTACTCTCTTTTTGTGCGGAAATAACAATGTTCTTTCCTGGCATGGGGTAGAAGCATCCGCTAATTTGGAGATTGGCATCACGAAGAGCTGAGATGTGCGGTAAATGCCAGGCTCCATTCAGGGTGGAAGCGACGAGTTGCTCTCTGCCGTCGGACAACGGGAACATCCAGCCTGACGGCCAAGAACCTGCGTCTAGGCGGATCAGTCATTGTCGGATGCGTCAATTAGTGGGCATCGGAATCTGAGGTTATGTGACATTATTATTCTTTAATCAGTATCAAGTGGAACGAACGATTTACCACCATGGAGGTGGGACTAGCTTCGTATTCGAGGTTTAACTGCCTAGCAGTTTGTACTTCAGAGCATCGCCAGAATTAGTTTCATTTAGTTAACTTCGGATCCGAGGGGCTTGCCGTCGTTATTGTGATCAACTGTGTAAAAATGTATTTCTTGTTTCCGAAGATTGTCTTTGTGGCACACGATGTCTGGTCAGAGAGGTTATTTTATAAGATCCTTTAATTTTGTATTGAACTCTTGACGTAAATTAACCTAGTCTGCATTACACAACACTGAAATAAATTTACCACAGGTGAAAGAATGGTTGTCGGCCAAAGGTAAGTGCCTAAGACTTCCAGCCGAACCCACATTTCTCATGTAACTCTGTTTGTCTAGCCGGTGTCGGTGCTCTGGCGTCTTATCCGCAGGAGCCTAACCGCACCGTAACAATAATTCAGACTGAATGAATTCTGTGGTGGGATATTTTTAAGTATTTCAAAGACTTTTAAATCTAAATAACCGTATGGTTGTGATGCTAACTATACTTAGTTTGTATATGTTATTTATATAATTCGTTATTCTTCTTCTAGATGCTGAATTCTGAAGGAATGTTGACGATTATTTTGACAAACATCTTCGCTATTATCTGCTATCCGAAAGAGCTCCTTCTTGCCTTCGACAATTATCTATCTACAATATATCATATACATATTTAAATGTTGTATATAAAAATATATTACAAATACTTAAGTATATGTACTTTACCCAAAAATAGCATAAATCAAATAAACACCATAATTAAGAAGAATACATACTTATTGTGAAGTTGTATTTATTCAGAACAGGTCTGTGATATTTTCAAAACCATTAATGCTATTAAACATTATATCAGCGTATAATATTTCTTATGAAATATTAATAAAATTAGACTTCACGTCACTAAATAATGAAATATACAAGACAAGACAAGAATATAAATCAATGCAAAAATCATAGTGTTATTAGTTTAGTCGAAATTGAAAATAGAAAATATTTTATTTAAAACTCGATATCTAGAATAATCTAAATTGAATATTACGAAAGCCAAAAAAAATCATTATCAGTTACATATAAAAAAAGTTTCCGTCACAAATATCGTATTAACTTTTTAGTATTAAATCTAATTATATATTAATTTCATAATAATATTAAATACATTCACTGTAAAGTATTTCTGCCCATCTCTTCACTCAACCAAGGTCTTTATCGAGGTGGCCCGAAAGTGGTTTTTGCCGTGTATAATATAATATAATTAATCAATCATGTATTTATCCGATTACATGTCAGAAAAATCCTAAATAATTTACCACAGTAATGAAAAATTGTAAATAAAATATTAAAAAATTAATAATTATTAAACAAAATCCATGTATACAAATAATATAAGCATTGCGGACGACGTGGTAGGGTTGATGATCACGCAAAAAGACCTACTAGAGTGGATAAATTCTTTTAATAAAGATCAGCATTTCAAAAATGAAGGAAGTTGCGACAGGAAGATACCAGGAGCAGAGTACGATCATAATCCAAGGGGCGCAGCTGAAGATAGATGACATATTCAAATACCGCGGAATGGAATTCTCTAGCGACAAGAGACAGGAAGGTGAAATAGGATAGACAGCAGTGGCGGTCGGTGACTTTTTGTGGATATCCAGTATCCCAGATAATAAGTTTATTCCTACTATCAAATATACAAATCTATAGACTAGCTCACGAACCCTCGTTTACAGCGTTAGAACACATTGGTGAAGTATCCGTGTTATTTTCTACATTCATTTTTTATTAAAATGATGAATTATATAGATAATATATGTTTCAATAATTCGGCTTCAAATATTTCATCCAGTGTGTCAAAAATGCGGCACACAAACAAACTCTTCAATACAATCCCCTCGCTTCGTAATATGTACGCTATTCTGTGTATTATACTCATAAGCATTAAAGTCGTTTTTTGTACGTTGGAAGCTGTAACGAATGCGTATACAGTATTCGAAGACCGTGACACGCGAAACTGAATGCGCGTGTGCAAAAGTCGAATATATACTTTCAAACTTTGTGGATGCGGAACGAATGATGGAATCCACTGTTGCTGGTATCTATGTATTTACGCGATTTATAGATGTTCGAAAGATGAGAATGTATATGTATTTCGACCCGTTCTGTACGCGCGCCGCGTCGTAGTGTATACAAATAAATTCATCCTGCTCTGCGTCCGCGACCGCGTCTGTTAGACAGACGAAACATGGCTGAATTCCCTTTATAGTGTGGCGATTAATAAGTCCGAGATAAGTGTGAAGACCAAAATGACTGTTTTTAAAGCTGTATATAGGCCCACTTTAATATATGGCCACCGAAAATGCTAAGTGACACAGCTAAGTGAATCAACTTCCACTCGTATTTGACAATACCACCGGTAGGTGGAAAAGTTGACCAGCGGTCGAGGAGCAATCCCAATGTGATAAAATATCATTTTTGTAGTTTTGCTTCATGATCAATGTCAAATTTTTCGTTACTTGTAAGTTGACGTCGTTTATGGCGAGATATTTAAGTAAGGGTATTTCTATCCATATGAAGATGATTCGAGCGGATGGATCCGAAACGTGATCGTCATCCTACTCTGTCCTTGGGCAATCTTCTAGGACTCTCGTCTGAGCCATCACATAATCAGATGATGTAGTACATCATACAAAAAATGACGCCTCCTTCTTAACGTGGAGGTCCATTCTCAGGAAGGGATTTACATCATATAAGAAACAAATACAATAACAAATACACTTAGATAACTCGACGCACGTAATACAGATGCCTAACATTAAATATAAATACTAACCCTTCATTTTAACGTTGGAATCCCATGTTTTTATTAAATACATTCTACGAGAATGCAGATAGCGCTTCTCTTGTTCGTCGACGAAAATGCCAAGAAATTTTTAGAGAAAGATCCTTTCGCGCAGCAGTGTTGCCATTGCTATGACATGTTAACCATAGAGAGTAAGTACTATAACATAATGCTATAATATATATTAAAATACACGCGTTTTTTAATTAATTATAGTTACATTAGCGTTTAAAATTACGTAACTTCACTAATTGAAGACGTCACCCGAACAACGATGTACGGCACATGTTGGTGTAGTCGATAGTTTTAAATTCTACTACCTGACATAAAGTGGTAAAACAAGCTTGTAAAGCACCCAAGATGGCGGACTTGTCAGATGTGGTTCTATCACCGAGTGATGTTCGGAGATTAAATAACATGTCAAACTGAAGATATCAAAAGAAAAAGAATGATAAAAGATGCTGGTCAACCACTTATTTGGAAGAGAGGAGTAACCGTTGCTGCAAAAAGACTCGAACCGTTTGTGAGTAGAATAACGCTATACAGCACATTTTATTCACTGAACTCTGTCATTTTCTGATCATTTTGAATGTAATTATTATATCGTTCTTACATTTTTTTGTCTTATGAAAATCTACCAAGCGAATTATATGCATTCTTTGTTCGTTTAAAATAAACAAAACTTTCATATAATATAATTTTTACCTTATGAAACAACGCTATCAAGCGCATGCCGTACTGCATTGTTCTACTGGAAAAAAAAATTCATATGTGCCTCAATCCTCTTATTTTTATCTTAGATTAAAATTTGATAAAAAGTATATTATTATCACTTGTAATGTATGCAAGAGCATGATCTGATTACAAGTAACCTATCCAGTATAAACAATGATGACGAGAATCACACTAAATCACAATTGAATAGATCCACTGCGACAAGCCTCTCGGATCCGAAGTAAACCAAATATGCACATCGAATATTATTTACACTTTTTCTCGGTTCCTGTAAAATCACTAAAATATGACGTGTATCATTGTTCGGGTGAGGTCCTCAATTCAATCACTCTCAACGTAAATTTGTAAGAAAGCGCCGCCAGAAATATATAAATATAAAGATGTTAATGTTACAAATATATTTAACGGTGTATGCATGTTTTCCTCCCTCTCCGACTATTAATATTCTGTAAGTGCATTCCGCCTATCTTATCATACCTGACATACTTCAATGGAATTCACTCGCGATACATATATTGATATTCATGGCGTGTCTTCGGTATGGTACTATCTAATGCTTAAGATACGATCTCATCTAAAAGAGGTTTTTTAGTTAAAAATGTTTACCTTTATGTTTCCTGTATTAAAATTGAACGCCATCTTGATTAATATGTAGGTAAGTCTTTTTAAAATGCTTTTAAGTAAGTACCATTAAACTTGTAATATTTATAATAAAATTATGGAAAAAAAATTACAAAAGTGATGATCACTATCGCCAAATATATTGTTACGATGCGGTCTAGCTCCTGCGGATAGGACGCCAGGGCACCGCCACCGGCTAGACAGTGGTTCCATGAGACATGTGGATTCGGTTGGAAAATAGAGTCTTAGGCACTTACCTTCGGCCGACGACCTCTCTTTCACCTGTGGTAAATTTATAGTGTTATGTATTGCGGACTGGGAATCAGTACTAATTAATGAAAGAGATAAATTTTTAGATAGGTTTGTTTAATTCAAAAAAGCATGATCTGATTACAAGTAACCTCTCCACTCGGGTATTGAGTGCCACCAATATAAACAATGAAGACAAGAATCACACTAAATCACAGTTGAAAAGATCCACTGCGACAAGCCTCTCGGATCCGAAGTAAACCAAATATGCACCAATCTTGGCGATGCTACTAGGTGCAATTTGGACAGCATCCAAATCTTGACTGCAAAGTTAAACCCAACTCCATGGTAATAATCAATCAGTGTCAAAACACTGACGAATAAATAATAATGGTCACATAACTTTAAGGTCCCGTGCGCAGTAACTGAATCTTACTTCCGACCCTCCAAAGTGTAGGATCGGTGCCATCACGCTAGATGACCGATAAACAAAGAACATCCCATTGCTCCATCCCCGAATGGTAACACAATATCATCACACATTTTGGCTGCCCTGTGACGCCAATCTCCCGGGTGCCCTCTACCCCATAGCCAAGAAAGGAAATTGTTATTTCTGCATAGGAAGAAAGTAAAATATACTACAATATTATACAGACGTGCTTTAGCATCCAAAAGACATCCATCTCCCTGATCGTGTACGGCTGAAACGTCGTGTGCGACAGGGGGCCGCGCAACGCACTTCGCACCTCACCACGAACTCAAGTGGTGCTATGAACCGCGTCGCCGCGCACGGCAGTACCGACCGACCTACTTATCTCTCTTGCTGTGTTTACCTTCTGTAAATGTGGCTAGTTGTCAAAATTACTACTCGAGGAATTAAATACTAATGTGACAATATATTTTATATTTTACTGCGATTTTACTATGGATTTATAATATATTAACATAGCAAATGCCTGTAGTATATTATCAGTCCTAATATGATGGCATCGAGAAATACTACAATATCTTTCCTAAAAATAATCATATCGAAAAAAATCTAAGGCAGTGGTTTGGTTATTCCAAAATCCAACTACTTCGAGATGCTGCGAATAAAATAATGATTGCCAACATAATGACTAACGTCCGATAACTGGACAAGTAATAGAAGAAGACGAATAAAATTAGAATCAGGTAAACCAGTACGGCCCCGTTAGCTTCAACAATCGATAAACGCTGGTGAGAAGTTGTATGGAAGTAATTTTCGTCTTCATGTTAGTATTAGTATAGTGGCCTCAATCATATGAGACACGACTCGTAGTGCAGTCTCGGTCCTGGGTCACCCTCACAGGTCTCTGCAGCCAGACGCAACGCATCTGTCCAACTTTGTGATACTCTTGAGCCCGGGCTAATTTCCTTTTCTAGGCTGTCACTTTGATGCATAATATGACCGAAGAATTGGAAGAATCTTTTGTTCGCTGCCGTAAACAAGACTGGTTTGATTCGTTGCCGAATTGAGACATTCGGATCTTCTTCCAGCAGAAAATTTCGAAGGCATCTATTTTACGCATCTCGCTATTGCAGACTGTTCAAATCTCCGCTGCACATATAGAGATTGGAAAGACAACAATGTGAACCAACATAATTTTAGTTACTTATTTGATGTCACTGTCTTTCCTTATTCTCGTAAGTTGATTCATAGCAAATTTAGCCAGCTTCAGATTTATCTATATCTATACAACATTTAATGTTTTTTTAATTTTAAAACACATTTTACAATCAAGGATTTTTGCCTATCTAATCTACCCATCAAATAACACTAATATAAATTTTATATAAAAAAAACTCTGAGTATCGTTGACATAAGCGTTGAAAAAAAATATATCAGCTATTCTTTTTATTATAATGGACTTCACAATTTGTTCCGGAATATTGGCTGATCGATGTGACACGTCACAGCAATTTAGAGAAATTATTCCATTGGATTGCGAACAATCGTGAATAGTTTGGAAACTAATAAGATTTTTAAACAAATATCAGATATCTCATAGAGACAAAGCGAATAATTTATTATATTTAATGGAAAATATATGTAAGTAGTAGTCTGTAGGTAAGAATCCAGTAATTGTGTGTTCTTGGACATATTCAAATATTACTAATAAAGTTTTTGTTTATTACTTATTTATTTTGTATAAATTTGTAAAATAGTGAATTTTAATGATTATAAATTATTATTACTCAACATGTTAATTTTGAGCATCAATGTCACACAAAATAAATTAATGTGTACCTACCTACATTAAAGTCTCATGAATAATTTCATACCCACAGGGGTAATCCTTAAGGATTTCATTCAAATGCCATTGCTTTCGTGTATCCACAATATATGGAAGCAGAATTGTTAAATACAAACGAAGTCCTTTACACAATGTTAATTATTATGTATAGAATACAGAACTAAATTTCGTAGTTTGTCGAAATAATAATACCAATGATTGGCGTGTAAGTATTATTCCCAGCAATCCTAGTAAAAAGAAAGTTATAGCCGTATTATATTTACGTGTGGTGAAATTGAATAAAACACATTGTAAATGATTTAATTTAGAAAATTAACAACTACATTTTATGTAATCATAAATTGTTTCTACTTTTTTAATACATTTGAAAACTTATTTAGAAAAAATAACTCGATATCTTTATTTTTATCTTTCTGGGAATATATTAAATTTTTGTATTATCATCAACAAAGCCTTTTGTACTCCCCGATCAGCCTTGAGCTACGCTGCGTGCAGGTTACGAGTCGGGTACCTGAAAGTACATGACGCAATTGAAATATGAAATAAGAAGAAACAGAATCTTTAGAGGAATGAATATGTTTGTATGTCTGAAACAGAAGAATTTAAATTGAGTATGGGAAAAATTATTCGTGTTTATGATGTTTCTTTATTCACTTTGGTTTGTGTGTATTTTTTAATTTTTTTATGGATTTTGAATATGAGGCGTGAACTGAAAATATTGCTAACTTGAAAACCGATTTTTTTTAATAACTATTGAATTTATAATTGACACAAGGTGGCAATCAAGTTCAAAGTTGAAACAAACGACGCTCTGTGTCTACTTCACTAGAAATCTGTCAAAATACTCTGTGATTGTGTCTACGTATCTTGAAATGCAGTGTGGTTCCCGGAAAATTACTATACTTTGACTACGCAGAACTGTAGGTACTGATCGGATTGATCAAGAATCGGTCACCAAACAATGTTGTGCCTTTGGATGCGATATTCGATGCTGATTCCTTAATAAAAAGGCATATTCACTCAACAGTCGGCCATTCACAAATTTACATCCTACAACTCAATTTTATGAGAGTTCTACTCATTAACCGCCAGGTTGGCATTTTTTATGCTAAATAGGCCACCGTGCAAATCAGCTCAGCGCAACAGCAACTAACCACCCAAAAAACACCTCTCATTGTCCAAATAACCCCGAATAAAATAACCATATTTAATGAATAAAATTTTTCAAGAAGTACAGCACAATTAAAAAAATTAACAAAAATACAAGCATTATTATCAATAATAAACTAATCCAAACTATAAAGACATAAACATACAGAAGCCGGGGAATAGAGAGGGGCAACTAGAGTGTAACACGAAAACTCCCTCACGGGAATTAACTAACCTAACCTAACACAAATAAAATATAGGATTGATTCCCTATCAAACACCTTCCGCAGCAGGATTTCCCACCTAGAGACCCATGCTCACACAAAGTCCCTGAACAATTCCAGGTTCCTTCCAGAGCTAATTAGGTCGCAGTTCCTTACAAAACTATGACCCACCCCCTTATCTACTCAATTGTACGAGTCTAAACTAAATCTGACTTCATCTAGGCCATCTCAGGCACCCTCCACCGTAAGCTGCCATCAATAAACACAGCGTCCCACGCCTTATGGCTTAATATCTTCCAGCTCTCACGGAGACGTCACCATCTAAGATATACGTACTATGGTGAGACACTAGCCTTTGAAATCCAGCCCGACGGTGAATCCCTAGAGTGCGTTCAGACACAACACCGTACATTAGCACCATCCAGACCACCAATATTCTTCGATCTACCGTCTGTATCATGCCAACACTACGATATTTTAACCGTCGAAACCTTAGTAAAGTCAGTTTTCTATTTTAGTGTCTACTTGTAGTTCTATATAACGAATTATAATCTCAAAATATGATTTTCCGTACTCAAAGATTTAAGTTAATCATTGATTTTCTCACATTTTTTGCTTGTGAGAAATTATATTTAAAAATACAAAAAGTCTTCATTAATTTGCTTAACCATTTTTCCAACGATTCTATAGATATCGAGCCTTTTTCTCTCATAATTTTTAAATAACCTTTTGTCAAACTCGTTCAAGTGCCAAGAGTTCCAGAATTAAATTAATTCCAAATCATTTTATTATTATTTGCTTTATTCAAAGGAAAAGGGACGTAATAATCATAAAACCTTATAAAATATTATTTTAATATAGACATGGTTTTAACATAATAAATGTAAGTGGATCAACCAAATCAAATCAAATTCTATCTTACAACGCATCATTGGAAATAAATTAATTTTATTATATACATTGTGACGTCCACCGGTTCACCCAAGGTAAAGCATGAGACATGTGGATTCAATGTACAGAATTCACCATACGGTCTCCCATCCACTTCCATAGTCATTCTTACGGAAAATAAATAAGATTGCGATGTTACAACATAATAATCAGTAAAGTTTTCACCATACAAAGATTGAATAATAATGAGAAGAAAAAACGTTAATGTCGACAAAATATTACACAAAAAAATAATTTTAAATTAATTTTAATTATTTAATTAATAAACGAATTAACTTCATCAGAACTACAGCCAAACATTAAATTACTCGATACAGATGTGTGAATGAAAATTATAAATTTCGACCTCAGCGAAATTATTAAACTTAGAATTAAATTTTACAACAGCGAAACACAATGAATTCTGCTCTCCTCGACCAAACCACACTTTATATTAGGTTTATAATAGTTTTGAGTCACCATGTCGAATTCCACTTGATAACTCCTTGCACGGCGAATGTCACAAAACTCAGTTACTTTGCTTATTGGCGTAGTCCATGGTGAAGTATAGAAATCATATTTCTTCATATTGTGAAGATCAGGTTGAGCAGACGGGAACCAAATCATATCCTCCATCGTACTCGGGTTCATGAGTAAGCTTTCATGAGATGACAGATGAGATCCAGGTCATGTGATGACAGTTAAACAAAAAATACGCCTCCGTTTCTTGGAGATCAATCGAGGAAGGGATTTTACATCATGTAAAACACAAATATAATAACATAAGCACTTATAGAACATGGTACAGTGTAACACAGATCCATAACCTAATAGATCCAATTATTCTCACCCTTCCTTTTTAAATTTGAAATCACATTTTGTGAGCGTTAATTACACGAGACGTTTACACGCTCTCCTCGTCCGTTATCGGAAATGCCATAGGCAAAATTCTCTCCAGCGGTGTAGTGTTGCTATTGCTCGAAACGGCAACTCAAAATAAATCTATTGGCGGATAGGTACTATAACGTGACGTCTAAAAAATATTTAATGATTTGAAGTTCTATTGAAATTCAGCGATCCCGACTAAGAGATCTACCATTTCCATTAACCCTTCTCAAACCATGCAGTAAGACCGGTCTACCGCTCTAATTAATCCTGTAGTATTTCGGTAAATACACGCAACGTGTAATTCATATTTTAGTTAAATTGAAGGAAAATATTCACGTTTAGAAATGACTAGTGAAAAATCATGTATGTAAGGCGATTCCTTCAAAAATAATTATCTTTCAATTCAATCCGTTGTAAAATTAGTACATTGATAAAAATACCTGTCACTGTAAATATTTATTTCACAGTGAAAAGAATAACAAACATAATAATCTCTTTCTCACTAATTAAAGAAAGATATAAAGGAAGGTTGTATTATATAATGTAACCTTCTATACAGGACTTGATAAATGCTATGTATTTATGTATTGCTTAATATGAATAGTAAATTTAAGGCGTTAACCATTTCAAAGGCTAATAGAACTCTAATTTCTTACTGTAACACGAGTTGACAGCATAGGTGCGTACGAGTATTTTATATCACGGTATATGGTATTTAATAATTACACACAGGACAAAAACGTACTCAACCTAATATACTCATAATTGGGAGGTTATACACAAATGATTTATAAATATTAGTTATTATTGTATTTTATTTGTTTTGTTATTATTTTTCTGAATGAAATGTCCAAAAATTAAAACTTACATAACTAGTAAAGCCTTTAAATAAACTATATTATCCATGCACTTCAGAATTATTTTTAATTGGAAAAATGATTCATTTGATACTTTTATTGATATATTATCGATGAATAAACGTAATAATTTAGATTTTTAAAAATCATAATGATTTATTCATTAATGGCGAGTTTTAAATTTTTTTATTTATATGCTAATATTTAACTTATACGCATTTGACATCCCTATTTATATGAATAGGGATGTCAATTAATTTCACACGGCACATTTAAATTTAAAGTTCTTTAAAGCACTTTTTTATATTATTAAGAAGAACACATTCTTATTGTGAAGTTTTAATTATTCGGAACGTAGGTCAGTGATATTTTAAATACTAATTAAATGTATTAATTTGAAAGATATACATATAAAATCAGTTTTATCGAAAAAAATATTATTGTTACTACCGGGATTCAAACCTGGATCTCTTTCCAATCCGGAGAAGGTGCATTAACCGACCATACTGTAGCATACAGTATTTTTTATAATTCCATACATTTGAATGTAAAATAAATCATTTTGAAGTAAAGCATAGGAAAATAAAAAATATGTATAAATTCGACAGGTAGATTAAGTAAAATATTATTGAATCTTTATGAATAACCGTATTTTGACATGCATCGAGGAAAACATGCATTTGATATTCGTTTTCCGTTCGTATTGCTCCGTATTTTATATCCAATATATTGCTCGCAATTCAGCTATGAATATATTGAATTTGAAAAGCTTGAATTTTCAAATTGGCTTAAAACGTTTATATATAATGTGACCATTTTTCCGTCCTAAGGATCACTGCATAATATTGAGATTAGGTTCTTCACTTTGCTTGTTATATAATTATTTAATAAAAAATCTGACTTTAAATGAGCTTAAAATTAAAATCGTGAAACACAACGTGACATACGTCTACGGCGGATACATTTCGCGTGAAAACATATTCGGTGATCCGTTAATTAGTTGAACAGGTACTGTTAATGGATTGAACAATATTTACTTAAAACTGTTCTTGATATCTCGAATAAACGTTATCTTCACTGAATACATCATTTATCTCATTTAGTAAATAATTCTTAAAAAAACTTAAAACTGAACTTGAAAATGTATGTAAATTTTCATTTATTTGTTAGTTCGGTTTTATAAATCCACATATTACCTAGTAATCCGTTAAATTGAAATGTGAAAGTGAATTTGAATTAAAAGGAAATTCTATAGATTAACGAAAACATTTATTATGGTGAAATCATCACATTCAACAATGATGCACTGTTTTTCAAAGTCCAGATGCCGCGTAGCACCCGAGCCATCTCCAGCTCAACGTCAAAATTGTTTAACAAAACCTAGCAGCAATATATACTACCAGTCTTAATAGATACGAGCACGTGTACGAGTATATATGCTATCGGATTCCATTGTGGAAGTCTATCGCCCCCACTCTTATCATCACCACCGGCGATACTGAACGCACCCTACAATACTGGTGCATGAAACAAAACTTCTAGCAGTTAATACACCTATTTAGCTAGTACCGACGACATGTATAAATACTAATGCGCTCAACAACCGTCTGAAAGACTGTCTTTCGAACGCCACTCTTTTTACCGTCGCCTTCCCAACATCAGTTACAAGAATCGTCACTTTGGGTATTGTGCTATATCAAAAAAGTAAAAATGAGTTGATGTGTAGTCGAATTAAACTGAAAGATGGGTGGCTAAGCTGAAATGGCGGTGGGAGGGGCATCTGATAATTAAATTCGGAAGCGTAATATTAGAAGACCAAAAGCCCGTTAGATCGATAAATTACGGTATTGTAGTAGCGATCGGTAGCGGGATTTGTATACCAGTCGACTGAGAAGCTTAAAAGAAGTTGGGAGATGAACGCGAGATGATAATGATGGGAACGCAGGAATATTGAAAAAAATTACGAGCATTGGCTTCTTTGTCTTTAGATAGATAAAACCCACGTCAAACTGTTCAATATATTTTGACCTACTAAGCTCTTAATTTATACGTCATTACACTTATAATGTATGGTGTTGAACAGCTGAATTATTATTATATTTTTATTGAAACCTTTTGTTGTAATTTCAGAATATAGTTTTGTGGTATTTTTAATACAAATCAAGTCGATCAATTAGAAAAATATACAAAAAAGTATGTCTATCGAAAAAACGTTTAGTTGCTACTTTGAACCAGAACAATTCCCTATCCGGGAAAACGCGTTAACTAAGTTCGCTATATCAATCGATTACATTTTCGATAAATTTGAATTCATGTTTTCGAAAACATCAATAAAACGATTTCAAATTTGTCAAAATTATGTTATTAATGTAAGCAAATATTTTTTCGATAGATACATTTTTTTTGTATATCTATATAATTGGTTAATTTAATTTGTATTAGCTGAAATAAAAGTTAAAATATTGAGGCAATTAAGTTTTCACATCATCTAAATTACCAAAATAATTTAAGATAAATCGCTTTTGGTACATAATCCCTTTGTAAACTGAACCAATTGATGTAAACACGTACGAGTACATTATTGTACCAATATTAAATAAACAAATAAACTCCATCGGCATCGCAAACGATTGGTTTAATTTGTAATGTAGTTTAATAATTTTTCTTATATACCTCTTTGCATAATTTATTCTACATATTTAAATATGACTTCCATTACCGGCATATTTATGAAAGCTTATAATGGGTACGGTATTATTTACTGCCAAAACGTTTCTGTTATTTTCTTGCAGATATCATTGTTAACCCGCTCTTGAATATTATGTTAATTTATTAAATTATGTTCCCTAATAAAAACTTTTAAGGCATTAAAATGTTTTAGAACGGAAACAATTCCTTATAAAGCGGATTGTAAAATCTCAAGCAGATGCGAAATGATGTGATCTATAAAAATGACTATTATCGTAAAATTTATCACTCGTAAATCCGTTTCGAAAATTCTATTAAAACGTATAAAATATTATTTTACAAGAAACTTTTTAATTTTAAAATAGAGTATAAGACTTTGCTGAAACATTTTCATTAAAATAAAGTAATTCTGTTCTGTATTCTTGAAGGGCACTTCTACTTTGGCTCCATTTTCGGAAGATAAATTTATTCTAATCTCTTCCGTAGATGGATAACAAAATATGGTTTAATATTTTTAAGTATCCTGTTCAAAGGATTCATATAATACTCCTTTGCGAGCACTTTAAACAAAATTAAACTTGTGAATATTTTAGCGTGGACATCTCTATTTATATTGTGATGAACACAGACACACTGAGATGACATGTATTAAAACATACAAACGAAAGCGAATTTCAATATTTTTTTAAATATCCATACACGTTTACGTGATATACGATCTTAACACCAAAAGCTTTTAGACCCCGACAAGACTGTTAAGTTTTCAATACTTTTCAATAAAACTCTAAAATAATATGTTAGATGAAACATGAAAAATGAATGATTTACATTTAAATTGAGTGATGGATGGCGGCGATTTAAATCTACCGTCAGCATCGTCGCGCATCTGGCTAACGACATGAGCGACACCTGGATTAAGGACACAGGCTGCAGCAAAGACGGGCCGACTCGCTCTCTTCTCTTCATCTTCACACTCCGCTATCTCCTTTATTCTTCTTGCTCTATCTCCTGACTGAATAAACGACTTGACACCAACCATGCGTTTCATTCCTTCCACAGTTCACACCATCCCTCACAATTATTTTATTAAAATGTTATATTTACATTACTCGGTACAACCAATATATCTTTAATTATACCTACATACATATGAAAATAAAAACACTTGTTTATTAATTCTACTCGTTTAATTTCCGTGAGGCGTGTTTCGCCTTATGAGGGCATTGTCATCAACGGGACGTAGTTATACAGAAAACAGCCGAGATAGCAATTTGGAACTACTGCATCCTTAAAATATCATTAGTGTGGTCATGCAAAACACCATTAAAAAGCCGAATATTCAACGAGACATATGTTTTCTAATGAGGTAGAATATTCACATAAGTACCTACTAGCAAAAATAATAATCTACTCGATATCTAATATCATAAATGGTACTAAAATCAATTTTATTAATCGTAATATTAATATTTCATCCTGAATCGTACTACCCTATTTAAAGCACCTATTTACCTATTCGAAGCAGCCCTCATTTCTTATCTTTACTTTAGCTCGTAATATGAAGAAGTGTAAACGAATTTCTCTCGAAAGTTTGTCGCACACATTGTGACGAGATTGTGATGTATTTATATGTTGAACGCCTCAGGTTTGAAGCCATAACTTTTAATCTAGTATGCAGCTTTATTTTTATTGTCGAAAAGAATTTTATTGTAACGTGAAAAATTATTTAAATAATTTAAGAATATACAGCCCAGCGTATTAAATAAATGAAATTAAAAGAATGTTATCCAAAAAAAAAATATATATATACATACGTAAACATTTTTTATGTACAGAAGCATTGATTCGTGGAATAGATCAATTCATTTCATACTTATGCTATGATCTACTTTGTGGAACGAGGATCTAACTCCCAATCTATTTTTCATTAATAAAGCTGCAATGCTACACTGAACTAAACAAGGTTTTACATGGTTATCCAACAAGCGTGATAGAACTTTAAAATGGAATTAAATTTTAAAAACTAATTATGATATAAATGTTTACTTTTTTATATGAATGATTATTTGATGTCATTAACAATGGAATAAAATTTCATTCCGCTCGTTCCACATTCGTTCCGCTTCTGAGACATCGAGTTGCTTGCGTAAAGCTGCGACTGGAGTTCAGCACCAACTCCCTGGTGTAAGCGGCGCTCTCGCGGAAAGCTGGTTGCCTGACCAGAGAATGACAGCGCCTACAGAATAGCTACATGTACAACAATGGCCGTGACTGAACTTTTTACTTTTTATTAACTTTTTAAAAAATATATATTTATTAATATTTTCCTTGGTTTTCTTTTTCATAGCTTTATATTTATTTCATAACCTTTAATGTATAATATGTATTATCTTTATGACGATTCGGGTTAAAAAAAACCTGATCACGCTGGAATAAACATATTATTATTATTAAAATGTACACCACAACTAGGTTTGATACAATGCATTCTTCAGATCCAATTGTCAGCCACTCTTTTCACATAAATCTGGTGCAATTTCACCAATTACACGAGTTATGTTGTTTTTTAATTGTTCATTTATCAGCTTAAATACGTTGCTTTACATATTCCTACAGAAAATAGTCTAACGGAAAGATATCACATGATCTAGGCGGCCGATTGACAGGTCTATTTCTGTAAATTATTGAATTGCTGAATTTTGTTTTCATTAAATCGGTCGTCTCAGATTTTGATAAGTTTAAATAACTTGGAAACGTTTTTCCAATGTGAAACGCTTCATGGTAAAATGGAAGACTATACTGAATAAAAATAACAATGACAGCTGTCAAAATATTAATAAACATGGCTACTATTCTTATTTCAAATTCTTTAACATTTATTTGATAACTTGTAGCTACGTATAATAAGAGATTTTAAATTATTGTGCACAATCCCTAAAAGTCTATTTTACGATTATTTATAAAAATAAATAAATTATAATTTGTTGCACACCTCATAACTTTTTAATGACGTAAAATATGTAAATGTTATTTTTATACTTTAGAATTTGAAACTCGATCTGAGGATAAAAAAATAAATTATAAATATGTACCAATATCTAATAATAATACAGAGATAAATATGTAAATACACAATATATATATGAATATTCGTAAGTGGTAATTTTCGAATGATTTCCGAAAGAGAAAGGTTATCCGGATTTTTAGAAAAGGAATACGCAAATACTTGTAAATGATTTTCAAATCTAAGCCATGTAAGAAATTAATAAAGGCATTATTATTTTTTTTTAAATTAGCCGATCGTACGAATTTAAAATCAAGCATCTAGAAATCCGTCTGTCCATTTTCCAGAGAAAACTTACTAAACAAAGTTTGGATAAAATTTGTTTAGACGAGGAGTAATTTTTCTCGCTTATTTAATTGAATAACGAACCAGCCAAAGTAAACAGTCCTTGATAAAGAAATTGTTGTGTATTTACATAAAGAAATAAATATAAACCATCAAAAAATATTTGTTTTTCTGAAAAAATGAACCGTTATTTTTTCTAACAGAGCAATATTAAAATCCTCATAATTCTTATCCATTAAATCAAAATAATTATGTTTTAATGATTAAAAAAAAGTTTTCTCGACCCTACTTAAATTACACGTGTCTAATACATTAAACGAGTTACAGCCGCTGTAAAAGCAGGTGGTGGTAAAACGTAACGAGTCAAGCCGAAGGGGGTTGGTGACAAAAATGCCGTATTTACCGCTTGGAAAGACTACCCCTGTAATACGTTAGCAATTGGCCCGTATTCTGACCGATATGAGACAAGTCACTTGCCAGGGATATTTTCCAGTCCATTACGGCACCGCAATATTGACATTCAGGGGAAAGCCCATAAACTAACAATTTAATATAACTTTTCAGTAATGAATCGCTTTCAGTAATAATGTTATATACAACCCATGAAAGTAATTTCTGCCTAAAATATATGTATATTGCATATGCATATATTTTACAAAATCCTTCAATTTTTTTTAAATTAAATAAATAATAAGAATGTTTGATATACTATATACATTGTAACGTGACAAATGAAGTAGCTATTTAATTTTAAGCGCGTGCCACAATTGTTCTCAATAACGGCAACATAAATATAGCATTTGACCAATACAGAAGCGTTTAATTTTAAAAAATGCAATTTTCGGCCCAACAGGACAGATGTAGGTATAATCTAATCTCAGCGTCTAATCAGCGAGGTATTAAGGGTAAATAGAATCATACAATTAATACTATTGCACATATATGTGAAATGATTGTGTCGATTTGCATTGTGTGAATTCTTATTTTCATGAACAAGTAAATATTCTCTTAAATACTAAATAAATATATTAATTAGAAAGATATACATATAAAATCAATTTTATCGAAAAATATTGTTGTTGCTACCGGGATTCGAACCTGAATCTCTTTCCAATCCGGGGAAGGTGCATTAACCAACTATGCTACAGCAGACAGTAATTTTGACAACAAATTTTCGAACCCATATGTTACAATTTTCAAAATAATACACCTATCGTACCATTATTTGAAAGCCATCTACTTTGTGTTTACGGAATCTCAAATACCTTTGAGTAAACCGATAGCAGACGCCAGAATTTACAATTATTTTTTATTAAAACAACAATATTTTTCAATAAAATTGATTTTATATGTATGCATTTCTAATTAATACATTTAATTATGATTTAAAATATCACACACTTATGTTCTGAATAATTACAACTTCACAATAAGAATGTGTTCTCCTTAATATAATATTCTCTTCATATAAATTATAATTTTTGAATTTGCACTGAGCATGGCGTCATATGGAAGAAGATTTTGTTCATATCTCAATACTTTGATGAGATGATTATGAAAACGGATGATGGAGGAAATATTAATCTGCATCGGTTATGCTGGCTACGAAGGAATATTAGTACCATTTCAAAGTATTGTTGATGAAATCTTTTGTTGAACATAACCTAAAATTAATAGCCAGATGGCAATGGATCGCTGTTTACGTAAACCTCAAGGAAGTAGTACATTGTCAAATACTGAACTTTACCAGACAAGTGTAACCTAACCTAACCTAGGAATAAATATAGCCTTATTTCAGTGATAATTTGTGTCGATGTAATTATTATTCCTCGTAACTAAACTGATGCAATGATTCATTCCCTCCGATATAGATTTAGTAGATTATACTTCAAGGACATATAGTCTGATATTATTATATAATTACTTCTTCAAAATATAAATAATTTATTAAGGAGTAATATTTGTTTAATTAAAATTTAATCTATCTTCTGAATCACATCAATCCTCAATTTCTCTATTAAATGATGATTTTTTTTTACTTTTATGCCATCGTTGTCAAGGTTATTACGCCTGTTTAAAAAAAGAAGAAGAAGTCAAGGTTATTGTGCCACGTTGCACAAATTAGAAAGTTGAAATTACGTTAAATTTCCATATCAAGATTCATTTTTAATTTATTTGTTAAATTTTGAATTTTTTATTGTTTATTATATTTGAATATACGATTTTTGTTAATCTAAGAAAAGCTGTTTCATTACTCATAGAAATTTATTTCCACTATTTATTACAATGAGAACATAACAAATGTTTATATATATGCACAAAATTAAGTTTATGTCTATTTTAATATGCACAACTAAACTTTGTACTACACGTTGGGTAATTGTGAGTAGTATAGTTTTGAGAGGTTCAGACTCTCATCAGCAGGTGATAACTAAACTAAATACATTTTGGTAATCTATTCGGGTTGTTTATTTTGGTAATCTAATACTTTTTGATCGATCTAAACCAAATTTTATATAATTACCGTATTTTAATATGTATTATACTATATTAAATCCATTATATTTTTTCAAATCCCAAGCAACATCGGACACGTTAAATGTAATTTCACTTTTTAATAAACTTTACTCGAATTAGTCTTTAAATAATGTAATTAGCATTACAAATTACTAAAAAAATACTCGTGTACGCTTAAAATCATAATAAGTTTTTTAACACTTTTCTTAAAACACCATAGGCTTTTACTAATTTAAAAAAATGATAAGCCCCATTAATTTTTCTTTTAACACTAAGAAAATTAAGAACATAAATTTAATTATTTTTTTAATTTACGTTTTACATAAAAAATGAAATTAGCCCTTAACTGGTTTTCGTAAGCCTGCGAAAAAGGCCATATTCTTCATCATAAGCGTTTTAATTATCCCAACCCATAGAAGACGTCCACGTCCTTTTATTGTGGCAGAATGTTAGGGTACGTGGTATCTTAAAATAACAAGAAGCCGTGACACAAAACTCAGCAAATCATACAACTAAGCCGTCATACCGACAAGTTATTTAGAAGAACATTATATTTTATTCATTCTGCATTATTTTTAACTTGTAACTAAAAAATAATTTTAAATAAGAATTAAATATATTAATTAGAAAAATATACATATAAAATCAATTTTATCAAAAAATATTGTTGATGCGTCACCGGGATTCGAACCTGGATCTCTTTCCTAACCGGGGAAGGTGAATTATCCAACTATGCTACAGCGATGATATTTTTAGCGACAAATTTTCGAACCTATATGTTACCTTTTTAATCGTTTCATTATTTCTTTGGCAAGAGATCCAGGTTCGAATCCCGGTAGCGCAACAACAATATTTTTCGTTAAAATTGATTTTATATGTATATCTTTCTAATTAATATATTTAATTAATATTTAAAATATCACAGACCTATGTTCTGAATAATTACAACTTCACAATAAGAATGTGTTCTCCTAATAAAAAACTAATTCATTGTTTCGTCGATTAAAATAAACCTGTTATGAAACCTTATCAAGATTAATGAAAATTCGTCCAATACGTTCATCGTAATGTTTATTTAGAGACACAAGATGACCGAATGAGCATGACTCATGATGAGAAACTGAGAATTTTACTCATAATTAAGAATTATATGTTTTGCGCGGGACAACATTTGTATTAATTTATTATTTTTGTATAAGGTATTATAAGAATCGAAAATTCAATTTCCAACTGGAAACAGATCCATCTATGCCTGAGAGCGACTGATGTGGTCGAAGAAGAAAATTGCTAATATATGTGTAATATAAGATATATAAGATCAGTGTTCATGCCTAACTCAAAATATAGAAAAATAATTAGCAGATTTTGAACGCAAAATACTTACTAAGGATAAATATATGGACCTACACTAGAAAATGGAGCTTACAGAATGAAAATAAACTGCGATAGCTCAAAAATGTAATTAAGAACAAAGAAAAAACCTTAGATTTTTGTGGGCAAGCTAATTATATTTCTCGCACCAGCGTAGTGCCGAATGAAGTGCATCTTTTGTACACTATGCAAGAGAAAATAATTAATTTATTTAAGAAGAACTTCCCATGACCGATACACAAAACACGGTGATGGCTTCGGCCCTTTTTTTATCTATAATCCTTTGTTCTTGGTTAATATAAACATTTTTTGTTTTAAGGAAAGCTTTTAGTCCCAACTGTTTTGATGGGTTTATTGAACTCGCTGGTTAGCCTAAACACCGACCCTTATCTCATGTGGGCTTCTAAGTAACCGAGTTCGTTGGCCTGACAAAGTATAAGAATAGAAACGAATACAATGATTAGGAGAACACATTCTTATTGTGAAGTTGTAATTATTCAGAACATAGGTTTGTGATATTTTAAATATGAATTAAATATATTAATTAGAAAGATATACATATAAAATCAATTTTAACGAAAAATATTGTTGTTGCGCTACCGGGATTCGAACCTGGATCTCTTGCCAAAGAAATAATGAAACGATTAAAAAGGTAACATATAGGTTCGAAAATTTGTCGCTAAAAATATCGTCGCTGTAGCATAGTTGGATAATTCACCTTCCCCAGTTTGGGAAGAGATCCAGGTTCGAATCCCAATATTTCAAACAATATTTTTCGATAAAATTGATTTTAAATGTATATCTTTCTAATTAATATATTTAATTCATATTTCAATACAATGATATTTATGTAGGTATGAATTTAACTATTATAAATTGCATCTATGATAAACCGTAAAGTTAGTAGGTAGAATTGGTAATATAAGTAATAGTATGAAGTAAAAAGTACAAGAAGGTAGGTAGGTGAAATATAATAAACTGTC
Source organism: Eubasilissa splendida (assembly GCA_031772225.1). Classification (NCBI taxonomy): domain Eukaryota; kingdom Metazoa; phylum Arthropoda; class Insecta; order Trichoptera; family Phryganeidae; genus Eubasilissa; species Eubasilissa splendida. Next base: position 27,603,991 of record CM062846.1, on the reverse strand, counting down.
TTGAAATAATACCTGACGGCTAAAAGATCGATTCTCACTGAGTTTTAATTAATCTAATTTTACCAGCTGAATCCGAATATGCCATCAGAATTTGTCCATCAGCCATTATTTTTTTGTAATTGCTTTTTTTACTCCTAAATAAGCATATCTTGCCCGTTACGTTTAAGTTTTCAAATTTCTAATTTTCGAAGCCGTTTTAAAACAATGCTTCTTTACCCATGCGTTTTTATTCACTTCCTTACTGTCGTTTGTGAAGTGCATATCTATACTGTATTATTACCTGTACCACACTTTAACTAACCAAATTTGTGAACCACTCAAACTTTGTATAATTGATTACAATGCCACGTGACTGTGTGAATAGTCCTCACAACTTTTGTTACGAGTTTGATGACTTTCAAGCCTAAAAAAAGAAATAAAATTCCACTCATCAAAAAAGTTATGAACTGTACATAGGGTGTAAAGTTGGAGATCAAAATAAGGTTTGGCCTCACATATCTGCTGTTTAACATGTGTTTCTCAGCTCACTGACTGGCTGAATGTAACATCTCGTCACATGCCGTTTGCAACTCCAACGATACGAAGAGAGCCAAGGAACTATTCTTCAGACTGCTTGTTTTGTACAACTAAAATTGCAGGCATATCAAGTAAGTCAAGAACTAAAGTAAAATATCCAAACCAACTAGATGACTTCGAGGGCCAAGAAAACAGGGAAATGAACTCTGACTTTGCTGATATGTTTGAGGAACCACATAAAATAAGCCAGTCAGATTTAAATGACCTAGTCCGTGATCTGAATTTGTCAAAAATCAAGCAAACCTCTTTGCTTCAAAGGATGGCATTTATTCGACAAATAATATACAGTATTTATATTCAAAACAATGTGATCTGTCGTGTCGATGTAAAGATGTCAACACTTCACTAGAGGCATCACCAGCATCACAATCCAGAAGAATGGAGACTCTTTATAGACCCCTCGAAAATGAATCTTAAAGCTATTCTCCTTCATAATGGAAATGAAAATCCTTATATTCCCATTGCTCATGCTATCAACATGAAGTAGTCTTATGAAAGTAGATAAAACAGAGTACCAGAGATTTCAATGGCAAATTTATGTGGGTTTAAAAGTTGTAGCCCTACTACTGGGATTGCAGTTGGGATACTGTTGATAAGTTTTACTGTTTTCTGTATGAGTGGGATAATAGGGACAAAAAAAAATTATATTAAAAAGCAATGGCCCAGAAGAAGTTATCTTACTCTTAGTATTAAGAATGTCATTTGTGAGCCTCTCGTTAACTTAGAAAAAATTCTGCTGCTATCTCGTCACGTCAAATTGGGATTGATGAAAAACTTCGTGAAAAACGAAACCGTGCTTGCGGACAAACCAGCAATGAAAAGTCGAATAGAAATATTTTTAATACAAATTAAAAGTATTAATTAGAAAGATATACATATAAAATCAATTTATCGAAAAAATATTGTTGTTGCTACCGGAATTCGAACCTGGATCTCTTCCTATCCGGGGAAATGCATTAACCAATTATGCTACACCAACACAGTGAGTTGACGACAATTTTTTGAACTTATGTGTTACACTTTCATATTTATACATCTGTCGTTCTATTATTTGAAAGCCATCTTCTTATTTATTATATTACATTTTTTCGTTAAATTGATTTAATATGTATATCTTTCTAATTAATACATGTAATTTGTATTAAAAATATCACAGACCTATGTTCTGTAAAATTGCAACTTCACAATAAGAATCTATTCTCCTTAAAAATAAAAAAAGAGTTATATTCTTCATATTCATTAAAAATTAACTAGCTATCTTAAATTCATGCTTTAAATATCACAAAATCAATATGTTAAAAATATTTAAAGAAGGATAGCGTGTTATTTTAGGAAAAATTCTATGAAAATAAAATGTTATTTTCTATGAAAATAAAATATTATTTTCCATAAAAATAAATGTTATTTTAGGAAAAATTCACGGTGAAATAAAAACACATATTATGTACACTTATAGAATATATAAATCTTGTCCCTATTACATTCGTCAGTATTGGTTGTATAAACTGGAATTTAATATAAATATTTCCGTTCCTCTGGGTATTATTTCAAGATGGATATAGGTATCCACAGGCTCCGTCTCAAACAGGCTATTTCCATCACTTGTTTGAAAGATAACTCCACAATATTATTTCTCATATTAGGATAAGCAAGAAGAAGTACCGTTTTATTTCATGGAAACTGCGAAATATCAAAATTGATTTATTTATTCTCGAAGCTTTTGAGATAAAATTATTCAGGATGTATATAACTTATTTTAATTAACTCACTTTTCATAATCTCTCAAAATATATTTCATACTCGAGTAATAACGATTAAAATACTTTAATATTTTGAATATTTGAAGAAGTATGAACATATTTGTGATGAACGAAATTAATCTAATAATAACTTTATATATTTAATTAAATTTTAACATGGAATAATTAAATTCACCGAAAAAATGTAGTTATAACTGGAACTCGAACCCGAAACTTTCTATTGCTGTTAGAGAACTATATGTTTACTTTAGATAATTGTAATCTCGGAGCGATGTGGAACAAGTAGATTTCCATTTATATTTTACAGTACATTAATTAAAATTATCATTTCAAATAGTTTTATTTAAAATACAAATTTTAGTTAACCTATGACATCTCTATTGAATATCCACTTTAACAAAAAAAAAATATTTGTGGAGTATTTCAACATTTCTTACACTGTTTAAAATATCTCAAACATTTTTATTCATTTGAGTTTGTTAAATATTTTTGATTATTAAATAGAACACATTATTATTGTAAATAGTGAACATAGTTCTGTGGTATTTCGATATAAATTAAATGTATCAATTAGAAAGATATTCAGGAAAATTCCATTTATCAAAAAAATATTTATGTTGCTACCGGGATTCAAACCTACGTGGAAATACGTTAACCGAACTACCATACGAACATAGTAAAATGACGACAAGTTTTCGAACTTATATGCTGGAGTTCTTTCAAATTGATGAATCTATAATTTAAAATCTATCACCTTTTATTGCGAAAATCTCAAATAACTTTGAGTAATATTCGCTAGAAGACGCCAGAAATTAAATCAACTCCATTTTCTTCAATGTTGGATAAACTTTAATACAACTAATATATTTAAAAAAACACATTATTATTGTGGAGTTACAGTTTTAAAATTGTAATAATAGATGTATAAATTTTAAAGAACTACAACATATAAATTTGAAAATTTATCGTCAACTTACTGTGTCGATGTGGTGTAATCGGTTAACGCATTTTCACAGAAAGGAAAGGATCCAGGTTCAATCCGGTAGCAACATAAATATTTTTTCTATAAATTGAATTTTATTGTACATCATTCCAATTGATGCATTTAATTTGTATTAAAATATTTTTGAGTTTATTTTCTTTTTATATATATATTTTTATACGTATGTGCTTGTGTTGATTAGACAGGTGAGTCATTGTGTTTTTTGCCGGATTTACCTCTCCAAATCCAGTATAATGTCGTCTAGATTTTATTTAATTAAATATTTTCATATATTAATTCGCATTCTCGATCCCGTTAAATTTTAAATCGAGTTTAAAATGAATTCATTAAATATAATGATATCAATTGTTTCTGTATAACTTAATATTTCCTCCCCGCTTATCTTTGCCGGGTTCTGTAATTTGTCGCCTAAAAATAAGGAAAACAATTTCTACAACATAATCAGTGAAAATTTTCAAGCGAGATATTACTCTCTTTGATAGAGATTTTCAATTGAATCTGTTGATCGCATTAAGTCAAATTAAAATAAAATTTAAATGATTTACTCAGCGTTTTAAGTATTACGTGAATTTTAAGAATATATTTTTTTAATTTTTGATACTTTAAACAAGTAGCGTACGCGTAAATATGTATTTTTATTAAAAATAGAGATACTTATATGGAAAACGTATCACATCATAATTCTTACTGTTTTCAAAATAAGTTAAACTATTGTGCTATGAAGATAGGATTATCATGCTGGTCTCCTGGAATTAGGCTTAAACCCCCGACCACTACACCACTATACCTACTTCAAGAATTTCAAATATTACATTTTTATTTAATTTCAAGAAGAAACAGATCATTAGTGTTTTGATAAATAATGACATTGATTTTTACTCTGATTTATGTTTGTAAATGATTTACGTATTTATATATAACACACATCACTATTTTTGTAATTATTTTTATATTCACACAATAAAAATAGTCGTAACAATATATTTAACAAGTGACGGGTGAGGATTACATTACATAAACATCGACCACTAGCACGTTTTGTTATACGAGTACTTGCCCTCCACACAAATTACACCTATCACCTCGTAATTCCATGATCATTTATCTTACTCGAGTTCCGCTTCATACATCACAAAATATTTGTACGCATTGCTGGGTTTTTAAAACATTTTTTTATGTGGCTTCACGGTAAAAAAATTAGGTTAATTTTGACAACTCTTGTATTAACAGTTTGTATGTATTTCACAACAAAATATTATAAAAAACGTATAATATAGGGTGTCCAGCGGAAAAAAATCAAGATTAAATTGTAATTGCTCGTAAAACATCAGGGTGAAGTAAGTGGGAGGGGTATCGTTCGACGCGCGTGATTTACTGATTTGCCAGTCGCAATGAGTCACTGATCGAGAGCGCACCGCGCAATATTTAAAGTGCGGTGATTCATTGATTCGTGCGCATCGCGCTTTTCGATGAGTATGTGATGGACCGAGCACGCAACTTATCTGGTGTTAGGTTCAAAAGTTCATAAAAAAAGGAACAATGGTTAACCAAACTCCTCCGGGGCCATTAAAGTCAACATGTGGCTCAAGTTTGATGTGAAATTATGCGTAATTCGATAAGGAAGATTGCAGCCTTTACTGGAATAAAAAAATCAACAGTGCACGTTATTTTGAAAAAGAAACTACGGTTTCACCCATGCAAACTGCAAATCGTGCAGTTTCTCAACGAAAATGACTATTATTTACGTGAAACCTTAGCGAGAACGATTCTGGAACGTTTCGGAACAGCACGAACGCTTGTAAACTTATTTTCATATCGATGGCTATTTTAACAAACAGAACATGAGATACTGGTGCCCCAATAATCATAAAGAACGCCATCACAAACGTTTGCATTGTCCAAAAACAACAGTGTGGTATGCAATTTCTGCCTCAAGGATAATTAGCCCTTATTTTTTTAACCAACGAGAGACAGTCACTGCTGACGTGTATTGCCGAATGATCGACGAGTTTTTGGTACCACAACTGCAGCTGTTTCCCGGGTTCCACAACAAAATACAATTTTAACAAAACGGGACCACCGCACACACAGCTAGAGTTTCAATGGAGAAGCTAAAGGGAATATTTTCCCAATAAATTAATCAGCAAGTACGGAGACATACCATGGGCACTTCGGTCACAGGATCTTACACTGTGCGACTTTTTTTATGGAGATACCTTAAGTTGAGAGTTCAAAATATCCGCTGTAAAGTTGCTGCCATTGAACCAACGCTTTGCTCTTGCCTGTTCGCAAATTTAATTGTCCGATTGCAAGAGTGTCTTGAGAGAAATGGACGGCATTTAGACGATATTTTTTATATAACGTTAAATTAGCATCGTCAAACTCCATTTTGTAAAAATAAAATATGAATTTAATGTATTAATTATAAATATATTCATATAAAATCAATTTTGTCGAAAAATATTGTTTTTGCGCTACCGGGATTCGAAACTGGATCTCTATTTCCAATCCGGGGAAGTACACTACCAATTGTGTTATGCGACTTCGGTAGTGTCATTTGAGGTTGTAAACAATTTGCCATCTCAGCTATGTCTCATGGTTATATCGCGTCGCACTCTATGGTTTCTTTCTTTACTTTTGTCACTGTCAAATGTGACACGAATGTTTTGTTCGTATTTTTCAAGAATGTCTTGTATGGTACGCGGCCCATGGTGACCGCTGCACGGCCAGGGCTTCCGTTAGATCTATATTTAATCTAAAGCAATGTAATAAGTATGCACAATGCACTTATATAAAAGCCTTATAATAAGGGATTTCCGCATTAAAATATAGATACTCCTAAGACTTAGATCCTAGCAGCCGGCGTATCATCTACTAGTTAACGTAAAAATGTACATAGGTATACCTAACAATTCCAATTTTTTAGACAACATAATAACTATTATATTTTGGTGAAACTTGAAGCAAACCACAAAAATAGATTGTTTACTAAATAATTCGCAGCATTCGTACTTTTGCGTTGCCTCAAATTTATTATATGAAATAAATCATTTCATCGTCATAAAAAAACAGAAGTAAGACGGAATTTGATCGTAAAAAGTTGTATCTTTTCATATCATACCTATTTTCCTTTTTCATCTTAAACTAACATTTCAGAACAGATGGCGAAACACGACTCGAGAGGTAAAATACTAAGAAAGCAAAGATACACAACCCTAGTTCATATGGACGGGTAAGAGTATTTTTAGTTATTTAAACTATGTAACAAAATTACGAAAAGATTTGATAACATACAAATAAAAGATAATTACTTTGATATAAAAAACTCAATATTATAGATGAATTATTTTTTGTTATGGTGGCATCATTCATTGCAACTAAATAAATATATAAATCAATTTTATATAATTATAGTTTATTATAGCCTTGTTTTTAAAAACCACTTTGAGTTATTTATATTCACTAACTGGTTTCGGAAAATACGTTTTCCTTCATCAAGATGATAAAAAAACTAACTGAATAAATTTAGTTAATTAGTTATTTTGTCGAAATATTATATGTTGTCAAATTCTTTTTTTTTAAATTATTATAAAATAATATAAAAAATAAATCTAGTACCTAACTTAAATTATTACAATGATATAAGATGTGGAAATTAACTCAGTGATCCAAAATAATTGGTAAAATTTAGTTGGTTATTTATTATATTTTGGTTAATTTTACACGCTTTACTTATTTCTAATGATTCTAAATTATTCGATTTAAGACCAACAATATTTATATGTAAAACAGACAATCCCAAATTTATGTCAAAAGTATGAACTATGTTAAAATTCTGAAAAACCATTATTATATATCATATTTTCAGGGGCGTGTAGTGCATACAAATAAAAAACCTGTGCATAACTAAAAATTTTGGGAAACAAATATAAATTTAAAAATTGGAGTAACATTGACGAAAACATTATTTTGCGATTAGTGCCATCTGTGTAGCAGTAGAGTCTAAAAACTCACCGCAACTCACCGCTGTACTCATGGCGCTCTTTTTTTATTCGCCACATCGTCCTATTTACATTACTCAGTTTTGTTTTTAAGCTAGTGAATTACTCATGTCATATAAATGGCTATTTACAAAATTGAAAATTCCTTTCGGTTGATCCGTTTTGTATAGAGTCGTTACCTAAGCTGTTTATTAACAGAATAACATTAGAAATGGTTACAACTGCGTGCAAATCATTGAAGTGTCTACTTCCTCTTTTACTAATTTGCGAATTTTACTATCTTACTGTTTTTAACCTGTTGATTTCGTGATTGTTCTTTAAATTTGGTGCATGGATTGGTTTTTGATTTGAGAAAAACAAAAAGCAATTACATAACTATTTCCTACGTTAACCTTTAATATAAATAATTATTACCTTTAGTTATTACGTGTAGTATTTTCAATCAATAAATTAATCATGTTCAGTTATAGAAAGTGTTCTTAAAAACGTCCATACATTTTTATATGGGTAAGAAAGTATTATTTTACCTTAAAACTTAAACTTTAAAAACACTATTAACACTAAAATTATAAATAAATACATGATAGGGTCGTATAAACGACGGATTTATTATGTCTAAAGACGTTGGTTAAACGAAAGTACATATATTGAATTACATATATTATATATGATTGTATAATATCATTGGTAACAGCATAACCTAAAACTATACCTACTGCGCGCCACTGCAAATTTTATATTTTAGGGTTAGAACTATCATTTATGATATCTCGACCCCTTAGAGTAACAAGGTTCCAACTAACATGTTGGGCTAATTTGAGTTATTGCATGAAAAGGATTCCAAATGCATTATGCTTTATTTCTTCCATACACCCCAACTCTATTGAACGAATATTAAAGGAAATAGCAAGAGCTGAAAGTTCCAACTGCATCAGTTATTTATTTCAATTTATGGATCATTATTGTTAATTTACAATGTTTTTTTTTAAATTTTATATTTCCTTCATCTCACAGCGTTTATTGATAAAACTGATAATAAGTTAAGACCTTAAAATTGATAATATTTGCATACTCAAAACAAAATATATGTTGAAAATCAATCAATACTTTTGAGCTCATTATCTCAAAACAGTGTCAGTGTCAAATGGAACCTTCTTATTCTGAGAGGTCAATCTGTCAAACAAAAACTATGCCAGCAACGAAAATGACTGGATGATGGATATAATTAATTGCATTGAATGTATAGAAATTGTAAAAATTAACTACAAAATTTCGCGATCAGTTCGTAAGGCCTTTTAGACGATAGCAGCAATAGGCTACGTGCTCCACAGGCTGGTAAAAAATATTATTATTTCGGAGATATTAATTGGCCGCCCAGATCGTGCGATTTAAAAATTTCGGACATTATTTATATAAAAAATAAGGTGTACACTAATGTTCCAAAAAATATCATAATACATAAGGTTTAAATCCGAGTTACCATTGGTGAAATAGAGCCTTAATTATGCAAAAAATAATTATATTAACGGTTGGGCCTAGACCACCAGATATAATAGAAACCGAGACAAATTACGGCACAAAATTCTACAACGATATATTGATTCTATATTGTAATAATTATATTGTATAGTAAATTGTAATATTTATAAAAAAGTATTCGAAATATTTGTGTAACTCTTTTGTGCTTAAATTTAATTTCAAATTACAAAACCAGCATTAAAATTCTCACACAATCCGCTGTTTTCAGAGAAAGTAATATCCGGTTTGCAAAACATAACTTGTCTGACGTAAATCCTATCCGAGCGTAGCCAAAAATAAAACCACAGTCTGGACCACGGAAAGATGAACTAACAACACGGTCCCAAAACACCAAAACAAACAAACTTCCCAAAAAGCCTCCGATGGGAACGAGGGATCGATCGATGTGTATGAGTGGTAACTTGATATTTTGCAGGGTATGTATTGAACATGTAAATCTCTGATTAGTGCCGGGATTCCTAATTTAAAACTTTACTTTGCATCATTAAAGATTTTCACCAGACGTCAATCATCTCTACGTTTTAGATCAAAATTCAACGAGTTTCAAGGAATCTTGGGCAATGTACGAAATCTCAAGTTTGATTGGTTTTTGCAAATGTTCAAGAGTGTATTACATAAATCGCACCCAGACAATTTCTACATTAAATAATAATTAAATGTAAGATATACATGTAAAATCAATTTTATCGAAAAATATATTTGTAACGCTACCGGTATTCAAACCTGGATCTATTTCCAAACCGGGGAAGGTGTATTATCCAACTATGCTACAGCGACAGTACTTTTGGCGACAAATTTTCGAACCTATATCTTACACTTTTTCAAATGAATACATCTATCGTTCCATTATTTGAAAACCATCTACTTTGTTTTTACGTAATCCCGGTAGCGCAACAACAATATTTTTCGATAAAATTGATTTCATATTTTTAAACATTATTTCATATACATTTAAATAGTATTTAAAATATCACATACCTATGTTCTGAATTATTACAACTTCACAATAAGAATGTGTTCTTCTTAATAATTTCTATATTATTATATATATTTAATGAAAACACATTTTTTAATGTGAAGTTGCCATTTTAGAACGTAGTTCTGTTGTAATTTTAATACAAATTAAAATGATCAATTAAAAAGATATAAGATCACCCCTATAACAACACTGTATATCGGCTTAGGACAGATCCAAATTATGAATGCCACAACATTTTATATCTTCTTGGGCATCGAATAATAAAAAATACTATTAAACTCAATTTCTAAACTAGCTTTCCTGTAACAACGTTGCATATCACTCAAGATGACCAACGCTACGTATATCAATCAACTTTTATAAACATCGATATTCAGTGTTGTTGGAGAGGATGTCTCATATACAGAAAAAATCTATTTAAGGAAAAGGAAAAGTTTCAGGAATGAATCCCGGAAGCAACCAAATATTTTTCCGATAACTATATATATTTAAATGGTACTCAATTATTGATAAGAATCCCATTACGACAAATAGAATGAGGAAGATGCAGTTCGCTTGCACGTATAATAATTGTTAATTTCGAAATAAATAAAACAGAATAGGTACACTTTTAAAATAAACAAAATTAACATTGTGGTTAAAATTCATTATTTTTATTTTTTAACTTTGTTTCATTAACCACTTATTGAGCTTAAATACATCTACCGGTTTCGAAAAATATAATTTTCTTCTTCAGGTTGTCAATACTAACTAAACACATATGTTGTTGTATTTTAAAAATAGATTCTGGTAAAGAAACAACAACATATGTTTTTAGTTAGTATTGACATCTTGAAGAAGAAAATTGTATTTTTCGAAACCGGTCGATGTATTTAAACTCAATAAGTGGTTAATGAAACATAGTTAAAAAATAAAAATAAAGAATAGGTACACACTTTTATTTTTAATACATTCAGTGCAGTTTCCGCAAGAACATTTTCCATTCTCGAGGGTTTAGATTGTAAGTACACCAAGTCCAGTACCCAGAACTTACAGTGAAAGTGTCACTGAACAATACCATTCACCGCTCTGAAGCCAGCGTCATGCACCAGCAGCATCGTGGCGCGATCATAATACACGTGGAAACTAAAAATAGAAAGATCTTCAAAATTCCATGCAACACTTCCGCGTCGAATTCCCGCGTTAGGGTTGTTGAGACTGAGGTTCTTTTTTCTTCTCCTAGAAAAGTCGCTAAAATTTTGTGGGAATAATTCATATATTTTAGTGCATGTTATATATCTAATAATAAAAAGTAATTTAAATCACGCATCTTGCGCCGATTAATGACATTTAGTTTTAAATATGAATTAAATATATTAATTAGAAAGATATACATATAAAATCAATTTTATCGAAAAATATTGTTGTTGCACCACCGGGACATTTAGTTTTATCATACCCTTTTTAATCAGAAGGTGCTTTAAATTTTGAAACATTTTGCTTCGAGTTTTAGAATAACCATTTCAGTTCTGAAACCAGTCGTCTTCAAAATATAGAACTCCATTAGCAGAATAAAATTATGTATTTTACTATTGCTTAATTATGTATAATTCAATTTATATTTATTTCTATATTTGATATAACTTGTTGTGAGAAAAAAATGTGAAGTTCACATTAAATCGAATAGGTATTGTTTACGCGTCTTGTTACTTCGATTGGTACCACTGGGTTTCTTGGTTTATAATAATGTACATTTTTGTGTGCGAGTATTGCCGCCCTTTTTTTCGGAAAGCTAAGAAGACGGTAATCGACAGGCGTCATTATTTTTACATCCCGTGCTTCGACCAGTCCAGCGATCCAAATAAACCACCAGTGCGCGCTTCGGTCGGTCGAAATCTAAAGAAGACAACCCAGCTAAAAGAACAACAACATTAGACTGGAATGATAGCAAAAATAAAAGGTGAGTGCAGTTCATATATCATGTGTGCTTACTGTTAATCGGAAACCTGGGAACCAGCTATCGAAGGCATTTACATAAGCATAATTTTAAAATTAATATATTACTTAACACAAATTTTTGAGTATAGTAATAAAATATTTTATCTTCAGGACGAATGTTGACTCTCTGCATGACTTGTCACCATTTCATTATATCTATGGGATCTCTCTTTCAGTTCATCACTCACAACTTTTATACCTTCAAGCCATCGTAGCTTCCGCCTACACAGTCGCCCGCGCCCTTGCGGATCACTGAACAATATATATGTATATTGCGACATTATATATGTAAAGGTATATTTAAAAAGTTATTATAAATGGAAGTTGAAGGTAATAAAAAATATTACATTGATGGTTCTGAGGTTTTCCAAAACATATCGATCCTTAATAATTAACTAAATTGACGTACCTCAAATGAAAACGCAATCTACAGAAAATATAAGGATCTTCATGGAGACCCACTTTTAAAATTTTTTTTTCGAAATCATTTTCATGTTTTCAATAATATATTTACTTTTATTGAATCAAGCTGTATTTTTTTTACAATAGTACAAAATGAATTGTTCAAGTTAAACTTCGTAACGAGGACATGCCTTAAATTTAAAATGAAATATGAGAAATATCTTTCTGTAGAGAATAGAACCCTTAACCTTTGGGTCCGAAGGCAATTATACCGGGAACTTTACCGTATTCAAACCACTTAGGCTTTAATTAATGTTGTGTTATTTTATCTCAAATCTCAGAGAGCTTTCAAAACATTATCATGTATACATGATATCATAATTATACATAATATTAAGTTTGCGAATAAGGAAATATTGTCGTAGCGTCAGTTATGATAGTATGTTGGAGGGTGTATTTTCTTACCATCATGAATCTATGAAATTTTGACGAAAATAATACACACAGTAAATTTAATATTAAATATTTACTTAACCGGACCAATCCTGAGCACCGAGCACTGAGCACTTTCATTGAATTTCCATATATTTTTCAAACAATAAAATTTCAAGTCATCTGTATGTTCTAGCTTACTGTTATCTCCCTTTGATTTAATTTATTTTTTGTTGAAATATATAACATCGAATCCATGCATCCTACCAATTTATTGATATCTTTACAATGTTCCTACAACATCTAAAAGTATTAGGTAAATAAAGCATATTGATATATCATTCATGCAAATGCCTCATGTCCGCTCTATTAGATAAATACAAAGCAGACTTTATAAAATGTAGGAGTAATACGCCGACTATTAAATATTATTTATTAGTGTAGTACATTTAAATTTTTATTTATTTATTAAATACAAAAGAGAAAAATGATTAAAGTATTGCATACGTGTGAATATATAATAGATTTAGAAATATGGAGTAATTTGTCATTAGGTCTGAATATTGAATAATCGTTCAGAATTCTCAGTACCTAAATTCATTTGCCACTTGTTATAAACTTATTATTCAGCACCACTTATCAAGCTATTATATATAAATAGTGTGCATGCCGTAGACCGAATTTATTTTTAGTATCTATTATAAGTGTAATAAATATATTATTCTTGTGGTTTCTGATGCCATGCAAATAATGCATATTATTAAGTGTATTAAAAGAAATACTATATATATATATATATATGACTAGTTATCATCAAAATATCAAGCAAAATGCATTCTGGAAAAAGAAGGTTAAAATTTTTAATATTATTTGATGACATTTTGGCGCTCCCTCAATTCAATAAAAGCATAAAATTCATTTGCTTATATTTCATTGATATTTTATAGTACCATCATCACTTGTATCGTACATTGTGAGATATTTGACATATCTGTCAAAGTTGTATACATGTGTGTGTGGCAGCTTGATGACAGATGGGAGGTTATGTGAGAAGGCTGACCGGTGCTAAGTGGGCGTGCGGAGTAGGGAGCCGAGAGGCGTTAAAAGACGCTGAAAGCGCAGTTGCGCTCTCTTTCAATACTCTTCGGTTCTCAAAATGACATATCTTATTGTATATATATTATATTATTGTACGCTATACAGTAGTAATACATTATTAACTATCTCGTCAATAGACTCTTATTTCTACTACTGACATCTCACTGAACCTTCAGGAAATATGTAAGATTATTGCCGTGGCACAGATGGTATAAAGAACAATACACAACAATTAAATATAACAACGGAACATATATCTTTCTTCCTTTATTATCCTTATATATTCTTTCCAAGTGACCAAATAGTATAAGCAACTAGTTTTTAGGTATGTTAACTATGCTATAATTAGCTTTACATATAATCATAATTTGTTAATTTTTCTCTCTAACATAAATTGATTTTTTACACATAGGCCTGAATCTCTTTCTGTTCTAAATATTTCGTTACTTTCAGTTGTTTTCTTCAGATTCAGGCTCAACTTTCGTATATCAGTATTGGTTGCAGAAATCCATTGTGCACCGTTACGCTTGCCTCGAATTTGATTCGAGCAATCACCACGTTGTTTTCCGTTTCTGTAAAACAAACACTCAGAGTATATACATAAATACGTCCACTTATACTAAACATTCATTATATATCAATATATCGACACTTTAATATATAAGCATACATTTACTTTTAAAAGAAATTTTACTCGAATCTTGCTTGGTCGCAATGTTACCCGGAAACTACAAAGTTCCGCTTAAATGCTTCCTCTGGGATTTGTGTATAAAACTAATACTTAAGTAAAGATTTGACCTTAAGACGTGTTATAGAAGTTGAAAGTTTAGTAAACTGCACGGAAGACGCAATTTAAGTAGAGTAAAGCAATAAAATAATTTATTAGCTGAACAACTTTAACACTAGTACACTTATTAAGCGTAGTGTATTGATGACAATCCATCTTGGCAAAACAAAACCACAAAATTAACTTTAAGATAAAATAAAAATAAAATAAAATATTAGGCTCAATTAAAAGGGTACGGTCGCAAAATGACTAAAATAATTATTCAACCCTTTAAAAAATCTGCCCGCTAATGGAACAGTTTAGACTCATAAACTATTTCGAAAGTTTGTTTGTAACATCTGGAAACCATAGAAAATTAAGCTCCGTAGGAACCTTTCATAGGAAATTTTTAGTAGGCAACGTTTATAAAAAAGAAAAACTCCGTTCCAAGTTTTGTATTGATCTGTGTTCCAATTCTGAGCGATGATCAAAGATTAAACAGGTAGGTCTTTTCAACTTTGAGTAAACTGATAGTAGATTAGGAAAGAGATCCAGGTTCGAATCCCAGTAGCGCAACAACAATATTTTTCAATGAAATTGATTTTATATGAATGCATTTTTAATTAATACATTTAATTAGTATTTAAAATATCACAGACCTATGTTCTGAATACTTACAACTTCACAATAAGAATGTGTTCTCCTAATAATAAAGTTGTATCAATGTGTCTAAAATTGTATTTGAGATTCTGTAAAAATAAGGTAGATAGCTCTTTCAAATAATGGAACGATTAAAATGTAATTATATAAAAAAGGTAACATATAGGTGTGAAAATTGTCGCTGAAAATATTGTCGCTGTAGCATAGTTGGATAATGCACCTTCCCCGGTTAGGAAAGCGATCCAGGTTCGAATCTCAGTGGCGCAACAACAATATTTTTCGATACAATTGATTTAATATGTATATCTTTCTAATTAATATATTTAATTCATATTTAAAATATCACAAACCTATGTTCTGAATAATTACAACTTCACTATAAGAATGTGTTTTGCTAATAAGATTAATGTAGTTTATTATTAGGTTTATTTTTATGTCAACAAAGAGATCAAATATAGTATATAATTTCTTAAGCACCTTCCCGTATTGTCGCGACGACAATCCGAAATCTATATATATATAGGGTGTCCAAAAAAATTTTCACGTTTAATGTTGAATAAAAAAAACTATAATGTTATTCTCATATTGTATTTATACAAAATTAAGTTTAATGTCGTTAATTTAACGTTTTATAAAGAATATCGTCTAAATGCCGTTCATTTCTTTCAAGACACTCTTGCAATCGGACTCTTAAATTTGCAAACGCACGAGAGCAAAGCGTTGATACAATGACAGCAACATCACGACGGATATTTTCTTGCAAGGCCTGAATTGTTAGAGGATTGTTGCTGTAAACTCTCGACTTAAGTATCCCTACAAAAAAAGTCGCACTGTGTAAGGTTCGGTGACCGAGGTGCCCAGGTCTCCATACTTGATATACGTCAGCAGTGACTGCCTCTCGTTGGTAAAAATAATAAGTGCCATTTATCCCTTAGGCAGAAATTGCATACCACACTGTTGTTTTTGGACAATGCAAACGTTTTTGATGGCGTTCTTTATGATTATTGGGGCACCAGTATCTCATGTACTGTTTATTAAAATAGCCATCGATATGAAAATAAGTTTCCAAGCGTTCGTGCTGTTACAAAACATTCCAGCATCGTTCTCGCTAAGGTTTCACGTAAAGAATAGTCATTTTCGTTGAGAAACTGCACGACTTGCAGTTTGCATGGGTGAAAACGAAGTTTCTTTTTCAAAATAACGTGCATTGTATGCATCAGTACAGGCTGAAATCTTCCTTATCAATTTACACGAATTGCGCATAATTTCACGTCGAACTTGAGCCACATGTTCTGGCGTCGCTGCTGACGTTGACGGTCCTGGAAGAGTTTGGTTAACCATTGTCCCTTCTTGTCTAAACTTTTGAACCCAACACCAGATAAGTTGCGTGCTCGGCCCATCACTTACTTAAAGTGAGTACAAAAAGCGCGACGCGCACAAACCAATGAATCACCGCACTTTAAATATTGCTCAACCGCGAACGTGCGGTGGGCTCCCGACCAGTGACTCATTGCGACTGGCAAATCGGTAAATCACGCGCGTCGAACGATACCCCTCCCACTTACCTCACCCTGATGGTTTACGAGCAATTACAATTTAATCTTGAAATGATTCCGCTGGACACTCTTTATATATATTTGGTACCTACCACGCACGAGATGTGTTGGGAGTTGACATTTAACAAGTGGTAACACTGCACCGCGTAAGAAAAAAATTCTTGCTAGCGTTCTTTCTTTTGACAGTTTTGGCGAGCACGAGGACGTTGACCTGATGCTAAAATGTGATTTCGTATTGAATTAAGGAAGGGTGAGAATAATAAAATATATTAGGCATCTGTGTTATCCTGCACCATATTGTAAGATTGGTTTGCTATTTTGTTTGTATGATTGCAGGATGGACGCATCCTTTCCTTACATGATAGCAGAAAGGTCATGTAGATAATACTTTTTATGCATAAAGGATTTCTCATGAACAAAGCAGGATGGGGATACGATTTGGTCTCCTCCTTTTCATAATTTCACAACTGAATTAGTTTTGCTACAGCAAAGGACGCAAGGGATTCCATGTGAATTCAAATGGAAGAAGATGAACCAGCCTTCCTGACGTTTTGATAAGTAAGGAGATACAAGTATTTACGGGTGCCTCGGGACATCAACTCTGGACGGAGACTGTGGATCACTGCCGAATGAACGAAGATACCTCGCGTTTAAATGCTTGTAAAACGAATTTCGATGTAAATTGTTAATATTTTAAGTAATTTAGTCTTGTTTTTTTCTCACCTTTTAAATTTCTATTAATAACTTGCTCATCTTGTTGATCGCATTTATTTGATACTATTTTTTTGCTATATTTGACCTGACAAACTTATCAGGTGATTTAAATTGTTGTAATATAATTTGAAGATTTTCACATTCAACGAATCTAAGTATTTTATCTCACTATTACTTTTAAATAATAACTTTTTGAATTAGATGTTCACACGGTAGTAAAAATTTAATTATTTTAATAAGGCAAGACTTGCCAATCAATTTTTCTATGTAAATAACATTCAAGTGACTGCATTATACTTTATTATTCATATGTTTTCGTGTCTGATGAAATTATTAAATTTTGTTATTATAAAAACATAAAACTAATCTTATTATTTTCCCTGAGAATGGTAGCTAATGTGAGTGGCAGGCGACATGGTGAATTCTGTGCATCAGAACCACGCACCTCGTGCTGTACCCTGAGCGAATCGGTGGACGTGTAAAAAACGACGTCACAATACATATAATATGTAACTTTTTGGTCTATTTATAATTTAACTGTTGCTTTACAGTTAATGACTTAATCTAAATCTAATCTAAGTAAATGTTTGTTGCATCAACCTTTACTTTTGATATTTTTTTACATGTTACTGTTTATGTGCATGTGTGATGAAAATAAATCGTTTTAAACATTTGATCATTGTTTAATAAATCTTTTAAGTATTTTTCAAAATATCTAAATCACTCACTCTTCATCATTTACCTGTAAAGTTTTTCTCCGTTATTGAAAATTATATATATGAACATGCTCATATTCAAAGTTATCAGAAATAAAACTTACTTAGTTCTAGGAACTCCACCAACATGCTCCAATACGTATACCCCCATCGTAGACTCTGTTTTTGATAAAACTTTAAAGGCGGGGTTAAATAAATATGGAAACAAGTGATGAGATAATTATTTACAGCGAGCCCAGAATATTCAATCGAGGATTATTTGTACATACAAAAGTATTATTTAATTTATAACTATTAATACAAATTAAATGTATTAATTAGAAAGACATACGTATAAAATCAATTTATCCAAAAAATATTGTTGTTGATACCGGGATTTGAACCTGGATCTCTTCCTATCCGGGGAAATGTATGACGTTTTTTATTCAAACATTATGCAATCTATGTGTTTATAAATCGAAAGTAAAGCGTAGGCGCTTTTTTCTTTAATAATGTGTAGGACTATCGATCTATTTTTTGGAGAGGAGGATTTCTCTAAAAGGTCATTAGCCCTAGAAGCAAGTAGTTGATGTCACAAGTTATTAATAAAACGTAAGAAGCCGCTCAAAACACGTTAAAAGGGAAGACTATAGTACAATGGAGCTCCGCTTACAGATAATTAACAGCTAAGTGGATTCAAACTTTTCGTGTTGAGCTGATTTGTGCAAAAGGGTAAGAAAAGTGTCATTATTCGCAGTAACAGAATAAAAATAGAATTATATTATTATGCATAATATTTAACTTATCTTTAAATATTTATATATATATATGAAACGAAACAAAAAAACAACCAAGAAGACACACAGTCTCCTATATTTTCTAAACTCTTCCTCTCTGGCAGTAGCCAGTATTGAGTTGAAATACAGTGTCCGACTTGTCAGTATTATATAAAGTACTGGCTTGCAATGACGTATCGAAAGTGGAGTGTGACTATATATATATATATATATATGTAACATAGACACCCTGTTCCCTCTCTGCTGGATCACTATGTATCGACTCGACCGGTTTTGAACGTGTCAGTTTTTTTGCTAAAATCACAAGGGATAAACAAAATAATCGGGACAATGTAAATGACATGGCAAAGATTGGTGGAGGACCGAAGAGAGTAGCAGAGTCATGGGGAGGTCTCTCTTTAACAGCGGATTAACAAGAGCTGATAGTTATTATCGACCCTTCTTATTTAAAGTATTGTAAAATACATTGCTCAATTTTTTGTAATTGTATGTACATTGTACTCTATTACGTTCTATTGAACTTGGTATTTTTTTTAATTACTACCACTTAAAAATATATCAAACAACTAAAAATGACATATTTTTATTTAAGATACTTTATTTTGGAGAGGTCGTTTGATGATAATATACGTACCTGAATATGGCCAATATATTCACATCTCAAGACGTATTATTATATAATACAATTGCAATATGTATTCAAAGATACGTAATTTAATTACTATACATGAAATTAGTATAATAAATTTGTGAATGTAAACGTTTTCATATATCCTATATACATTATGATTTTAAGAAATTGTAATTGGACAGATTTTTCATTACTGTAAGAAGGTTGATTTAAATTAGATAAATATAATCATTTTACATTACATGTTACTGTGTGTACTATATAAATTAGTGGTAATTCTATTTTTTTTAAATATACAAATTTTAAATCGATTTTTTTTACGCTGTCTTTTTACGAATATAAAATCACAAAACCAGCTATTTCTAACAATTGTATGTTTTGTACCTATATATTTTTTACAAGTGCGTGCCGATATTAATTTTTATATCAATTAACTAACAATGCGATATAATGTATAATGCTGGTAAAATAATAAATGAACGAAAATGTTAAAAATTATTCGTAATGTAATCGTTTTACGGCTAGTTTTACAAATGCAAAAATATAAATTAAAAAACACTGTTAAATTTATAGGTCCACATCAAAAGATAAGAGTGTCACCCTTCATGAAAGACGGTCTTTAATGATGAAAACTTTTAATTAGTCCCTAAAGGAAATCTGACGGAGTGAATATAATGAATAATTTCTGGTTACCGCAAACTGGGTAATAAATCTCTTCTAAATGTTCTCGTTCAGTCAGTCGGTGTCAACAGTATACACTCAATCGTCGTAAATTTTTAAAGTTGCTCAGGTGAAGCTTTTTGACAAGGAAGCGTGCAACGACACAACGGCGCGCGCGGCACATCGCGCATTTCGGACTATTGTAGACTCCTGATCTGCTGTCACTTCTTTGCCGAGCAGCTACAGCAGAACAACATCGTTAACTGTGATATTCTGCCTTGTTGTGTGAATGCAGGTGCGAAAATGAACTACTTTATTGTACGCTGATGATGCAGTACTACTGGCGAATAATAAACATGAATTCTTTAGTTAAGTGAGTAGAATGTACGATGTATTTAAATAAAGCGACCTAATTATGAATATTAACAAATCTAAAGTGATGGTATTCGAGAACGTGAAAAGTAAGACAACATCCAAAATACTTTTAGGTAATGAGTTTGTGTATTTGGGAAGTATGTTTGATAATATAGAAATGGAAAGGCTGAGAATGATATCGAAATGAGGGAATAAAGTGAACGGCGCTTTGAATTGAATTATATCTAACAGGAACATGTCAACCGAGGCAATAATAGCGGTACACAATGGAGCCTGGTCCACTGATGTATGGTAGTGATACCTGGAGCTGGTAGAAGAGAAACGAAAGTAGATTAAATGCAGTGGAAGTGAGATCGCTTAGGCGGATATTTGGCAGATCTATTTATGACAGAGGAAAGAATTAAGAAATAAGGAAAAAATGTAAAGCTGATCTTAGTATAGTGAGTAATATTAATAATGAATCACTTCGGTGGTTTGGTTATATGGAACGGATAAATGAGGAGAGAATGATAAGAAAGGTATATGACGCAAGTGTTGATAGAACCAAAAATATAGGACGTCCGCAGGAAGACTTGATACTGTAAACCAGATACTGAAGAATGGTTCTAATAGAAGCCTAAATAACCGGTGAGCTTGTATGAATGTAGATGAGGCGAGAATTGTATGTCAGGATAAAATAATATGGCGCTCCATCCTCTTTGCCTACCCCCGCGGAAAAACGGCGTAATAGTAAGTTAGTTAGTTTGTAACTTATAACCGCGCATTCCATTGAAAACCTTTGATATACTTTTTGATTACGCCTCATCACGGTATGTCTCGTCTCACAGTTAGACCAATTTGAGTATCTTATCATTCTGAACACGAAGGATCGTCCTTCGCTCAGAATGCTAAGCCTTCTGTTCATAAAGTACCTTCATGATTAGCATTATCAATCGCATGCATAATCAACCTACGTTCACATTACCCTGGATAAGTTGAACACGAAAATTAATGCCAAAAGGTGTCCCTTAAATTAACGTAAACATTTTTATTTGATACATTATCTTTAGTGATGAGAAAAAATGCTACTCTTGACTCACTGGTGTGATTGCGATCACAGTTTCATTATTAATACGCGTGCACAGCACGATCTCCGATATATATACACGAAATAAATAAATAAAAACATAATTTTGAGCGTATTTACTTATATAATTCAAAATTCATTTGGGTAAAAAACGTATGTTTCATATTTAATATCATCACAAAAAGAATGAAAATCCTTTAAAAAATGTAAGTTTATTTTCGTGTCAAATTCTCAACATTTCGAGTCAAATGCATAAAATGTTTTGGCAGAATCTACTGCGTGGCGCTTATCATGAATTATAACGCCATTCACATGCCCCAAATCACGGTTCACAATCAAATAATCACATAAAATAAAGAATCACGATATTGTCAGATATTCAATCACTAATGGTGACTCAAAGATACCAGTGATTAACTCACGGTTCTTGAATTTTGAACTCATCACTAATTATTTTGAAATCACTACCACTGGACAATAAAGCCACTATCGCCGAATCTGTATTCTCTGCTTAATAAAACATTTTCCCGCAATCTGGTTAGGTCTTAGTGTTCTAATAAATATTGAATGAATGAATAACCTAGAATACCTTGCGTTGAACTGAACAACTCTTGTAAATAAATTACCTCGGGGCTTCACGAAGAATAATTCTGCTCCACTTCTGCGCCCTTAAAATGTGCTCAGGGCCAGAAATTCAAGAAAGGATTCGTCGAAAGAAGAACCGCCGCCCTTCGCCTTTTAATGTGCTATTAAAGTGGACCACACGATAAAACTAAACGTATGCAGCGCTTTTTTTATATGTACATTTTATAGCATTATGAAATTACAAAAAAATGAATTTCATAATATATCTCAAATACATGTATCATTCCAATCACTTGAGAAAATATTTGTTTTTGTTCGAAGAAATAAATTCAATTAAATAACTAAAATTTAAATCTCCGCACCGGAGAACCGAACCCAGATCTGACACTAGTCGCTGAACTATCAACAGATGTGAATGAGACGGAAAAATTGACATTTACAAATATTTTTAGCTCTTTAATTATTAAACATTTTATAAAGTTAACAAAGTGAATAGAAATTCAATAGGTATTCAACATTAACGTGAAAAATATTCAAGAGTAATATTAAAATTTGACGTTAACATCAAAAAAATAAATCAATGCATTAAATTTTAATACAAAAATCAGCCTTATATGATTATACGACAATTTTATACCACAGTCAAATGAATCAATAACAAGATAGAACACTTGCTGAGCATTGAGAAGTAGCAGAATAGATATTTGACGCTTCCAATATCGTTTAGATTTCAAATAGTTTTTGGAGACGCCTACTATCGATCCCGTATCGCCTACTATCGATCCCGTATCGCCTACTATCGATCCCGTATCACCTAGTATCGATCCCGTATCGCCTAGTATCGATCTCGTATCGCCTAGTATCGATCCCATGTCGCCTAGTATCAATCCCGTATCGCCTAGTATCGATCCCGTATCGCCTAATATTGATTCCATATCGCCTAGCATCGATTCTATATCACCTAGTATCGATCCCGTATCGCCTAATATTGATTCCATATCGCCTAGTATCGATCCCGTATCGCCTAATATTGATTCCATATCGCCTAGCATCGATCGGTAAAAGTGAAAATAAAATTATAAATCTATATAAAAATGTTGCAATTTTTCTAACGCACTATTTCTAAGACAGTTTTTCTCTTAAAAAAATATCGGGGTGTCCGCTAAATACAGAGTGTAACAAACCTAGTCCATAATAATTTATGGGTGGATACCTGACTAAATTACGAGTCGAAAATGTTTAAAGAATTTGTGCAAACTCTACACTGTATCGTACTTTGAAATAAATATGGCCATAATTTATTCATTATAATTTATATCTTTGCTTCAGGTCCTAAATCATATAACAAAAAATATTCTGAATTATTCTCGAAATTCGATTACCTTAATTTTTTGTATTCAATACGTAAGTAATTTTTAATCAATAAAATATTTTAATTAATCGTAATAATCGCACAATTATATCTTATATCTCGGACATGGTTGAGATTAGGCAAACATTCCATGAATATTTTTGACTCATAATTTAGGTCCGGTTGCGTCATGTTCGGTAACTATAACCGAGATGTAATCGAGTTTGAATTGAAACTCGTTTACTTTTAAACGAGATTCAAATAATTTGATAGAAATCGCGTTGCGTGAACAGAGTTTATAGTTATCCAGTGTAGCAATTATGATGTTGAGCAGGTCTGAATTCTGAATATCTTGGCGTTGAATTTAAATCCCAACTGATGGCATCACCTCTAAAAAGTGAGTAGAATGATAATTCACAATATAATGAATTAATTTTCTGGTATATGCACACTTACCTAATGTAAAAAATATAAATATTACATATCGATAATGCTTTTATTTAGTTTAATTATTTCATTTATAATATAAACCCTTTCTTTGTTCGCAGATAAATCAAAACGAAAAATGAATTCAACCACCCCAAATCAACAGATAGACAATCAACAAGAACTGCATGCACTAGAGATAAGTCATCAGCAAGAACTGCATGTTGTAATTTTAGTTCAAAGAAATAAAAAATATGTAATTAATTTAATAATCTACTTCTTTAATTTTATAAACATTAACAATTTCTCTATTTTTAAATATTTACTGCCTCGCTGTTTTTAGCTAAAGTGGTTTCACACCCTTTCATTTTAACAGTATTAACATTAACCGTTTTTCTATTAACTAAAATAATAATGTGTAGTTATGTCGTATGACTTTACAGTTTCTAATTATTGACTTTAATTTTACTTACTTGACTTAACTTAACTCTCTACAAATAAATTGTGGTAATTTCTGTATGTGATTTATGTTATATATAAATGTTATATATATATGTTATATATAAATATAATAAAAGAGTTTTTACAAAGGAAGTAATATTCTATTATAGATCCAATATTATTGTTAAATAAATGTGACAACAATTTAGGCTAAATCTCAGAAATGGATGATGTACAGCGCGAAGAAGATCTTTTGAAATGCCAGATGATATAAAAAAGGAGATACTTCATAAATTCAAAATGAAACTAAGCCAATATGTGTAAGATAAGTTTGATCTTATTTATATTAGAACATATATATTTACATTTGTACGCACAATATTAAAAATAAATAAACTGGTTTAATAAATGGGAAAAATAGCCATTTATTAGATCCCGTCTTATATTATTTCCATCCTGTGCAGGTTCAGAGTTAATTTCATATAGTATTGTTACAAAGTCTGGTGGCTCGGTAACATTATTCAGCACCACCGTGGCTATAATGACTGCTTCCACTCTTTCTATACTCGGCCTGAGTTTCATATATATTGCGGGGAAACGCCTTTTCCACACCCTAAATATTTTTTCTGCAACATTCCTAGTCCTGATTTGGCTCTCGTTATATAGTTTTTCAGCCTTAGATATGGGATTCGTAAATCTAGTTTTTAAGTATGGTTTGAGTAGATAACCACGGTCACCGATGTTTCTCATTAAAAATACCATCATCTAGTTGCCCTTTTAATCTAGAATGACTGAAAATAGTACTGTCAACGGTTGAGCCTGGCCACCTTGCAACAACATTTGTGTATTTCATTGTAGCATCTATTACTTCCTGCACATTAATGGAGAAGTAATCCTTCCTATTTTGATAATATTTCGCATTATTTCTTCCTGGAGATAGGATTCCCACATCAGTGCAATCTATTGCACTAATCGTGTTTGGAAATTTTGAAATGTTGTGGAATTGATTCAGACATTGCTGAATTTCTTCGGTAGATTCAGGTGTACACAAATTGTGATCTAAGAGCGGCTATTACTCTGCTCACTTTGTTCACAATCCGTGAAATAGTACTCATTTATACATCAGATATATCACCCATCCATCTTTGCATTGATCCTGTGGCATAGAAATGCAAAGTTATCAAGACCCGGTTCAAAGGACTAATTGCGTGATTTCTGATCTTTATAAAAAATATTATTATATACCTATGAAATAGATAACTTTAGATGACATTATATTATCTGAAATAAACAGGACCAGTTGCCTAACCATACTTTTGGACAGGCGGAATCTTGCAATAAAATCTATTTCTTCCCATATAAAATGATCGGTTTGTGGCCTAAAAGTTTTGCTTTTCTTGTTAAGGATGTATTGAACAGTTTATTCGGTATCAGTGCTTTCTGCCATAATAATGTTCATTTCAATAATAATAAGGTCGAAAAATTTTTAATAATGTTTTTAATGACGGATGTCAAGTGGATGCGCACAATGCGAATGTGCCCTAGATGACAAATCCAGAGGATGCAATCCGTTATCAGAAAAAGATTTTTTAAAACACATTTCTTCCAGCAAAAAATAATGTGCCGAGGTCCGAGTTTTACTTCTCATGTTAAGAATATACTGTACAATTAGTTTATCATCAAAAAAGTCTGCGATATCACTGCTATCCGACATAATATTGTACATTTCGATGCGCATGTGCATTAGTAAAGTTTACATTTAAGCGGAGATTTTTCGCGGTTCATAGTTACGACAAAAATGAGATGACCCAACGCATTTTCGGATAAACTAAGTTTAAAAGTAAAGTTTATAGTTACCGACCATGACGCAACCGGCCCTTAGTCAAGTATCCACTTATAAAATACTGTGGACTAGGTCTGTTACACTCTCTATAAACATTCTGTGTTCAAATAAATTATTCTAAAAATATTTCCTTACATATATTTTTATGAATAATTGCTGCTATTTGCATAAAAGATTACGATATATATTTTTAGCTGCGTATAATTGTTAACTAACCTGTAACGAAAATGAGAAAATGAATTCCGTTTTATTAATAATAATAATATTAGTGAGTATTCTTTATGATAAACGGCTATAATATTTGTGCATTTGTGTTTAGGTTACAATTTTATATGTTATACATTTATACAAATTTATATATATATGTTAAAAATTAATTGCGTAATAACGCCGATACTAAATTTTCCGGCTTGTTATAAAACGGAGACTTAAATGCTGAAATAAATTATTTTCTCTCCTAAAATAGGACTCCAAATCATGAAAATGTCTCGGCGAAACTTTTTTGTATGCTCATTTTGCGGTTTACTTACTAACACATTTTTGACAAAAAATTGCGAACGTAGGGAACATTTAATGGAATAAAATTATTGAATTATTTTTAAGTATGTAGGTATATTAAATTTGTGCAAATGACCGTACCTATAGACCAATTCTCGAATCAAATAGTATATTTGATAAAAGTGAAACAGTTTCTCGACTATGGGAGATTTATATATGTTTACACGAGGGGGTGGGAAAATAAGGGATGCATGAAGGGTGGAAGGGATTCGGGAAATGGACAGGAATAGAGAACAGGGACTGGCTGAAGGACCTTCCAGAACGAGAAAACACGACCAACCTGTGAAACTCTCCTTCCGGTATTTGTATCTTCCACTGGATCCACAAGTTATTCGCTTCCAGGATACGTACGATGTTCAACACGGAGTACACTTTAACATCCACTTTCGGTGATAGCGCGAAAGTCAAACAACACCTTGCACAATCGCAAAATGTACAGGTTTCGGCACGCACGGTAGCGAAGAACCAAAATACATACAATAAACTATCAGTACCATACTGCAGGATAATAATTCAAGCCAACGCTTACTTGACAATTCGAAGATACAACTTTAACGCAACGCCTTGACAATGGCACCGAAACACTGTCTTAGGTTTCCCTAAAGAAAAGATTCACAAAAAACACGATCTAACCTAAAAGAGACACTATTTCCATGCAGCAGTGCTCGTGGAAACCTTGAATGTAACACATATATTATTAGGTGTAACAGACCTAAGTTAACAATATTCTGTGAGTGGATAACTGTATAAGCTATCAACGTAAAAATATTAGAAAATAATATTCTGCGTACGAAATAATGTAGACAACAATTATTTTGTGAATACAACAGGACGGTCCATAATATTAAATTAATGGATACCTGATTAAATTACGAATCAAAAATGTTCAAAGAGTATGTACGAATTCTGTACCATTACAGAAAATCTTACTGAATGCTACTTTTACAAAATCATGTTAAGCTTTAAGTCTACGTACTTCAAAATAAATCTTTCTAAAATTGACCTATTATTATTCTACGAGTATATGTTTGCTTCATGCTTATCTTTGCATTGCCTAAATCATCTACCAAAAAACAGTCTGGCCGCTCAAAGTTTGATGATATTTTATTTTTTGTATTCAATATATAATTTGGAATCATCAACATATTTTATTTTATATAAATAGCTACACCTAAAATATTGTGTACACTTAGTATTGTGGTGGTACTGCTCGCGCCCGACAGATATGGCCGCATAATGAAATCACTCAACAGCCATACAGCCTGACGGGTACCCACTAAACCATACAACAAAACGGCCAAAAAAGCCTAAAACCGGATATATCTACTCTCACGTCGGCATAGCCTCCAGTGTACTACGTTTATCTTATACTTTTTATAATATAACAAACAAATGTAAATTCAATCTGTAAATAAACGCTAATCGTAAGTACTGTTTCATTGATATAATATACCCGCTCTAGCTGTACACGCAAACACCATGTCACCATAATTAACACTTCTTATACATACGGAAGAAGCGAAGAGATATAGGGCCCTCAAATACAAATTCTTCTGACACAAATAATCCTTATTGGTGACCTCAACGAGTCTACACAAACATTAACCACCAAAGTCACTAAAGTATATATGTACATCCAAACTGAATTCGAAGAAGTTGGACACAGATTGCAAATCTTAAATGGCAGTGGGCAGGGCATCTGACAAAAGGACAGCAGAAGGTGAAATACAGGCAGGCTTGCTGGACCAATGACAAATGATAGTAACAGAGAGACATTGAACCCGCAATGCCAGCGACAGAAAAGCTTTGAAGAGTTTGAAGGAGAAATGTGTCCAGTGTTGGTAACAAATATGATTATGATAATGTTAAATACTTTTTTATTTAGAACAATTAAATATTGTTAATTTTGCACAAATATATACAATATTTGTAGAAAATATGTTGTTCACGACGACAACGCGACGATATAAATAAATAACTTAAATAATAAAATAAGAAAAAATATAACTCACGCGATTATTAAAAAAAACATACAAAAAAATTATATTTTGATAGGGAAAAATATTCAACATCAACAAAACGTCTACATATTTGTTGATGTTTTCCCAAAATGGGAATGTAAAATAAGTTTTCAATATGGACACAAAATATCACCCATGCATTATACGTGTTCATTCACCCGATATAGAAAATGGATGGATATTATCATGTTCGATAAACATATTTCATAACAGTATACATGTTTTTGAAATAAAACAAATTATTAAAAATGATAAAAAAGATAAATAAATATATTTCACGTTTTAAGATTTATATTTCAGTCACAGCGATGTACCAATTTAGAGAGAAAATTTTCTAAATGTATTTATATTTAACTTTGCATTAACAAGAATAAAATATATTAATATTCCACCAAATCCTAAATATTGCCGAGTCATCATGTTTAATATTCAAACTAGAAAAAAAAAAATTTGAAACGTGGAAGTAAAATGAACAAATAAACTTGAAATTGAAAATTTCGCAGACATGAGAGACGTATCGAATGTATTTAAAGAAATTCTAAATTCAACCTCTAAAAAGGTTCAAGTAATCTTGTTAAATGGAGTTACATATTTTCTTTTCGAATTGCGGTTGCCGATTCGATTCGACAAACTAATATATTTATTCAATATGTACAGTTTTCTTTCGAAAACCTGACTAATTTCCTTTCGAAATCCTCCATTCTCTCAAATATATAAAACATTGTAAATACACGAGGCTTTTCCTAGAACAATGTTATTAGATGTAGTCATTCCGTTTCTTCCAGTTGAGTAAAATCTTGAAGTATTAGAAATACAACATTCTTAGTATCGAAATCTGTTGATTGTAATGGTGTAAGGTTTACTTTAACTCGGTTGCTTAAAAATTTAATCGATTACTATATTATATATTTAGACTCAAACCCCCACGGAAGCTGTATATGTCTTTGTCTATTAATTAATTGATATATATATATATATAACTCAACAATTGAAGGTAAATAGGAAAAACGAATAAATACATACAGACTTTAATTACGACATATATATGTTTTTAATACAAATTAAATGTATTAATTAGAAAGATACACATATAAAATCAATGTTATCTCTCTGATCTCTTCCAATCCGGGTAACGTGCATTAACCGATAATGCTATAGCACTACAGTGCATTGACGATTCCGTTGGATTTGAAGAGATCTAGGTTCGAATCCTGGTATCAAGAACAATATTTTTCGATTAAAATGATTCTATATGTATATCTTTCTAATTAATACATTAAATTTGTATTAAAAAAATCACAGGCCTATGTTCTGAATAATTACAACTTTACGATAAGAATGTGTTCTCTTTAATAATTAATATATATGTATATATATACTCTAAAAAGTGAATATTTTAAGTCTTAATTTTTTATAGTATGCAATACATTTGTAGCGATCGGAATTCAAATCCACCGCCATCTCAGTCGGCATCGACGCTAGCGACAGCGTTGCCGGCTGCTGCTACATGCCTGGCTCGATCATTCACCGCCAGGCAGTCTCTCCAGTATCATCGTTTCCCAACGGCGGTCTTGCCGGCTCGCGCTCGCCGAGCAAGACTGCCAACTCGCTTCATTTCATTTCATGCACACATACACCTTCTACATCTTCATTCATTCACTGTATTCATTCTATGTCTTCCTTGTTTTTATCATACAGACAATAAACCTTCAACACGCCAATAACAATTTTCAGAACACAGTTCTGTGGTATTTTAATATAAATTATTAAATGTATCAACTAGAAAGATATACATAAAAAAGAAAGAATATTTTAGTTGCTACCATGATTCGAATCTGGATCTTTTTCTATGCGTTACCAGTTACACCACTGCAACAAAATAAGTTGACAAATTTTCGAACTTAAATGCTGCAGCTCTTTCGAATTGATGACCGAGTATTAGATTTAAGAATATTATACAAGTTTACTAATTAAACTACTAGGTTTTGCGCAATATTATTGTCTCACGGTAGTAAAAAAATATTAATCACAATATTATTATTTCATAATGGATTTTAAATATTTAATAAATAAATAAAGTTTCCAAAGCGAATCTGAGAGGTTTCAATAATTGACTGTCGTCGACCCACTATCTGCTGATGATTCTGGGTTCGATTAGCACTGAGAAAATATAGATGAATTGACGATTGAATAAGAGGAATATATGAGGCAGGGTGGAGCCACCCCATCGCATTTTCCGGTTCAAGAGAGGGAGTAGCAGCTGAACTACGGAATTGCTTTCTGCCGGTCGTTTGAGGCAAAGTTTTTCTCATTTTCCGATTATTTCCATTGGGAATCCTCGTAGACCCAATACTCGTTTCTTCTGTTAACTCAAGTAACGCAACATAAATTAATATTGATTTCTTCAAAAATATAGTCAATACTGGAAAATCTCTTTTTAAATCATTATTATTGTTAGAATCAGTAAACTTGCAAAGATCTGTCAGAATTCAGGTGAAAAATATTAGGTTATTTACATGATGTTCCAGAATATTATAAATATAATATAATATAATAAATATATAAGTAGTATATGCATTATTGTTTGTAATAATTATTTTGTATAAAAATAGCATATGGTATCTAATAACTTTATAGCTTGGTATTATTTAAAAAAATGTTAATATATCTTTGATATGAATCTCATAATTAAAAATAACATACATTATATTTGCCTTTCCTTATCCTAGCTAAATATCACTAAATACGGTTAAAGAGCAGACCATGTTTCAGGGATAATAACCTTCGCTTTTGTACATTCTCTTCCGGTACTTAAAGTAAGAGCAAGCACGCACCTTACTCACATCTTGCGTTGAAGCCTGATGAAGGATGAGTATTATCGCCGGATGCATCTGCTTCAGGCGGATGTGAAGGGTTTGAACCTGCGGGTAAGCCCACGGTTTACCTTTCATCTCAATGGAGATATTAAATCATCTCTAGAACACGAATTCTAAGATCTTATATCATTGTAAATTAACAAGCTACAAAATCACAGAATCTAGAAAAATATTTGAGAACAGAATCTTATGTTATAAAATTTCTTAAATTGACATTAAGGAGAGCACATTCTTATTGTGAAGTTGTAATTATTCAGAACAGACGGTCTGTGATATTTTTTTACAATATTAATTAAATGTATTAATTAGAAAAATGTAACATATGGGTTCGAAAATTTGTCGACAAATGTACGATATATTTTTTATGTATCATTTTAATTTACACAACTAAACTTTGTATTACATACACGTTGGATTATTGTAACTACAATATTTTAGAAATGCGCAGTCCCTCTTATCACAAAATTCCACTTACATTAGTACATAAATATCTAAAAAAAATTAATAATATTACATTAAGAATAACCCAATGGATCAAAGTCGTGTTTCTGTACGTGTGCGTTTATGTTAAGTATGCATGTGCTTTCGTGCATTTAAAATAAATGCATGTAAAATATATTTTAATCAAATTATACAATAAGTATAATATGTAATCACATGTGTTTTTTATATGTACACCAACCTGTTCCGAAAAAAAAGATTTTTCAATATATCCGGGTGTTAAAAAAAACTAAAACCATACGTTAAATTATTGTTAATTTTTTTTTTTATATTATAAAATTAATTTTAAAATATTTCTAGTACCTATTTCTATATTTATTGTTTTATGATGATATGTGTAAAATGATCCGAAATAATTGTAATAATTTATTTTATACAATTATATACGTATATGTTGTTTTTATTTGATCTTTGTTATTTATAATTGTTTTTTCCATTGCGATATCTACAATATATTGTCTAAGACTGGTCAAGATGATAATAAACAATTTTCTGATGTGTTTTTGTTCGATATTTCTAGTTAATCATTGTGTGTGTATGTGCGTAATAGGCAAGACTTTTTCCATCATGTAATCTATAATTCTTCCTCACTCTTTGCTTTGGGGCTGGTATCTAATTTAAAATAACACCTAGATATGTATGTAGTAAAATAATATAATTTATAAAAACTACAGATATTTTTTTATATTTAAATTATAAAATAAAAAAATTGTCAATGAACCAATTTGACCTAATTAAAGCTCACTCTGGATAAAGTAATAATCCTTGTAATAAAATTCAGATATTAATGAATGAACTTGATGGCAAATAAAATGTATAATAATTACAAAATACATTAAGTAAAGTTTTTGAACTTAAAACCACATAAAAAAAAACTAAATAGGCTTGGATAAATTTGCATTTAGTATACTAGTGGGTAAGTTTGTTTATCTGTAACTTATTGTTCAACGTAGGATCAATAAATTCCAGTATCCTTAATCTATAAGTTGTTGGTGAGATTAGGAATTATGAGTTTTAAATTAGAAGTACATCGTATGTATGCAGCTCGTTAACAGGGAGAATGTTTCATTTGTTTTTACAGAGCTTTAACAGCTCAATGTTTCAACACAAAAAAAAAGTTTTTTATATATTAGTATTAAAAGTATTGTATTTAAACCTTTTGAAAAATTCTCATGACACGAGTTTACTGTATTGCTCACTGCAGCCTACAGATACTACAGTGGATATGAACCGTGCGATGGATGAGTATAACAATTTCAGGTTATGCCGCAATTCAAATGCCTGTGAATTTATAATTCTCATGACATGAGTTCACTGTATTGCTCACTGCAGCCTACAGATACTACAGTAGATACGAACCGTGCGATGGATGAGTACAACAATTTCAGGTTATGCCGCAATTCAAATGCCTGTAAATTTATAATTCTCATGATATGAGTTCACTGTATTGCTCACTGCAGCCTACAGATACTACAGTGGATATGAACCGTGCGATGAATGAGTACAATAATTCAAGGTTACGCCGCAATTCAAATGCCTGTGAATTTATAATTTTTCTATCGCTGTCTGATGATTTTGGCTGTATATTTATGGTACAATAATGACTCCACGATCTCATGCCATACCTCAATATCAAATAATATTTATTGAATTTTTAATAATGAGCTCATTCATTTACACAAACTTATAAAATACCATAAACATACTCTGGTGGGATAAGATCCCGTGGACTGTATCGATTAAAATTAATGGTTAGTTGACGCAATCCGAATTGGAACAAGAAGCAATATTGGCAGATGGATCTGGCCTACCTTGATATCGGTCCTCGGCTGGACGTCAAATTTCACCTCCAGTTGACTCGCAATTTTGTAGTTAAGAACGGATATATCTCTGAACTATGGATGCTGCGGAATACCGCTTCGTTTTCGTGATCCGGATTTTACGTAGCGCGCTACTCTTTGAACGTTAAAAGAGAAACAGATGTTGACCGTTTCGTGTCGAAATGCAATCTGGTTCCGCGTCGGCGAAATCCCTAGTAAGAAGTAGGCCAAAAAATGACAGGTATAAATAGGTTTATTGAATAGAATACACAGAGAGTATTCAACTTGCATCAACATACTAATTCCAAAATATAAATAGTATTTCAGTAAAACAATAAAATTCCCGTAAATATTTATTGTATTTTTATTTTTATTTTCCTTTTATAAAATAAAATTGTCTCGGCACAAATTAATCCTAGTAAAACAAATAAAAATAAATATGTATTTTACATTGTTAAAATATGTAACAATATAATACTATAGGTCGTATAGAACTGCATAACAATACTTGTCACCATGAGCCCAGTAATACTAATATTTGTTTAATATATTCTATACTACACATGCACATTTTCTCAGTTGTACCAATGCCTATGACAACTCTTCACTAAGTAATCTTAGAATACTTTTAAAAAATATATATTAAAATGAGAAAACTATTTACTATTTATTTAAACAATGTGAATATTCATTTGTTATTCAAAAAGTTATTTACGTTAAATAATTTAGCGTCTTATGACCCCCGACCCTCCTAGGATAAGGAGATAAAAATGATGATTTGATGAAATGATGATGATGATAATTTAAAATGTCTAACTGCTAAGTACTACTTGAAATATTACATACCAAATTTATTTTCCTAATCCACTCAAACATAAAATCATAATACGTTTTATTTAGGTCTTAATCCTTTCAAAATGCTTTCCAACGTGCTTTGAATAATATGTAATCGTAGTTGTATATTTAAAATGAAATATAAAGAATAGAATTCAGCAGACCTCCGACTTATTAAGACATTTTTGCACTTTTGTAAAATAAAAATGAAAATGTTAATGTAATTATATGAACTATGTAATGTAAGCTGTATTATACAAATGGTAATTATAACAGTAAAACATAAAATACATACATAATAAGATAATTTCTTAGTGGATTATTTATGGTCTATCTTACTAGAAGTTTATAAAATCAATAAATTTTAATATGTAATAAATTAAGTAACGAAGTAATAAAATAAATAAGGTGTACCTTTTTCCTAGTATTTATTTATTTATCAGGTCTAGACCAGACCGCGGCACGCAAGCCACATGCGGCTCTCTTCATAATCATTTGCGACTCTTCAACTCCACCTCATATTTTCATCTACAATCATATTTAATACATGGATTAGTTTGCCTGCAACATATGACACAATAAAAGAACTAGAATTTGCCATCTTCACAATCTTTGGCTCTAACAATTTATGTGAACAAACATTATCTTCCATGAATCAAATAAAAAATAAGTTAAGAAACAAATTAACCAACAATAATTTACGATCATACCTAAAATTAAACAAGTGGTTACTTGCCAGGCAAGCAAAGTTTTCGGAAGCGATGCAAGATCACCGTTCTAACTAGTCAACTTTACAAAGCCCAAAGTGTTTTATTAGTGTTTGTAAAGAAGACGTACATCCTGCGCCGATAGGATCTACCGAACAAATTGCGCGATCTCCGAGTCGCGCGTCCCGCGGATTGTATTACAACGATTCCGGTCATAAATTGGAATTGCCGCAGGGGGGTGGGGGGAAAGAAAGGAAGGAAATAAGGGACTTGTATATAATGGATAAGGGTCGATGATGGGTAGGGATTAGGGTAGTCGAAGAACCAGTGATCTCGGGGATCCAGGAATTCGGAAGGACTGCTCGCCTTACCTTGTGCAAATCTCCGCTTCCGAATGAAGACGGCGATATCAATCACTTCACCCGCGGCACACAAATAACAAACTCTACGTGATCACTAAAATACAAGATCACATGTACACAAACAATACAGTACTGATGCACCGGAGCTGAATAAATCCACACCGCTAATGCTCTCTCGATGTCGAGATCGAACAAATTTCGTTCTAGTTGACGTCTCTTGACGTCAAGGTCACTATTCACACTGAAGACAAGTAGTAAGGAAAAAGGATGGGTGTGAATTTGAACGCAAAAGGTATCAATAATATTGGTCGCGGCCAATTCTCAAGACGCGCCAAAAATGTGTTCTATGAATACGGAACAGCGTTTAATAATTTAGGTTTTCTTATTTTATAAGCTACTGAAGCTTATAATTACCATATATTTTATTATTTTAAGTAGCCCATGACTGTAAATAAAAATCTTGATTTTACCTAGATATTTTTCGACATTAAAATTTATATAACTACAGTAAAAATTTAGGTTGCGGCTGTATGAAAATTTTGAGATTCTGTTTACTTAATATTTGGCTTTTCTCACTAGAAAGTCTGCCGACCTCTGGCCCAGATAGATGAAACGATCGTTCAATTATTTGTAAAAATTAAATAAAGATCCAAAAAAATCGTGTTTGATTTATTGTGTTGATTAAGAATTGAGTTATATAAAATGAATACCGTCTATATTCAAAAAGTAAAAGAATTATTTAGGTAATTAGTCCAATCAAAAACGGTGTTGCAGAAATAATGATAGCATGATATTTACTTGTCAATTCTCTATCGGATAACGGCACACAACTTGGCTTGTGACACACGAGCGGTGTGTGTATAATACACGCTCATACAAAAGCTTGTAATTAGGCGATAGATACTCAAGTCGCTCGTTGATTTAACAATAAATATTTGCTTTATCCTTGTAAGCATTTCGGTAACAAAACAGCGCGTATTGTCTTGAGAGAACAAAGTTTGGTGTCGGCACCGCCATAAATAATAAATTTGTATTTAGCAAGGGCGGTTTTCGTCAGGCGGCGTGATGTAAGCCCTACAACCAAAGTCAAAGGTGATATTTGAACACGGCGCTTTGGAAAGGACGCTGAATAAATTAATTATTCTTTCGCTTAGGTGGTTCCCAACGCGACAACTTTAACCGGCCATGAAGGTGAAGGATTAATGCTCAAACATGGTGTACGTGGAGGTAAATCTGGCATGGCATTAATAATGCGCCCGTTAGAGGTCTGAAGCGTGACAATTTAACGAACGAGTTCCTGGTAATGTCTGGATATCAGGGCTCTTCACGTTTTACCTAAATATTAACGTCCCAACTTCTACGTTTGCACGTTATATACTGAATACTTGAATAGAGATAATCTTATTCTACTCGAGAATACTAAAGAATAGAGATAATCTTATTCCGTAAGTTGGATCTTTTTCTAATCCTATCAGATTGCAATGATATTTATACGGGAAGATCTGTAATTATCGGTGATATATTATTTTAAAAGGAAACTATTAAAACTTTCAACATTGATTCACTATACGCTATTTACACAGATAACCGATCACTCGGCCAATAATTAACAAGTTAGGAGATGTAACGTGGTGGCCACCATCATTCAAAATATAGTATTATTATTTAGGAGAACACATTATTATTGTGAAGTTGTAATTATTCAGAACAGACGGTCTGTGATATTTTAAATATATTAATTAGAAAGATATACATATAAAATCAATTTTATCGAAAAATATTGTAGTTGCGCCACCGGAATTCGAACCTGGATCTCTTTCATCACCGGGGAAGGTGCATTATCCAACTATGCTACAGCGACAATATTTTTAGGTATTTGAGATTCTGTAAAAATAAGGTAGTTGGCTCTGTCAAATAATGGAACGATTAAATGTATCAATATCAAAAAGGTAACATATAGGTTCGAAAATTGTCGCTAAAAATATTATCGCTGTAGCATAGTTAGATAATGCACCTTCCCCGGTTAGAACAGAGATCCAGGTTTGAACCCCATTAATATATTTAATTCATATTTATAATATTATTATTATCACCTAATGATAACAGGTGAAAGTTATCACCTTATGACGAGAGACTTATCGAAACTATAGTAGTGACAGCATAATCTAACGTGCGTCTAGTACAATATGTTTAGATTAGTGAAAATGAAAATTATCATATTATTATTATTATTTATTTATTTATTTTATTTTTATTTTTTATTTATTTTTTATTTTTTTATTTATTATCTTTGTTTTATCATTATCATATTACACCACAAAGTAACGGCCACGTCAATTAATGACATGTTAACATATTAATTTAATGTTGTGTAAATCGAGTGATATAACATAATATTGATGGTATTAGATTGAACTTTTGAATAGAGAAAATGATGACAATACGGTGTTAAAAGTGAGGTTAATCAAATATTTTAATGGCAATTGAATACAATAAATATACGTCAACAATGTAATTATAAAAAATGTATAAAATATAAATACATCTATAATATGAAAGTTACAAAAATTAAAATTTTCGTTACAAATTATGTTAACCGTTCCCAAACCATGCAGTAACACGGGTCTACCATCATAATTAAACCTGTAATATTTCGGTAAATACATGCAAAATAAAATTCATATTTTAGATAATCTTAAAGAAAATATTAGCGCTCAGGAATGACTAGTGAAAATCCAATTATGAAAAGGGACTCGTACAAAAACAATTATTTTTCCATTCAATCCGTTATAAAATTAATACGTTGATAAAAATACAATTTTTGATATGAAAGGCAGAGATCACACACTATTTTCACAGTGAAAAGAACAACAAACATACAAATATAATTTTCTCTTTCTCACTGATTAAATGAAGAGAGACAAGGAGTAAGGACACATTGTATAGGACTTAATGAATGGTCTAAATTTTGTTATTAATCATTTTTTCAAAAATAAATGCTTAATATTTAGAATAAATTCGTGCCATTCAAGCTAATAAAAACAATTTTTATAACTGTTAATTACGGTAACACGAGTTGACAGCATGGCTACGTTCGGGTATATTTTATCATGGTATGGTAAAGGTTAACCACCCTATGAATTGTACGGCTAAATAAATTATTATAAAACGTACACAAATTATTTTTTATGGCAGAAAATAATAGAATAAAAATTCGGACAG
This sequence comes from Eubasilissa splendida, assembly GCA_031772225.1. Classification (NCBI taxonomy): domain Eukaryota; kingdom Metazoa; phylum Arthropoda; class Insecta; order Trichoptera; family Phryganeidae; genus Eubasilissa; species Eubasilissa splendida. The sequence goes on along the minus strand of CM062846.1, from coordinate 27,564,757 downwards.
TAGAAACTTAACGTGTTGGCGATTATTTACATAATTTTTTTATTTTTTTTAATAATAAGTGTGTATTGTATTGTATCGACGGAGGAATGCTAAAAAGGAGCTGGATAGACAGAGTTACGAATAAAGATGTTATGGTTCGGATAAATAAATAAAATAAGTAGTTAAAACAATAAAAACTCGAAAACTTCGCTGACTTTTAATTTTAATAAGTATAAAATAATTGCTGGAAAAATATAACATCACGTCTGAAGAACCTGAGGGAATGGTTTGACCTGTATACTGTAGAGATTTTCCGGACCGTAGTCAACAATATGATGATAACCAAAGTCTGTTGAATGGATAAGGCACGAGAAGAAGTAGTATTAGTGTCAATGTTGGGATGTATGATATTTGTATTAGTGTTAAGTACATGAGATAGAATGTCAATCAATAAATAGAAAAAATTCGAATTCGAGTAGTGAAATCAAGCGAGCGAATAAATAGCGGAAATGTGATTTCGGACGTACTGCTCGGTTCATGGGAAGAGTGAACTCTAACGTAACGGGTAAATGTACTCGTATTTGGAAGGGATGATTGGCCAGGAGATATTGATTGAGTGATGCTTGTGAGAAATAAATGTACCAAAGCCAAATTACCGCCACTCGTTCGTCAAATATTATGCCTCTTTATCACATGCGGGATCATTTATCGTTAATAAAAATATTATTTTAATAATATGTTTATTACTCAAATATTCGAAGCATTATTTTATTAATTTAACTCAATGTACACGTTGCAGACGTGACGTGTCACACTTTTATGACTGCGACACATGTACATGGCGTCGACTAAATTACTTTGCTATAGTTAAAAAAAAATTATATTATCTAGAAACGCTCGAGCTATTTTATACAAGATACAAACGTTTCACATTTTACATTTTTATTTGAAAAATATAATTGTATTTACCAATCTGTGATTTTATATTGCTTCAAAAATGCAAACAAACATAAAAAATTTAATAAACTTCAGAATTCTAAATCCAATAAACTTGAATAGTTTATCGAATTTTGTAGTTTTTTAATAAATAAATATACATGAAAAACCTTTATTTATTATATGCATAATCTTGTTAATAAAACAATTAAATTTACCATAATGTATTTTGAGTTTAAAACATATATCTCATAGAGACAAAGCTATTTTTTATTATACTTAATGGAAAATATATGAAAGTATAGGCTAATTACAGGGCTTACGACCTATCTTCGGTTTGCTTAAGTGATCACTTTATATAACGTTCACTAATTCTCATCCCTCAAACTCCACTTTTGTCAAATTTTTGAAAGTTGTATATATGTTAGTACGAGTATGTGGACTCGCTTTGAGTACCACTATACCATCGTCATCCACTCCGCCACTCCACTTTTGTCAATTTTTTGAAAGTTGTATATATGTTAGTATGTGGACTCGCTTCGAGTACCACTATACCATCGCCACAAATTTGATAATTTATTTTTCAATTTTTTTATCGCTATGAGATATCTGATATTTGTTTAATAACAGTGCCTTTGTAGGTAAAAGTCCAGTAATTGTGTGTTCTTGGACATATTCAAATATTGCTAATATTATGAGTTTCTTTGGTCTTCTTATAAGGCCTGGCGATGAAGTAGTTGGGGATTTAAACCTCATCCCATGAGACTACCAAGTTAATCCTTTTTTTATACCACAAGTACTTAAGTTAGTTTGAAAAGAATATTGATGTAATGTGTATTCCGGCCTTTTTTTAAAACTCTATAATATTCAGGATTAGTGTCTGATAAGTTTAATAACCTATCTTTAACTTTAACGTAATGTGTGTTAGATTAGATTAAGTCAGACCTTTGTTACCATAATGAAGGTGGAGAATTTCACTAAAATTCGGAAATACAATTAAACACAGTTTCACCTCATTAAATAACGGCGAACAAACCACATTTCATTGTTTTAACTATTTGGTGATAGAGAGTATAATATATAATTGTAGGTTCTTACATTTGTGCGCAGAGTCAAAAGACGTGACCTTCACTGAACAACCTTTTTATTTTCCTAGGGTGGAATTCACGTACGTACTTACATTACATAATATACCTTTTTATTGAGCTAATTCGTACACTCTACTTCACGTGCATGCTCATGAATTCCTTTATGTGTTTGGCCAACAAACAAAATTTATGAATATTTAGAACTCAAGAGAGAATTTATTTCAAAGCGTAAATTTAAATGCTGTAAGAAAGTTGTATTTCGCTTTATCTTATGTGCCAAAGAACATTAGTTTTCTTGTTCTAAAGAACAACAGCATCAAAAGGCTCTGAATTTTTTAATTTCTTGAATGAGAAGAAAGTCGACTTGAATATGAAAAATGTATTTAAAGGTGACACTGCCTCAAGGGCGAAGATGTTCATTAGTTCAGGGCGACAGTAATGATAAGTTATTTTATTTTAATTAACTGATCTCTCAATATCACTAGTTGACGTGGATAGAAAAAAGTGGGATATACAAAATAACTCGTGGAGATTGCAATAAAAATACATAGGTCAAACTGCGAGAAACCTAAATACAAAAATAAATTACCATCGCCCTAAAATCACGATCATGCCTAAAAATTAGCAACTTCTCGTAATTTTCTAATTACATAATTAAAACAAACTATTCTTTCAATCGTCACAAACTAAAACTTTTCCATTTGGTACCTTATATAGGATTAATAATGTACAATTTAGAAACCGACGAAATACAAAAGAATTTAAATTCGGAGAAAACATTAATTAATAACATTCTTCACCTCTACTATCCATATTCCCTCCCCTTTCCAATTCCCGCACTTTTACCTGAATAGGTTACCTAAATGTGTTTAGTTTAATCATCACCTGATGATGAAAATGACTGCAATTTTCGAAACTATAGTAGTGATAGTACCCAATATGTATGTAATACGAAGTTAAGTTTAGTGAGATTTAAAATATCTTATCTCATAATTGCTTCAAATAATTTAGTACCAAGTGTTTGTGCAATGGTATTAAAAAACAGACACTGACTAACAAAAATATATGTAAGTACCTCGTTAATCAATCAAGGCTTTATACACGGTGCGCCGTTAGAATCCGGACGAAAAAACGTTATTGCAAAATGTTGTTTATTTAAGCCAATATACAAAGATACCAAAAAATGCCGTTATATCTCATTTAAAAGATCCTTGCTGGGAACTTTCATTCTATATAGCCACCCTGCGTCTCAATCACCTCCTCGATCCTCGCCCTAAAGCGCGAGCACGCTATTTTCAACTGATCGCGGTTCATGGCCGTAAACTCTGCCTCGATAGCGGCCCGGAGGGAGTTGACGTTGAGGTGCCTAGACTTGTTTGTTTGTTTCTCGACTACATCCAACACTTAGTAGTCTATGGGGTTTATGTCGGGACTGTTAGAAGGCCAAAAGTCCTTCGACCAAAACATGTCAACGTTGTCAGAGAGCTAATTTTGCACTAAATGGCTCGTGTGAGCGGGTGCTCCATCTTATTGATAGATATACGGTCTCCCAGAGGCCATAGTCTCCGTTCACGGCTCACTGTCCTCACGACCTCTAAATAAACCGCCTCCGTGATCATGTCGCCCTTCTGGAAGAAGTGCGGCGGCATGACATCACCCTCCCTTGAGACAATGCTCAGAACGTGGATATTAGCCGTAAACTTGGTCTTGCCCACCACAGGGACGTCCTTGGGGTTGTGGGCGCCCCATACAGTCATATACAGTCGATCTTGGATACCTAAAGAATTTAATAACTCCATACTTGGGTTGACAGGCTCGGCCATTTTGAGGTTATGAAAGTCTTACTGACATATTTAGCTAACTTTAGCGCCAACTAGCACAAAATCCTGAATTCAAATATAGCGGGAACTTCGAATACAATTTTGTCTGTATTCTAACGGTGCACCCTGTATATTCTGTAACTATAATATTCAGGTACTGAGAGATACGCAAATGAATGCATTATTCATAATATCCTGAAAAACAAGAACGTCAAGGCAGTTACCAACTAGTTTTTTAATTAAATACATTTGTTTGTTATGAATATAAAATTGATTCAATGTAATCTTGTCTGAACACTTGGAGTAAAAATGTATTGTTTGTATAGAAATCGGGGTGAATAAAAAAACTAATTTTGAATTAAGTGTGCAGAATAGATAAATAGCCAGGCAGGCTAGAAGAAAAGTAATAATATATTGAATTTTAAATAAATTTCCTAAATTCTATTATTTTGTTATAGCTCTCCTAGAAATATCAAAACCCATCCTGTTATTTCTTTCATACACATAATTATGCTCACACATACGCTACTAGCCTATATATATATATATATATTGTGGCGGTTGACTTTGGGTCCAGCCGTTCCCCAGCTACACCAGCCAGGTAGAGCATTTGTCAGTAGGTCCTTATACCAAGATCGCATACTTACTCAACTACTCGGCTCCATTGTCTACTGCATTCATGAAAGTTTATAGATGGTCAACATTTAGGAAACATTAAAAGAAGTCTTCAATTTAACAAAGATTCTATTCCGATAAAGCATAGCAATACTGACCATTAGAACAAGTAAAGAAGTATTAAATATGAATTAAATATATTAATTAGAAATATATACATATAAAATCAATTTTATAGAAAAATATTGTTGTTGCGTCACCGAGATTCGAACCTGGATCTCTTTTTTAATTGGGGAAGGTGCATTATCCAACTATGCTACAGCGACAATATTTTTAGCGACAATTTTCGAACCTATACATTTAATTGTTCCATTATTTTAAAGAGCCATCTACCTTAATTCATATTTAAAATATCGAATAATTACAACTTCACAATAAGAATGTGTTCTCCTAATAAGTAAAGAAGTGTATAATTAATCTTATGATTAATGAGCTCCAAACGAGTATGCCTCCTAACTATGGGAGAGTCAAAATATTTTGACAGTATTGCTTCTCAGTGAAATGAGAAAGACGCAGAATACCAAAATGTTATCAAAGAAGGTCACCACACCATTATCTGGTGAATTTTACATAACAAACCAAAATTATTCTATTACCAAGCACTGTATTGATTAGGTGGCACTAATTCATCCATCATATATTATCCTAAGGGTGCCACTTAAAATGAATTTACTAAATGAATGAGTCCCCGAGGACGGATGTCAATGTTTCAGACGTGGTCCGGAAGGCAAATATCGCATGAGGCGCGATCGTCAAGATAATCTATCAGAAGTCGCTTCTAGGTTAAGGTCGCTGAGGGCTGAACATGAAATTACTACATTTGATGTAAGGAGTCAGCATATTGCGTGCTACTTTCTTTGTACTTATACGACATCATCCAATATCGTCTGGATGTGAATGCTGAACCCCACTGCCCGCTTCTACCCTCCCGAGATCTCGCCCAATATAACACGGCCCGACTCATATGACTCCTGACTCCTGGCATCAGTGACGCTTGACCATCATCACACTCCATTTCATTACATAAATAATATGTCACCATCATCCCCGGAATCCAAAATATTATAATTAGATGACTGCCAAGATCATAAGGGAACCTCAAACGTGTTCAGAACGTGCAGGGTCTTAAAAATTATTTTTAAAGGATGGAATTCAACATAATGCATGTTTATATCGAGGGGAGGGAGTGGGATTTCTAGGAGGAGAGGAGAGAGATATTTTGTGTAGGTTCTGAAGAGTAATGAGGGAGGACCCACCGTTTACCCAGGTCCGACGCAAGGTTCTATTCATTCGCCGCCTGGTTAGCATTTTTTAATGCTACTAGGCAACTGTTAGATAGTACCCCGCATATTGACAGGGCGATACCAAACAAAATTTGCTCTCATTGTGCCCGGTTAGCTTGCTTTATTAGTAAATAATAATTACTACAATATAATATATAGTTAATATATAATAATACTAACAAGGCCTGGGAGCAGAGGGGAAGTGAAGAGGCACTCCCTTCCGGGAAACAAAACGGCACAAAAATAAAAACATTTAGGAGACTCACCCTCCACACACCGCTGCCGACAGATTTAACCCACAATAATAGTACTTCGCAGATCATATTTGGGGAGAAGGTAAAAAATTAGATTAACAAAGTGAACACGAGATAATGATGACGCTACCCAGCAGTCCTCCGGAGGATCTCCCATCTGAATACCCACACTCGAACAAAGAACCTAAACAACTCCAGATTCCTACCACGTTTTAGCAGATCGGAGTTCCTGATGAAACCTTGATCTACTCCTTCCTAACCCTCTAGCATATCGTTCCTCGCATCCATCAGAATATGTGCTCCGGCGTTTGCCTCGCCCAGCTGCAGTGGTCCATGGGTCCGGGGCTAGCAAGAAATGGTCAAAAGCCGAAGGACTCCCCCCGGCCACCATCTCTGACGCCGCCTATGGTAGGGAGAAAGGAATAAGTCCACCTCCTCATCGAGATGGTGTCCCATTTTTCCTGCCAATTGCTCAAACTAATATTCCTAAGACGCACGCATAATACCCTGCAGTCGGCATTTGAGGCCCGAGGGTACGATCCGTGGGCCCTGAAAAACATCTACATATGACGTGCTTATGGTCTAGTGGTTATGGTATTCACCTAGTGATATAATGGTCGGGGGTACGAGATACGGTCAAGTTAGTCCTATTTTCATAGCACAAGCGTTTATCTTAATTTGGATTTAGTAAGAATATGGATGTGATGCGCATTCCATGTACGTATCTGTATTTAAAAACAATAATATTTGGTCCAGGTAGTAGAAATTAGTAGTTAGGTGTCCGATGGAGTAAATATATTTTCCTCAGAGGCTTATAATGCAACTGAGTAAAATTTTTAATGAATAACACACAATTATATCAGCGATAGGCAATCATGTGGCGAGGTGGAGGGTGATTCTTACAAGAACACATTCTTATTGTGAAGTTGTAATTATTCAGAACAGACGGTCTGTGATATTTTAAATACTAATTAAATGTACTAATTAGAAAGATATACATATAAATTCAGTTTTGTCGAAAAATATTGTTATTGCGCTACCGGGATTCGAACTTGGATCTCTTTCCAAACCGGGGAAGGTGAATTATCCAACTATGCTACAGCGACAGTATTTTCGACAACGAATTTTTGAACCTATATGTTACACTTTTTCAAATTAATACATATATCGTTCAATTTATCGTCAAAAGTACTATCGCTGTAGCATAGCGCAATAACAATATTTTTCGATGAAATTGATTTTATACGTAAATCTTTCTAATTAATACATTTAATTAGTATTTGAATGATTATAATTAATTACATGCATATATTTTAAGTACAGAAAAAAAATTATACGGTTATTACATGTAATTTAATATATTGATGCGTTATATACTTAACACACAGAGGAATACATACATGCGATATAACGATGGATATAGACCGGACGAACGTGTTTACTTTCGGTTTAATTATCGCCAATACCTTTTACACTCACGAGCTGCATGGCTGCATGGCTGCATGCCTGCATGGCTCCGAGTCCTTCACCCCGCCGATGATGATGCTGTTTGAATAGTTTCAAAGTAAAAATACATCCACAATTGGAGTGTCACTCAAACCCGCCCCCGGCTGCCGCGTGAGCGGGCACGTCCGCCCACCGCGGGGAGGCAAAACGGTCGTGTCAACACTTAAAAATGAAAGCTTAGCATACGTGTCAATAGTCTGTGAAGCTCTCGCTAGAGGGCCTGGTAATAAAACCATAAAGGGGATTTTTAATTTGCGAGTACCCACCCGCCTGACAAGCTCAAGGGATAATTATTCAGTGCTCAAAAAGTTAGTAAATTTATATATTAAATTTCATTTTGTATCATCACCGTTATAGCCATTCGAACAAGCTTTTTAATCGGTTAAATCTTTTAAATATTTGTAAAAGAATAGAGATATCCAGCAATTAATAAATTGCATAATAAACTCAGGAGACGCATATTTTTTGAACAAATAAATGATATCTCATAAAAACGACACAAGTACAGGGCTTACGACCTGTCTTCAGCTGGCTTAAGTGATCACTTTACACAATGTAACATTCACCATTCCACCCAATCAACCTCCATATACATCAAATTTTTTGAAAGTTGTATATATGTTAATATGTGGAATCACTTCGAATACCACTACACTATCACCATCAATGGACTAAATTTGATATTCATTTTCCCTGAAACAGCATATATGTCACAATGAGAATCTAATTATTTTTCCATTAATAAAAAATAGCTTCGTCTCTATGAAATATCTATTATTTGTTTTAAAACAGGTGAAAATCCAGTAAATGTGTGTTCTTGAACATACTCAAATATTGCATATTTTTTACTTTACGGAAATCGCTGTCATCGAAGTTGTTGTCGTAGAGACGGTAAATAGATAGATATATATTATGTTGTAGAAACCAAAGATGGTATGATAGAATACGATATCATATCCGGTTTTGTTGCTTTCTTTCCGATGTATCTACGTAAGGGAACGGAAATTATATATTAGTATTATAGGTACTCGTATTATGGAGAAATGTGTGTAATAGAACAATAAATATATGGGGTAATTGATAGAGCTATTGGCCGTGCTATAGTAATTGGCCATTTCAAGATCAAACCTCAACAGTTTGATCCTCTTTCTTACTATGTCTCTCAATAAAATGTTATGTTATCCTTTTTAAAAATCTTTGAGAAAATTCATACAAATCGTGATTTTATTATGTTTGTTGGTTGGTGATGAGAGTTCGCCCGCTGACGATTTTGTTATTTAATCTACATAAGCACACAATACAAAAAAAAATTATACACCGATGTGATAGATTTCGAACGCCTAAGCGAAAAATCCATAAAATAAAGCATATTTCATGATTATTTGTCGCGCCTATAGACATTTCCATATATGCTTTGACAGTAGTACATTTGATTTATCAACAACCCGCAAAAGATTTTTATTACAGGCGTTACTAAAAAGTTATTACACAACCGGCCGTAAGTATCCAAAAGTGAAATCAAATATTAGTATAGTCAATTTTTAGGCAAAATATATAGATTCAAAATTAAAGAGATCCTTAACTGGCCAATTACTATATCATGCACCCTGGTTAATATTTTTACAATTTCGGATTACTTAATTGTCTTAATTATATTGACATTGACATATTTTGTTTAATCATAAATAAATCTATCTTAAATGTTAACTGTAGTAACATATATGATGTGACGCTCGGAAACAGTCTTGACTTGAACTTTGATTCGTTCACGTTTTCTTTCGCAAGCAAAAAATATTAATTTCCGACCCTCTGATAGTTCGTCAATCATTTCATTGCATGTTCTCTTTGCTACATCATAACATCCCATAACATATCAGTCCATCGCGGTGGTCTCTTGGCCATTGTATAATACATTCGGGATAATCCTCGTCACTACATTTTCATTACAGTTACATCACTTCTGACGGTCGTCACTTCCAGAATGTGGTTTGACTCAATTTTTTCATTTTCCAAACGTGTCCCGAAACCTCAGCTCCTGCCAGAACCCAAAAGAACCCTCATTATCATCTGACGGCCGTGAAAACGAACGCAGATAAATTATTGATATTGTTACAGAATACTGTAGGTCAGAAAATGTCAGGGACGTCCAGATGGCTCGTATTTATAGAACGTGATCATTCTGGCGACAACAGACTTCATGTTGACATACTTTAGAAACAAACAAACATTAAAAGAAACAAACATTCAGTGTCAGCACGTATTATTCAAAAGTTCTTTGTGAGTATTCTAAAGTTACAAACTGCGATATTGACTGCACTGAAAATCTACTTTATATGAGTTCAAACAGAAATATCATTTGCGATGATTCAATAAGGACTGTTTCAAATATTTATATATTTTTTTATAAAATTAACTAATAAAGTAGTACATTGTTTTTTTTATAATTTATCATTAATGTGACGACATAGCTAATTTAATATTTAGTACAAATTGTTATTCTCGTTTCAATGATATTCTATAATATTTTACAGATATCATAATGATTTTGTGTCTTAAATTAATAAAATTGACGAATATTTTAATAAATGTTTCATAGTAATCCTCTCCCTTACTAATCCACATCCCCAAAATTAAGCCATTATTATGTTTTAAATACTTCCAAAAAGGGGTGAATAAGGTTAGCGGATGAACTAATCAGCTCATTATTACCTGATGTATATAATCTGCCTACGTGGGTGTCATGTTAGTATATATTAAAGGTTAGATTTTTATCATATTAGTTAAATGTTGTATTACATAAAGACAAAATATTATATCGGTTATTAAAACATTTCATATTATGTTAACATAAATTATTCTAAGTTAAAAGACTACATAAACAGATAACTATCTATATTTTTATTTATTATCTTTGTTTTATTAACCACTTAATTGAGTTTAAATACATCTACCGGTTTCGAAAAATATAATTTTCTTCTTCAGTTTATGACATCTACCACATATTTGTGTTTTCATGAAAACATTATTATAATATCCTTTTAAAATTAGCAATATTAATTTTGTGGTTAAAATTCATATTTTTATTTATTATCTTTGTTTTATAATAGAACAATTAATAATAAAATAGTTAATAAAACAAAGATAATAAATAAAAATATTATTATAATACATTGAAAACATAAACTCCTCCAATCGGCCCCCCAGTCAATTACTTATTAGTTATTACTTAAGTATGTATATGTGTTATCCGGAACTTTATGAGATATACCATATTTTTCTAGACATAAAACATACCTTTTTATGTAGAAAAATCGACTTAAAATTGTGTCTGAAATGAATCAAATAAATTAATCTACTCATGTATTGAATTTTATTACCAGTATTGTATTTTTTATTTACTCATTTTACTTATTTTAATTCATATTTTTCTATACCTATTGAATCCGTATTAATTTGACAATTTATTTAGCGTACAAAATAAATGTAAACGTACGACACCACCGATAAATCGGCGTGAAGTGTTGCTAATTAGCGATTGAGTGAGTGAGATATACGCACACATATATTTAGGGTAAATTCGCTATGATTGGACCACTTAACTTTGTGATAGTGTTATTTAGCACCCGTGATTGATAAAATAAAACCAATAATTTTCTTCAATATATTTTTAATTTTATTAATTATTTCCTTAGTGACAAACAGTTCAATCAAATTAACCATCTTCAAAAATTAAGACAAAAGAGAAATTTTTAGTCGTTACCTTCATTGGACCACAAACACCTTGGATTGGACCACTAGGTGATTTTGTACACATGGTCCAACCATGGAGCTTTATAATAATCATATTTATATTAAGGCAGAAAACCACAATACATGTAGGTATTAATGTGTTGCATATAGGACATATATATATTTAACATATTTACTAACGCAAGCGCAATCCCGGTGGACCCAGCCTTACACAGTGGCACCAAACAAACAACTTTCTAGCTCAAGAATGTGTTTGCAAAGCTCTGTCTCTAATTCTTTAGGGAGATGATCTTTAGACCCAACTATCTGAATTTCTTATTTACCTCATTGATTGATTCCATCTACCCTTCGTTTCATTGTTACTTTTGGAACTCCAAACATTCTACTTGTCTTTTTTTGTCTTAATGCTTGTATACCAATGACAGGCTGGTCTCATTCCATCAGTAATAATTATTTTTCTAAGACATTTTTTGGAATGAAAATAAGAAAATTTTGAAATAAGAAAAAAAAAAATAATAATGCGTTTTTCCACCGTGATCGGGCTTTTTATATAAAGATCCGATTCACCATAAAGATAATTCATACTATATAATACATTTAAGTTACAAAATATTATTTATGTTATGAAAAAAAAAGCAAAAAAAAAAAATTAAAAAATAGATCACACACATATATAAATATAAACAAAATATAAATACTACATCTCAGTCACGGCCATTATTGTATATGTAGCTATTATGTAGTCGTTGGCATTCTATGGTCATGGAACCAGCTTTCCATGAGAGCGCCGCTTGCTTTAGAGAGTTGGTGCTGAGCTCCAGCCGCAGCTTTACGCCAGCTACTTAATATCTCAGAAGCGGAACGAATCCATCTATACGGCCTCGGCGAAAATTGTAAATGCGCTACAATAACGCACTAATCTGAACAGTATTCTGCATGAGTGGTTGTACTGAATTCGGAGACAGTTGTACGTCACTTGTTTATATTTCGACCAGAGCTCGCAGGTATACATGCTGATGAAGAACGATTTAAACAGGATCCTCTTCACCTCCTTACTGCATCGGTAGAAACGCCGTGACAGCATTTTTGCACGAACGCTCAACTGTCTCCTCTGTCGTTCTATGACATCATCGTCTTGATCATCTTCATTGAACACATGCCCAAGGTATTTGACCTTATTTTGAACGCTCATTTTCGTCCCGTACAGCCATACGGGAGGGATATTATCTGGCCCTTTTCCATATTTGAACGCCATTATGACCAATTTTCTGGCATTATATAAAATATTATGTTCACCGGCATATGTTTCAAATATCTGTAAAAGCTTTCTTATCCCTTTATAGATGGCGCTAGTATAACCATATCATCGGCATAACACATTTGTCCCGCCCATATGGTAGCCAATTTTAGCATCGGATAAAATTTTTAGCTCGCTCAATATTGAAGAGAATTACCGACGAAGGAATCGTTGCCATAATTAGACTGGTCCAATGATAAGACTACACGGTGGTCCTTTGATGGCAACTACGGACTCTATAACAAAAACATGTTTCATAAAAAAACATATTATTTGCCTAAGAACTATTATAACAGATGGAAACAACTATATAAGATAAGTACACTAAAATCGAATAAATAGAATCATACTTACATCCGTTTTAGTAGTTTAGGGACCGTTGGGGATTGCAATGTTTCCTTCCTAACGTCACTAACGGTTTCAAACGTATTTTGTTTCTGATATAATGAAGCGGTCCAATTAAGGCACTGATCCAATAATGGCATCTCTACCATGTTATATTATAATAAAATCAATATAAAAATAAATAATAAATCTAAAAATTATCTCATAAATATGAGGTGCATCTTAGAAGGTAAATAATGACATGACATAATGCTCAAGTATATACAGGGTGTAACAGACCTAGTCCACAGTATTTTATGGGTGAATATCTGAAGAAATTAAGAGTCGAAAATATTCAAGGGATACGAGCCTAATCTCAACGAAGTCAGAGATATAAGCATTTCAAAAAAAAATCCTAACTATGCGATTAATTGAAATATTTCATTGATTCCAAATTATATAATGAATACAAAAAATTAAAGTTTATCAAGTTTCGAGCGGCAATACTATTTTTTGTAAAATAATTTAGGGCCTGAAGCAAAGATATGAATAAAAAATAGAACAATTTCGCAAATATTTATTTCGAAGTATGTTCAAGCTCAAGACGATTTTGTATCAATAATATTTTCCGTAGCAGTGCAGAATTTATACATATTCCTTGAACATTTTTGACTCGTAACATTTTTGTTACACCCTGTATATTACTTATTTATTATATACTATTAATCACATGCATGTACATATTAAACTAATATTATAACTAAAACAAAACATTATGGTATATAATATGTAACAAGTGTACAGAAATAATATGTATACACAAAAAATGATTATTTTTACAAATTATTGTGACTTGCAAAATTTGTCTGTGTAACACGTGCAAATTATTCCTAAAAAAATTTGTACAAATCTCTGGTGACACTTACGAAAAAGAGTATTTTTAAAAATAAAAAATCTGACTTCTAAAATGTATTTTTTCGTTCGTAAAACTCCTGAGAAATCATCGTAGAGATTTAAAAAATGTCCTTTGATCCCCGGGGGATGCAGGAACAGTTGGAGATCACATTTACTATTTGACTTTTTGGATATTAAAGTAATGTCAAATGTAGTCACAAGAAAATAGCAGAAACCTTAGTTTTTATATTTTTTTTCATTTAATGTTGTTTGTAGTAGCAAAATGCATTTTATTTGAATTGTGAATACGTAACATTTTCTTTACACTTAATATCTCTTCACCATGCTGTAGGTTAAAAATTGAATAACGGATGTACCAATTTGAAAGAGCTACACCATACAAGTTTCAAAATTCGTCATCAAGCTACTCAGTTGGTATGGTGAAACTATTTAACGCATTTCTCTGATAGGAAAAGGTCCAGGTTCAATTATTATTATTTTTCCGATAAATTGATTTTTTCTGTATATTTTTCTAGTTGATTAATTTTAATTTGTACCCTTCCAAAACCATGCAGTAACTTAGGTCTACAGCCTCAATAAAAACTGTAATATTTCGGTTAATATACGCAATATAAAATTCATATTTTAGTTAATTCTAAGAAAAATATGTATGCTTAGAACTGACTAGTGAAAAACTAGTTGTGTAAAGCGAATCCTACAAAAATAATTATTTTTTAATTCAGTCAGTTGTAAAATTAATATGCTGGTAAAAATTCCATTTGTGGTAAGACAAATAATTAAATATGGTATATTAATCTCACAATAAAAATGATAACAAACACACGAATATAATTATGATCTCTCTTTCTCACTAATTTAATGAAAAGAGATAAGAAATAAGGTAGTATTGTATAGGACTCGATGAATGCTTCGAATTATATTAGGATATTGATACCATTTTCGTAATTAATACTCAATATTTAGAGTAAGTTTATAGGATTAATAATTTTAATTATAAAGCTATTTCAACTAATAAAAGCTTTCTTCACAATTAAAATGTTAAAAATTTCTTACGGTAACACGAGAGCATGGCTGCATATGGGTATTTTATATAACGGTATGGGAAAGGTTAATGATATATATGTTTATCACAAACATAATCGATAACGTTCGCTGAAAGAACATGCACTAGAAAAATATAAAAAATTACACATACAAATTAGTGAGCGTTCTTCTTCTCCTTATTCTTCTTCAATGGTTCTGTAGTCCATATCGAGCCTTGGCTCTTTCCACGTGATCCGGCTCTTGGCGACCATCTACTAGTACGGAATCTGTATCAGTTCTACTGCATCCTGCACGTCGGGGTCTTAACAGTCTTCTCCTACCACTTAGTTTCCATTACGGATCATTTTAGGGATCTGCGTTTCCTGCATCCTCTGGATGTGACCCGCCATCTGAATCGCTATACTTTCAGTGGATGTAAAGTCTGGGGTTGTTATGAATGTTATACAACCCATCTAATGTATCTTATTCTTCAAACATCCCCATCCCGCACAGATCCATAAATTCTCTGCAGCACTTCCTTCTCAAATCTATCCTAATTTTAATTTTTCTATGGACATTCAGTGATTTCAGATTTAGTAGTAACTTGAAGTAGATTCTTTTTCCTGTTGTAATCCGTTTCTTAACTTCTACCACTCTTCGTTTTTAATCAAATCGAACCATAGAAATAAAAAGTCTTCAACCACCTAAAACATACAGAGGTCTTTGAAAGCTTTGCTTGGACCCAGTGTGTTTTATGTTTCGTCACATGCTTCATTATTTTGGTTTAATCTTCGTTTACTATTAAGCTAACTTTTTTCGCAGCAGATTCTAAGATGTTAAATACTTAGCCGGTAGAGATATTTCTATAATACCTTCTACTTATATCTTTTTTGTTTATTAGAAGATATAATCAGATATTATACATTTTATATAATATAAACATAATCAAATAATTATATATATACGTATATTTTTTACATTTTTTTCTTCTCTATGAGAGTCAGAGACTCGTGTATAAGAGAGTATATTATTTATATGTTTGTTAGTCTGTATATATATTTATTTATTGGTTTCCGATACTAATTTATAAAAGTCTAATTTTTCTGATTGTGAGGTAAAGATTATTAAAGAATTGAATGTCTAGATAAATAATGTGGTTTTGGATTGCAGTATATTTAAATTTTGTAATATCAATTTTGTCTCTAAGCCTTGTAGATCGAAAATCGCTTCTAATATATAATATATTTTTAATTTTAAAAAATTGGACTATTTAACTTTTTTTGTGTCTATTATTTTTGGTACTTTGAATTCTGTAAAGAATTGGGAACTTGGATCCTAATATTTTTTTTAGAATTATTTTTATCATCATTTTTTGATTAATTTCTAATTATGATATTGAAGTTTAATATGCTTTTCCCCATCTAATAATACCGTATTGCAAATGTAACTCTACAAACGCTCAATATATTACTGTTTCTTAAAAAGATGTAGGCAGTTTTCCTTATTTTATTTGAAAGATTATTAATATGCTCTTTCCATTTGAGTTTGTTATCTATTATGATTCCTAGGTACTTGATACTATATTTTTCTTCAATTGATGAACATTGGCACAAGAGTCTCCTTGAGTACAGGCTTTGGTGTGAATTTTAATATTAATTTCAGTGTTATCTTTCAATTAAATAACAAATCGGAGAATGTACGTTTTATCAGTATTATTATATTATATTATATTATTATTATATTCTATAATAGCATATTCGAGTGCAAAATTGGTGCACTATAATGCAAGATTATTAGTAAGCGTTCATGCATCGAAATCGTAAGCTAACCGTATTTGTAATTTCGTCTGAAATACAGTGAGGTGGTTCATATATATACGTGTCACTCTTCTATTGTATATTTAATTATAATGAATGTCCTGAAGTAAATTTATAAGAATATATTAACTGCTTTTGTTCAAAATTTATCTCAATATTTTCTTGTAACAAACGGTGAGATTTCAATACAAAATTATTTTCATAAACGCTTAAAATATAATTTTCTTTCTGAAAAGGTGTTTTACGTCCATGCCATTGTTTTAGTACAAAACAGAATCCTTGATAAAATATTTATTTCAATGTCGTAATAAGATTTGAACTCTCATGTTCCTAGAATTTCACTCTTCAAGTTAACAAGCCTAAAGTTTTCTTGTTAGTTCCACTAAAGGGAGCAAGGAGCTCAATTATACGTCCACTTTAATTAAACCAATTTATCGACAAATATCACTTTCTCTACAATAACAGTAATACCAAAATCGTTAAAAAGATTTTGTTTATAACTAAAATATTATTGTTTTGATTGAAAAGGGCTTATATTTATTTAAATCAAAATGGTACTAACCCTAAAACTAAAATGCCGGTTGCCACACTCTTCAGTCCTGGCAAACAACTTTTATCTCTTTATCTTTTATTTTATCGTCGATTATTCACGGTTCTGACGTATAATGCAGAGGCGTGCAATGCATACAAGCAAAATAGCTGTAAATTACTAAAAATTCTCGGAAACAAATAAATTTAAATAATTGAATTAACATAAACGGAAACATTATTTTACAATTAGCGCCGTCTGTGTACCAGTAGAGATTTTAATTGCTTAGTTCTAAAAACTACCACAGCAACTCACCGCTGTACTCATATTGCTCTTATACATTCGCTGCAATGAGCTATTCATATTACTCTATTCTATTTTGAAGCTAGTGAATTACTCGAGTCATATAATTTACTGAATTTAAAATTTCTTTCAGTTGATCCGCATTGTATGGAGTCGTTATCTATGCTATTTTTTAACATAATAACATTAGAAAGGCTTACAATTGCGTGCAAATCATTGAAGTGTCTACTTCCTTTTATACTAATTCGCGAATTTTACGATCTTTCTGTTTTTAAAGTGTTGATTTCATGGCCGATCTTTGCGTTCGATGTGCATTTGGTGCATGATTATTATTTCGTTTAGTTATTGCATGAATGATTTTCAAACAATAAAAGAATCATGTTCAGTCAAAAAAAGTGTTCTTAAAAACGTCCATACATTTTTTATATTGATTTTTATATGGGTAAGAAGGTATTATTTTACGTTAAAACTTAAACTATAAAAACACTATTAATAGT
Organism: Eubasilissa splendida; assembly: GCA_031772225.1. Lineage (NCBI taxonomy): Eukaryota > Metazoa > Arthropoda > Insecta > Trichoptera > Phryganeidae > Eubasilissa > Eubasilissa splendida. The sequence continues at coordinate 27,546,761 of CM062846.1, read as the reverse complement.
ACTTTAAAATTACAAATATATGCATGGTAGGGTCGTATAAACGACCGATTTATTTTGTCTAAAGACGTTAGTTAAACAAATGTTCATAATTCTAAGTGTAACATATATTATATATGATTGTATAATATCGTTGGTGACAGCATAACCTAAATCTATACTTACTGTACGCCTCTGGTATAATGGTATATAAATAAAGTATTAATACGTTCTTCTTAATGTTATAAATAAAAATAACAGCGAGAAAAATAAATTTACTACGCCTAAAATGAAAACAAAATACAGATATAAATCATTGCCATGGCGCCAAAAATATCACTATGTCAACGACATGCAATTTTCCATCTACCCTTTCTACACAAGAGGCACTGCAATTATTAATACATAATAATACGAAAACATGGCTAATAAATCTAAGCTTGATTATACTGACATTTGACACTGCTGGGCATAATGAGAAACTCGAACAGTAATTTTTAGCACTATACCATATCCCTCATTCACATTCATCTTCATATGCAAATAACATAGAAATCATTATTCTCTTTTAGATTTCGATATAAATTTTACCTATTACAGAGAATCGCATAACGTAACTTCCGATAAACTTAAATACATTTTCTAATAAGTTCGTTAGCCAGCCTGATCTGCCGTCGTGTTGAGAAATGACGCCTCTAAACTTTAACATTAAACCTAAACATATTTTAAAGAAAACACATTACTATTTGTAAAGTTGTAATTTTTTTCAGGACATAGTTCTGTGATATTTAATACAAATTAAATGCATCAATTATAAAAATATACATACAGATAACTGAATTTATCGAAAAAATATTTTAGCCGCCACCGGGACTTGAACCAGGATCTCTTCCTATCCCGGGGGCAGCCAAAATATTTTTTCGGTAAATTGAGTTTATCTGTATGTATATCTTTCTAATTGATGCATTTAATTTGTATTAATCTTAAACTTTTAAAACTTTGAGAATTTATAACTATAATATTGAAATTAGAAAAAAAAGTAATAAACACAAATACAGACAAAATCTACCTGATTCTCGCATTTAGCGATAGAAAGGATTTTTTTAGAAGGATTATTGTTTTATCTGAAAAATGTGACTTCCAAAATTCTTATAATTCATTATGAGTAGAGAATAAAGATTTGAATAATACAAATATATCTCGTAATGTGTGTGTTAGTCTGAATATATCAAAATCCTCGGGGGAGATTTGGAACCAATGAGATATTTAATGTTCTCTACTAATAGCGCGTCTAAAACACCCGACTTCGAATTTTGATATTTTTACAAGTTTCTTCTGCACGTATTCGAACTTTCTATGATAATTTGTGTAGTATATATATATATTTGAAGAAGCTTCGAACTAATGAGAGGTTTTTAAATTCATTCGTTTAAATTGTTGAATCTGGTAACAAATATTTTTTCTTTCTTAATTGCGCATGCGGGACCGAAAAACTCTTAAGTTTAACTATATATTTAACATTGATAATTATCATTTTTGTGGAAGAATGCCATGAAGCAACTAAATATAATATTTTTAATACATTGTAATATCTTTAATTTATTAAAATAAATTATTTGAACAATATTTACCTATTGATTATCATCGGTCAATTCAATATAGGATTTATTGATTTAGCATATATACGTTTCTGCGTTCCTCTTAATCAGAATAAATGTATTAATTTTAAATTATGTGCAAATACTATTTTCTATTATTGGATCATCTCAACATTACCTCTCAACTAAACTGCACTAACGAGGCAAAAATTTTAATGTACTTTAGAACTTTGTGTCGGGTAAATAACTAGGATACATATGTATATCGAAATAAATAGCATCCACTTGTATATGAGAATTAACAAGTTTTTTTTTGATGAATTGATTTTTTTTTTATCCAGTTTAAATAGATTATAAATCGGTCTGCCTCTCATATGCTTACTGCTTTGAAACCTTTATTGAAAACCGACAGAAAGCATTTCCCAGTATTTTACAATTCCAACTTTTTTTATTCCCAGCTTTTAGAATTGTATTCTATTTATTTTTGAGAGAGGGTTGAGAAGGATAGAGGGATGATTTTATCTCACACCAAAGCCGAGATCGTATAATGTAATTAAATAAAAATCTACAGAATATTAAGTTTGTTAAACACACCTGTACAATCAGAGATAATCGAAAGTGCATCTCGAGACATAGATTGACGCAATTAAAGACGTCGTAATAAACGATTTACATTTTTGCTGCATGGAAAGTTAATTTAGTATATGTTTTTCAAATCTTTTTTGCAAAACCTACAGCAAAACATGATTTAAATCAATTCGATTATGAAAGTTTCATTCAATATTTAAAAAATTCTTTTAAAAATGTTGCCTAAATAATATAATCCCGGAACACTATTATTTCTCGCAACTGAATCTCGAAATATTTCCATACAAAGACCATATATGTATTTTTTGATTATATTAGAGAAATTGCTATATTTCAAAAATGGTTTTTTGTGTTCATTATTAAATATATCATTTTCGAAAAGATAAAAATTCACATTTCATCTTTTATATTGCAATATCAAAAAAAAACATCAAAGAATTTAGTATTATTATGAAAATTAATATGGGAACTTTTGTAGTGATTTTAATAAAAAAATGTTATTAGGGTTTTTGTCCGATGTTTTAGATTAATACCCCCCGAAATATCTTGTAAACAAGATTTGAATATTAGAAAATGAAAGATAACAAGTGAAAAGAAATCGTTTAAAAATTACAAAACCAAATGCGCAAAAGTAAGTGAGCACTTATTAAACGTTTAAAAATAATTTATTATTTTCTGATTAGAAGTTTAGGATGCCATTATATTCCTTGCGATGAGTCAAAAATTATTTATCTTTATTGAATGAATTAAAAACTTTTTTCTTTTAAACCTATATTTTAAAAAAAACAATACTATAGGTAGTCTTTGTTCTGTGTACATAATGAATTGTATATCTTTGTATTACCTCTGTAATAAAATAATTACACGAAAATATTAAATAGGGATGGTAAAAATTATATTAGATATATTAAACATGCGATCGATATACATACTCCATACAAGATCGATATACATACTCCATCCGATCGATATACATACTCCATCCGATCGATATACATACTCCATCCGATCGATATACATACTCCATGAACCGAATAATTTTCAGTCGAAGAATGAATAATTATTTTTGCTTTTGATCTGTTTTTAAAAAATCAATACAAAATTATGCTTTTTACAATGTATTAAAAAAATTGTATATAATGCGTGTTGTTATTCTGATTCTGCTTTATTTTAGTTAAATGGCGCGTAAATGTTATAAAAAATACATAAAGTTAAGAGCTGATGGAAAACCATCGCTTTCTCAAAAATGATAGAAGCCACCCGACGTGAAGTAAACTACACAAGAAGTGTGGTAAATGTCAACGAGGACGGAATACCTTTTAAAATTATGATCACTGATGGATGCTGGTCTAAGAAGCCTTGCTCTACCTCAAAGATGGTGCTGAAATGAATGCATTGATACTTACAAGATTATTCAATTGAAACATTATAAGCCGTACAACGTTTGAACGGTTATTCTTTAAAAAAAATGTATTAAACTATTTTTGAAGAGTTTTATTCTTGGTAAAATGTTTATGTGAACAATATTCGTAAAAAAACCTAATTTTTGTTACCTTTGATATTGTGTAACTTTTGAAGCTCACATGATATCGACGAAAATATGTATTATGTTATTTAAAACCAAAAAAATAAAGAAATATTTCAAAAATTATCTAGTCGAACTTTTTCTTCATAGACTGTTTTTATAATGATATGACTACAAAATGTTTAGTTCTTTTAAAATTCGTATCTAAAACACGTGAATTGCGTTAAGTTGTTCTGTGGTAGACCAGTAGACATTTTTTGACAAATTATAATTTCAACATTGAAAATATATTTTACGGAAACTTTTCTAAACCTACTTATATAAGTTAGTTACAAATATCTACAAATTTGGTTGTTTTCATAAAACTCATAAATTAAATTAAAATATATAACGAGTTTCAACGTTTTTAGGTGATTTCAAAACGATTAAAAGCATGTCAAAGAATGACGCCGCTACATTAAGTATTACCAAATAAATATCGACCCATATTAAATTTAGTATAATTAATTCAATTAGAATTAAATCTATAAACCACAACTCTGAATATATCAATTAAACCTCCTACTGTAAAATGTCATTTTTGAGCTCACGATCTTAGCGGTCCATTTCGTTGAATGTATTAAACAAGTGTTGTAGAACTTATACTATTTGCCTACACATTATACTGAGTAATCAGAAGGTTCATTCAGATTACTTAAAGACGCGAACATAACAAAAATTTATCTCATTTTGTAAAAACTGTAAAAATTGAAGATCGCAGAGCAGCATACATCAGTTGGAGTAAGTCAAATTCACTGGGTACATAAACTTAAACTCTCATAACTAAACACGAAATATCTCGCAGTATAATAAATTGATCAATCATATTTTTTGCATTCAATTATAAAGGAAATAATAATAATACGCATATAAAATTTCAGTCCTTTGAATTTTTGAAATATATGGTAATATCGCTAACATGAGGTGGTTACAGAGGAAGTGAATAATTTTAATAAAAAATTTAATATGTAATACATACAAAGATGTTTTTTTTAGAGGTATCGAACTTTAAAATGAAATAAAAATCGTGGTAATGGCCATGGTATTGGCTTTATTGGAAAGATAATTTTATCCCATTCGTATTTAAATATGATTTCGAGCACATGGGCAACGCGGTTGGCTCGAATAAAACGCAATCTGGAAGTCCAATTTTCAATAACTTTGTGGAGCAGCTGGGGATGTATATCGACAATAACGCGACTAATGTTGGCTTCCAAGTCATCTATCGTCTTTGGTTTATCGGCGTAGACTAGCAACTTCACATATCCCTACAAAAATAAACCAAAGGTGTTAAGTCACACGATCTTGTCACAGGTTCAGGTTCACAGATCCATTACGCGAAATTATGCGCTCATCGAATGTTTCTTTCAATAAATTGATTGTGGCGCGCGATGTGTGACATGTTGCGCCATCTTGTTGAAACCACAGCTCTTTCACATTAATTCCATTCAATTAGGGAACGAAAAAGTCAGTAATAATGGATCTTTATCGCTCTCCATTAACGGTAACGTTCTGGCCGGCATCATTTTTGAAGAAACAACAGCTTCTTCGGTGCGCACTGTATGATGTCTCTGTGTATGATGGCTACAAAATTCTGTTAATATGCTAAATTATTGCATAAACGAAATATATTTTAAACTTAATTAGCATAATGTTAAAAATTAATATAGTTATAAACCATTAAATTTGCAGTACTAATATGATCAATTTAGGACGTTTTCAAAATTCTTTGTTTCAGTGAAAACATGCGTTTTAAAATAATATATTGTATTTACTCACATGCTTTGAAGATTCAACTACTATTTAAAATCAAGTATAATATCAAAAACGCAATAATTTCTCATTAAATAATATTTAAATCCATCCTAATAATATGTATTTTTTATTTTCTTTATTATTTCAGATCGCTGATCGACAGCGGCCGTAATGGCGTCTGATCCACGATCTCGTAATTTTCGATAAAAAATGCCAAAAAAATATGTTTTCGCGCATAATTTATACTCGATTTGAATTAAAATTGAACTTATTCACAACATTAGTAGCAAATTTCTTAAATTAGATATCTATTTACCGATTTTAAGGGAAAACAACGTTTTCTTGAACAAAGTAAACATTTTATGTATGTTATTTTTATGTATGTTGGAATTAAATATTTCGTTTATATATAACACTGTTGCATTTTAAACAAAGCTGCCTATTTCATAAATAGTATATAATTACGAAACAGACATATCACCAAAATGGCAACGGAGCGTTTTAAATCGATAACATTAAATAAAATAATAAATTGAAGCTGTCATAATTTTTTTTAATTTAGAATATTAATTTAAGCGACCATCTAAATATATGTAGGTACTTAGTCTGATTTCAAAACATGTTCATACATACGAATTAGGTACCCAATAAATAATTTACTTTTTGATAGATTAATTCAAATGATAACACACATTTTTATTTCATTCGATATGGTTCCAATATATCAATATGAAAAAAGGTGGAAAACACTCCCGACACGAGTTATGTTTAAAACTTGTATCGAATGCGCGAAAATCAACAATTGTATTGTCGTCTCTTTCTATTCAAACCTTTCTCTTTCGCATGATTTTCGTAACAAATAACGGCATTAATGATTTATCTTATATTTATAATAATTGAACTATTAGCGTCATTTTGAAAGCATATCTAATTCGTTTAAAATTTCAAACTGGAAAAATTAAAGTGTGTTTTGTTTTAGGGAAAGCTCTATAAAAAAAACCTATATTTTAGTTGCCAGTAGATTTAAAAGAAAAATTGTTACTTTGGTTCATTTGCGTACTGTAATGTGAATGCATAATAAATCTTATTAACTATATAAAAAATAATTCATTTAAGTAATTTTAACCTAGAGATAATTAAAACACGCCATCTCGCAACTACAGTGTTTTTTCTTACTGGCAATGTACTGTACGTTAAAAAAAAAACAATCGGCTATAACCGCTTCGCGGCCATTGGATGATCAGGATAAAAACTATTTTTCAACGCAAAAAATATAATTTTGTAACATAGTATTTTTTAATTATTTTGGCAATGAATACAAAGTACATTACGTGATGCATTCATATAATAAGAGAATACGCATTGAAATATAGATTTTATTGAGACCCTGATCGCGCAGCGGTCACCAATGGGCACGCAGTATTTTATTAATATAATAAATGTGTTAAATATCTATAAGTGTTAGAATTATCGACGCGTTTATTTTTTGTATTTAAAATAACCAAGAATATTACACAGCCTTATTTCCGAATAATATCTACCCATTTGTATCATATTAGAATTATTTTTTTATTATTGAACGATTTCCAATTAAATGTTAAATGTACTGTATAGTATTGGAGATGAGAACATTCTAGAAGCATTGTTAGAAAGTCGATTTTGATATTGGTACTGGCGTGAAGTTGTTTCTAGCTTGTGTTGTGTCGTATTTATGGGTGTGGTAATATTCAATAAATCTCAGCATACAGATTTTTCTTACATCTAAAAATTTATATTCTTTAACGAGAAGAAGAAGAGAGCTACCATTAATGATCATTTAGCTGACTCTAATATGATGATCATAAGAATCGTTGGCCAATCGTACTCTGTATTACTTCTAAAAAAATAGCAAAGTTAATTATCCATTTATTTCATTTTCTATACAGCCCTAATGAAAGTATTGATAATATTGAGAGTGATATATAGTTTATTCGTTGCTGGGATTAAGGTAATCCATTAGCTTTGCATTTATTTCCTGACGCGTGATTTATGGTGTGGTTTGACGGGTGGGACTGGATGGTTTCAAAGTTTCTATAAACAGTGATATACCACTACATGAACATTTTTTACCAGTGTCCGATGAACTCGGAATCAGGATTGCTCGATGATTCTGATATTCAGATAAGACCAGTAGTGCAGCGATTGCCGAGACCTCGGTATGCCTCGGTGGTTGATTTCGGGCACATATTTCATGAAACCAAAGATTAGAGTTATTGCTCATATATTTCAGTTGTGCACATGTAATGCGCATTTCATAATTTTATTTTTAAATATTTTAGTTGTTGAAATAATGCTGTAAATATGTTGTTTTCTCATAAAGTTAAAATATAAAGCATTACTAGCGCTAAAGGTACTTGGTGTCCCAGGAAAATGTACGTATAGAATAGTATTGAATTATAATAAATATGTAACTAGTATTTTATTTATTTATTAATTTATTAACGCCCTTATGGGCTTTTACAAAATAGGTTTAGTATAAAACATAATAAAAAACACATGAGCAGCTACATAAGTAGCATGGAATATATATAAATATAATAGAAAAAATAGAAATTAAAAAATAAGCAAAACAAACTATAAAAAATAATAAATTTTAGGTTTGACACAGAATCACTGAGTTGTATTTATGACTCAGAACAGCATCAAAAACATCACTCATATTTAAACATAGAATATCGGAATATATCTACAAGACCAAAATCGTTTCCAAGCCTGTGAAGTCTTTGTGCGGGTGCATTCCTATAAAAATGAGTAAATTATGAATTTACGTTGTAAAACACCGATGACCTGGTACTCCGCGCAGGAACGTGGTATACAATCAGTTCAGTTAAATTAGGGGCGTCCAGTATATAGTATGAAATGATTCATCTAGTGCAGGGGTCGGCAGACTTTCTAGAGAGTAGAGCTAAATATTAAGTAAAAAGAATCTCAACATACATTTTCACTGTAGTTATACAAATTTTAATGACAATTAAAACGAGATAAAGTCAAAATTTTTATTTAAAACTCAAATCCACAATACAGTCATAGGCTACTTTGAAGTATACATATATGGTAGTAGCTCAGTGAACTACTTATGAAACAAGAAAACAAATGTTTAACACTAATATAACTGTTATTGGGCTTAGTAAAGTTTACTAGTTAGAACGTAGTTGGCCTCGCATCGCTTTCTAAAGCTTTGCTTGTCTGGCAAGTAACTGTATTTTCAATGTAAGGTATGATTGTAAATTATCTCAGTTAATTTGCTTCATAACTTATTTTTTACTTGATTCAGATTCAGATAGAGCCAAAGGTTGTGAGAATGGAAAATGCTAGTTGTTTTATTGTGTCATATGTTTTGGGCAAACTCTTCCATGTATCAAATATGATTGTAGATAAAAATATAAGCTGGTGTTAAAGAGTCGCAAATGCCTATGAAAAAAGCCGCATGTGGCTCGCGAGCAGTGGTCTGCTGACCCCTGGTCTAGTGCAATACTTTTTGCACTTTCATACATCAACGGAAAGATTATTTTATTTGTTTACCCCGCAATTTTTCGCTACGCCAATGGATGACAGAAGCCTATCGGACCGTCTGCAATATGGCACTTCCAGTTGATGTTGAAGTGATGGAATTTTTGGCCCGTCGCTCCCTGAGGAAGGATCTGGAGGTCGATCATTTTCAGGCCCTCAGATGACTGATTCTAGGCTCTGGTTACTCAAATGTGAATAGTGACATTGAGAAAGTGGCAAGAAAAGTAGGACACTGCCACGCAGACCAGATGGACTTATACCTTTCTCCCCTTCGTGGCGGTGAAAATGAAAAGTAGGGATGGTCTTCCGGCATTGGACCACTACGACATGCAGTTGATCTCGGGACATGGGCATTTCATGAGTAAATTCTTCGATTTAGGACTTGTCCGTGAACAGTGGTGTATTTACGTTCAGGTGAGGCAGACTCCGTAGCACATCCTCTGGGACTGTGCGATTGTGAATGATGCACGTGAGATTATGATTGCTGGATTAAAAGAAATATGTTATCGGATCCCCCCGAAACGATGACCTATTAAGAAATGAATTTAGTAGGGTGTGGGTCTCCCGTTTGAGGTTGCTGGGATGGATGATGCTGGGAAGAGTAGTGGCTAAAGAGACCGAACGGAGCATTCTATTAATTCTCCCTTGCACTCTTGTGATCTGGACAGGGTGAATTTCTGCCGGACTGTGACCGAATTCTGCGACTGCAACACATAAATAAATGTGACGTCTACCCTTCTCTTTTGGGGGTGCATGATTTCTATAGCTTCTCTCTGGCTACCCTCTGAATATAATGTGATAACAAGTCTCACATCAAATTGTACAGGTATGGGTCTGGTACGATGATACCGGAGCCAACCAATGATGGTATTAAGATGTTAATAACTGAATGTATTAAAAAAAAAAGTAATATTGACGAATCGAAACGAGAGTAAACAAATCTCAAAATGATTCTGGGATAAGGTGTAAATAAATACGCTAATGGATTAAAGAAATAATTCAAAAAATTTTAATATAATATTAATTAAAAATTCATGCATCAATCACCCTTTGAGTGAAAACATTCAACAATTAATGTTAATCAATATTCTAATGAAATTCTATGAAGAGCTTAGAATTCTGAATAATAAATACAAGCGAGTGGTATTAGAAACGGTTTCTGTTCTCATTATTGTTAACGATCCTCATATAGTTCAAAATATCTTTATCGGATCAATCCAGTGTTGGATGTGGTGGATTATAAAGCTGCTTATTGCGCATAGTAGAAGTTCAACTAATGTTTTTACTCCCGGTAACAAGTTCATACATAAAATAGTGCCATAAATGAGTGCCGTTCGACACAATTGTTTTCAAAATACATATGAAAAAATATTGTATAGATTTCGTATTTTTTTTATAAATACTTTAAAAATTCATTATTTGATTTGTTTACGTTAGACTAATGGATGTTGTTGTATTTTTATCTCCTGGTAAAACCCTATACTGCCTGCGCCAATTTGTTATAGATTGTCGACTCTGATGATGATCTACCAGATGCGTTCTTTGTAGGTATTGGATATGGTGACGAGAATAATACGCTATTTGTACGATATCACTTATTCCCGACTGACAATATTACAAACTATCTTAGATTCTGAGAGTGACGCGGAGCGAAACGAGGCTGAGCTCGGTTGCCGGTCTTTCTTATACATGCTTTGTCAGATATCTACATTCTCACTACACATACGCACATGCACGTTTAACCTGAACGCACATACGCCTGTCACTCGATCATCAATCCACAAACATTACTGATGTTTTAATGAACGGGCATAATAGGTAGACAAAGATAATCTACCAGAAAGATGAGTCCAAGGCAGATTGCACTCAAAAAAGTAATGTGTGTGTGATGGAATTTTGAAGGGATTTTCCATTTTGATATCCTGCTCAATAATAAATCGATTACATCGAACGTTTACTAATAACAATTAGAGAGATTTCAATGCGGCAGCAATATTGTTCACAAAACCAACAATTTTTTGGGCATCTTGCGAGAAGAGAAGAGGAGGTTGCAGGAGCTTGTAGTCATGGGCCAAGTCGAAGGATGGAAAGGAAGAGGAAGATTTCCCACCCGTTTGGACCGACCAACTGAAAAAAGCAACAGGCACTTCTCCGGTGACAGCTTAAAAATCTGCAAAACGCCGAGAAAGTCGGAGAAGGATAGTCAAGAGGGCGAGAGTTCATATAGATCACGATTCTCGGTTAAGAGCAGCCGACGTGAATTTTGATTTGTAAATAAAAAATGACAATTTTCAGAAAAAAGAGCGGAGAATTGTAGAAAACACAAAAACGGTATTTCTTAATTTTTTGCCTTTCAACCTCGTATATCATATATATCTGCAATCATAATTCATTAAAAATTTATTTATAAGATGATTAACGTTACTATTTTTAAATAGAGATTATATTATTACCTACAAATCTTTACCACATCTGATATGCCACTTAAAAAACGGCACGCACTAATGTAACGGCCGTTACATGCATTTAATAATTTTAAACGATATACTCGATTTTTCCTATATTGATGCAGTAAATAATGTCAAATACCAAGGTTAAGCCTGCAGCATCGCGTAACAAATGTAACCCAACCGCCCCCCGGAAGGGTTTTAAAAAAATAATTTATTTGTTCAATTTAATCAAGAAATTCTTGTGCAAGAAATGGTAGGATAAAACCATTAAATGAAAAAAAATGTCAAACATTTATGAATGATTATACCATAATGCTATCATTTTAGACAGTTTAAAGCTTCATTCTTAGCGGGTTCTGCAAATAAAGGGTATTCTTAATCTCAAACAAGTTCGTTCGTAATTCATTGTAACTACTCGTGAAGAACTAACATAAAACGTATATTAAACAATGATAAAGTCCATCAACTTCACTTATGAAATATGATTTCTGCTTCATTTCTCTCATTGCTGTCACAATTATTCACAGGGTAGCTAACTATCCAACTGAGAAGATATAATTTTTTTACAGAAAATTATCATGATATATTATTCAGGTTTTAAAAACGACAATACAAATATTTACAGTGACAAGGAAAAAGATTATTATTTAATAGTTTTATCGAAAGATTTTCAGAAAATTTTATTTAAGATACGAGATATTTTAATAAACTAATGAAATATTTTTAGAATTGCATTTATGACATTTTGGGTAACTATATTATCCCCGAAATGGAATGGTTAAATTAAATGCACTTAATTATCTTAAGAAAATCGAATTATATTATTATAATATTAAGGTAAACGGATTTTTCATCATTTAAATTTTCACAACTAATAGAAAATGGTATTTTTCGAAACCGGTAGATGTATTTAAACTCAATTTAGTGGTTAATAAAACAAAGATAATAAATAAAAATATGAATTTTAACTACAAAGTTAATATTACTAATTTTAATAGTATTTCACAACTAAACTTTGTACTACACATACGGTAAGTTATTGTCACTACTATTACACCACAAATTAACCGTCATGTCAATTAATAAGCTTTTTCATCTTACAATAAACGAAAAAGTACACTAAAAAGTTCGCTTACCTGGTAGTCAATATTAATTATCTCATGTTTGTCATTCATTGCTATGGCGGTCACTTTGTAGTACACGTGATTATTAGTTTTTTTTTTTAAATATAATTTGTTCTATACACATTGACGTAATATTAATAAAACAAGCCCCACAGACTGAAACCGTTGTATGTTGGCGAATACGTCACGTGTCACGGAGTCACGTGGTAGCCAGTAACTCCAATGTGTGAATTTCATACAAACTGCACATTCATGGTCGGATACGAACGTTTCGTACAAACATCAATACATTTATTTACAGTTAAATTGTGTTTTTTCAACGTATTTGTGACACTCAATCATCCTTATTATATATTGTACTTCCCCATCTATTTCTATGACTTTCTGAATGTATTGGATGTAGTTTTATTATGGCTGTATATCCATATCTGTGATACGCGAGCAGGACAAAAACGAATGTATTATAATATCTCTTATATATTCAATAACAGTACATAAATATACATTCAATTTGAAATAAGGTGTACATTAATTACGAGTAAGAAAAAACATACATGACATCTGTCATCTTTTTTCACCTGTACTGTCTATGGCATACCATAGAATAAAGCACTTTTCGAAATTTCAAAACAACCAACAGTCCAATAACTAATTTATTTTACGAATTATTTAGGCCACGCCCATCCTGAAGAAATTACAGTGCTATCGAAACCAGTCAGCGTTTATCAACGTAGTAAATTTTTTGTTTTAATTAATCATTTTGTCATTATTCTCTTGGAACTATCCTTGAATTAAAAGTTAAAACTTAGTTTGTACACAAAGTACGTTTCGATACTAGAGTAATCAATTTGTGTCAATCCGTTCAAGAAAAATAATTTATTTTTATTTTTATTATATGTTTATTTATTACATAAAAATGTGAAGACTTTCTTCAAACATATCCGGCAATTGTTTGCTTTCTTTGCAAGTGCAACAACATGTCGGTTCCTTTTAGTGTACGTCCTCAACTGAAGGGGATGTGCTCTCGGAGGCTTCCTAGTTAGCGTATCCATAAATAGATACCGCGTCCTCCTCACACAGAAGTACACGTAAAAAATGGAAGGAAAAGGCCCTTATTTGCCGGCTTCTATGGAAATACTCAATGACGGCTTGTACAAACGTCTGTCTGTCATCCCAGAGAAAATAATAATTGCAACGTTTAAAATACAATTAATATTATTGAACAGTGTTTACATATACAATATTTTATAATTGTAAAAACACTCCACATGAGTGAAACGCTAAAACAGAAATCAAAAATGTCTCCGTAATGTTGTATAAAAAATCGTTACGTATTTGATTGGAATAGTAGTTATTCACCGTACAATACAAATTATAATTATGTTTTCTAAAATGTATTAATTTATATAGACTGATTTTTAATATTTAAAATTACACATCAATGATATTTTGTAATAATAAATGATATTTTGATGCTTTGTAAATTAATTAATACGCCATTACAAACGATATCGAAATACTTAAGTCAGATCACAAATATAATACCCAATGAGGCTTCTTATTATTTTGAATGGTTTTTGGTTGGAAATTTATTTCAATTTGAAGAAAATTTAATTTAATTTTAATCATTTTCTTGGTAGAGGTGACATTTGGGGATCGATAATTGTATTTATTCCATTTAAATATATTTGAATTGGATAGAATAACAGAAATATTATTAACAAAAATAACATAGAGGTATAATAATATCTATTGGGTCGTCTAATAAGTTTATTTAGAAATGCTATTTTGTTTTTTTGTGACAAAATTGACATACTATTCGATCGATTTTTTCCTGCTCTAAATCGTCAGTGTCGCCGTTTTCTTGTATTTTATAGTTTTTCTTAATTTTTGGGCTTAAATAATGGAAAGTCAGGTTGACATTCTCGTTGACATTGATATTTTCGACACACACTTCGACTCGTCTTTAATTCAAAAGGAAATTCCGCCGCATCCACCCTACAGTCCAAACCTTGCTCCGTCAAATTAGCACCATTTTTGTTCGCGCTTCATACATTAGAAACTATTCGAATATATCAAAATATTTTTAGTTTTACTATTCGATATTCAAATAGTTGATGATGTCGAATTGTTGGAATCTCGACACAACACATTCTTTAAGTGGCTTGACCAAAACATCGCGTAAGCAACTGACGTCTCTTCCGAGTTAGATCGCGCTCTTCGTATATGGTTTCTTTGGGGAAACCTAAACTAACGTTTTGGCACGTTAACACGTGCCATTGTTTAGGCGTTTTTCGCAGGAGATATAAATCAACTAAAGATTATTTGCTTACGTCCCCTACTAAAAAAGTATTTTTTCTAGCACTGCACAATTCTATTGGTTTATTAAATGAATAAAACAAATACAGTGAAACCTCTATCTTTCTCTCGTTTTTGAAGGGACCTATTGAAATAAACTATGAATTCGGGAAAACAATGAATGCGGGAATATAGAAAAAAGTTACATTTTGCATACTTAAATGTTTAATACATATTCTAAAAATATATTTTAGATATATTCTAGAAAGATGAACGTGTTTAAATAAAAGTAAATGTAGAAAGCTGCACAGAAACGAAAAAATAATAATTAAACTGTTGTATTGTATAATGTCAAGCGGCAGTAAGTAGCAGTATTCTCTCTCTCTCTCTCTCTCTCTCTCAGCTATCTCAGCTATCTATAACAGCTATCTCGTAGGCTCGGAGCTACCCCAGCGAAAGATGTGCTGACATGTTTTGACACAAGTCGGCACAAGTATTTCAAACATCGTAAAATTTATTGTACGATTATTTAGGATGAAACAAAACTAGAATATATGTACTTAAAAATAATCTTAAATAATAACTTTCCATGGCAAAGGCATTGTCATCAACAATATTTAGATATTGAATGGTAATCTTTCACCCTCCCAATTTAAATTTTATAAGGGAAAAATATTAAATCCGTTTATTTTTAATGATGCATTTGCTTTGTGAGAAACGTTGTTTCAGAACATGAGTACTTCCGTAATAATTATCGGTGTATCTTTTTAAATAATTTATATATCTAAATTTATTTTAATTATCACAGAACAATATTCTAAAAAATTGTAACTTCACATATAAAATATGATTTCATTAAAAATTAATATAATTAGTTACGTTAATGTTTTCTGTTAATAAAATGGCCTGGAAGTCCTGGCGCCACCTCTCAAAAGGTTTTAAGGAAACATTAATAAGATTTTTTTTTCAACTGGAAAAAAAATATGCCTCACTTAGATGTAGATGAAATTTAGTGACTTTTGTATAGAGCATTTTAACTTATCCGGCGATGATATTGTTCGATACATAGATTTTTTTCTTAGTGATTTAGTTATAATTGTTTTGCTATAAAATTCGTTTATTTCTTTAAAAACAATTCACTATGATCATTAAACTGAAAATAATGAATACACAACACTTCAAATAGGCACGTGGGTACAAAATTAATTATTCGGAGCGAGAATCCGATTTCCAAACGTTTCTCACAATAATTGATGTTATTAATATAAGCTCTCAAAACTTTAAGCCTGTCTTATACGAGACAAAATCTTTAATATAATTGATTTAATCGCAACACAAATAACTAAACCTTAGGTAGTTTCCAAGAAGAAATTATTTGTTCAAAAAAACCATTGAAATAGATAATTGACACGAATAATCAATAAACGTAATTATTAATAGTAAATTTGGGCCAGTAAAAAATATACCAAGACCCTTACAACTTTAGTACTACATGAGCGACAAATACTTGAGATTAGGTTAACGTGACGGAGGTCTATTTATTTATTATTTATTAACCAGAACAAATAATTATTGGGCTCTTAATTATCGCGTTGGATAGTTAAAAACTAGTTTTGATAGGCAGAATATTATTATTTTCTATAAATATTTACTGGACTTGCAAACATTGTAAAGTATGTAACTCCGAAATTCAACTATTCGCTTTCAGAAAATATTACAAAGAAGATATCTACTTATGCCGTATAAATCACGACTTTCATTTTTTTAAATTATTTACGAATGTGTACAAGTATAAAAAGAATCAAATTAAAAGTTTATCAAATTAAACTGTGAAACCCTAGCACTGTACTCCAAAAAAAAAATGAATATAAAAAATATTTGAGAGATACCAAATGTAGTAAATGTTAATCAAAAATGTGAGCGGTGCTACAGAATTATAGATGGTGGACGCATTGGAATGTGAAACTTACAATAATCTCTGGAAAACGTTCAATGAGCACAAGGAACAGCATTTTAGCAAGGGGGAAGTAGAATTACCACATGCAATTGTCAAAGTTGACAAAAAAATCTTTAGTGACAAATAATATAATAAAGTAATAAGATGTAAATATCTAGTTAACATTTACTAATTTTGGGAAATGAAAACATTTAATACAAATTAAATTAAGCAACTAGAAAGATATACGGAAAAAATCTATCGAAAAAATATTTAGTTGCTACTGAGATTCGAACCTGAACCTCTTCTTATCCGGGAAAGCGCACTCTCCATTTTCGCTACTGCAATCAAATACATTTTCGACAAATTTTATAAGCACCTACTTAGTTACCCATCACTTATATTTTGATAATTTTGTTTTTATCTATGCTTGTATTTTTAATTTTAGTATACATTGTTTCCTGAAAAACATACCATAGATATCGAAACATGTTGATTTGTCAATAAATAGTGGTTTAAACAAAGTGTTTATCTTGTTATTTATATAATATATGACCACAAAGTAATTTGGCTAATATTGAAGAAATTAATTAATCAATTCAATTCAATTTGTAAACTTTATTACTACTCAAATATATTTTTAATCATTTTTGATGGCAAATTTTGATTAAGTATAGAAAACAGTTAAACACAAGCCGATAGAAAATAGAAAATGTTGGCTTTTGAATCATATCCAACAATAATATTTTGTCCACGTACGTACTATAATTTTTTTTTAAATGGATATATATTATATATTTTCAGTAAAATAGACATTGTTTTTTATCAACTTTTAAATCAGTATTATTGTTCCCGCAATTATAATTTATTTAAAAATATATATTTTATATTTAAATCAATGTTCAATGCTTACTTGCGCCGGCGCATTTTAATGCAGCGTTTTTAAGTAATAAGCAATTCACATAACGTACGTTTAAAAAAAAAAATGTTTTTAAATTTATAAGGCTTTGTAGGTTCTGCATTAAAGATCATCCACAAAAATATATAATAAAAAAAATTATATAGCTACCGCCATCTCCATTTTCAAAATATCGATGTTTTTTTGTCAATTTATCAATTATAGAGGTAAATCCTTTTTTGATGAAAAATTTAATAAACCAATTATGTAGAAATTTGTCATGACCTGTAGACAAGGCTACTTAGGTACACACTTGGGAATATCATATACGAAAAATATTTATCTCCGGAAATAATTATTTCTTGGCTGTCCTCTCCCAACTTGTCTCATTTGGGTGGAACATTTTTCACTAATAATGAACCTTGTCGTAGCATCCACTAATAACCACTCTTGACAAGTATTACAGCCTGGCTCGTTAAAGGGTGGTGTTGCATTTTCCGAGGCACTCAGTAAAAAGCTCTTTTTTCTAGGCCCTTCTTTCATGAACAAAGGAATAAGTCTGAGCCATTGTTTTGTCTAGTAGCTATACATATATTAAACTTATGTATCTTCTAGACAATTTGTTATTTGATGATCTATTATTAAAAAAATGATACTTTAAACTACAGAAAATCAAAAATCTTTTACGCGGTTAAAAATATTCAGCAAATTTTTTTTTTTAAATAACATATCTTAGCAACGTAGATTCAATGAAACTCATCACTTAAAGTAATCTCTATCTATATCCTGTATATCGTTGTCCTAATTATAAAAATTCGCTAATCTATTTTAGTCAAAATCGATATTTTTATACCATCTTTGCCTCTTCGTTTTCGAAAATAAATTTAATAAATCCTAAAAGCATTGGCAATTCGCATTTGAAGTTCATATACACTTTTCAATAAACGGAAAGAACATAATAATTCTATGTGAAAAGTATAAAATAAAATTCTTTAGAACGGATTTTTTTATCATCAAATTATTATTTTAATTCCTTTGGAACCGTGACTGTTTGTGACCGTGAAGATCACTTCTTTGATGTCCATTTATATTCGACAATCATTAGAAGCTATATGTAACCCGCTGATAATCGCGCGAAATTAATAGTTTTCAACCATTTCAATATTTAAAAATTATTTATATATAAAAGATAATGTCTAGTGTAATGATCTACATTTTAATTTTCATGTAAAAAATACAATAGTAAATAATAGGTAATAGTAACATAAAAAGTTTAATTATAAAATGGTAAAGTGACTTTTGAACCACCAGAAAAAAATTTCTAATGCAATTTTCGTGCAAAATTTTACTGGGGGATCGATCAATGTTAAATTATATTCTTTGTATTAAAAAAACTTTTAAAAAAATGTATATACAGAGTGACCCAAAAGTAGTGAGAACATCTTGAAACACATTTATTATTTCAAAACATAATATAATTAATTATAATTCTTAATGTTTTTTTTTGCATAATATTTAGCTAATCATAAATCATCAATACACCTCATATTGCATAATGGATTGAAATTGTTTAATATCATTAATTGTTATGACAGTTACTTTATGGTGTAACATGATTATTTTAATATTCATAATAAAACTTTGTTCTATACACACGTTGGGTTATTTTCACTACTAGTTTCGAGAGATGCAGTCTCTCTCATCATCAGGCAATAACGTGTGTGTACTACAAAGTTTTATTGTGAAAATTAAATTTATTTTAGAAAAGCAACATAATTTAAATATTTAAATTGATACACTCATTATTTATCATTTACCCAAAAAATAGCACATTGTTCAGATAAATGATTACACATTATCGAGGTTCGAATCAAAATTACACATGATCCAGGTTCGAACCCCGGTAGCAAAAACAATATTTTTTCGATAAATTGCTTTTATATGTATATCTTTCTAATTAATACATTTAATTTGTATTAAAGAAATTTTATTGTTTAACAATCTTTTATTAACATATCGAAGTAAGTCTAACCTTTTTATATTCTGCGGCTAAGAAGTTTCATTTCAATAGCGTAAGCGTTACACGTTCAGATTTTGTTTATTCCTGTATGAAGTAGTTTTGTACACAAATTCAATCTGTTATCGTTGAATACACAATCAATGGAAAAAATTGAGTTTTATCCTACATACTACATTCTACATATGGTATGGTAAACCGATTCAGAAAATTTTGTGATGAAATAATCTAATACCCGACACCGCAGAGTATCACAGTGTAAAAAGTTTGCTGAAATTCGATAAAATTGATGAAGGGATTCATGTAAAAAGTTTACAGATTTTCGATAAATTCGACGTAGAAATTCAAGTAGCAAAATAACAACATATTTTCTGTATATAGTTTTCTGGGCTAATCTGCCGTGTATATCTGGCTGACGTTTCGGATCCCATTGCAGGGTGTATCATCAGCAGATTCACAGAAGATTCTAAACGGCCGTGAAAATCCAAGAACATTTTAACAACATATATCATAGCACATATATTAAATATGTTACTTTTTTATGTATAGCCTCTATTGATACGGGAGATTAATGATTAGGAAGTTGGAGCCCCATTGAAGAAATGTTGAAAAAACTTCAAAAGCGTTCAATGAATGAGTCTACAGACACATGCAAATTTAATCTGTATTGATGGAGCAAAAAATGACATCATACTAATGAAAATAAAGAAAGACAATGAACTCTCTCGAACTATAAAGATAAGAGAACGTATCACAAGACACTTTGGGATATATGAAATACTTCACCTTGTTATACGCGGAAAAATCAAGGAATGATGAGATCTTGGCGCAAAGAAAACCTCATGGCTTAAAAGGTTTAGTCAGTTAGTTGAATGTTTCGTCCAGGTATGTTCTTTTAGGGAGCTGTAAATTGAATATCCAACATAATCGTCATAATTCGTTAACGGATAGCACTCAAAAAAGAATAAGATGAAAAACAGTTAGTGTAACACTCGTAACAATCGCAAAATGCAAAAAGTTAATAATAATAATTATCCAAGTATTTTTGATTATATAATATGAATTTCACTAGCATTGTTGATTTTGGCAGAAGAGTACATTTAGTACCCTGCCTGCTACATTAGTTTTTTACTATTTTAAATGTGCTTTTCCGTTATAGTAGATAGTGCAAAATTATGATTTAAAAAAATTATATTAATTTCTTCATTAAACTATATTTATCTAAGTGCAAATATAAATAAAAAAATAACTAATAAATAAATACTCAATACATCATGTCTGAACTCTTTTCTTCAACTTTAACCTCAAATTTGCCTTAAAATAATTAAGGCTTTTTAGGATTACATTTAGACTGTTGTATAAGCAAATTAAATAATTCTGAAAAAAAAATGAAATTTTTGACGCAAGATAGTAACAGTAAAATAGAATGACTTCGACGGTTGAGCCATGTGTAGAGGGTGTCTGAACAGCAATCTTCGTACTCATGAATGCCTCAAACGCATACGTCATCAAACTAAATGCAACTCCCGCGCCGCGCGCTCTTCACTTGAGCAGACGTGTTGCAAAACGTCGCAAGAATGTATTCGATGTGAACTTAAATATTTTCGTTCCAATACACTTTAAACGTGGTATTATTTAACATAATATATTATGAAAAATGTAGTCTTTCACTTAATAACTAGAAGAATTTCTCATGATTAATAGTAAAAATAATAATACTTTTTAAAAATGGAAATAAACTCACACGGGTACACTTTCATAAAAACATGCTTCTAAAAGACTGTATGATAAATACAGCATCCAGTGACAATACAGATGTACGCGGTGTACCCCACTGATTATTTGCCAGTGATATTTTTTGTATCGGTAAAAGTTATTCGACGAAGAGTTAATTTTAAGAATAACAATAGAGCTTCTTATTAATAACACTCATAATGAATAGATTGTTTATAATTATGTTTTATATTTATTATTTATTTATAATTATTATACACGCCCTATTCAGGCATTAACACAATTTTTAAAATAAAATAAAATTTCATCAGAAGTGCAATACGCAAAGATAAAAGTTATATAATATCAGCATGTTTTTTTTCATAATCAAAATTAAAAATAAATATAAAATTCGAAGATAAGAAATTTATCCGTCACCATTGAGTTGAAGCATAAAAAATTTCGACTACCTCCGCATATTTATTCCCCAAAGAATGCAATTTGGAGACTGCGGAGTTAGCTAATGCACGAGTTCTGACATTATCACTGTAATAAAACAATGAATTGTGTCTCGATGACCTCAATAGTGCGTGAAAGTCAATCTGGGGGCGGTCTATCATACAATTGATGAATCTATACAGAAATATAAGGTCGATCGTCATACGTCTCACTGATAACATTAACAATTCCAGACGGCTAAGGAGATAACCATAATTTGTATCTGCAGAGCGTATATTTAATTTAAAATTAATTGTAAGAATTGGAAAAATAAAATGTATAATACTCCGCTCCCATTTCTGCGACGACCAACCGGTGCGCGATGGTAAGTGCGCCGGTTAGCTAATCGGATTATCCAATGAACACCGCTGGGTACTACCTCGGTTCACCGAGTTCATTGGTGAATCGAGGTGTTTTGATATTTGAAACTCAATTACACTCTCATTCACTCGATTCCCAGCTGCTCACTACGGCCTCAATAGTAACACAATGTGTCGTAAAATAAGAATATATTTAAACAGAAATCTATCATAATTTATACATAATTTAAATTGCGGCAATGACTATGTAACCTCCTTTTATACAAAACATATTTATTTATTAGATAATATAAGTTGTTAAAGATTTTTTTGTCTAATAATTGTAAATCCATATAAATAGACAACATTACTTTTAAGAACGCATTTTTGTCATGCAGTCGCAATTCTTAGACACTTTTGATACAAATTAAATGTGCCAATTAGAAATATAGATATCCCGGTAGCAATTAAAATGTTATTCGATAAATAGATTTTTTTTGTACATTTCTAATTGATTATAACAGTATAAGCTGACCTGTGATTAAGGTAGCCCGTATTTATCACCAATCACCAATCTGTCGTCCTGAATATAATGTGTTTGCCTTTATATCCTAACCTAGTCTAACATATATTTTATGTTGTCGTTGTTAACTATTCTATCCTCGCCATTTTTTTATATTTAAATTTTATTTTCTCTCACAGAGCGTATATTAAAATAGAAAAATAAAGCGTGTCTTGACAGAATCTCGCATGCAAAAACAATTTGTTCATAAAAAAAAGCAAACTAAGAGAAATGAGTCCATCATTTACGTCACCTAAAAAATACTTAAAACTTTTACAGTGTTTACAGTTTAGATCTAGAAAGACGTATTCAGCCGGTGCTCAAGAAACTTTTAACCATTAAAAGCATAGCCGTTTAGAAGAGTCTTCAGTTTGGCAATATTGGTAGATTTATTGAGCTTTCCTTCCGGGTATATTATGTAAACCGTCTTTATAAGAAAGAAAGTCAGAATGTAAACTTTATACCGAAGTTATTTTCATAAAATTGTTAATGTACGTGCTCCACAATCACGGGAAAACTTTACGATATAAAATGTTACTAATTTTCGGGTGATAAATTATTAAAACCTAACACGTAATTTTTCTCCTGAAAGTTTTTGACAAAATAAATAAACTAAATTCGGATGGCACCTAGTGAAAATCTTAAATTGCCTCGATGAATATTAAAAGTATAATAAAGCAACTTTTCAACTTTTCTCATTTCTCGGAATGTTAACGGACGAGTATTTTCTTTCGCCATTTGCTTTAAAATATCATCAACCATCAAAAGTCTGAAAGCCGAAGTTTGCTACAAGTCAAAATCATCAGAATAAAACTTTTAAAACCGACATTGGCGTGTCGATTTTTTTTTACTGCTTTCAAACACATTACAATTTTTTTTTGCAGTTGTTTCTTGTTGAGTCATTAACAAGAAATATACACAAATATACTCATACCAACACTAACAATTCCTGCATACCGTACAACCTGACATTGTAAAAGATTCAATTAGTTTTCTACCATCCCAATACTTAAATCATGCGTTACATTTTTTCCGATGATGTACATTGACATTCATAACTCGATCTCGACAAAAATTTATTTACTATTATTATCCTGAGGAAGGCGGTGATGGTTATCTTTTTTATGAAATATGAATATGATTCCAAAATATAAGTAAGGCCTCGTACGCACTGCAGTTAAACACGCGCGGTTTTTGATGAAACGATTCCAAAAATTTTACCGATTCCGATACGATCTCTGATTCCGATATGATTCCCGATTCCGATTCTTATTTTTTGTCTTGTATATAATTTTATATGCATACCCTCGGTACATTTGTCTGATATTTGAAATATTACGCAACACCCATAGTAATTAACTAGGTGAAAATGTATAATGAATATTAATTTGGAAGACTAATACGTCAGACCGTTAGACATTATTTATCAATGTAAGTACATAATGTATGTAAAAAGTGAACCTAATAAATGTATTATTATTATTATTATTATTAATTAAAACTTTATATTCATTCTTTTTTACATTTTAGGAATCGGAATCGTAGTTGGGAATCGTAAATTTAAAGAAGTATCAGGAATTGCATCGGAATCGGTAAAAATTTTGGAATCGTTTCATCACTAGTAACCAAAGCGCGTGCTAGGCCTAAGATTGTAAGATTGCTTATTCAGTTATTTTAATTTTAGTTTATGTTAAAGTTTTGAACTCACGAAAATGCCTTTGTCATTCAAGATGGGTAGATTGTTCGTTATATACTGTTAATGGAAACCAGCCATCGCTAAGAATAGTTATTCACTTGGACAAACTTTATATTACATTTAGAGAAATAACGGGAATATGAAGAAAAAGAACACGAATTTACTACGTTTGCATCTTTGTCCTTGATCTAATCATACTGATTCACTTTATTTTATTCTGGGCTGCATCCATAGTCACGTTCAAATCCTTAAGATTCCGACTAACTGAAGCTGTCCGCATTGTTCGTGGTTGTTCTGATCTAATCCTCTCACTTTTGATCTTCCTTCCATCGCATCACATGTTTATACAAGGTTATCAAAAAAATGTAATAGAATTTCAAATAAGAATAGTAGCCATCTTGACAGCTGCCATTACTATTTTTATGCAGTATAGTCTGCCATTTTATCATGGAGCGTTTCACATTCATTAGAACAACGTTTACAAGTAATTAAAACTTATCAAAATCAGTCTTCGATTCGATAAACTCAACTGCGCTTTGTGAATTTTATGGTCAACATAATCATCCATCTGAGCAAGCTATTCCTCAAATTTTGTAAAGGTATGAAACCAATTATTCTTTACATGATGTAAGGACACCGATAAGATAGAGAAAATTCCGGTGTGATGCCAATATTGCCACTGTAAATTAAAGTGTAAGGGATGATCTAATATTCCAATCGATTCTTCGACGTTCACAATTAAGCTTATCATATGGCACAATACGGCGTACTTTGAGTAAAAATCTGATCCTACTACACCCATACAAGATACAGCTAGTGCAAGAGTTAAAGCCAAATAATCATCTATTGCGTCTTAGGTTTGCTGATTGGTCTCTTAAACAACCGTAAAATGTTCCACATATTTATCGAAAAATCTTCTTTAGTGATAAAGCTCGTGTGAAAGAGTGGCTGAAAATTGCATCCGTCGTACCATCGTTAATAGGATCGAATGATCTTTCAAATAAATAAAATCATTGATATCATTCTTGGTTTTTTTTATTATATTCCATTTTGATGTTCTATCATACTTGTTGGATAACCCTGTACCATCTGAGTTGGCCTTCTTTATTTTTTTCAGTAATAGATGAAAGAAGATGGTTATAAAAATATTGAATTGTGTCCAATCTTGTGACTCCATTAGCCTATCTCAGCATCTTGTTCGTCTGTTTCTTAATTTTTTTTTTTAATAATTGGAGTTATAAATTATTTTATTCACTAGAAAATTTTCGCGGTTCGACATCTCATAAACCATAGTTTTAATGAGAACGCGGCATTAAATAACCACAGATATATGTTTAATGTTGTTTAATTTTTTAACTACACCAGTTCATTTCAATATTTTTACTTCATGCATGTTGACCGTCTTGTCAGCTACGTTCATTTTGTTCGTCTACTTATTTATACTCGCCTAAAACTCTGACCCACAGAGCATAGTTGGCCATAAGCTATTTTATAAACTTTGCCCTTGTTACATCTTATTACAAATCCTATTATCACACAATACTCCACTTGGGTCAAGATGTGTTAATTCTATGCTCTACTTTAAAGTCTGGGCTAATAAAGAGAATATAGTTCTTTCTCGGATTTTTACGAAAAATATCTTGAATAATTGAGTGCCCTGATTTTAAAAATAAAAAAATTATCCGGTCGCAAACATTTATAAAGTTTTATATTACGTTTATATTTTAAAGTTTCAGATTTATTTTAATTTTTGAAATCAAGGTACTCAATACTAAATATAATTAAAAAATCCGAGAAATTCTCGATATATAGCAAGGTCTGTTTTGGCGTCTACCGATATTACGGACCCCAGATATTTTAGAACATTGACTTGCCGCACAGGAGTACTCTGTAAAAGTAATGGATATTGCGTGGCTTTTGTTAAAAATTTTGTTAAAAGTTTTGTTAAAATTTTTGTTAAACTGACTCGATTTTATCTCTAGAAAACCGTTATTATCCAATAAACGAATAAAAGTGTAGATAAATATGTTTTTACGTTTATTCTCTTATATTCAAAACATTTAAGACATTCCTTATTAAAAGTAAGAAAGAAAAAATTTGATCAGATACTTACAATGATCAGAGTATTTTGGTTTACATACATACGAATATACCTTTTTCAAGTTCAGCGCTTTACCCTTTCACGTGACGGTTCACGTGGGTTCTGGCGATCAGCCATGTATTCCCGACACCTACTCTCCATGCCTCACGGCCCACTAGAGCCCTTCGAGAATATACCCTTCGCCACTTAAGGCAACCTATTCAATTATGCAAACCACTCTTCCGCTATTTAAGGCAGACAGAATATTTCATTATGAATTACCCGAGCCATCGAATTCGTACTCCGCAAAGTAATTCCATAGAACTACTTGGAAGAGCATCTGGCTCAGCAAATAGTCGGGCAATTCGATTAGAAAATCCAATTTGACGAAATCCTGTTTGCTGTTTGACTTTCTTAGATTCTGAATTTATTTATTTAAATATTAATTATTGATGTGATCCAATTGATATATTGATATACTCTGATGCACTCGATCAATCTAAAGAGGTTATAGGTACTTATAAAACTGGAGATTCGGTTAACACACACCTTAATCAACCAGATTTTTTTTCAATGTGCCAACCGTTCATTCACTTAGTTATTAATAGATTACACTTTTTATTTGATTACCATGAGTTTAATATACAGCCGATTTTGCTTAATTGGGCCGCCGGATAATTGGAGCAGCCGCTTATTTGGACCAAATCTAAAGAAACGGAAACCAAACCAAGGAACTAATAGTAATTTAGATCGCTTAATTACGACGATATTCCACATAATTAAGACAGTAAATTTAAGATTACAATACATAAGTTTAAAATTTATTAATAAGTTCCACAAAAGCCAGAGAGTTAATACAAAATTTTTCCTTTTGCAAGGAATACAATTTAACGCTGACAGTTGGCGAGCTATAAAAACCAACACTATATAAAATCTTTAAACCTTTAGACATTTCCGAAATTTTAAGCAATGAGGGAATTGAGGACATGTCATAAATCAAGAATTTTGGACAATAATAACAATTTACCGTGTTACGATGGAAATGAAGACTGACTTGTTGAAGTATTTAATCGAAACATCAAAAATTAAATGAAGAAGACGACGATGATTAAGATCCAACTGTGCCTGTAAGTAACCAGGAGGCAAAAAAAATTATAGCCGGGTTACAGCGTTATTTTATGCAGGAAGGCAATGAAGGGAGATTGCCCTATTTAAAGAAAAATACTCTTCATTAAATTTTAAGCTCGCTGCGGTTAATTGGGGCAGCCGCTTAATTGGGGCAAACTTCCTCGTCTCGATTTGTCCCAATTAAGCGGAATCGACTGTATATACCAACCAGTTACGAAAAAGTCATTTTTCAAGTCACGATGGTTAAATACAGAGTTAATATTTAATTTATTAAAATCATTTACCACATTGCTTTTGCAAAAATAAATTAAAAATAATACATACACATAGTGATTACTAAGATTTTTTACTATTTAATTTAGCATAGTTTTAGATATAAAACGAAAATAATTAGTTTTATTTTTAACACTCTCAAAATGGGAGTACTTAAGATTTCATTATTAATATCAAAATTGCATGTCAAAATAATCAAAAACAAATACCTTTGCGTATCATAGGTAAATAAAATAGGTAGATTCATTTATTATATGGTTCTGTTGATAAAGATGATAGTCGTTTAATAGACGCATTTACAATTCTCACTATACCAAACCATAACAGATTTTTAATAAAACCATCTATTGAGACAACTGAAATATTTTTCGTGTCAAAGATTGCCGATCACTTTGGCGAACACAGTATCATTCTTCAAAGTTTTTTAGATCATTATTTCTATAAAAATTTGGAATGAGCCCTTCGCGTCAAATCCTTTTCAAGGAGATTAAATTAATTTACGTCACCCGGGGCTTCAGTGACGGAGATAATAATTTATACGATTAGACCAAAAAATGTGACTAAAGTTTTAATAAATTGTGTATCTTTATATTTTTGATGTTAATAGCGTTAATTTTTTAAATTATTAATTTAAAAATTTGTATACACTATGTAGGATATATTTATGAAACTGGTCAAATCAAAATGGTTCACTAAGAGTTAGTTTTTTTTTTAAATCGCGCGTATTAATGAATGTATTATTTTACCTAATGCATTAATTTACGTGCAAACTTTAATAACCTTTGCAAAAATGTCCCTGTAGAAGACAGCCATAAGAGAATAAAAATAACTGTAGAAATGAAACGTAAAATCATTGAAAAGCTAGAACGAGGCGTGAGCGTGGCTGATCTAGCGCGCACATACAATCGGTCTACATCAACGATTTGCAGATACAAGATAAGAAGATACACGCTACTAAGGGAGTGTCAAGGATGTCCACGAAACGGTTACCTATTCTTGATGATGTTAAAAGGTTGCTTCTAATATGGATAAATGAAAAGCAATTGCAAGGCGACACTATTAACGAAAAAATTCGGAACATTCCAGGTTGTTACGCTCCTTAACAATTTATAAGAATTTAATTTAATTAGAATAAATGTTAAAAACATAAAAATTGATGATTTTTTTTGGCAGGAAACGTATTATTGTCATTTCTGTTGTTTTGTATGGGAATAATTGTTTCGCTTAACGAGTGTTTCATATAACGAGTAAGATTCTAGAACGAATTAGTCTCGTTATAAGAGGTTCCATTGTATTTATATTTTTGATGTTAATAGCGTTAATTTTATAAATTATTAATTTAAAAATTAGTATACACTATGTAGGATATATTTATGAAACTGGTCAAATCAAAATGGTTCACTAAGAGTTAGTTTTTTTTTTAAATCGCGCTTATTAATGAATGTATTATTTTACCTAATGCATTAATTTACTAAATACACATAACTTTTTTTTATGTGTATTTAGTCTTCAGTCTGTTGAATTTGGTCCAGTAGTTAAGTAATCCAAAATTAGTGCACGTTAAAATCTTATATGCTCTTATATTTCTATTGTATTTATAATTCAAGTAGCGAACTGGTGGAGAGATTTTATCGAGAGAGGTCACCGTATGAGCGCGTTATGAATATATAACGTAACATACTTTATCGAAGTTTTTTCAGAACGTATTTGAAATTTTGTTCGTTAAAATTCCGAAAATATGTATATTCACATAGACGAAAACTTTTAATTTGTAGTCTACGTTGCTGCATGGCCCGACGAAAAAAAGGAGAGGCAACTGGTTTCATTCAATCCACGAAAAATTGATATTATCTCTTCACGTATATTAAAATCAAACCCGAGAGTCTTTTTTTAAATCTATTACTCGAAAAGTTGCGAACCGATTTTGATGCAGTTTTATTCAGCAAATTGGATTTTTTTTCTGAAAAAGTTTTAATCCAAAGCGTCACGGCACGTTATCGAGAACTTTAGTAGTGAAGAGAAACTCAATACGGGGACTAAACTTTAACATGTATATCGAAACAATGTTTGAGGGCTTAATAGTTCTTTAAAAAAATCCGTAAGGGCATATAGCCTAAATTACAATAACTTACAATTTAAAGCAAATGGTTTGTCTATATCTAGAAAAAACTGAGTTTTCTATTGTTATAGATATACCAAACAAACGTAACTGATACAGCTGTTCGTAAAAGCCCGTATCCGCAGAAGAAGACACGATGAGATAATCTCAGAGATTTATCTGAGATACATCTCAACATCGTGTCAAGATCATATATATTGATATTGGTAGAAAGAGACAAATCTCAAGCCAGCGTATACGACATTCGATCTTTAAGCGAGACTTGACACATACAATAAACGTCCCCTAAAACCACCATTAATCGATATAACTATCTTTTATGAAAAGTTAGTGATAAGTTATTAAATATAAGGCGATAAATTACAAATATTTTTCCATTTTAACAGATGCTGAGGAGATTCAAAATCACTCAACTGATGAACCTCATAACGATAACATTTGACGTTTGACGTACGACGAATGAAATTACGGTGAATCTCTGAGACAATGTGTACGCGGAGACTACGAAAGCTAAAAGTTGTCTCCGAAGAGTTTCATGGGAACGAAATCCGTATCTCAGAGATTGTCTAAAAAAAAACTCTTAAAAATATTATTCGAGGACACGAGCCATAATACAGCCCACTTTATTAGCAAGTTAACGATACTTTCCCAAGTATTGTATAATATTATCGATGAAATATTAATAAACGGAAAGGTTTATTCTAAACGTAATTGGTAAAAATGTATTATTTATTCCCGCCAAAAAGTGCAAAGCGATTCGCTCAACACCGCCTCTGGGGTGGCTCTGATCGATGGCTAGCATAAAATTTATCCTGAAATATTATTTCTCACTCACCTTCAATAATCCCATCACGGTGAAACCAAAGGGTGGGATAAAAATTCATGCGATAAATTCTTACCCTTTCTCCCCCCCCATCCCCACGCGACGATGACATTAATGCCGCCGTGGCCCGCGATATATTCTGACCCCCGCCCACCCGCTCGCGTTCCGCCGCCCCAGTACTGTGCGGTCGAATGTACAGTGTGTGTACAATGATACCCACTTTTATTAAAGCATTGAGATGCCACAATACAACGCATTCAAGGTTGAACTGAAACGACAATATGCGATGTTGCACAACTTTTACGACATCGTAAAAACGATTTATTATGGCATCAAAATGCGTTTTTCTAACACGGTGAAAGGATCCTCCTCATCTATGAAAGAAAAATGCTTCATAAAATTTACGGCCCCATAAATGACTGATATAAACCGTGTCTAGAGACAACGATATGCACAACTCTACAACACGTATGGAACAGTGGCGTGCGGTAGATATAAACTTAGGTTACGCTGTTACCGACGATGGTAACTAGGTTTCAAAAAATATTTTTGAGAACAATTGTATTTATTTCAAACTCAAAAAATAATTGCGAATTCATTACTTCAAAAAAGATAGCTACATCTACTATCTGCATTCGATTTCACTTAAAATATTATCTACGACTCCTCCTTCGGACAACGTATATTTAAAATGTTACATTAACAATAGTCAAAAACATACCATAACCGAAACTCATATAATAGAAGAAAATATATTTCATGCATATTTAAATATTATTAGTAATATAATCTACCCAAAATACGCAAACAATCGACGATCACCATACGAACTACGAAATTATTAAAGAAGCCATCGTACGCAGTTTTCAATCAAGATGACCATTTCGAAAAAATAGAATACAGAAAAATAATTTGGCAGACATAAAGACGTCTCTAACATAACGGAGCTTCAGTAAGAAAATATTTAGTTCAGTAAGATTGTTACGCATATTGAATAAAAATATTAAATGCGGTCAAACAAGCAAATTGTTTTGCATCATCGGTATGACGTTGCACGCATATGGACTATGAGAATTAAGACCTCTATTCTTTTACGTTTAAAACATTAGACCGAGTAGTTTATTAAAATGTACGTAAAGATAACGTTTATAAATGCTGGCATTGTTTAAAAAAAAATGTAAATGTAAACGGTCAACTATATGTGATATAACATTATAACATTAACAACAAATAAGGATTATAACAATAATTTTGCCGTTAATGATTCAGCAGTTAATGAAGCCCTCAAACGGGGAAAATGGTAAAAACACTGGTCACGCATGAACGCTAGTACGAGAGATATATCAGATGATTGTTGGCGAAGGTAAAACGTGTGCCGACACAACTCATTTAGCTAGGGACGAAAAATTCGCCAGAGAGTGGGGCTTGTTGGATAATTAATTGGCAACTAAATGAAGAACATTAGCGGTCGTTAATTAGAAACGTGCCGTGAGATCGCAGTACATACCGGACACACAAAATAAACGACGTTCCAAAAGATACTTTATGGCCGTTGGTAGTCGTAGAGCATACGAAAATTTCCAATTCAAATATTTTCTAGTAATTTTCGAAATTTTTCAATTAATCTATATCTTTGTTTCAGGCCCTAAATCACCCAACAAAAAATAGTCTGGCAGCTCGAAATTCGATGAGCTTTAATTTTTTTTATTCATCAATATTTCAATTAATCGAAATAATCATATAATTACAATTTTTTTTTTAAATGCTTTTATCACTGACATAGTTGAGATTAGGCACATACCTCTTGAATACTTTCGACTCGTAATTTAGTCATGAAATATGGTGGACTAGGTCTGTTTCACCCTATATATATCTAGTCTATAGTATTTTTTAATAAAAATAACTATCACCGTCAAATATTAATTTTCAACCTAAAAATAGGTGGTTAAGTTAAATGCCACCAGCAATACGCAAGACGATTTCGAGCTCATATTTCAAGAATGTGCTTCAAAATTAAAGTTTCCAACTAGTATAACATAAACTTTGTCGAAGGTGAACACATGTATAAATTTTCGCCAGCCTCAGTATGAAATAGATGAAGAACGGGTGTTTCCATAGTTCCATTCCTTCTGCACACAGAATATTATATAACTTTTGCAAGGTAGGATATAAAACGAAAGGGGAGTAAAATATATTAACTTACCTGCAATATTTAATCGTGAATATTTACATACAGTGGAACCTCTCATAACGAGCACCTCTCATAACGAGTAATTCGCATAACGAGCAAAACAGATTGTGGAAAAAACGCTCTCTTAACGAGCGACATTTCGCATAACGAGTAGGGAAGTCCCATCTTCACATCACTCACTTGTGAGCCGGGACTTCCGCGCCAGTGCATCAGTCTCTGGTTAGCGCTCGTTCCGCTAGGGCGTTAGTGTCGCATGTGATCACACATTTTTCCAAACTTGTGTTCAGACATTTGTAATTTTTTTTGTGCAAACTTTAACAACCTTTGCAAAAATGTCCCTGTAGAAGACAGCCATAAGAGAATAAAAATAACTGTAGAAATGAAACGTAAAAATCATTGAAAAGCGAGAACGAGGCGTGAGCGTGGCTGATCTAGCGCGCACATACAATCGGTCTACATCAACGATTTGCAGATACAAGATAAGAAGATGCACACTACAAAGAGAGTGTCAAGGATGTCCACGAAACGGTTACCTATTCTTGATGATGTTAAAAGGTTGCTTCTAATATGGATAAACGAAAAGCAATTGCAAGGCGACACTATTAACGAAAAAATTCGGAACATTCCAGGTTGTTACGCTCCTTAGCAATTTATAAGAATGTAATTTAATTAGAATAAATGTTAAAAACATTAAAATTGATGATTTTTTTTGGCAGGAAACGCATTATTGTCATTTCCGTTGTTTTGTATGGGAATAATTGTTTCGCTTAACGAGTGTTTCACATAACGAGTAAGATTCTGATTAGTCTCGTTATAAGAGGTTCCACTGTATTTATAACGGATGCAGCCAACAATCGTAGCATAGTTTTAATTCTCACGGTGGACATTTCTTACTAATTTTACCCGTATCTTAAATCCATTTCGCATTATTTCTTACCATTTTTTCTTGAGTATTATTTTATTGAAAATAAAATTCATTATAAAAATATTAACAATGAAACAATAACACCCATATTTTTTTATCACACTTGATCATACTAACTTCTACTTCTCTGTACTATTAAACAATTTATATATTATGGGGTTGGTTTCATTTTTTCCGTTTGAAATTCGAGAAATTCTATACGAATTACATGTGCTTTCAAAATGAGGCTAATAGTTGTAATAATTATTTTAAGTACCAGAAAAATAATTAATGTCATTATTATTTATCTATGTAAATAGTTCATTTCATATTATTTAAAAATTGCATCTATATTTAACCTTTATATAAAATACTTTTTACGTCAACCGGTTTCGATACTAACGTATTTTCGTCATGACTGACGTACATTTGTACATTAGTGTCGAAACCGATTGACGTAACTCAAAGTTAATAGTAGTAAATATAAAAACCAGCCACACGATCGGAGGCAAAATCTATATCAGGTTATAATTTTACAACGGATTGTCAATATCAATTCAGCGGATATGATTTTATTATTGGATACTGAATCTTTAGTGTGTCTTCGTTTTTAAAAATAAAAAATATGCAGTCACGAGACAGACCTCTTTCACTAAATTCAATGAAGTGTAGTTTTCTATTCAAATTTGGTCAAGTAATTCTTGATAGTTTAATAGAAAGACTTGATCCACTGATTTGGGGTAGAATACAAGAGGTTAACCGACCATAGAATTTTCAGTATTTTCATTCCATTTGGGACTGGATGTAACAGAAAAAGTAATCTAATCTACTGTATTTGCAAACGCGTTTCGTTTTACAGAACGCCGGGTGAAATGGAGAAAAATCGTTAATGTAAACGGATGGACATCTCGCGCGGGTCACAATATTCAATTATGAGTTAATGACGGTTGAGACAAATTATAGATATCTCATAGAGACGAAGCTATTTATATTATATTCGATAAAAGATTCTCATTACTGATATTTATGTTATTTCAGGAGAATGAATATCAAATCATAGATGGCTACAGCAAAGTTGAATTAAAATACTTGAAAGGTTTTTACATGGTATATTTTATTTATTTGCACCTTATCCCGGAATCGTTTTGAGAATTATTTACTCTCGTTTCGATACGTCAATATTACTTTTTTTTATCATTACATTCAGTTATTAACATTTTAATACCATCATAGGTTGGCTCTGGTATCATCGTACCAGAGCCATACCTGTACAATTTAACGTGCGACTAGTTATCACATTAAATTCAGAGAGCAGCCAGAGAGAAGCTATAGAAATCATGCACCCCCAAAAGGAGAGGGTAGACGTCACATTTATGTGTTACAGTAACAGAACTCGGACACAGTTCGGCAGAAATTCACCCTGTCCATGTCACTAGAGGTGCGAGGGAGAGCTAGTAGAATGGTAATATATATATAACTTCCAAAAATTTTATTGATGTGGAGGTTGATTGTGGAAGAATTGGTGAACATTACATTGTGTAAAGTGATCACTTAAGCCGGCCAAAGACAGGTTGTAATGTAATACGAATACTTCCATACTTCCCATATAATATAATATAAATAGCTTCGTCTCTATGAGATATCTATAATTTGTCTTAATAACATCCAGTAATTGTGTGTTCTTGGACATACTCAAATATTGTTGCTATATATTGCATTCTTTTTATTATGATTGTTTCGAGTAGAAAGATAAAAATAATATTTTTTATGTTAGGAGCATTTAAGATGTTTGAATAATAATGGTTTTTCAAAATTTCCTAATCATTTATTAAAAAATGATAATATTTTGATAAAAATTTGGGATTGTCTATTTTACATATAAACATTGCTGGTCTTAAATTGAATAATTTGGAATCATTGAAAATAAATAAAGCGTGTAAAACTAATCAAAATATTATAAACAACCAACTAAATTTAACCACAAGTTCCATTCTAAAACATTTTCCTAAAAATTATTCTAATAATTTTGTATCAAGTAACAATTTTCTAGGTACTAAACTTATTTTATATATTTTTATTGCTTTTAAAAATAGATTATGTTAAAGAAACTATATTATATATGTTTTTGATTAGTTATTGACATCCTGAAGAAGAAAATGATATTTTTCGAAAGCGGTACATGTATTTAATTTATTAAGTGGTTAATAAAACAAAGTTAACAATCTAAAATAATTAAAATAATGTATTATCCAATATTTATTTAGGACTTTGATGCGTTGGGTACCTGCACCTCTAATCAGTTTATAAATTGTTATGATCTTCAGTTGGGATTGGATAGTGACGAGAATAATACTCAGTAGTACAATATAACAATTTATAACTGATTTACAAACAGTACAGACTACAAATCTCCATGCGTACACATACACATACCTGTTCAACCCGAACGCGCGTGCGCCTGTCACACGTCAAACAACCACAAATATTATATACATAATAGTTGTTGTATTGCCTTTAGCAACCTTTGCTTGAAGCTGTTCATTCCACGTATAAAATACACTATTAGGATTAGATCCCCCACTCGTTGGACTGACTAAGTATAAAAGGCAACAGATACTTCTCTGGTGACAGCCTGGATGCCGAGAAAGGTGGAAGAGCATAGTTATGAGGGCGAGAATTCATTGAAATCGCGATCCTGTCATGAGGGACAGACGTGGATGATGAGGTTATTCATCAATAACTACTTACCGACCGCAAACGGTATGCACCATGGAAAAAGAAAGCGTTTTCTAACATGAGTTTATGAAAATATCTTGAAGACTTTTGACAACACCCGAAAATTATATAATGAATTACCACTAAAATATCAACCTCGATTATATTTCCAAGCATTACATGTCATGGTATCGTATAACTAATAAGAACAGAAAATGAGCACCATATTGAATTACCAATTAATCCTACACAGTTAATATAATATATAAACTCTTGTGTATATATTATATTGTATATTGTTACACAAGAATGTATATATTATATAATCTCTTCTATTATTTTTTCCTTATATTTTATAAGTAAATAATCACTCCATTAAATTTATGCTCTATTTTTTATATTTTTTAATGCTTATGTTTACTAATCAAGGTATTTTCCCCACGTTAGGATAGGGCCATATTCATATATTGAGAAAGTAGAATAAACAGATGCAGTAAATGTGACAAAACGATTAATTCACATCTTAAAAATATCCGAGCTTGTTAGATGATTCATATAATATATGAAACCATAAAAATTTATAATAAAAGGAGAGTAAGTTAGTGATTTTTGAAAACTGAGCTACTATTTAAAAAGCGTAGCTTCTTTTTAATACTTTCAAAGTTCTTGTTTTTTTTTACTATCCGTAGCTCTTCATATTTCGAACGCCGCAATCTGCCGAAAATTATTTTCCAATTTTAAATTATGAACTGATTGCCGAGTATTTTACGCGATGAATGTATTTATTTTTGTACACTTTTTTTCGCATGGCCGTTAGCGCACAGCTCTCCCATGCCGTATTAATTGATTTATCAAGTAGGTAGACATTCCAATTTTTTAATTTCTCCCTCAATTTCCTATATCTAAAAATGTACGGTTGTTTTAATCTGAAAGAACAATCTTTATATTAAATATTTTTGACGAGTAGCAATATTGTACGATATGTAGGCCTTAAATAATTGTTTTATACCATTTTTATTTAAATTCCTCGCATACTTTTAGTGGTTCTGATTGGATAAATATACATTCACACCATTGTCTTTGTTAGTGCCGTTTAAAATATTAATTTATTAAATATTAATTATAATTAAATTCTATTAAGTTTTTGGCGTCTTACTTATTGTTTCATTCATTCAATTTGCTATTTACGTAATATTTAATCTGCGTATATCCATACTTTTCTTACCTATCCCTATACCCTAAGCATAAAGAAGAAAGAAGATGTCGCAGTGATAAAAGTTTTCAACTGCAGTGCGCTTGGAACTTTAATACGGATAACTACAGTCGCTTTACTACGCTAACGCATATTAATAATCTTACTTTAATTATATTATACATAATAATCCTTTACCCGAGTGTAACTATACACCCCGTGACGCTTGTACTTGTGGTGGAGAGGAATCTACGAATGAACCAGCATCCAGCAGACGAAAAGTAAATGCCTTCCTTTCTTCCTTATATTTCCACCAGTCTTTGTACATCTAACATTTCGGGAAGTTTATCGATTTATGTAATTTGACACCTATTATAAAATAAAATAGAAATGATTAAACAAATTTACTGTGTTGCATTAAAATATAAAGAGATAATTAGATCTATAGATGAATAAAAAAAAACATAACAAACAATAATTGATCGTCGTAAGGAGCAAACCGTGAAGAATATCCTTTTGAGCCTGTAATTGTCAAGAACATTAATTAACTCGGG
Organism: Eubasilissa splendida; assembly: GCA_031772225.1. Lineage (NCBI taxonomy): Eukaryota > Metazoa > Arthropoda > Insecta > Trichoptera > Phryganeidae > Eubasilissa > Eubasilissa splendida. Next base: position 27,508,261 of record CM062846.1, on the reverse strand, counting down.
TCTATGATTACTGACGCTGTGAACCAGAAATCAAGCGACGCATGGAAGGCGATCTGTTCTATATCTAGACATGGCAGATATGAAAAGACTGCTATACAGGATATAACAGACCTAGTATACAATATTTTATACGTACCTGACTGAGTTACGAGTCGAAAATGTTCAAGGAATATGGACCTAATCTCAACCGTATTAGAGATATGCATTAGATTATGCATTTCTAAAAAGTCGTAACTATGCGAATATTTCGATTAATTGAATTATTTTATTAATTCCAAATTATATATTGAATACAAAAAAGGGAAGCCAGACTATTTTTGTTAGATAGCTTAGGGCCCGAAGCAAATATACAGATTAATAATGGATAAATTTCGTCAATATTTATTTCAAAGTACATACACTTAAAGCTTAACATGATTGTGTAAAAATTTCAAATAATAATATTTTCCGTAATGGTGAAGAATTTGCACATATTTTTTAAACGTTTTCGACTCAAAATTTAGTCGGGTATTCACCCATGGAATATTGTGGGCTAGGTCTGTTACACATTGTGTATGTCTATCTATCTATCAGACGCGGTCGCTTCATACATGCTTTGGATGCACCGCATCCTTTGTGTAGCCGAAAACTGCACTGCGGCAATAAAATTCGTCCTGTCCTTTATAGATCAGTCATAACACACACTACGATACGGTGCACGCACGGAGCGAGGTGAAATACCTATACATTCTCAACTGCATACATATACATACCAGCAACAGTGGATTCTATCATTCGTTCCGTATCCACAAAGTTTGAAAGTATTCGACTTTCTTGCATGCGCATTCAGTTTTGCCTGTCAAGGACTTCGAATAGTGTATACGCCTTCTTTAACAGCCACCAACGTACAAAAAACAACCTTAATGCTTATGAGTATAATGCACAAAACAGCATACATATTAAGAAGCGAGCGATTGTTCTGAGAAATTTGTTTGTGTGACGTATTTTTGACAGTTTCGCTTGAATACTTGAAGTTGAATTATAGAAACATTGAATATCCTTCGATTATATGTTATATTTGATAGTAGATGTAAACTTGTTTTCCAGCATCCCTTCCACAAAAAGTCACCGACCGCCACTGCTATCTCTCTATCTATCTAGCTGAGATTAAATTCTAGCGTATTCAATATTTCTCTATATTGTGTACTCTATAGACTCTGAACCAAAGGAAAAAGTGGATTGATACCTTTGAGATGTGGAGTTAGAAATACTTTCTGCTCATTCCGCGGACAGTAACACGTTTCAAAATATCATATTGACTTGTTAATACAGCAATTTTCAATTGAAATGTTAGTGAATGACTAAATACTATACAATATGTAAAGCATACTTGAAATTCAATTTTTACAATGATTTTAAACAAATGTTATTGTTGTTATAACTCGCTATAATTTAAATATATTTTATAACATTCCATTCAAACTGAAAATTTCAAAATATTGACACTTGATTTTGAATTTTATACTACCTACATCCGTGCACAACGTTTTATCTGTGTTTCTGCAGGTATATAAATAGGAGCAGCCCCGGATTCATCACCCCACGCTCCGGAGCCCTCCCAACCACCCTCGTGACCCACCCCTGGCCACGGTTACCTGTTGAATGTCAATAAAACCCTGCGGTGGGAATAGTGATTCGAGAAAGGGCCAACCGTAAATAAAAAGAATACTTATTTCTGTGGCGCACTTAACCTTTTACGCCCTTGCATATTTCTTTTCGGTGGAAAGGGCGGCACGGTAAATAAAATAAAATCATTACAGCACGAATAGCCAAAAAATAACATGATGACCGAAGTAATCACCAGCGATCCATAACGGCGAGCGACATACACATAGAATGATGCAAAAGGTATATTTGGGTTGGTCAATCTTCTCGCCACATAAAATAAAGTACTTTTTTTTAAATTTTCACTAAACTAAACCTTACACTATACACATTGGGTTATACTATCATTACTATAGTTTCGAGAAGTGCAGTCCTTCTAATTATCAGGTGATAACTAAACTAAATACAGTTTGGTAATCCATGCAGGTAACAGGGCGGGGCTTCGACAGTTTCAGTCACTAATGGGAATATGGATAGTAAATGTGAAGTATTAGGGAATGTGATATTATGAATTAGTGTTTAATTATTCTAAAAAAAAAGACTATCCAAGTGTACAACTTTTCACAGATTTCAAAGTACCAAAAATAATAGACATATACAAAAAATTCAGGAATCCAAATTTTCAAAATTAAAAATCAAATAAACTTTAGAAACGAATTCCGATATATAAGATTTAGAGACCAAATTGATATTCTAAAACTAAAATATACCGCAACCCAAAATTACTATATTTATCAAGGCATCAAATTTCCTTCCCATCACAATTAAAACAATTACAGACTATCAATTTGTATCTGAAGTAAAAAAATATATACACAGTCTAACTGAAACATAAATTATCTCGTACATACTCCTTCTTTATACATGAATCCTACTCTCATAAAGTAGAAGTAAATGTTAAATGAAATATATATATATCCTACTAATTATTCTAAAATGTATTATATTTTCTAATATTAAAATAAATAAAAAAATGACAATTCTTTTGTATTTTTACAGTTTCTAAATTGTTGAGAAGTTTTGATTTGTAACTATCGAAAAAATGTATTGTTTCGAAAATTCCGAGAAGATGATGTTCAAGTAGGCGTCTTTTAAATTAATTACTAAATATTACTGTGTGATGACCTTTACCGTTAATCTCGTCGTATCAAGCGTGCCATGGGCATGAACTTTTAGAAACGATACTTTTGTAATTCATATCTGTATTTTTCAATTTAATTATATCAAAATGTATTCACGATGTGATCTTTAAAAATGATTACGTATTTCAAACTGTGAATTTACAGAACCGCCTAGATAAGATATTCAAAGATCTTCACGTATTCTGTTTATTTAATTTAGCCGTATCTTTCATCAACATACGAATATTACGGGAGTATTAAAATATGATATTATTGTGTATACCTTAACCAGTACAGGTTGAACAAAAATTAGATCACGTTTTCTATTATTTGGTAGACAAAATTTAATTTATTTTTAAATATTTAATGAAAAACATGATATAATGTGTACATTTAAATAGGTGCATATTTATAATAGTCATTAATTTAAACAAAGAACTAACTTGTCATTAACCACCCTAATTATATTGATGCCGCTGTATCTTCGTAAAGACGACACTAACATAATAGTATGTTAGTAAAAATCAACCTGGTAGTAGAAATGTATGTCGATATCACTATATAAACGGACAAATTGTCACGGAAAAATTGCTACTTCACATTTTATATTTATTATGTATTTTTAATTATGCTGACACTGTATTTTACACTTTTTTTCTTTGTGTATTGCACTTCTGTTGTAATTTTATCTTATTTTACAAAATATGTTAATGCCTGAATAGAACGTGTATAACAATAAATAAATAAATATCTTTGTAAGAACGGACGTACTTAATGGTTTACTAGTAAGTAATCAACGGGTTAATACAAAGTTAATTATGTTTTTTATTTGCGATATAAACATTAAAAAAATATTAATTTAATTTGGTTCATACCCACAGTCGACTCATCATCATGAGCGAACTGGGAATGCCATCCAACCACTGCGGCTTGGCTTTTCCAATACTTCTTCGACCAATAGATTTTCCATTAAACTTACTTTCTTCGCTGGTCGTTCCGAGTTCATTCGTTGAACGTGCCAAGCCCACCACATCAGCCGTGCTACCTTGATAACATTGTTGGGTTCATTAAATTCTGCGTCTAATTCGTGATTGAAGCATATACGTCACACGTATAATCGATTCTAGCTATAGAGCAACCACGTCCAGAGAGAAAATGGGTCCGGACTAGAAATTTCGGCTGAATTGGTGGAAGTTGGAAGCATGAAATCTTGAATTTGGAAGAGGTTTGTGAAAAATTTCGAACCACCTGAAAGTCGATCACTAACTATTAATCAGGGGCGTACAGTGTTTACATGCAAAAACAAACTGTGCATTACTAAAAATTCTGGGAAATAAATAATTGGATTAACATAAACGGAAACATTTATTTTACAATTAGCGCCATCCTTGTACTAGTACTAGATTTAATTCCTTAGTTCTAAAAACTACCACGACAACTCACCGCTGTAGTCATGGCGCTCTTGTGCATTCGCCGTATTGAGCTATTCACATTACTCTGTTCTATCTTTAAGACAGTGAATTACTTAAGTCTTACAATTGGCTATTTACTGAATTGAAAATTTCTTTCGGTTGATCAGTTTTGTATGGAGTCGTTACATATGTTGTTGTTAACAGAATAACATTTGAAAGGCTTACAACTGCGTGCAAATCATTGAAATGTCTACTTTCTTGTTTACTAATTCAATAATTTTACTATCTTACTGTTTTTAACGTGTTGATTTCATGGCTTTGGTTAAACGAAAGTTCGTAATATAATATAACATATATTGTAGTACATATATTATATATGATTATATAATATCATTGTTAATAACATAACGTATATCTATACCTACTGCATGCCACTGCTATATTTATGATATTCCATTATTGAGAATTGTTAGTCAATTTATTTAAAACGTTATTATTACATTACGTTATTAAAAAATTACAAGATTTTGCTATCTATGAAAGGTATCATAATTTAATTTCTTGAATATCGTTTTAAAAGTAACTGCTATGCTTAAAAATAGATTAATCTCAATGGTCCATTTATAAATAACAAAAACACCTTAATTAATTAATATATTATTCAATTTTCCATTTATGACTCTTAAAATGTATCCTTAATAAACAACAATGTAATAACGTGACCTGCAAGGAGTTTACAGAAAAACTAAAGCAAAATACTAAATAAGTTGGATTTTATTCATTTTCAGGTTAAATTTATCGTTGGTGTTTTTTGTATGAGGTGAGCTGGGTTATAGTAATGTAAAGATTATCAAAAAGGCTTCTTGCTGGGTATAAAACCCAATATTCTTAAAGTCAAATTACTCGATCCGTACGTCTATTATTCCCAGAATTGGTAGTGGGTAAGGATTCAGTGTCGAGACAACCCGGGAATAAATTTCTGGGAATCCCATGATTTTTGGCTGTTTGAGTCCCGGGATTTGAAAAAAAATAATCCGAGACTCTATAATCTGATTTTGCTTGATATTATTCTGTTTAAACGAGTTAAGTTATATACATTAAATAAATCAACTAGAAATATAGAGAAAAACATATTTATCGAAAAAATATTTTAGTTTGCTGACCATTGCGATACAGCAATTCATCTTGTGTCATCTATTGATGAAACAAAATTTAAATGAGATGAAATTATTTGTAAATGTTATTAAAGAACTTCAGTTTTCATTGATTTTAACCAAATATATACGTTATTGTCTTTCGATATATTTCTTTGTCTATTGGTATTTTGTATATTTTTAAAAAATGTTTTTTTTTCTGTAATTTCATAGATGTATTTATTTTTTGTCATAAATTTATGAATGTTAGCTTAATTTAATTTCAAAAACTACTAATAATTACAAATTTTATCAAACAATTTTTATTCGATTTAATACAGATAATATCTCTAAATAATATATACAAATATTTATATATTTTTCAAATTAATTAAAATTCTCAGTCACGATTCCCGGGAATACGCGAGACTTGTAAATTTTAAATCTCGAGTCCCGGGAATTGAAAAAAGTCGAGAATACAGAGTCCCCTAGTAGCGAGTGTATAGCTCCATATTTTCTCGATTTCGGAAAGAATTTATTTAACATGACTATTAATAATCAAACCTTTTTATCCATTATGGGGAGGTGACACGGTAAAAAGGATGATGGGATTACTTTATGTACTTGATCCATTTTTATATTATTAAGTCATAATCCCACATAAAAATTATTCAAAAGTTAAATTCGGTTTCTTCAATAACCAGAAATATTTCGAGTTTTATGAAACGTAGCGGTCCCAATGTGTGAGTGTGGTGGTGTGGTGCCGAGGAGTAAACCCTTGACCGTGTCTTTTTTGCCTGTCCATTGCGGATCACAGGTTTTTTTTACAATAATCTTGTCAATGGTAATTTTCAACTCCCGGTTAACTTGTGTCATTTTCTTTCCCTTAACTCGCCACATTTAAGCTATATAATAGCAAATTTCTTGAACGTCAATGGTATTAACTTGTAACGCAATATTCCCTATTCTATAATATTGTTGTACTGCTTTCTATGAAATAATGCTTTAACTTGTTTAATGGCACAAATCACTCTTGAAGGGTGGATTGCCTGTTTAAAAAAAGAAACGTAGCGACGTATACAAAACTTTCTCCTAAGGATAGTGTAGATGGACAGTTTCAAAAATATATTCTTAAGTTGGTCATTAAATCGTACGTTGAATTTTTAATAATTTGTGAATAATAGTTGAATTATCAACACAAAATAAATTTGCGAGCTTAGTCACTAGAACAAGGAAACTATAAATTTTATTTAGATTTTTCATTTATTGATTTTATAACGATTGGTGAATTAGGTATTTAATTAGTGATTCTTACTCACGAGTAAATATTTAGTTATAATTATTCAGAAAAATTAAATATATTAAATAGAAAGATATACATATAAAATCAATTTTATCGTTAAGTATTGTTGTTGCGCCACCGGGATTCGAACCTGGATCTCTTTCCAAACCGAGGAAGGTACATTATCCAACTATGCAACAGTGACAATATTTTTAGCGACAAATTTTCGAACCTATATGTTACCTTTTTGACATTAATATATGTAATCGTTCCAGTATTTGAAAGAGCCATGTACCTTATTTTAACGGAATCTCAAATACCTTTGAGTAATCTGATAGCAAACCATTTTTATTAAATTTTGGAAACATTGATATAACCTTATTATTAGTAGAACACATTCTTATTGTGAAGTTGTAATTATTCAAAACATAGATATGTGATATTTTAAATATGAATTCCGTAAAAATAAGGTAGATGGCTCTTTCAAATAATGGAACAATTAAATGTATTTATATAAAAAAGGTAACATATAGGTTCGAAAATTTGTCGCTAAAAATATTGTCGCTGTAGCATAGTTGGATAATGCACCTTCCCCGGTTTATATAATGTAATATTTTTCGATAAAATTGATTTTATATGTATATCTTTTTAATGAATATATTTAGTTCATATTTAAAATATTTTGTGTTAAATAAAATTTTCTAACAATATTGGTGGAATAAATATATATATAATTTAAAGATAAAGATTTATATTTATATTATTATTAATCTATCTGGTATCTAACATCAATTCTTAAAAATAATAATGTGGTTATTCTTACTAAAAATTCATTGCAAAGATTTGTTTTATATACAATTATACTCAATATTATTGTTTTTATTTCAAAATATATTTTTTTATGATTTATAATCCCTGTAACACCCCACTCACTTAATGATTATTTATATTGTGTAACATAATTTTTAATCATACAACTCTTACACTAAGTTTTATTTTATTGTTTAGCACCATTTTCTTTATTTTTTACGTTTAATCTTTTATTTTCCAAAACCTGTAAAAATGTTATTTTATGAAAATATTACTTAATTTTATTGTAATACTCTGTTTTGTACTTCTTCTAAAATGTTTACATTATGTGCTAGAAGCAACAAAAAGTTTAATATGGAATCTCGATGGATTAAAAATTTAAAAAATAATACATACGATTTCATTTTAGATATATTTGTTTTTCCTTACAGATACAACTTTTATGACTACTTGTAGATAATACTTAATAAAAAAAAAATTTCATCGAGATTTTAGAGGTTTCATAAAATTATTTATGAAAGTTTTCCATTATTGATGGAAAAGTAAACACAATATTGTATTAGTAATAATTAAATGAACAACGTCCAGGTTCTCAAGATTTAAAGAGTTTATTTTAAATCGTACATATTAATCATATAATAACAAATCACGGTAAATTATTCCACACCCGAGCGGCGCTACTAGTAATAATAAATTTCGCGCGATGCTGGCCGTGTGATAGAAAGAGAATGTATATATATATATATATATAGATTCTAGATGAAGTGTAGACAGTCGAATGTCTCAGAGAGAATACCCAAGAGAGAAATCGTAAAGCATTTTTGTACAAATAAAACTTTTACGAGCTTTTGACAATAGCGCAAACAGTTATGTACAAATTCTGACCATTATGTGATCTTTTATTCGCTTATTAAATTAGATTCTTCATTAAATTTAGTGTATGTATCATAATTTATTTACTTAACTAACTGTATTTAGTGTCCTAACGATGATATTGTATTATCCAAATGCAACCTTTGTCTTATTGGTCATATTTTTGTTCAATTGCTGGTCGGTAATACTATATCGCCAACTTCATTAAAAATGTCCGATTATTCAAAATTGTTTCTAATACCTACCCATTTCACACTAATAATATCATATTCCATCCATTTATTACGTATTTTTTATACGAAAATTTTCAATTTCATCATTCTTTCACAATAGAAAAATCGTTAAAATAATTTATTTAATCAAAATTACAATAATTTGTGTATTTATATTAAATAATTAAAACGTTTCATTGCGATATATATATAAGTATTTTATTGTGCTTTTAAAATTAGCAATATTAACATTGTGGCTAAAATTCATATTTTTATTTATTATCTTTGTTTTATTAACCATTTAATTGAGTTTAAATACATGTACCGGTTTCGAAAAATACCATTTTCTTCTTCAGGATGTCATAAAAATAGATTTTTTTTAAATCGATTCTGGTAAAAAAACAATAATGTATGTTTTAGTTAGTTATGACATCCTGAAGAAGAATATGGTATTTTTCGAAACCGGTAGATGTGTTTAAACTCAATTAAGTGGTTAATAAAACAAAGATAATAAATAAAAATATGTATTTTATTGTATCTACTAATCTGGAAAGATGAACAAAGGTTCAAAATACCCGTGAAAATCCTCCTGCATCAAAGCCTCGATTCTCTCACACGATCAACCATTAATAATATATAAGTTTACAGGCAGAGTCCTTTGAAAAGCTTATTCTGTGACTGCGACGTGAGGAATTTTGGGATAGAATTAAATTCTAGGTTCGTGATCATGTCGGTATTTATGGTGGGTGACAGCCTCCTAAGATGCTGCCTCTTTATAGAGTCATTACATCGCGTGCCTGCGCCGACCAAAGAATGGCATTTCGCAAAAACACTAAAATGAAAACATTAACACTCAGGAATTTTATTATTGCTATCTATAATTCTCCAGCTTACCAATACGTCGTCGTTTTAAACAATGGTGGAATGGGAAGCATGCAGGGGGGAGAAATCTAATAATGTGATTGCGCTTGGTTGCATCCTCTATTGTAACCCATTGTTAGCGTGCATTGCCAGTAAGAAAAAATACCAAAGTTGAGAATATATCGACATTACACATATCACGACGTATACATTCAATTTGAAATGAAGTGTACATTGTCTTTATTAAGAATAGGAAAAACATATAGAATCAAAATCATATGAATTTTTCCGACAAGTATATTGACTATCTGTCATTTCACGCCACAGCAGACATTTTTTGTGGATGTAATTTATCGATAGTCAATCATCTGTCAAATATATGTTCGTAATGTTCACGTTTGTTCAGTAATGATTTCTTTTAAACATCATCTCAGTTTTTTTGTAGAATGTAACGATGTGAATTTTGGAATGCGAAGGTGGCGATTGAAGTTTGATCAATGACTAACTTCAGATCATGACCGTAAGTCAAGTATTTATTTGTTTACCTTTGTAATAAATAACCAAAGTTTTTATATTTAAAAATATTTTTCATTGAATCTTAACGATATTTTGATTATTCGAACATACACATATACGAGTATGTATATACAATGATTGATAAAAGCAACGTAACTCAATAATATATATAGACAGCAATATAATAAAGTTGCACAATGCACCATTGTTAGAGCAACATAATAAGGGATTTCCGCAATGAAATTTAGATTCTACTGAAGCCCTGACTGCGCAGTTGTCCCCCGCCTACAATAGCCCTCCGCATGGGCTATCACCGATTTCTTTTCATCTAAAGTATGTAAAACATACCAACAATATACATTTATAAAACATAATTTAAAAAATTGATTCTATTGTTTACCAAAAAATTCTTGATCTATTAGTTACTACTTTTCATCACAAAACTCATTATTCAATTTGTTATTACGGGCGACGAAAAATTAATTATAACAAAACTTATATACCATATTGAGGCAAAACCATAACCCTTGCGATATTTTACAGTCTGTATTGCCAGCAAGAAATAACACCAAAGTAGCGATTCTATCGACTCTAATCGAATCGTATGTGGCATATAATCTATCACTAGATGGCATGTGCGTCGCGGGAACGGTTAATTACGTTATAATAATGAAGAATTTTAAGAATATGTCTTATTGGGTATTAGTTTGTGTTAATTGTACGGTGGCAGACCATTTACCATTTTTTGATAATGAATTATATTTTTTACATTGTAAAATAAATTTTACGGAAAACTTGCCTGAAAACATTGACCACTACCAAATACCATAAATGCAATCGGCATGGAAACACTACTTTTGACCACAGCTGTCTGATTACTTTCTGCTAGTAATATAATAATTATAAATGACAACATTGTACAAAAGAGGAGACGTTTCATTTATCGACTGAAGATAACCTTACAGGTTTCTGTTTGATGGATCTCACTTCAAACGATAACCCTAAGGATCAGAAATAATATATATTATGCACAACAACCGCGTATCCACGACGCACTGCTTATGTCTAGGTAGGCACCTACTGGATAATGGAACTCCAAATACATCCACTATATTCTCCAGATATCTCGGCCTCTGACTATTATATCTCCTTGTTACTAAGGTATCATATGCGTGGTGGGTAATTGATCCTGTTAAAAGGAGATCAATGTTTCTAAAGATTTGATGTAGAGATTGTATCTATTACTTCCCCAACAATTGCTCTTATTATCACGCATTGACGGCCGCCCAGACAAGAAAAAAAGTTTTTGAAACATAATACATATACGTCACGTAAAAAAGAACGAGTAACGTAATACGGCATCTCGTATCCGAGTCAGAAAAAGTGCACTTTTGCGCGGTTCGCGGTGCTAAACTGTTATAGCAAAGATTAGGTACACAGTAATTTTTTTCAATTCCTTGACATTTTTTTATCAAATGCGTTATATTCTTATTAAGAAAGACATCTAGAAAAAACAATTTATGCCCCGTAATATCGCTAAAATAAAATAATAAATAATCTTAAAACGAACATAACCAACGTGATCGGTTTGATACGATTTGAAAATTCTGTTCAGAAATCTCACATCGGCCTTGTTCAGCATGCCACGAGAGACAATAAAAAGTTTTCTAATTTAGAAGGTAGTCAGTCCATTTCATGACGTCAATGGAGTCTAGCATCCGCCCTCTAATACAGCTCTGTAGAGTCCCAGAATGCTGTGGGGGATCCCGATTTGATGGCCACCGTCCACGTTCCAGCATGCTCGCAGCATGTTCCGCAACCCGCTATGCTAATTTTGAAATATTCACAACTCGTTCATTTGAATATATCCGACTGACAATGGTTTGCATGACTATTGTTGTCGTACAGATTTGCGATCATAAAAATGTTAACAAAATGCAAATCAAGTATGCAGTAGCAGTGTTTTAAAACCGCTTGACTTTCGAGCGGTAGCTGAATTTATAATACATTTTTTGTTATCAGATATATTTACAGATTTCGACGAAGATTCTCCATCCACACACGTGTTCTCTCATACACATTTTAAATATATGGCGTCATTTGTATTTTATTTAAACACATATCATATTTAAGTATTGTAAAGCCAAAATAAAAAAGACAGTATTGTTACATATATTTAAAAACAGATTTTAAAATGCATTGCCCAACTAGGCAAGCCTGTTTTAGGGCAAATTGGCAAACAAATTATATTTCACAAAATCAAATAAACCATTGAAGGCAAAACTCAATTAAATCGAAAATGAAACATACAAGGCAATTATATTTTTAATTAATTAAAATTGTATTTTTTATTAAATTTTAAATTATATTTTTTCTGATATGTTAATGGTGCAAGCATTTTTAAATCATAATTTATTTATGTTTTGGAGTTGTTTATTTCACATTTTATTAGTAGTGCTTATGATACCTTTATTCATTACGTGAATAAAAGTATCACATTTACTAATAAATAATTTGTTCCAATAAAAAAAAATGTATTCAGTTTTATACATCGTAGTTCATATTTATACTAAAAAATTTTAAAAATATTTTATTTCTAATTATAAATAGAAAAGAATACATATTTTAGATTTCTAGATGCATAATACAAGCAATAAAACCTATTTAAAGAAACATAAATATATTTTTGAACGTTGTTAAATACTATTTATTGAATATTATTACAAAGTTTTTCAATATTGTCTATATATCGTAGCTTTACTATTTTCGTTTTAACACAATAATCAAAAGTTATTTCCTATCGACAACGAAAAACCAATTTTCTCCTTCAAACGTGAAGTGTTTCTCACGAGTCAAAGCACTTTGAAGGACATTCTATATGAGTATATGCTACCCGTATTCTATATGAAATAAAAGTATAAAAATCGACTTTAAGAAAATGACTTTCGAAAGTTTGACTGAAAGAAATAAGCCGATCGGAAAGTCCCATTTGATGAAGGACAATATCCTAATTATCAGGGCACTAGAAGTAAAGAATATTTTCTTACAATTATCATTTTGATATTCAGAGATTTGCTGTAACTGATTTTATCATATTTATGATCGTCGACGGTCCCTCGTTACGAGAATGATGACTGCCATAGTTTCTGGTGCGTGGGATTGTTTAACCCTTCTCAAACCATGCAGTAACACAGGTCTGCCATCATAATTAAACCTCTAATATTTCGGTAAATACATGCAACATAAAATTCATATTTTAGATAATCTTGTATAAAATATTAGCGCTTAGGAATGACTAGTGAAAAACCAATTATGAAAAGGGAATCGTACAAAAACAATTATTTTTTCCATTCAATCCGTTGTAAAATTAATGCGTTGGTAAAAATATAATTTGTGCTGTGAAAGACAGAGATGACACACTATTTTCACAGTGAAAAGAACAACAAACATACAAATATAATTGTCTCTTTCTCACTAATTAAATGAAGAGAGATAAGAAGGAAGGACACATTGTATACGACATAACGAATGCTCTAAATTATGTTACTAATCATTTTTTTCAAAATTGAATGCTCAATATTTAGAGTAAATTCGTGCCATTAAAGTCATTTAACCTAATAAAAACATTTTTTCTAACAGTTATTTACGGTAACACGAGTTGACAGCATGGCTGCGTTCGGGTATTTTATATCATAGTGTGGTAAAGGTTAAGGTGTACGTGGTATTGCACAGTACCACCCACACTCTTGGAATAATGGAGAACTTGTAAATGTTGTACTTGTTGTCCAATGGCAAGGGTCCGAGACGACTGGAGCTCTCCTTTATTTTACAGCCTTTTCCGTCCATGCGACCCCAGGGCAGCGCCGGCGCCGATAGCATACGCAAGATAATGCATCATTTAATGAATTAATAACTCATTATATTTCATTCATGAATTAGTCATTTGTGTTCTGACACCTGTTACCTTTTTTTTTACCTTATCGCACTTGTCTTATAACTTTGTTTTCTGTATGTAGGTAATCGGTAGAACGAAAGACGATATGACAACACTATTAGAGCTCCTAAGTGGTTTAAACTAAGATTTCTGCTTGACTCTCATTGGCTACAAAATTTGCCAACCTCACTCGTGCTCGATGTTTGTACGGCTGTCAATTGACCTGGTATTTGTCGAAATACAATTAAAAACTGTCATATTAAATTGGTTTAAATGCACTCGCGATAAGCACTAAATGCGCAATATCTGCATTAAGTTCACCATGTAAACAGCAAGTCCTAGAAATTCGTTATTTCGCGCCTCACCTCGCGCTTCGGGTACCCATACCGATCTCGCAGTTCGGTATTCATGATATACATATTAGGAATCTTTTAACATATAATGTTACAGTTTTTTTTAACAATTCAATCATCGTCTTCTTCAGCTATTTTGCACACATTTTTAAATGTAGGATTCTCTCAAACTCTGGCACCGGTTCCTATTTTATTCCTATCTAGCTACGGACGATACTGCAGGATCTTCCCGGTCCATTACTCCTTTATAAGTTTGACTGCATTACTAGCATAGTCTCACTTCAACTTGGCGATCGTCTAGATAATGTTGACAACTTTTGTTTTTTGTTTTATCTTGCCTTATTTACCAATCGTTGGTCTTTTTGTTTCTCGATGAGATCCTAATATTAGCCGTTTCACAGCTCTTTGGGTAACAGCAAGTTTTGATATAATTTTCCGTATCATAGTTCGTATCCAGAGATGAGATTTTCGTTTCGAATCAGTCTCTAGACAGAGATTATGCTCCCGTGACATTCTTTGGAGACAACTCAAGCCTTTCGTAGTCCACCTTGTATAATCCAAATAGATTCTCAGTCTCATATCACTATTCTGTAGGTTAAACAATAAACGTCAATCTGTTGGCCATTGACGTTCCGTTCGTTCATTGAGTGAATATGAATCTTCCCTGCAGTAATTAAAATAAAATAAATATTTGAAATTCAATGCCTTCTATTTGTCTAACTTCCAGAATAAATAGTTTTTGATGTCTGTGATTCTAGGTAAGTTAAGTACATCTTGGTTTCTTCACACATTTCGAGCCTCGCTATCAAATCGGACGCCTTGTACACCTTACCAACCTCCAGATCAAAATCTCAATACGTATGCGCGGTACTAAAATACATCTCAACTAAATCTCAGAGGCTAATCTCACCGTGCCTCATTCCGTGGATATAGACTATAGGAGTCCGTATCTATATTCTGTACGTCAGTACTGGAAGCACTGATCATGCACGCGTGTCTAGAGTTGTTAAGCTTTCCAATGGCTGCCTTTCTCAATTTTCTACTTCGCTCAATCTTGCTAATTTGGTTTTTCATTCTCCAATTAGAGAAATTCTTCTCATTTAAATAATTTATTAATATAATTTTGTATACTGCTAATACAACACAACAATTATTATTTTTCGTTTTATTAAGTATAGAGTGAATATTATGTTCCAGACTGATGTTGTTTTTAAATAACTAAGAAATAAAACTTTCTTTTTTTATTTGGTTTATATTTATAGATTATTTTATTTATTACAATTATGTATGATATATGATATTCGTGGTCTTTTAATAATATTTTTCACAACATTATTTATTATTAGTTATTTCAGCAATTTCATTTCGAATATTGTCCTGCAGAATCGCAATCTTTGTTGACTTATTAGCATAAACTTTTCCTTTAAGTACCCATACAGAAAATAGTCGGGAGTTATCAAATTCGGTGATCGAGGAGGCCAGTCGATGTCACCACTTTTTGACATTATGCGGCCGAGAAAAATTTCTCGCTAAATTTCAAACTGGGGCTGTATGTTAGGTGGTACTATCCTATTAAAACCACACATGCTGCAGGTCCAATCGACCAAACTCGGCCACTAAAAAGTTTTCCAACATGTGACGATAGCGATCACCATTAATGGTTAACAGCATCGCAATTATTATTTAAATAAAATGTTTTAATGACTTCAACACTTTTTTGAGGTGTTAGATACTTCATAATAAATTATAATCAATTACTCTTTATTACTACCAAATTCGAACTGACAAACCAAAATCGCAATCAAACAAAATCGACTGGTAAAATAATATTCACCTGTATTATAAAATATATGTTTTGACTGTAGAATTTAATGAACGTATGTAATTTAAAATATCTCTTTCTTAGGCATCATGAATAATAAATATCTCAAAATGCCATGAACTAATGATGATTATTATTATTATTGTATCTTTTGCACAGATTCCTCAATATGTGTGAAAGATGTCATGCAAAAAAAAAGAAATAATATGTTGCTAATAATAATATAAACACTGCAACAGCTCAATCTCAGACAATTGTGGTAGATAACAAATAATATTTTATCAAACCATTTATATAAATAATGTAAAACATAAAATATTTTCAATTGTATATTAATTACAAAAATAAATATACTCCATGCAGTGACAGTGTCATAAATACATAGTTCATTAAAAACTGTGTGATGTGTTTTTATTATGCTTATTTTGTATGATTAAAATATTTAAATACCCTTTTATGGACTTCACAGTGAGGATTCAGAAATTGGAATAAATTATTTATTTATTATTTGTAAAGGAAAATGTAAGTTTTTTAAAAATAATGAAATCGGCCTACGCAACTTTTCTCCTATTTTTAGAAATTGTTAAATGCTTAAATGTTAAATGTTAGAAACTGAAAAGCTAGTCAATATTAATTTTGATTAAATTTTAAATATTTTTATCCTAATATAAATATGAGAAGAAATTATCCGATTAATACTTTCCTAATATGACGGGCGTCAATAGCTGACTAATTTTATTAAGTCTTGAAGTGTAACCATTTATTCCGGCCGTTCCCCCGAATTGAATCCCGCGAAGCCATAACTTGTTCAAACTCCTTCTCTTCACCTTGAGATTGGTAACCATGGCGACGGGAAAGGAATGTAATGCTACGGAGATGTTTCCGATAGGAATTTATAAATTGTAAGAACCTCAACCATCTCGGTCTAAAATAATAATGTCAAAATATTATTTTCAAACTAATTTATCGTATCAGTTAATGGATCCAAATATATAAATGTACCTTTTATAATTTTTATAAATGTTTATATTCTGAACGATTGTATTTGTTACGTGGCTTATTTAAAAATTAAAAATACAGCGACAGTATTTTTGACGACAAATTTTCGAACCTCTATATGTTACACTTTTTCAAATTAATATTATTCCTCTATCGTTTTATTATTAGAATAGCATAGTTGGTAATGCACCTTCCCCGGATCGGAAAAGAGATCCCGGTTCGAATCCCGGTAGCACAACAACAATATTTTTCAATAAAATTAATTTTATATGTATATCTTTCTAATTAATACATTACATCACATTCCTATGTTCTGAATAATTACAACTTCACAATAAGAATGTGTTCTCTTTAATAATTAAACATAATTGACTCAGTTGTTAAGAACAACGTTAATGAATTATTTATAATTGAAAAATTAGTAATTAAAATGTGCCATGTTAAATTTTTTTTATAAATAGGTTTTATTTACTGAGACTCACTTCAAGTACCTACCAGAGAAATGAAAAAGTTACGTCACCACGAAGATATTTATTTAAAAATGTCACTGAAGGCAAAAGAAATTATTACTACAGTGAATTTTACTATTTAAGGCACGTTTTCAGCGTACAAATAATTCCAATTATAGATTATGTCAGAATTTTAATAATGAAAAAGCCACTAAATTAATTTCTGTAACAATTTGTTCGATATATAATGAAGCCATTTGAATTTCGACAACTTGGTACTATTTTGATACTTACTTTCAAATGCATTGAAACGTTTCAGAAAGTATCGACCGTTATCTAAAAATATTTCGACGAAAGGGTTTAGTTGAACCTTTTGCACGAATTAATTCAAAAACCACTGAGCGGAAATGGACCTGGACCAGGGATCGTGATGATGTTTTCGCAATATTCTATTTTTAAAACCACCAACCACCTTTCTACGTTTTCTATACGAGCATATTGCACTTTATGCAATGAAATCCTATCCGTTTGTATGATATGAAATTATTTTCAGATTTTTTTTTTTTAATTTTGTTCATCTGTTCGCTTGATCTAGTGGTAAGATATTTCCCTAGTGAGCGAGTGGCCGGGAATTCGAGTTGGTTTTATTTTCACAGAATAACTACTAATCTCAGTTAGAAAGTTAGTACGATTATTGATGTACGTATCTGTATTCTATTATTTAAAAAAACACTTTTATTATTTGACGCCAACCGGTATCATAATTCTCACGCCTATCTCAACACAGTCTGATGCCATTTTTAAAATCGAACTTGTGTAGTTAAATAAATAAAAAACGGGGATATATTAAGATGCGGTTAGTTTTGAATGTTATGAATCGGAATGGCCCCCACCCAATGCTCACGTGATCTTTTGAAAATGATCACGGAATGTGTGTGTATGCGTGTGTGTGTTTGACCAGAGCGGGTTGAACAAGAAAGACTACTTACAGTTGCTAGAAGTTTATTGACAATTATAGGTAGAAAAATATAAGTAATCAGAAGTCTACACTGAGGAGCGTTTGCTAGAGATATTGTCGGAAAGACGGCCGCGAGAGAGCTGGCGCGGTCAGGGGCCCACTTTCCGGACGGCTATAGACTCGTTGTATTTATACATATTGGGGTAGGTACCAGGCGTGTATTTGAAGCTGTCACGAGCCTTGTTATGTTTTCCTCAAATGTAATACTTTTATTTTTCTGAATAAATTAAAAGGTCGGGAGCAATGGGGGTGTTTGTGATGGCGGCTGTGCGGCTCCGTTTTGTCACTTAAGTGACAGACGGAATTGCACAGCTGCCTATTAGCATTAAAAAATGCTAACCAGGCGGCGATTGAGAAGGATCATATAGGGGCTTATGTTTATAAACGAACCTGGGTAAGCGGCGGGTCCACCCTCATTGTCAGGAGCCTAGTTTTACACCCATGTATCTGTAAGGTGCATTCAGAGGCCGTCGGTGATATTGCTGATTATGGAGGCGATAGACCTCCACAAACGTATATTATTCGTCAGGACAGAGTTAAAGTAAATATAAAATTTTGTTGAAAATATTAAAATTAAAACCTCTTTTTGAGTTTTACTGACATAAACATGTTTTTACAACTTTGACGCACAATTTATTATTATTAATATTTATAACTGATGTTTCTTAGAAAGGTGTTAAGGCATTTTTACATTGTCTTGGATACGTTCCACCGATAACAAAGGTGTATAAAAGATGAGCCACGAATTTTGCTACAAAAAAATTCTCATTCAAAATTGAAATCAACATCCGTGCCTCGCCATATACGTATAGAGATATTATTGACATTATCAGTAAAATAAATAACATTTTGGTGGATGCCTCTACAGACTTCGTAATTATAATAACTTATTGAAGTGACTAATAAACTAATACAATATTATTATATAATATGACTGATGTTTCTGGGTCCCAGCTATATAGACATCATCGACAGGGGCACTCCAAACGATATCATTTTCATTACGAAAATATTCTTGTATGACTAATTAACTTAATTATGCCGTAAGCTCCGCCTCATACAGCACTCACGTGTATTTGAACAAATTTAAGGGGTGATATTAGTTTAAGATGAAATGTATTTATATTAATTTGACAAACCTAGCAGAGCTTTGAATAACTTTAAAACTTTCTGAGGAAAGTGATTCGCACAAAGCAACAGGTAATAATGGTCACATTCCACGAGTGCTAGATAAACGAGTCTGTTTTCTTCAAACTTTGAGAAGCGACCATTACATAAAATAAATAAGTCCGTTTCTCTTTGAGAAATGAAAGTTAGACAATATGCCTCTGAGTGTACTGTATTCTGTTTGTGATACAATTTGTGTAGTAAGTAGTAAATTATTATTAAATCCCGTGGACTTTCTTCACTGAAACATGTAATGACTGGTTCCGTGAAGTTGTTTAATTATTATGTACAATATTTAAAATTATTTCAGAACATTAAGATACTTTTATAAATACTTATTAAATGGATTAATTAGAAAGATATACATATATGATCAATTTTATCGAAAAATATATTGTTGTAATTATTCGAACCTGGATCTCTTTCCAATTCAGAAAAGGTGCATTATCCAACCATTCTACCGCAGACAGTACCTTTATCGACAAATTTTCGCACCTATTTGTTACATTTTTCAAATTAATACATCTACCGTTTCATTATTTGAAAGCCATCTACTTTGTTTTTACGGAATCTCAAATACCTTTGAGTAAACCGATAGCAGACGCCAGAATTAACAATTCATTTATATTCAATTTTGGACACATTGATACAAATAATGGAACGGTAGATGTATTAATTTGAATAATGTAACATATAGGTTCGAAAATTTGTCGACAAAGGTACTGTCTGCTGTGACATAATTGGATAATTCACCTTCCCCGGATTGAAAAGAGATCCAGATTCGAATCCCGGTAGCAACAACAATATATTTTTCGATAAAATTGTTTATATATGTATATCTTTCTAATTAATACATTTAATTAGTATTTTTTTAAATTACTAAAGACTAGACTTGAACTACTCATTCTGTGTAAGAGATTATGGGAGATAGAGAAAATGAATTCAACAGTAATTCGGAAAAAAACTTGGTTATAAATAAACCTGGCAACAAATCAATATAATATAATTAAGGAGAACACATTATTATTGCAAAGTTATCACAAAGTTCTGTAATATTTTAATATAAATTAAATCAATAAGAAGTATATACAGTAAAAATAAATTTATCGAAAAAATATTTTTGTTGCCTTCCGGACTCGAACAGGAAATCTTCCTATCCGGATAAATGCTCTGACCTATCACACCACTTCAACATTATAAGTAAACGACAAATTTATCGAACTTATATGTTGCACTTTAAAAGTGTACATATAGGAGAGGGGTTTGGAATATTAGTTGCGGGACGAGAGGCATTCTACACACATTCTTTGTGGAAACATAAATCCGATAGTTTTTGACACATTATATATGATATGATATATGAAAATTATTTATTCTTCGAAAATTAAATCCTTGTGTAAACAAGATGTATTTTTTACATTAATGCCAGCGTTTAAATTTTCGTTCCAATCGTGTCATATATTTTTTTAAAGTCGCGGAGATATTTGATTGCGTAAGTGGTACCGAAGTGATCATGCGGGTGACACCAAATTGAAAATATTGAAACAAGGAATTTGCGTTAGTTGATGTCTATATACTTGGTAGTCTGTGGTTATTCCATTATTTGAAAGCAATCTACTATATATTTACGGAAAATCTCTAACACCTTTATTTAAAATCCGATAAGAGACACCAGACTTAAATTAATGAATAATTAATAAAATTATTCACGTGTGTATTGAGTCGAATATTTATTATCAATAAAACCCTAATGTCTTTCTGAGCATCTCACAGGAGAATTGAATAGGAATTGGATAGGTTCATTAAAGGATGTGTCAAATTCCTTTAAAATATGGACGTATGTCTATCTCTACATATTTTTTTCTAATAAGACAGGCATAGTCTAATATTTATATAATCAATCTTGTTTAGTTAATAAATAAATAAATATTGTATTTTTGTTCTGAAGAGTAATTTATAATTTACTTTATAACGAACGTTTTTCTTGACAAATGACAATACTCACGTTCAAAAATAGCTTTCGGCCCTGAAACGAGTAAAATGAAGCACCACGATTGAAATATATATAACACTCTGTTTTGTTTGTATTTATATATATATAAATATAAATATACACAAAATATATCTATCTGTATATATATATTGTGGCGTTTGAATTTCGCGCGGCAGCGTCATAGCTACCTGTTCAACCGAAATGAGCCTAAGCAGTCATTGGCTGGAGGACGGACAAATAAGTGAACAACAGTTCGGAGGTGAGCATTTCATTTTCTTAAAAGTGTTTTTGATTTAAAAACGTTATAAATAATAATTGTGCTTTTTTTCTGTAATAATAAACTACAAAAATTCTATACTCAATATTTATATGCAAAATTCAAAAATATATAAATAATTAGTACGTAACGCAAATATTAAAATTAATAATGAATAAAGATGTAATAATAAATTCGAATCTGAAACCGTCCGATCCGTAGACGCGTTTTACTGCGTTGCGTCACAGAAGCCGCCGTGCGACATTGCAAATTTGCACGTAAACATGCATATATTATGGTGTACGTTTTATATGTACTAGAAAAAGTAACGTGGCGGTGACCTTTGACCGTTAGGATTTATTCCCGTGGTTAAGAAGTTTCACTTCAAAAGTTGTGACATTTCGCGAAATATGTACATAGACAAATCTACGCGGTTCATGCGGTAAGGCAACTCTTAATTTTTTGTAAGTGTATGTAGTGAATATAATATATTAATTCTATTACTTTATATCCAGTTGTCTATATATGCTGTCGCTATGCAGTGTAGTTTCCGTTGCAGTTTTGGAATTATTTTTTTCTTAATTCATAGAAATATGATTAGTTAGTTATCATTCCAAGTAAAGTTTATTTATAATGTTTTAGAAAAGTATAATTAACGTAGAATTAATTACGACATGATTATTTAATGTGCATTTGTTCTGTGCGCAGTTGTCTGGTCACCGACTATATTTAGAACAGTTGCTGGTCACCATTGAATACACGCATTTCCTTGATTAACATAATTCATAATTATTTATTCATTAAAATCATTGATATATTTAATGATATTGTGGATAATTATAAACCAATGTTTTTCTTAAAAAGTCATTTTTGATATTTATTTTTTGCCTGAAAATATTTAGCCACCCTTTGTCAAGTAATAAGGGTCGTGTGTATTTGACACGTGCCGCGTTTTGATAGGTTTACGTTTTTTCATCCATTGCCTCGGCGTTGGCGTGAAGATGCTATAATAAGAAATTTGTTAATTTTTTTCATAACGTTCATCATTCTTCATTAATATTATAAAAACGTGATCGAAAGATTTGTAGGTATTTTAAGCATTTATTTTATAAAGTAAGCAAGGTGAAAGATCCAATCAATATACCTGACAGGGCTCCAATAACTGGCAGGGCATCCGTAAAAACTGTATAATAAGCCTCCGTATTACAATTTGTTCCATAACACTGTCTTTATTTGTAAATTGGACTTTGTGGCACCACATTATATCCACAAGTTAACATAGTCCAAGCAGTAAATTCAATATGGCAGCAGTTTTGTAAAAGAGTGATTGTGTTTTAGTCAAATCTTCACCAAATCTTGAAGTATAATATAAGGATATTATTTACACAAGAGATGGGAAAACGGGATGTAGGAAGAGCGGTAGGAATTTGGTATAGGGATTGGGCAATAAAAACTCGAGGACCAACTAGGAAGAACACGACTTCCTCGATGATTGACGAATTTTTACGACTCATAATTTAGTCAGATATCCACCCATAAAATATTGTAGACTAGGTCTGTTACACCTTGTATAACAAGAATATGTATGTAAAAAGAACAATATATTAGAAGCACATAAGAAGAAAAATAAAGATTTATAAATTGACAAAAAAAATAAACAAATAATTAAAATTTAGGTTTTCTTTTTATCGACGATTAAACATTCTAAACTTTATCGTGTTTATAATGTTTTTAGAATTTTAAAAAGTGGTTACTACGGTACAAAAATACTAATTGCAGTTCACAGTACCCACTCTACTTTATATAATAATAATATGAAGTTGTAATTTGTTTTTTTTTTTTTAATATTTCTCTACGTATTTAAAAAAAAAATTACACATCACTCTTGTATAATATATCAGTTTTCGTTTAAATGTTGGAAGAAGTATTAAAAAAACTTTGAATTTTTATATATGTGCGATTTTAAATCAGCGGGACATGTTTTCAAATTATTTTTAACGATAAAACAATATAAATAATTGATAGCAAAACTTTGACATAAAAAATCTTATATTCTCTTACAAAGGAGAATTTTACATAAATAATTAATGACAGCAGAATAACAGAGACCTAGACCCATATTTTGTACCGTATCACGCACTATGGGCTGTTTACTTTATATTCCACACAATTTGTAGCTTTCATCCCTTTGCGTAGTGAGTAATATGTTGTGTAGGCCTTCTCAATTTCTCGGCTCATCTTTCAGCCCCCCGAAGGCTCTTCATACATGCGCGGCTGCGGAGGCCCCGGCCGATGTGAAGTATTTGATCGATGATAGAACAAGAAGCCGCGCTACCGCTGGATATCTAGAAAAGTGCCTACTCTCCTTACAAAAAGAAAAGAGATAGCCTTTGACTTCGAAAATTTTACTTTTTCATCTCATCTTATGTGATATGGTATTATTAAATTGCCATTGAAGTTAAAAACATTTTTAACGTAGACTTATATATAATATTTTGAAAAATTATTTTAAATAAAATTTTGATAAATCACTTCGATACACAGAAAAAATATAACCCGAATATCAGTAGCTTTTTATTGGTGGTATATGTAGTTAACCGAGTAAGCAATGATACTGCAGTGACTTTCCAATTTGACTGCACCAGTATGGTGTCTTTGGAATTACCATCAGGGGTTCTATACTCTATGTGTGCTCTCTAGTTGCTTGGTTGAGTCCTTGTAAGTGAATCTCAGTAGATATATGTAACAATTATAGTTTATTACAATAACTTATTTACAGAATGTACAATTATATAACTCAGATATTTATTACTGTTATTGCAAAGGAACGATGGGAAAGAGACCCGTTCCCCCAGTGACGGACTCTTATATCCTATAACCTCCACCACTCATCTGACACACACATACAAAAGTGACAGTTCTCACAGATACCCTATGTATAAATTGCTAAACTTCATCTACATACGTTTGCTAAGTGAGGCATCAATTTTTGTCTTGTTACTCTTATTATTAAGATGTTATTTTCCTAAAAATTGTAACATCAAATAAAATGGAATTTCATAAAAAAATTAATATTTTAACCTTTTTTCTAGTTTATGAAATGTAATTACTCTTTTTCTTAATCGTATTTGGAAAAGCCAATAGAATATAATGTTTTTTCCATTTTAAGCAAATTTATAGACTAATTATACACTGACCACAAATTCATTTCTTTAGTAAAATTGTATCTATAAAATAAATTAAATCATATATCAGAACAATTTATAAAATACAGACTGAAAATGTAAATGAATTTTCGTTTACATGTTTGTTATTTTTTGTGATTAAATTTATTTTGCAGCGCGTTTTAATAATGCACACTGAAATAACATTAGACTCTCTATTTATTTACAGAATAAATCACGACGGAGAAGTGAACGGAAAAAGTTAGCTATTACAATACATTATATTCATATAACGATTGGTATAATTGATTGGTAGTGTGTTTGGTAGTACGATTAATCATGATACCAAATTCAAAATAAGGTCCACATTAATTACTCAATCGCAAAGGAACCTTCAATATATATTATATAAATTATTCAAATAGTATAGCGTGTTGTATGTTATTGAAAATTCAACACTTGATATATTGGGTTCGTATGCGACGTGCTGTTAAAATTCAGTATAGAATTTCTGTACACAAATTGCAAATAATTTCAATTCGATGACGTGCTCTCCTAGCCTATACTATATTTCTATTAGATGTATAATATTTGGAACGTAAATTTAATGCATCAATTAGAAAGATTTACAGAAAAAATCTATCTTCAGTAACCAAATATTTTTTCTATAGATAGGTTTTTCAGTACATCTGTGGTACATTCTATATTTTTATATGTGGAATCATAGACTGTGATAGCAATGGAGAGATGACGGATTGATGCCTTTGAAATGTGGTGCTGGAGACATATTTTGCGCATACCTTAGACGGCGAGACGCACAAATGTCCAGTTTTGCAGGATCTAAACATTAAGGACAGACTCTCAACGATTTGCCTTAAACAAATCCTTAAATTTTAGGGCATCTTGCGAGAAGGGAAGATAGCTTGGAGAAGCTTGTTGCGGTAGGCCACGTCGAAGGACGAAGAAGAGGAAGATCCTCCATCCGTTGGACCGACCGAGTGGAAAAGGCAACAGGCACTTCTCTGGTGATGCCGAGAAAAGTGGAAGAGCATAGAAAAAAGGGCGAGAGTTCACGGAGATCGCGATCCTCAGTCGTGAAGGACCGACGTGGATGATAATCTTTCTGATTGATTAATTTAATTTGTATTAAAATACCGCAGAACTGTGTTCTGAATTCAAAACTTCATAACACAAATCTTTTTTCATTCAAAATAATATTTAATATTAAGATGATCTTTGTTTTTTCAAGCAAATCAGTAAAATTAAGATCTTTATTTTAAACATGTAGATATGTGTCTACAAACAAAATATTTATATTTTTACACCCACTTTCCTTTATTGTTTTTAAGAAAAACACTTTTTTGTTGTGAAGTTGCATTTTCAGAACATAGTTCTGTGGTATTCAAATACAAATTAAATTAATCAACTAGAAAGATATGCAAAAAAAATCTATCTATGGAAAAAATATTTAGTTTCTACTGCAAGCAAAATGCAAATAGCAAAATATTGATAAGAGGTTCAGGTTCGAATCCCGGTAGCAACTAAATATTTTATCGAAAGATAGATTTTTTTTCTGTATATCATTCTAGTTGATTAATTTAATTTGTATTATATGTTTTGTTTAAAGCGTCTGGATGCATTTGACATTGGTATCCATTGTAAACACGAAAAATGAAATTATTCATACCGTTTAAATAATCATCTAAAATTATTTTATCACAAATTATTTCATTTGACCATTTAATTCAACACCATATGCTTCCGTCTCAGTTTATGTCACGCAGCTTCTTATAGATTAAAAAGCATCACGTATTTACACGTTGTTATACTATGTTTCACTTGTTTGCGTAAATATTAAAATTCAAAATTTCCCACCGTCCGAGGTTGGAAAATAGCAGTGCGGAAATAATGTGAAATCGTTCATCGTTTGCCAGCTTCAAAAGCTACTCGGTTCGCCAATTATGGACAGTCCAGCATTCCCACTGGTTAGCAAGCAAGATAATGTATCAAGTATGCATTACTGCGTTTAGCTATGTATATTACATATATAAAAACATCTGTAGTACACATGTTAGAATAATACACTTACATACCCCAATTGTTCGTCCACAATTATTCACCTACAAAACTGTTGGCTGTATAGTTATATTGAAAAATTTTTAGATAAATTACTAAATAAATCTGCTAATTTTGGCAGAGTAATGATGTGAATAATATTATTATTAATGTTGTTATCAGTATAATTTTTATTTATATCTATTAGAACATAGTTTCTTGATAATTAAAAGTAATAAATTTATCTGTGTCTTTCTAAGAAATATCATATAATATCTTATATATTTTTAATTATTTATCTACTCCCTGAATCAAATTGAGTAAAAATATAAATATATAAACAGGTCCAAATTTAATCATTATAAATAGACGCAGTAACAATATTCACATAATAGTTTCTGACAGATTAATGCAAATTAATTAATTCAAAATAAAAAAGACAAAAACTCAAAAATATTAGTGTAGATGAAAACAATTACATTTACGAAAATTGTGTTTTTTCAATATATTCAGCGAACAATTTTCCAGGCGAACAAATTAGGCCGGGAACAATTGTGGGCAAACAATATTCCAAACACCATTGCTTGCCAGCGGCGTGCATCATTTCTGCCACATACAAATGAAACATCATCACGTCGTTTTCATAAACTTATTTTTACCATTGCGTATTGCGATGCAGTTGAAAAATATTTGTTTATTTCTATACAGTTTTTATTTTTAATTGCACTATGCCTGTCTGGGTAAAACAAATGTAATGATGATATGGGCAATTTTTACAAGCTGATTATTGTAATTTTTTTTATTACTGAGGAATTTTAACATATAGTAATAATTTAAGTAAATAATAATGCTAATGACATTCATTATGTGAACTTCTTATTATTATTTTGAACTTCTATCCGTTCAATGGGCGTTGGCTACCATGACTTTATTTACAGCTGTCCGGTGCAGCTCTACTATAGACTGGCCAAACCATTGTCTCAAGTTCTTCAGCCATGATGTTCTCCTTCCAAGGCCCCGACTTCCAGCAATCTTTCGCTGAAATATGAAGTGCAAGATCTCATACTTCTCCGGATGTGTCATTACATATCCGATGTATTGAAGTTTTCGGATTTTTATGGTTTTAATTACACCGCTTTCTTTATTTATCCGAACCATAATATCTTCATTCGTATCTCTATCAATCCAGATTATTTTAAGCATTTTTCTGTATATCCACATCTCAAATGCTTATGTACACATTTACACTATCTAAAGTCAAATTAAATGTGATGCCCTTAGGATTGTATTGTTGTATGTATGAGTGTGTGTGAGTACCGCACCGCCGGCGTGCGTGCGAGGCTATAAAGGGCGGCGCGCGGCAGGTCGCGGCCTCTTTCTCTGCGTGTTCATCGGCTTAATCGTTTGACTTATACTAGTGATATACCTTGTACTAAATTGTATCGTATTGTAATAAATGTATAATTGTTACAAAGTCTATTTCTCGGACCTTCCCATTACGAGGTGTACACTGATGACGTACTTAGAAAACAAGTACGTAACATTAAATGTAGTTTTTAGAAAGATATACATATAAAATCAATTTTATTGAAAAATATTGTTTTTGCTACCGAGATTTGAACCTGGATTTCTTCCAATCCGGAGAACGTGCATTAACCGATTATGCTACAGCACACAGTACATTGACAACAAATTTGCGAACCGATATGTTACACTTTTCAAATTGATACATCTATCGTTCCATTATTTGATAGCCATGGCTTGGTATGTAATAAAGCGAGCAGGTTTAGCAATCGATATAATCAATTTGTGTATATAAGTGTAACAATTTCTGCGATATCTATATTTTTTGAATAAGTTTAAATTTATGGAGAGTTTTAATATTATTTATTATTGCCCGTGTCCACGGTTGAGAGAATGTCAAAGATTTGTTGATAATTGTCTGTATGTAGGTACTGGTTACGTTATTCTACTCTGCGGACAAAATTATCGTTTTTGGTCGTTACCCGTTTTTGAAACGAATCTCTGAGAGAAACTTCATCCATGTACACACATGGTATGGTGTATGGAAAATTGTTAATGTGTTGAATTGAAAAACATCTGAAACTTCTTTGACAATATGAGGTGCGTGTTTAAATGGTTAATCATAGAATTAGTGTATACTCTTACAATTACACAATCACAGCAATTACCTCAGGGGTGGTTTTATGATGCAGGGGCTTGTCTCACTGGACAATTATTTGAAGACAAGGAGCTTCTAAAATGATAATATCACAATACTTGATGGTGTAAATATGAGAAAGAAAGTAAGGCACTTACTTTTCGTCTGCTAGATGATGGTTCATTTGTTGATTCCTCTCCACTACAAATACAAGCGTCGCGGAGTGTATACTAACATTCGCGAAAATGATTATTATGTGTAAGCGCGATTAAAGTAAGATTACTAAATAATCGTTAACGGTGTAAAGCAGAGTGAAACGACGGTAGTTATCTGTACAAATGTTCCAAGTACACTAAACTTGCTGCAGTTGGAAGACTTTAATCACTGTGACATCATTTTTCTTCTTTGTGCTTAAGGATAGGTGAGGAAAAAAAAGGGAAGTAGATACGCAGGTTAAAATTTGGTAAACCGCGAATTGAATGTTTGCATGATGCAACAAGTCA
The DNA here is from genome assembly GCA_031772225.1 of Eubasilissa splendida. Lineage (NCBI taxonomy): Eukaryota > Metazoa > Arthropoda > Insecta > Trichoptera > Phryganeidae > Eubasilissa > Eubasilissa splendida. The sequence continues at coordinate 27,478,523 of CM062846.1, read as the reverse complement.
AACGCCAAAAACCATAATAGAATTTAATTAATTTTAAACAGTGCTAACACATGAACTATGAACAGCAACAAAGATACTAAGACTATATTTTAGGTTAAACTACTAATAATAATAGACCTAGAGCCTAGGAGACCGGCGAACCTCAGATCAATCAGATCTCACAATATTTTTGAAACTAAAACAATATGTATATGCTTTCTTTTCGTTTTTCCTGTTGCTCCTGGTTTTACTTTAATTTTCTCAACGATTTGTATCAGTGATCACCTTCGTTACCTTTTCCACCATTCCAGATGAATATTACAGATTTAATCTAATGACCACAATTATCTATATCCATCAACTATCAACCGAATATTACATCCGCCCACTTTCGAGTATGAGTCAAATACACGTAATGTAATTGGCTAAAGTCTTGACCCAACCCGGATAACTTTTTTCATCAGAAATGTATGAAAGTTGAATTCACTCAGATGTTTCAAACAACTGCCGGACGGATGGCCTGGACAACAATTATTATATAATTTATAGTGTCTCATTTTCGATCCACCGACGAGTATTTTAATGGAAAAAAAAGCGTTACATGTCTCAGGCACATGAGTCATACCGCCCATGCATAATATATGTTTTTGTAGTACAATAAAAACATTTATGTCTCCCATGCTAACCATTGCGAAAAGGAAAGAATATTAATATTAACTTGTAATAATATTCAAACTATTTTTCAAATAAAATTAAATATCTTTGTTAAAATTTGATATTAATAATTTAAATATGTCGAAAATATAGATCAACTCATTAATTTCTAACCCAAAAAATCAGCATTATATACTTATACGACAATTTCACCACAGTATTAGTGGGAATGGTGAGATTCTAGGACGTTTAGCGTCTGAGAAGTAGCGGGATCGATACTCATAATAATAACATATTTATACTTTAATTTTTCTCTGGTTTATCTATTACATTTTCAAAAAAATGTTAAATTCTGTCTACATCATACAACTCGGAAAAACATATACTGACACATTTCACATAATATTCACGCCGATACATTTAATGTCGAAATTTAAAACTTACTTTTAAAAAAAAAATTAACATATTTGTAATAAAGATTTATTACATTATTTATTATTAATTATTTGGATCATGCATGGATATCTAATAATTTATTTTTTTATTAGTAGATATAAAGAGATATAATACATTTTTAAACATAATCAGTAATTATATATATATATTTCTTTTTACATTTTTTATCTTCTCTATGAGAGTTGAGACTCGTGTATAGAGAAGGAGTTTATAAGAGAGTATATAATTTTAATGTAATTTATTCATTTCCAATGAGTTACCTACTCGGGAGTTTTCTTATTATATTAAATTATTTTCAACATGTTCATTACGTTATCATGTAAATAAGTTGTTTAATAGTGTACTTGATTCGAAATGGTTTAATTATCTCCACATCTATACCGACGGTTCTAAACTTTGCCCTGAAGGCTATTGCGGTGCTGCAGTCTCCATGTCTCAATTAGAAATAAATGTGAAGCTACGACTTCCTTCGGATTCATCGGTTTTCTCAGCAGAATGTTGGGCAATTAAAGAGGCCTTGGACATCTGCGTACTCCGGAACGTCGATAAGGCTATTATATTCTCCGACTCGCAAGCAGCTCTTGAATCCCTCTCTGCTAATATGAAAGTTTGGTTAGACAATGAGATAATCTGTTCCATCAGAAGATGTCTATTTAATTTGGATAACAACAATAAATAGATTGCATTCGTTTGGATTCCTGCACATCAGGGAATTCATGAAAATGAATGTGCTGATAAACTGGCCAAGGAGGACACTCCGGAGTTTCCCCTCATCAATTCCATATTCCGATGGACGACAGACTTAATATGATAAAAAAACGTACGAATTCTATCTGTACTGTACAACAGATGTATCCTAATAATCATAAGGGTTCTCCAAAAGGAAAGTCTCCAAAAGAACAATATCAAATATCTCTAGAATGAGAATTGGGCATTACCAGGTAGCCTCACATTTATTTAAATTGAGCTTAATAGATTCTCCAATATGTGAGTGTGGTGCCGAGGAGAAAACCCTTGACCATATCTTTTTTGCCTGTCCATTGCGGATCACAGCTTTTTTTTTACAGTAATCTCATCAATGGTAATTTTCAACTCCCGGTTAACTTGTGTCTTCTTTTTTCCCTTAACTTGCCACATTTAATCAATATAATAGCAAATTTGACTTATAATATAATATTTCCTATTCTATAATATTATTGTACTTTTTCTATAAAATAAAGTATCTTGATTGATGGCACAAATCACTCTTGAAGGACGGATTGCCTCATGTTCATTACGTTCTGATTAGCATTTTACGACCTCTGGTTAACGCTATCCGATGAACAATTATTATATTCATAAATAAGGTTGACAAATCTTCAACAATGTATTTGAAAATAAATTATAGTTGACAAATTCATATAGTAAATTTATCCGGAGGTGATGAGGCATTTCATAATTTTCCTATTTTTTACAAAGCATTTCAGATTAACCTCGTATTTATTTACCTTAATTTTAACTTTAAAATTGTATATATGTATCTGTGTATATAATACTTTTAAATAATATATTATTAATGATTAATATTTGACTCATTTATTATTAATCTGAATAAAATGGCACGTGACAATATTACTGCTTTTTTTAAATAATATTATGTGATACATATTTTCAAAATAATATTTGTTTGACACGAATATCTTATACTTAAACGTGACTGAATTTAAAGCAGATTTTTTTAAATGTATTATATGTATGTGTGTTTTTGTAGCTGTACAATACGGACGAGTGTAAATAAAGAAATTTATATAATAGGATAGTATAGTACCGTTGTATTATAATATTCTTTCACGTAAAAATTTTATTTGGCTTTATCTAGATGATCACTGTATTGTGTGCACTGTCCTTAAATAATGTTATTAACTCAATAGGATGATAATTATTTAAACCTATATTGCGCTACAATATTTTTAATCTGTTGTGTAGTTTCCAAAATTTTCTTTTGCTATTTTTAATAAATTTTTTTTGGATATACGATGCATTATTTTTTATATATGCCTACATATTCATTTTATAGCGAAAGTATTACTTCTATCAAAAATAAATTCTATAGCGAAACTATAACTTCCATAGCGAAAGTAATAGTTTCTAGAAACTCATATTTTATAACATATGTTTGTTCTAGCGTTATCATTTATCATAATTATTCGTAGCTTTATAATTTTAAAAAAAAACTAAACAATCTCTTCGTAGTGAAAATATATAAAAATATATATTTTATAAAAATCATTTAAAAATAGTCCAACAACAAAGCCCCCGACATGTCGCGCGTGTCTCAAGCGCTAGCTACTAAACCTTTAAAAAAATATTATAAAAGCGGGAAGTCCCCGACACGTTGATATGTCATTCGGCCAATGGAATATTCCTACGCGGTTAGTTGTAGCATTCTATATTCATTGTTCTAATAATAACAACGGTTATAATATTTTTGTTATAGCGTCATTCGTTGTAGTGTACCCTACTGTATATTAGACATTCATGAATCTCCTATCGAAAGAGAATATGAGAAGCTCGACTTACCTACGAGGATGACAACATCAGGGATTGACACTGTGTTTCGATGTTGTCGTCACAGTCGTTCTTTACTCCGAAGCGAGAGTCAATAGTCCAAGGACACGCGATACACATATGTAAGAATTCACAAAAAAACTTAAATACAATTATATCTGTAATGGTAAAAATGTTACTAAAGAAATGTACACAAGAATCTCATGAAATTAATTACAAACAAACCTCATGGCTAACGAAATAATATCCACATAACGGGGCTCGCTACGAACTCTCCGCCCGACGACTTCAAATTATCACACTCGACGTCGTCTATAAATTCAATGCACAATTGGATCGGATATGAATTGTTTCGTAATAAATAAGGCCGACAAATCAGACGTAAAATGAAGTCCGTGAACACTACGAGAAAAGGCCGCACAGCAGGGTCCAAAACAAACTGACACTGACGTACCGAGCACGGCGGGGCCAAAACGAACAAAAATGCAACAATACTGCTGTCGCACTTCGCACATCAAAAGTGTGTTCTACATATTTACGAATATTAATTATAAAATATTATCGAAGCAATATAAAATTCGTGAATAACAAAACAAAGTAAATCATTAGGTAGTACATTGCGTACCTTTTAAATTACCAAACTGTTCAAATTTTAAAGTAGTTAACCATAAAAATCTAGACATGTATAAAATAAAAAGAGATTCTACCTCAATCAATTGTTTTAGTATTAATGCACATGTCTGAAAATAAAAATGTATCCTCTCACGTCTCGGTAGGTAGGTAAAGAACTTTTTTATGAATGCAATATCTACGTGATGCACGTGGTGCATACCTAAAAAAAATACGAAACTACATTATAATACTTAAATAAACAAAAAATTTCATGCAATGCTGAGTTTTCTAACGAATTTAATTTTAAAATATCAAAAATAAATGTAATAAAATTTATTTCTTTTCTTCTTTTCAAGTGAATTATAGGTATCCATTATACGTACATACTCTAATATATCTACAATAATTATATCACATAACGGTGAGAGTGCAAACTACACTCTTTTCATATTTTTTAATGTCAGTGGGTATTCTATACACGCATCTTTATTTTATTTAATTATCCCCCCCACTGAAATAATATAAATTGATCTCCGAAGTAATTTAATTATCACTGATTGATTGATCTCTAAAGGCAGAAATAAAACAATATATGTACAATATATTGAATGAATGGTTCCTTTCTGGAAGATAACGAAATACCTAATATAGTGAAATTTTCTAAGAGTCTTTGAATTAATCTGGAGATGTAATCCCTCTCAGCATGTAGAGAATTAATTAGTTTATAGCGTACAAAAGAAAAACGATTGTACAGAATACGGACAATAGTCATTCGTATGGAGATAATCTTCAAAACCATTTATAGAACTCTCTTCAACATCAGAGAGTATCTCGTCTCATGCAAACTTTCTCTTCTTCGATTGCTCTCCAACAAAATGTACAAAATTTAGATCTTTAAAGTAATGACAACGATTGTTCTAAGTTAAGTATGGTCAAAAAATAAGAGACAAATAGCTTAACGTATTGATCATGTCACTGCTAAATCTCCTACACATCTGTTATGTATCTAGGCTTCTTGTACACATCTGTTATGTATCTAGGCTTCTTGTACACATCTGTTATGTATCTAGGCTTCTTGTACACATCTGTAATGCAATCATAAAATCCTCCAGCACAATTGCTATACACGATTCACTGATTTTATCAACATCGAGTACGATAAAATTTTACAGAACACTTCCTACGGTATTTACAACCGACGCGTACGAAAAATTCCAAGTCGACTGTTTCATTCGATTTATCTTTTCAGAAAACCTTTCTAGGCTGTTACGAAGAGTGACGCAGCCATTACAAACTAAATTATCTGGGGAATCGAAGAACAATACCAAACCCAACTTTCTTATTAAAAATTAAACAAGCACATTGATTTCAACTCTTTCAACAGTAAAATTAACACCGACATATTAGTGTCTTATTTGTTAACTTTTGGACAAAAATTATTAAGAACGAATTTATACAATTTAATTACATACATATATCATAAATATAACAATTAAGTGGCCAATTTTTATTTTACACTGATTCAGAAATTTTTGACATAAGTAAATATTGACTATTGCTTACCTAATCATAATTTTATTTGCTTTAAAAATACACATTGCATTACTATCCAATAAAATCTTCACTCGTGAATCTAATATCTTTGACGTAATTACTAATAATATGATGTCACTCAATTAATAATTAATTTATGTAATTAACATGTATCATGTAACAATGTAATTGACTTTTCAGGCATTGATTGGTCATCGAGTACTGAAACAGCGCAAAACAGGAGAATTTGGAGGTGTCTTATAGACTTTAAGCCCTTGACCCTTCTAGTAAAAGGGGATTAAAGTAATTGAGTTCGTATCGAAAGCACGAAAAAAGACAGTACGGAATTGAGCATATAGCAAACTATGGTTCTATGAACATACCTACATAAGTAACTGAAACATACCGAATATTACCGACAAATCTCTGATACGAGAGATGAAAGTCTCATCCACAAGCGCCATAACAGAAATTTTAATATTAGTAATCCAAAACCATAATTATAATTTGTTGTAGAAAGCTACTATTTTACTATAAGTTTTCTAGAATTGTTTTGCTTAGATACAATTTTTGTTAATATATAAATTAATGAAGTATTTTTTTTACAATAAAATTTTAACACATATTTAGTGTTTACGCACCTTGTTACTTCGATTGGCACTACTGGGCTTCTTAGTTTATAATAATGTTTATGTGTGTGTGTGTGAGTATTGCCACCCTTTTTTCGGAAAGCTAAGAAGACAGTAACCGACAGGCGTTATTCAATTACATCCGTCCAAATAAACCACCAGTGCGCGCTTCGGTCGGTCGAAATCTAATGAAGACAACCCAGCTTAAAAAACAACAACATCGGACCAGAAAGACAGTAAAAATAAAATGTTAGTGCAGTTCATATATCATATGTGTGCTTATTATTAATTGGAATCCTGGGAACCAGCTATCGAAGGCATTTACATAAACATATAGTAAAATAAATATGGTGTATTTTTAACATTACAATTATCCACATTATTTATCGTTGATAGTAACACGTTATCAAGCCAATAAATAAGTATATTTGAAGTTCTAAATGGTTATTGACAAATTATTCCGTTCGCGCATTTGGTTCGGCGAAGGGAAATTAACCCCTCAGGTGTTCTTTATCCCTACCTGCGAAATATTCGCAATATTTGTGTTCATATATCAGTTCGTTCATGAAACGCGTTGTATGCATTATTCCCCGTGCTCGAGTCAGAGCAATAAATAATTCAACTTAAATAAAGTAAAAAATTAATTAGATTTTCGTTTTTCGCGATGCTTTTCTATTAAATTTTAATTATAATTAATAGCTTTTATTTATCTTTTGAATTTTACTTAGATAGTAAACATTATACTTGTGCAAAAATAATACAAAAATTATCCTTATGTCCTTATGTTCGTCACAAAGGAAAATTTAATGGGATATTCATATATTTCATTAAATGAAGTAATATCCTTTTGAATGTGTAGGTATATATGACCTTTTTATTCGGAAAATACATTTTTTTAAAGAGAATAAACAAAGAAATCTACTGTCAAATATTAAAAAAAAATAAACATTACAGTGCTGCTGCCAGGTGATTTTAATGTATATATGTAATTAAAATAATATGGTGAATTAAATCATATGTAATGTAATAAAGATACCAAAATAATAGACAGCAAAAAGCAGATAGATATGTGCAGGGAAAATGTTGATAGAATTGTAAATCGTTACAGAAACATGAGAAAAACACAACTTAATCATGCAGCTGGTTTTCTACCATGCCAACTGTCCTATGTACGTTTTTCGCGACCATACAAGGACTGAGTTTAAATTTCTTAATTTCTTAAATACGCTCCATAAAAAAATTAAATTTATCATAGAATTAGGTAAAAATTCTAGTATAAATTTTTTGGATTTAAACATTTCTATAATTAAAAACAAACTAGAATTTAACATTTTTCATAAAGATACATACACTGACATAGTAATACATAATACTTCTAATCATCCGTTTTCTCAACAATTATCAGCTTTTCATTCCATGCTTAGTAGATTATTTAATGTTCCTTTATCCATAAATAACTTCAACATAGAATTAAATATTATTAAACAAATTTGCAATTAATAACGGTTATAATATTAAATTAATAGATAATTTGTTAAACAAAAAGTACAAAAAGTACAAAGTGGAAAAAAAATGTGTTTTTAAGTAATCTTACTTCAAATTCAATTATAAAAAAAATATCCCAAATTCTATACGATATTTTAAAAAAATCGGGGATCTACAAATTAATTTGCAATGATTGCAATTATTTTTATATAGGTAAAGCAGAAATTTTTAAATTAGAATTAAGGAGCATTTGAGATGCTTAAATAACAATAACAATTCAGAATTTTCAGTTTCAGAAACAAACCATTCTTTTGATATTAATAAGGGTTTAGAAATTATACATACAAATACTAGAGGTTTACAGCTAGATAAATTTGAAATTTTAGAAATAAGAAAAAGTGTTAATAGCAAGCTTAATATTATAAATAATCAAATCCTCTTTGTAAATAGTCACCTTTTAAATTTGTTTTCATATCAGTTCTTACTTATTAAATATTTTATATTTTTGTTTTTATCTATGCTTGTATTTTTAAATTTCAGTGTACATTTTTTACTGAATATGATACCATAGGTATCGAAATATGTAGAATAATGCATAAATAGTAGTTTAAACCAAGTATTTTGTATAATTGTTAAATATTTTCTTACTGAAACTGTATTAATATTCATTGGCATCTTAACATCTGCCAATTTTCTGCTGTTTTAAGTCAATTTGTACTTAATTCTGTTATCTTTTTAAGAGATTAACCTTACTGAAAACTGCATGCAATGACACCTTCTGCATAATTGATTTGCTAAGAGACTAAACTTTTTTTTCACGGTGTATTCCAATGGAAAAAGAATTGCTTCTAGAATTTAAACCATCGGGAACTTTTTATAACGATGTAATGGGCGGATTTACTAAAAAATAGAGACGGATTGAATCGGAATACCAATAACTTACTTTAGTATCTAACGTTGCACGCACCACGCTACAGCAAAAGATTAGCTTCGGATGTTCATAAACTGGATGTAATTTATAATATGTACCTAATAATATCAGTGGCGGTTATGAGTCTTCCCTTCTGCTCCAAAAACCACCGCGCACTATACATAACATATATATTATATATACGCACACTGGTAAGCAGGTATGCAGAAAAAATAAAATATTATTTAAATTCCAATTGAAATACACATAAAATTTATTTATTGGATAATGCGTTTCCCCGGATAGGAAAAGGTTTAGGTTCGAATCCTGGTAGCAATTGAAATATTTTTTCGATAAATAGATTTTTTCTATATATCTTTCAAGTTGATTAATTTAATTTGTTTTAAAATGTATGACTTATTCTTATTGCTTTTCTGTAAAATGAAATAAACCATTATTAGAAAATTTCACATCAACGGTAAAATGTTAATTAAAATTTCATATTAATTTTTTCCCTTTTCAAGCGATATCATTTTTTTACAGCTTTAATGTTTTTCATACAAAACTAAGCTTTAAGAGGTAAAATTATTATTATTAGCGACGTGCTGCAGGTGGTCCGCTGTATTTTTAGGAGTCAAAATAATTGCTAAATTTTTAATGGGAACCTATCAAAAAATTTAATTAAAAGTCTTTAGCTCTCGGATGTTAAATCTTCAATGGATGAGCAGAAAACATTAACCGGACAGTTTGAAATAAAGTTTTTTTTTCTGAGAAACTGTTATTTCTAGATAACATCCAACCTCATAGCATTCATTACAGTTAGTTGGACATATTGGGACTAGATCAACACAAGTTAACGGTTGCCCAAAAGTTTACTCAATTCTGCAAAAGCTGCATAACACACTGTATTTCAATTTGGAACAAAAACCAAAGCAGTACAATACGAAACATGTTCTGTATACAATATGGCCTAATGTACAAATATGGATTTAGTTGTCTCTGACTATGAACTGTTAATTCAAAGTTTCGACATGGTTAGATTTCTTAACCAAACTGGATAACCCCAATTGCACGAAAATATAGCGCAAACCTTACACTGTAATGCTGTTGTGCCAACATAATGTATTTTATTACCATATATATGTAAATTAAATATTATGATAAATATAATCTTTAAAATAAAACACATTTATGTTCAATGAAAATATAATACCGAAAATTTTCTCTCGTTTCTTCATATAAAATTCACACAAAATTTTTTTTTTTCAATTTAATTAGGTAATAATATCAAATCCCAATATTTATATAATATATAAGGGATAGTAAAATATTGTAGGGGAAATGCTCACAGTGTGGGTCAACGCCCAGTATAGGTCAACTAAATTTTTGACAGGCAGGTACGAGTATATCATGATGCGCACGGTGGAATAGAACATTTGAAAAGCGAAACCAATCTGACAGAACCATCATTAACTGCGTTTAAATATAACCCATGTAAGCGTTAATTGTAGGTACATAATAAAATAAAACTACTATTACATACGTTGTGATGGAAGACTTTGAAATATTCATGTTGTAAAGCAATATCATTCCTTATTTAATTTTACAGGATTTTTTACCTTACTTTTGTACTTACAGGATGAATTAAAAATATTCTTTCCACTATTAGTCAAAAAAAATTACCAGTTTCTTACAAGACAAAAAGAATTAACTATTAATTATGGTTTGGTCATATGACGCAAGTGTTGATAGAATCAGAAATAGAGGACGTCCGCGGAAGACTTAGTACGACCGGGTAAATCAGATAGAATTATATAAACGGTATTCTTACGTATCAACTTTGAAATATATATATATCCATCGTTCCACTTAAAGACATTCTTAAAAAAACTGAGATCATATTTACATAAATGATTATTGACCAATCGTAAACATTACGAACAAACATAAACATTACCGTCTGTCATCATAAGAAAATAAAGTGCGACAAAATGGTTAATATACATGCCAGTCGTAAAAATTCGTACAATTTCGCTAACGTACATTTTTTCTTACTCGTAATAAAGATAATATACACGTCATTTCAAATTAAATATATATTTACGTGAATATATAAAAGAGAAAACATCTCAGTAATCTTAACCTAGAGATATTAAATACACGTTCAACAAATTCGCTAATTTAGCGAAAATATCGAATTTGTTCATACTGGCAATGACATTTACATATTTCTTCTCTTATCGTGTACATTTATAGATCCAATAATAAATCCAACATCAATAGTTAAAAGTCATAGATAAAAGATGAGGAAGTGCAATATAATTAATGATAAACTGAAAGATGACCCTTAAAACAAGCAATTTATTCAGATACACTGGTGGGCGACTCTAATGTATTTGAAATACGTTTTGAGGATTTTCATAGAAATACTTTTCGAACAAAATAAATTCAGAAAATATATAGGCATTCGAGCGCAAGAAAAAATGAGAAATATTTTTTATCTACGGTTAAAATTCTTTGAAATTGGACGGGGAATAGAAACGAATGTTTCCGCCAGCTTATCTCGTCTGTAGTATGCGTAATAAATCCCAAATACTCGTAGTACACCCGATTCCCTCAAGTCGTGGAAGCCAGACCTTACTGAACCCTTTTCGCCACTACTGAGAGGTCGAACCGTCAATAGAGTTCTGTGGAATTAGTGATAATCGAAACTCAATTTTAAGTGTGAATAATCATCACCATATTCAATTAAGATCTTGATCTACGAGACCGAGACCGAGACCGAGACCGATCGTGATTTTAATTTTAAATGAGCCTCAATCGAACCCTGCTTTATCCATAGCGATGTTCAAGCATCTGATTAAAAGTGTATTATAAACGTATGTTTAAAGTGTAGAATTGTTATAGATTTTTCGATTAAGCGATTAAGTTTCTTAATACGAACACAAGTCGTACGTGCTTTTACAAAATCTTTCTCAATATTATGACCGTGCTGGGGACGGTTTTATGTGTTCATCAACTTAGTAACAAAAGGGAGGATTTTCCAAAATACTCTCAAATGGATATGACATTCTACGAGACTAAAGGTGTTTTATTATCGTAGAATGTATTTTGTACTTTTCTTTCCATGACTTTCTTTCTATATTGTGTTATAATTTTTCACAAGTACTAAAATATTTCCATTTGAACTATATATATATCGTATTTCCTCGATAATAAGACGCACTTTTATTATTATATACCAATAATAAAAAATAAAAACACTATGTAAACTTTATTATAACAAACAAAGTCATACGATCACAATAAAAAAGGATTTAAAAATAGGCATATTATTTATGTAGGTACTATCACCATCAGAGTTTGAAATTTCTTCAGAAACAGTGTCCGATTTTTCTGAATCACTTTTCGACTCAGTTCTACTCATCACCACTGCGGAATTTTACAGCGGTTGTAAGACTCCGTCGATTATAAGATTCAGAGACACCAAAATAAAAAAACATGCGTCTTATAATCGAAGAAATACGGTATATATATACAGCATTAGACAAACTGTGTCATAAGTTCTTAGAGCTACTTCATGGAAAACTTAAGGTTAACTGACTAAGTCTCCGAGCACGCTGTCAACTCCCAAAATAAAGTCCGCGCGAGAAGCTTTTTACATTTTTTCCGTCTTTCCCGCACTTCTTTCTTTCTTCACAAAGGCTTTCTGTTAAGCTTACAAAGGTCTCTACAGCGAAAACGAATCACAAATCATAAACATGATTATGTAAAAACTTTAATCGTACTTTTAAATTTAAAAGCAAAAGAATTTCTTATAATGGCATGCTGGAATATTTTAAAATCATTTCATCAGAAAAATTGATTATCAAATTTTCTTTTATTATTTTTGTAACAAAATATTGGAAACATTCTTCTCCATTAACCGTGAATAAATTCATTTGAGAAAAATACACAATATAGGTAACCATGAAAAAATTAAAATTAATATTTTACAGTGAAATTGTATTGAATGAAAAATGTTTATCAATTCAAATGATCCTTCGCATTATAGCAAAAAATATATTTAATTACCAATCGGTTTGATAAATTGTGTGTTTTGCTAATGTATTGAATAATTAAAAACTGTTTTGTTGTACGACCAAGTTAATGTTTCGTTTACCTAGTAAAAATATTTGTTTTTTTAGCGCCATTTTAGTAAAAATTTCACTTCAAGGGCACTAAAATGTAAAATTACAATACATCATTTTTTTCTTGACTTGCTATTTTTATAACGCTCGCTATTATATATTATATGATTCAAATATAATACTATAATAATGCCGAGACATGCGAATAGCTGAATTTCTTTTACAAGTGCTAGCCTATAGTTACCGAATTTTATTCAAACAGTTATATTTTTCCATAGTTAATCGTTCATTTTTTATTTTTTTGTCATTGTTGAAGAAAAAAGAAAATTAAAAGTTTTCCTTGACGTCTTTCAGATGAATCCTACTCCGCGACTGTCAGAAGTGTTGGACAGAAAAAGAATTTTAGATACTGTTACAAGTTTTATTTTTAACATAAAATAGTAAGTTAAACGCAATTCTCTCGCTTAGATTATTCCTTGTAAATTTATTTTTATTTTAATTAAGTAATACGTTCGTAAGTAATAACAGTTCGCTTCAAAATAAAAGTGCTTAGTGAAATACAAGAACAGGATAACCGGTGTTCATTGAATCCATTCAATTATTTCGTTCACTGTACTAAAAACCACATTTTATCTTCTTGAAGAATTAGTTTCTGATCTAATCTCTCACAACATTTTTATAAATGTCTAAACATTAAAAAATATATCTGTGAGACCCCATTTCTCAGGACAGATTGATCTGAAATATCCCGCTGGTGATTGAGTGAGGCACATATTATGTACAACGTTGTCTACGAATACGAAAGAGGGAGATGAGTAGCCGGTAGTGAAATCAGTGTTGTCCAAAATTGTTATATTTATTTTGATGTTTCATGTTAAAAATGTTAATACTCATATTTTTTTGTCTCCGCAGGAACCATCATTATATGTTAAATTTATACGTTGATAAAATTGTCAATAATCTTTCTAATTTTGTGTTTCATCAGTCGATACGTTGAAGTATAAAAAATTTGATTAATTTAAAGTTTTTAATTTTAAGTTTAATTTTATAATTCTGAATCTTTAAATAATTTATTGTTTATATTTGAAGTTCATATCATTAGTGATTTGAAATATTATGACGATAAATGTACTTTCGAATTTCAATTTGAGCCAAATCACGGCAGAACTGTCATTTCCCACACCGAAAGAATCAATCGCTACGTCAACGATATTCCCCGAGGCACCACGTTTTGTTTACACTTTTTCTGAACTTTGTACTGTACTTTTAAAAGATTTTTCTGAATACGTAGGGAAATATTTTAAAGCGAGTGTTACCCCAGGCGTCAGGAGTCGGATAAAATATACGTTATATTTTTATACCCGGATTTCTTTAGCTAAGTTTTCTTGCATTTGTTAAAAAAATTCTTGAAAGGTTTCGGATATTTTCCAGATTCGGACATTGAACGTGAAAGCGCTGTGCTTTTGCACTCCACTCCCGAGTAGACAACGGATAATGGAGCTCCACGGTAAGCTCCTTAACCCGTTGGAGAAGAAGAGCTTGCTTACCGCGCTAAGTACAGCTGTTACATAAATAATCCAACGGGTTAACCAAATCATGCGGAAAAAGAAGCCTTAATAATCTATTTATAAAAGTGTTTATAAACGTCGGCTGAATATCCTCGCAGACGTTTATTAGCCAGAAACTTTAAGTGAGGACAACAAAAAATTACTAGTTTCAAAGCCAAAATGAATTGTCGTCCTCAGCATTATTTCGACTCTAGTGGAAGAATTAAAAACATTTTTTTATTTTAATTTGAAGGAAGGAATTCAAAGATTTTCTTATATCAACTTGAAATTTTTAATGAGTACAAATATAATAATTTATTATATTATACTTAATATTATTTTCGATCATTCGATATAATCCACTTAATAAAGAAAGACAAGCGTGCTAAATAAAAACTTTTAAATTAATAAATATTATGAACTATCAAACACTGAGACAACCATTTAATATAAAGTGGCGTACTTTGGTTGTTTAAATTCCGTTTATAGTTGTATGTATTTCGTGTTTTGTTGACAGAAATTTCGTTAATATAATAAGACTATCATTATTTTGTTTCATTGAAATTTTTTTAAATTCTGGTAATACGAGTATTGAGAGTAATACATTATAAAAGTTACATTTTTTTTTTAATAGATTATGTCTCCAAAAAAATGACTAGCTCTTGTGCTTTCAGAAGGAGTTACACTATAATAATTTATATAATACATTTGTAATCTATAATATAATGGTTAAAGAATATCTAATTTAGTTTTAGTAGGTACATATATAAATTAGTTATAAAAACAGATGTTTTCGTAAAAAATGCAAAAATATGAATTAGTATTGAATGTCTTTCCTACGTGAAATGAAAATGTTATTCAATGTTATATGCTCTAAAAATATTTATGTAATAGCTAGCTTATAATAAAATTTAAAAAATATATATAACGATATAAAAATATTATAAATTTAAAGTATTTCTTGATAGTATTGATTATTTCTTTGTTATCGTTAACTTTTTTGATGTTTTCAGGTAAGCTGTTGATTTTTTTTTCTTATGTGCGTATAGTGGTGTTGTGCTAATAATGTGTTAATTTTTGAGCATGAAAATACGATTTTCAGTGATGAAATGATATTTTTCTTTTTCTTTAATTTGAATAATAGAATTTCTTTTAAGTAGTTCACAAAATGTTGGTACTTTGAATTCTTCGAAAATTAATTTTGTCGGATAATCTTTTGGTTTTTTTAGTATTGCTTTTATGATGAGTATATGTTTTACTGGAATCGCGCTAGTATTATAAGCTGATCCCCAACTAATGATGGCATATTGTAATAGGGATTATATAAATGCATAGTATACTAAGTACAATTTTTTTATAAATAAAAATATTCTGATTCTTTAAAATATGTATATTATTTTTCTAATCTTTTTAACAACTTGACAAATCTGATCTTTCCATTAAGATTTTTATCGATAATTACTCCGAGATATCTGATTTTATTTATTGTATTTAAAATTGAACAGTTAGAGAAACAATAATTTTGATTGTGAGTTGTATTTTGTGAAGAGTATTCATGAATAATGATGTTGAATTTTTTCGGAAAACCATTTGATTTTTTTGCAAACGGAATAACGAAGGTTTTTTCACTATTTAATAATTTTGTTATATGAAAGTCCGGATCTATAAAAACTTTTTCACTATTTAAAATTCAATTCATCCTCATCATCACTAACAGTCCTGAGAGAATCCTGACCTGATATACCAGGAATCTTCATTGCGATCTGTCCCTGAAAGATGTATCCAATCTCGGATATTTAATATGGCTGTCTTTGCTGATTTCGTCTATCGAGCAAAATTATAATCGCCCCTTCAGGTTTAGTCAACGAGAGACGCATTGGTAGTTCCTCATTGCTCATTCTTGTCATACATTCAGTTTACCGAAATTACGATCATACCGTGAAATTTTGATATTCTTCTCAAATCGAGTTCTTTGAACATGGACTAGAGCCCATTATTATTTGTATTTCCTTCATTCATTATTACAACATTTCCATATGATACAATTATTAACTGAATCATAAATTTCGCGAGACATTTTTATTTCTACTTAGTTTTCTATGGATTTCCAAGACAATGGTACTATCAAATTCACACCTCACACCATATGATCCATAGAGATTGAATCCTGGAGGGTGAGCCTAATGCAAATAGAATCTTATAAAGGTGCCGTAGAACCAAATCGTCTTTGAAACATATTATTACTTGACGACTTATAAAAAATTGAATCATTCAAAAAAGTTGTCAATCATTTATTTTGCACTTTGTCGCAGCAAATATACATTTCATTAAAATGTTGCTTCTACTTTGAAACTTTTCATCTAAATCGTCTTTTAAATTTTCAAGAAGACTAAAATATCTATGGGTTCGCGATTTCAAATCGATTATTTAAAAATTATATTCAATCAATGTTTTCATTTACAATTTCATAATTTTGACTTAATGTATAAATATTATTTCTGAGAGCTCTCGGGGTATTTGTAAATTATAAAATAAGTTATAATATAAACACTTCATACAGTAAATTTCTGTTTCCCGTCAATTTTCTCCTCATTGGTCTCCTATGTATCTATGCGAGCGATTTATTTTTTAACGTTTCTTAAATAAGTCACATTCATATCCGCCATCTTTTATTCGAGGAGTCGAGAACTTTAGTCCTTTCTGTCCTTCGGGGTTAAATGTCATTTCTTCCTACAAAGACTATTACTAATGAATATGTAATATCTTATAATAGTTTATTATATATTTCCTAAAGTTAAATTCCTATTAGTAAATTTGTGGCGAATAATTTAGATGCATTCAGTATTCACTGATAATTGATCCAAAATTGTTGGTGTATGTCTAGTATTTAGTAAATAACTTAAAAAATAATGTATTCAATTAAGTTTTTGAAAATCAGTACATTAACTCATCGCAGAAGATTTATTTATAGAAGTTATTCTTTTAAATTCTGTCATAAGAAATTGCAGTTTTTCTAATTGATTTATAGTGAAAATATTAGAAATTACTTTTATGGTTCCAAATATGCAAGAAATTATTCGAAATTTTTATATAAAGAATGTTTGATGCTTTCAACATACAAACCTTTAACAAGAAATACATATTTTTATAAAGCAACAGGTTTTCTGTCACAGTTTATTACATAAATCAACTTATACTATAATATAAATAAAGAACAAAACTTTAAAAAAATCAACGAGCCGTATTAAGCAAAATTACAAATAATCTCTATATTTTTTACAACATTAGCACTTATATATCGCATAAAATATATTTTTACAAAGAATTCATTTAAAAGCGAACTTGTTCATCCAAAACTTATCTATTCGGTAATATTTATACAATCCATCTGTTTGTACTTTGTAAAAAAAATTTACGTTGGTATAAACGTTTAATTAAACATCACAAGAATGTATCGAATTTAAATTGTTGACCTACCTTGTCCAGCCGAATAACGTCTGATTGCTGCGCGAACATAGGAGATCTTCTCTATGGACTCTTCTGTCAGCTCCTGCTCGCCTGAATCGTTTCCTGGAGCCACTACGGATTCTTGAGAGGCTGTCACACACTCCGCACGACACTCAACTTCTTTAGCCACGGAAGTCATCGGAACTTCGTCTGGAATTAATGAAGTCATCGCAACTTCATCCAAAGTCACCGAAATTACAGGATTATCATCGGCGGTAAGGAAAGGATTCGTATTGGGTATTGCGGGCACACCGTCAGCGAGAACCCGAGCAGGAGTTTCCTGAAACTTCTTCGGCAAACGAGAGGCGCACGTGTCCGCCTCGCACGTGTCAGCCCGCTGCATGGCGAGTGGAGAAAGCGGCCGGCCGCCGTAGCGCGGGCGGGCGGCGGGCGCGGGCGGCCCGCGGCCGGCGCAGGGCGGCCGCGGCGCGCCGCCCTCTGCGCGCCCGATACCAGGAGCGCAGAACCGCGAGGAGTAAACTGACGCCGGAAAACTGCACGTCGCCCGGGCGCTTGCGCCGGCGGGGGCGGAGTCACGCTCGCACTACTACAGACTCATATACGCCGGTCGCCAAGCTGTCTGTAGGAAAAGCTCCGCGTGGGAAAGCTCTCGTTATCCGGAGCGCAGAACTAATTATCCAGTCCGGTAATCTTTCAAATATCTGACGGATGTTTTTATCATTATGCACACAAATAAATCCACGCATCAAACTCATGTTATTCACTGAATGTAATATATCTTTTTTATTAATTTTTCCATTCTTTTTTACTAAATTTTTGATATTAGATATACTTACCATTTAGAATGTTATTTTCAGTAGATACACAGACAAGTTTGTGATAATCCATGGACAAATTAAAAAACAAATCGAGTTGAATAATGATTTATTAATTTGTCCGACGGAGAGTTACTTGGCAATTTGTCCGAAATATCCGGATTTAATGTTGGCGTGTTGTTATATAAAAATTATCAAAATCTTTTGAATAAAACAAAAAATAAACTTATTTTTAAAACATTTATAAGGAATGTAAATATAGAACATACCCCTCCAGGAAATAACTAAATGTATGTATGTAAGGATAATATTGGATATGAGGATTGTTTATCAATTTTCCGGATAAAATTTTCTAGAATTACTTACGGCGCATCGCGGCACTAATAAAGATATTATTACAAATGAATACTTAATACTATATGTCAGCAAATATAGAAAGTTGACACAATGTATGATAAAATTATCGACTTGCATAACTTGTACGATATTTGTGTATCGGCCTTTATCGCCACTTATAATAATATGTAGCTATTTCAACCAGTTTATAAATTAAACTTATTTTGTATGGGTATTTTGATATACAGAATATAATTTAAATTGCGTATAAATGATGTCCCCTTTTTTAAATTTGGCACCATTTTTTTTACAAAGTATAGTTTCAAAATATGTGTATTTTTTTCATTTGTCAATTTGTAATTAGTAAATATGAAACGGTACACAAAAGAACAATGTATAATTATTGTTAAATCTCATTACAAATATGGAGAAAGTTCTGATGAAACATTTCGTATATTTCATGGAATTTTCAGTCGAAATTGTGTTCCAAATAAGTCATCAATTAGAAAATTAATTAAAAAATTTGAGGAGACTGGTTCGATTGTGGACAATAAGTTACCCAAACGTTATAATAATGGACGTTCATTCAAAAACAAATGTTACTGAAAATTCAAGAACATCAATTCGTCATCATTCCCAAGAGGTAGGCATTTCAAGAAGCGCCAATTGACTTAAGAACTTAAACAAGCAAACCATTTTAAACGAAGAAAAATTGTTAATTGAACATCAGCAAGTGAATGAAAAATTTTCTAAAAATACCAAGATCGTGTGATTTGACACCATGCGATTTTTTTTTTTAGATTTTTGAAATTACAGCTGAAGGCGGAGATCCAACGTACTTTTGTCACAATAACACCTCAATTATGCAACGATGTTGTCTTAAATTTTATCAAAAGAGCTAGAGTTTGCAAGGAGAGCCGTGATACGCAATTGTCTGACATTTCATACCATACATAATCGGAGCATTTGTACTTTACAACGAAATATAAATATTATCACTTTTAGAATAAATAATGTGTTTAATTCAAAAATTTAAAAAAAGCCCTCTCATTGGACACACCTATATAACCATTTGAAGAAGAAATTAATAAACAATATGCGATAAACATTCCGAGTTTAATTAGATTAATTTAAAATGTATCAATAGTCGCACTAAAATTATGCTAAATATCAGTATAATTATATGTTATATTAAAGATTATTAGGTATTTATTGTAAAATAAATTTATAATTTATTTTTTTATAAAAAAAACCTTCATTTGAAGAAAATAAATATACCCCTAAAAAAATATCGACGGCAAGAGTGTCACTTTATATATAAAGATAATATGTATACGTAAGTTAAAATTGTGCCATTAATATTTAATCTAGAGATCTTATAACTTAAAATATGTACACACAAATATCCGGTTATGCAGCTGCATAATATCTTATTTATTATCATTATATCATCATTCTAATATATTATGCCAAGATGCAAATCCGAAAATCATTAAACAAACTGTTCGTCGGTGTTCACAGCTAATTTATTGTCATCTCTTTCTACGTACCTACCGAGTGTCAATCACTGTTAGAATGTTTTATTGAAGAATATGTGTAAAAACACTGGTCGCTTCTTTAAGTACGAGCGCACACTAACGACAGTTCTGTCGTAATGGCGAGGGCTATAAAAATGTATGACAGAGCGCACACTAACGACAGTTCTGTCGTAATGGCGAGGGCTATGAAAATGTATGACAGAGCGCACACTAACGACAGTTCTGTCGTAATGGCGAGGGCTATGAAAATGTATGACAGAGCGCACACTAACGACAGTTCTGTCGTAATGGCGAGGGCTATGAAAATGTATGACAGAGCGCACACTAACGACAGTTCTGTCGTAATGGCGAGGGCTATGAAAATGTATGACAGAGCGCACACTAACGACAGTTCTGTCGTAATGGCGAGGGCTATGAAAATGTATGACAGAGCGCACACTAACGACAGTTCTGTCGTAATGGCGCGGGCGATGAAAATGTATGACAGAGCGCACACTAACGACAGTTCTGTCGTAATGGCGAGGGCTATGAAAATGTATGACAGAGCGCACACTAACGACAGTTCTGTCGTAATGGCGAGGGCTATGAAAATGTATGACAAAGCGCACACTATAGACTGCATTTTCAAATTACAGAACAGTTGGAGGCGATCTGTCCTACGACTGTTTTGTTCTCAGTGTGCGCTCGCTCTAAATCGTCCATTGCATCAACAGGATAAAATCATAATGGGTTCCTTTTTATTCAGCTTAAACATCATATTTTATACATAGGTAATCGGCTCCATGCGTGTACTCGCACAATTGGTAGAGCTATACTGAGTATGCATTCAAATATCTGGTGTGCATTCTACAAATTCTATAATCTATCCATATTATCTGATATTATGATATTTCATAATTGAAGTAGTCAACATTGAAATAATTTCCACCGTTTGTACGTCTGTCATACTTATAATAATGTTAGCCAAAATTCACGCACTAATCCAATAATCATTAAGGAGAACACATTCTTATTGTGAAGTTGTAATTATTCAGAACACAGATCTGTGATATTTTTATGTATATTAATTAAATATGTCAATTAGAAAGATAAACATATATAATTAATTTTATCGAAAAATATACTGTTGTTGCTATCAGGATTCGAACCTGGATCTCTTTCCAATCCGGGGAAGGTGCATTATCCAACTATGCTACAGCAGATAGTACCTTTGTTTTTACGGAATCACAGATGGCAAAATAATTTTAAAATATGCCTTTAATCCCTGCAAGTTTTCAAGATTCAAAAGTACGTGTTAATACGCTTATAGTTTAGCGCGACATTTTAAGTTTGGCGTGTTAACGCGCTCGTGGCATTTAAAAGGTTAAGTGTACAATCAACATTCGTTGTAATAACTAAAATTAGTAATTAAAGCAGTTACACTTTGGTAACAATTCAACTTTTTTGCGACTGACTGAAGAAATTGATAAATACAAATTAACATACGTATACAAAAGTTAAAATTTCTCATACATGTGCTGGTTATTTTTTTTAAATTAATGAGTTCATTGATATATTTTTAATATGTATATCGTTTTCAATAAATTATTCAAAATATTTTGATATATTAATAATTCAAACGATATTGTAATAAAATGAAAATATTTTAATTAATTATTTATGAAGCACGTGTCTTGGAACAGAAACAATTCAATTACAACACACTAAAATGAAACATTCAACGACTAATAATAATTAATGGATGGTTTAAATACACAATTCTGAATGACCGGCTCACAACGGTTTTAGGATACCTAAGCTAATAGATTGGCATTCTGCCTCGCTAGTCGCCTCCTGGAAGGGGATATTTATATTTCTAATAATAGAAAAGCGAATGGCGCGGAATAATTTGATCAGCGCGCACTCCCCCGCCCAACACCCGACACATCTCCTGCTGGCCTGGTACTCGGAGATAAAAATTCGACTTGTAATATACCCGATAAAGCGCCGCGCTTGGAAAGTATTATTTTCACATAAATTGAACAGTGCTCTCCATTGAACATCTTCCATCAATAAAGAATAATAATAATAATAATATGTCGTCTAGATTTTTACCACTAGACATTTTCTCACCCAGTCATTCATTTTTGCTCCCTAGTCTGCAAATGTCTATCGGCATTTTCGCAGAGCGTGACTCTGCTCATTCATTGATCGATCGCATTACGTTTTCATTAATATATTAATGATTTCCAAACGAACACTTTTGTTTTAGGTTATGTATTTAATTTCCACTCTTATTCCCTTCATCGCATCAGATGATATAGGCACAGGACAGAAGATAAATGCTGATCTTGTTGATAATATAATTAGATATTTTTTTAAATATATTTAATATTACTATTAATACATACTCCAATACCGTGATACTTCCTTAAACATCTTCATTAGCTTCTAATTCATGTTGTTAAAATGAGAAGTCCCGAGTCAATATAATCAATTCTCTAGTGTTGCCAGCGTTTATATTCAAGTCAAACTAAAGAGTCAGAGCTAATAAATCGATCTAGAATGAACGGTCTGATTCGTGACTGGGACCTTCCAAAATAAAAGGTCAGGATCTTTTCAGTGAAACCTTATTGAAAAGGTAATAAATGAAGAAGAAAATCAGAAGACATACACTTATTTACAGTGAACAATGACTAAAGCAACAATGTACCACATTTATTAGAAAACTTATTACTACAAGATCCAGCACAATGGAGACTATTTATTGACACTGGCAATACGGGCCCGTATCACGGAATGAGACACGATGGGATAATTTCCGAGATTTAGTTGAGTATATACAGAATACCATCTACACGTGTTGAGATTTTGATCTGGAGACAAACTCAGAGATCAGCTTGAGATTGGAAGAAAAATACAAAAACTCAAAGCAGTGTACATGAAGTTCGATCCGACAGCGAGATTTGACATGTGTACACAAACGTCACCTGAAACCATCCCAGATCTCTACAACTATCTATTCTGAAAGTTAACATAAGTCATTAATTACGAATATTTATTGTATTTTAACTGCTGCTGAGATTCAAAATCACCCAACTGATGAACGACAATGATATTTGATGTTTGACGTACACGACAAATATGAAGTAAGGCGCGAGGCGGTGAATCTCTGAGATATTATATGTACACAAAGACTACGAAGGCTGAGAGTCTCCAAAGAATCTCATGGAAGCAAAATCCGTATCCCAGAGTCCAAAATCTCTTAAAAATCTCATTCGTGGGCACTGGCCATTATAGTTTTTAGTAGCAAAATTCGCACGCCCGTTAATCTTAAACATTGCTCTCTCCTTCTTTAAAATACGTCATTTACTTATCAATTTTTTTCCTACCAGTCACAGACATGTTGGGTCACTCAACAGCTTCAATATCTAAAAAAAATAAAAATCGTTAATAAATTTAAATAATGTATTTCAGTATCAAAAAATAATAATATTATATATTGTTATAAGATTAACCAGTGGAGTTTCTACTTTGTATTATTTCAATTCTTTCTTAAGTTAAGCAAATGTGCAAATTGGAGACGTAATTCTGATAAATGTAGGTACAACAAAGTCATTTGAAATGTTAAGCCGGTCATACACGCAACGCTATACCTGAAATGATATTTATTCACGTCACCTTTACACGCAAACCGAGGCGTGCGTGTATGTGACAAAACTGGCAGGCATCCCCAACTGTACAGGCGACCTGTACAGTTGGGGATATTTGCCAAATGTGGGGGACCAGGGCAATTATTCCGGCCACCGCGAAGGGAAAGGTTGCATTGCGTAATTCGAAAAAAATGGCATCTCGCAAGCGTAGCGTAATTATGGAAAATATTATTGAATTGTTTAAATCTGAGCCTTGCCTTTGGCTCGTAAAAAGTATAGATTACCACTATAGAAATAAATATATATGTCAAATTGACGTGACTGTGTTAGCTTATTTTTAACAACCATTCTTTACACCACTTTTGTTGCGGTTTTCTTTCTTTCTTTCGTAAGATGACGAGAAAACCTACTAGTCATCATAGTAGTTATGCTGTACCGATCCCATGGTTGACTGAGGGATTATCACAGGTTGGCCGCCACATATGTGGCTAATGTTGAGTTTCGGTTTACTTGCCATGTTTACCTGAACAGGTATACCTATCAGGTATACCGTTGCGTGTATGGCCGGCTTTACACACGAATACATGCTCAATGTACCTACAAGTACTATGTAGAATACAGAGACACAAGCCTGACGATGAAAGAACAAAGTTAATCTAAATTTTACAGGCAAGTGTTTCATATTTTAAATTCTAGTATTTGTAAGTGGATGGTCAAATGGTTTGCTGTTTGTCAGCGCGTAAAGTACATATATATTTCACCAATATATTGAGAAACATTGGAAATCACATTATGAATGGTCACATTCATGTTATTTTTAATTGATAATAAAAATATCGACTCTGGTATGTAGCAGTATGTCTGTTTATCCAGTATAGTTTCTGTAGTTGTGCTAAATATTATATAGCTTTGTTTTCCTTTACGTATTTTATTTTAAAAAACTTATAATCTAATACATATTAGCTGCTGGATAATGAAAGTATCATAATTTACAAAATTATTTAAAAAAATTAAAGATCACAAATTGGTTCAAACAATTCACACTTCCGATATCAGAAAGTTCTCTAATAAATCGTAGTTGTTTTTGTTTTTATAATGTTACATAGGAGTGAAGTGTCAATTTCCCTTAAAATACGAATAAGTCTGTCCTTTTGTTCTGAAGGCATATTTTTCAAATAGTAAAACAAATGACTTCATTTCTACTGTCATTAATTTTAAAATTGGAATTTGTTTCAGAATATTACAATGTCGTATTATTAAGATTTTTGTACCTATCGTGGACTGAAATTTGCATCTATATGTATGTTTTAAAAGTATCATACCTAAAATTTTAATAATATGAACGTTATAAATTTTAAATTTTAGTTATTGATCGAATCGACGTTAACTTTGTAGAGTTTCATCATCAAAATGGATGGATATAAATAAAACAATGTTATAACTTTACTTGAGTTTATTTGCACTACTCGAGTTTCGAGAGAAACAGTAACTCTCATCGACAGAGGATGTATTAAACTAAAAAAAGTTTTGTAATTGTGCATTTTAATCATTGTCATATTGTAATCTTTTTCTTCTGCCGATCTGTTCTGTATTAAGAGTCTTCCTTTTTTAAAACATTTTTAAACCTTTTCTTTTCATTCTTCTCTTTCGCTTTGCTTCCAAATTTGCCCAACCACTTGCCTAATGTTATCGTTTTATGAAAATATTTTAAGTACCTGTGCAATCAAATGAACAGTAGTCAAATATGGCACCTTTAAAGATATATTAAATACTTTAATTACATTAATAAAGAAAACAATTTCATGGAATTGGATGGCGAAAATCAAAAAATGTTGAATTTTAATTGTATTATTAATTCCAAAATAACATCGCTTCCAGTGTTAAAAGAATCCTTCTAGATTTACTTACACGAAATTCCGATAGGTATTGTGCAATCAATACTTTAATTAAACGCCTCATTTTTATACCAAATATTCTTAAAAATAGCTACATTTTTTTAATTAATTTCTTACCGCGGAATTCTTACAAATTTTAAACATGTTTTTCAAATTTTCAACAAAATTTTATTAAAAAATTTTTTTGGCATGTACTCAAATAAATATGTATATATACGTATTTTAAAAACCGTATAAAAATTAATGATTTAATTCTATAAATAATAGTTTGCAAAATAAATCTTAATTACGTCTCTTTCAAAAATCATATATATATATATTTACTTAAAACATTAATGCCATGAAGAAAAAAGATAAAAAACCCAAGACTTATTTTATAAAAGCGCATATAAAGAAAATATTTGTTCACGTTTCGAACACACTTTTCTATACTTTCTTAAAATTAAATAAATAAATGCTCCAATTTTCTCTTCATTAAACATTTTGACAATTTTTACAGCTGTCACTTAAAATCCGTCCGTTACGTCATGTTAGACACATTTTACACTTACATCTACCAGGGGAGCATAAAATTGAGACGGTAAAAGCAGACTACACGGGAAAAACTATTCTGTACAGGAGAAAAGCGGTACTTTGTAAAATATGAGTCCTATTAAAATGCGCGTTCTCGAATAATTCAGTCTCTTTTCATTACGTGCCTAATATTTTCATCCCACGTTTTGTTAGCCGGCAACTATAACTCACTTCTGTATCCCGCCGATGTACGGCCATCACGGGCTATTTTCGCGGCCGTCGTGTGACGCGTAACGCCGCTACTTGCTTCTTAAGCCTATCAGAGCGCTACGCCTCGAATGCATCTGTTGACAAACCGAAGAACTATTATGCGGCTTGATATAGAAAGCTCGTGAAGCAGTGAATCGTAAAAGTATGCATAGATGGTATTCGTATTTTTGAAATATTTTGACATTGTTTAATAGATTTATAAAAAATACTAGTTATTTTGCCGTATGTTGTGAATAAAAATATTATTTTCAAGTTCACGATTGTTTTTAAAATTTGAATAATAAAATACACCTATTTTGTTCGATCTGAACTTTTTGAGTGACATCTGCTGTCGGATAGACAAGTTTACCACAGGATTTTACATATTACGTACCTATAACACACTAAATTTATTATACTTTTAGGGCTTTGTAATTTGTAAAGCTTACATAATGTAAATTAATGTATTAAAGCGCTTAATTGTTCAAAAATATGATTATGAATGACGATACAATAACATATATAGGGATATTTTTTAAGATGAAAATATTTACTATTAAAGTGTCTATTAAAACCAATATTATGTAATATAAATTTGTTTTTATTTATTCTTCAGCTTCATCTTTTTTACTCTTTTAAACTAAAAACTTTTATTTTAAAATATTATTTTCATTGCGCATTTTTTATGAAACAATATTTTTATATTTACAATTTATCGTATTAATAAATATGATTATTTAGTAAAATTTCGATATTTAATTTAAGCTCTTATTTGCCGCCAAACGTTACACATCACGCCAAGCCATAAAAGTATTAGAGCTTAGAGCACATGCACTTTTAGAGCTTAAATACGATTTTAATGTCATATATTATAGACAAATCATTCTGCCTTCTGTGGATAATAGTTCTCAGCTAAAATATTATATATATACAGTCAATATCATACCCTACGCGGTGTTCCTAATATATACAGTTTCCCCTTCAATTTGAAACCTCGTAATTCGATTTAAAATCTGAAAAACGAAAAAATAAATTATTATTCTTACTCTTAATTTAGGATTTACGTTTTTTTTAGCATTTAATGCATAAAAATAATCTCTTGGAGTTCACTAAAATAACATTTATGCTGCTTTGACGTTTTTTTTAAAATATGTAGACCTTTTAAATAAAAACATAAAGATATGTACCTAAAAGATTGAATGAATATTTTTATTTTAACAAAAATATCATAATTTTACAAGCTTTTACAATAAGGATGGCCTTATATTATATTATTATAATTAGCTTAACGTTCTGCAGTTATTAGTGTTAATAATAAATACAAGCCATTACGTGAGAGAGTATCCGTATAATTAACATCTTATCTATTTAAAAATATGTGTCAATACTAAATATTTATGTAGTTTATTTTAATCATTAATTTGAATGGTGAGATTTTATCTGACGGGGGGTCAAACAATGCAGATCTCCGAAGAGAAATAGCGGATGATTTTTCATTTCCACTATCACCATGACGTGTCTACGTCACTTAAGTACAATGAGTAATTGACGTTGTCTACAGAACCAGTTTGTGAAACAAGATGCTGGTATATCCGTCATAGGACCAGTTTCTGATTCAGGTTTAACTCCCAAGGGCGTGGTCACCACACGCGCAATAAAACAGCGAAAATATGTTAATCTATCAGATTTTTTGTTATGAAGAAAATAAACCTATTGTCGTAAATATCTATCTACAAAAGGAACTATTTAACCGAGTTGATGGACAGGTTGCCATATATGCTAAGCTTATTTCAGGTTTATTGTTATTTTTATCATACTTATTCTAATTTTTTTTTACTATAATATATTATTAAGGAGAACACATTAATATATTACACTCAAGCGGACGTCGCTATATTGTTCAAGATATTATATAGTTCATCTGTGAAGACGCTGTATGGAATAATAAAGACAGAAGCTATTAATATCAAAATAAAATATTCGCACAAGAACAATTGCGCGCACACATACACCTACACATTTTTCTTCTTCTTGTTGTAAATAGGCAAGAGTGATTTGTGCCATTAAACAAGTTAAAACTTTATTTTATAGAAAAAAGTACAATAATATTATAGAATAGGAAATATTACATTACAACTCAATACCATTATCGTTCAAAACATTTGCTATTATATAGATTAAATGTGGCGACTTAAGGGAAAGAAGATGACACAAGTTAACCGAGAGTTGAAAATTACCACTGACGAGATTACTGTAAAAAAACCTGTGATCCGCAATGGACAGGCAAAAAAGATATGGTCAAGGGTTTCCTACTCGGCACCATATTCACACATTGGGGAATCTATTAAGTTCAATCTGGATAAATTGAGGCTACCTGGCAATGCCCAATTCTCATCCTAGAGATTTTTGATATTGTTATTTTGGAGACTTTCCTTTTGTAGAACCAGAGAGTGCGGGGATAGATCTTTGAATTATTTTAAGCCGATTACTCTTATGATTATTTGGATCCATCCATTGTGCAGTCTAGATAGAATTCGAATGTTTTTTTACCATATTGAGTCTGTCATACATCGGGATATGGAATTGATGGGGAAAAACTCCGGAAAATGTGGCCTCCTTGCTACACATTTTTATTGTATTAAAAAATTATAGCGATAATATTGTGTGAACATTACGTAAACTTCTGAGAGTAAATTTGGAACCATCTATTGTGATGGGATACTCTTCAACGTTCATAAATAAATGATAGATCGCAAATTTAAATGGACCAAATAGATGAGAACTTATCGTAACCCAACACCATCAGTATTTTCGGCTTTAATAAAAATACATAATAATCTCGTGTTTTAAAAATAACAAGTATTGTTCTTATTTTAATAATTAATTAAAAAAATAATCCTCCGTATAAGTAAAAAGTTTGCGTACTACACTACGTCCTCGTTTCTTGTAAATTATATACCATATAATCAATATAAAATTACTTTGTTTAATAGTAAACACTCAAGTGGTTGTATATAAAGTATTTTACTTAAATATTTTAAATAATTTGTTATATTATAAAGTTTAAATTATTATTAAACTAATCCAATATATAATTAGAACTTAGTATATTACACTGTAAAGACCTATAATTTTTTTATTAAAAATTAGGTAATATTTTAATATATAGGTACGTATTGTAATAATAAAACCTACTATAAATTGTGCCTTCAAGATAATACGTAAATCAAGATTTTTAAATCTCCTAAATCATTTTAAAATACTTTGGTATTAATCCACAATCACACCGATAATATAATACATATATGTAAATATATAATACATTTGAAATGGTTTTAAAACACTTGATTATTCACATCGGGTATAACTCAAACAATATAATATGTAGGTAATAAATGTCACATCAGTATTCTTACTATTATCAAACTATGAACGTAGAAATAACTTCTTAGTCTCTTGGGATGAAGTTCGACCACTCGATCACTGGGTGAGTGTCTTATCACTTACTACTATAATAACTAGGAACGTGGTTTGATATATTTGATATAATTGAACCTATATTATTATGATACATATATCTGTGGAAATTCACAAATCACTCTTGAAGGATGGATTGCCTGTTTGAAAGAAGAAGAAGAATATCTGTGGAAACTTGTAAGATCATTAAGGAGAACAATGTTGTAATTATTCAGAACATAGGTCTGTGATATTTTTTTAAATAAAAATTAAATGTATTGATTAGAAAGATATACGAAAAATATTGTTGTTTTTATATATATCCATTCAGAGAGCTATTCTGAACTTTGTAAAATTCTGTAATTCTGTGTTCTATTATGATTAGATAAGGATGTGTGAGCATATGAAGCACATTAATAATTACACCTAGTGCCAGTTCAGTGCTAGGTTCAGTTATTAAGCCAGTGCTAGGTTCTAGCTAGGCTAGCCACCTAGTGCTAGGTTCAGTTATTAAGCTATATACATATTTGCTCAATTCTCTATAGAAGAAATCAAACAAAAAAACAGATGCATTTTTGTCGATTTTTATAAACACTTATCGATTATTCGAATATAATGATATTCGTGAATAATTCTGTTTTTTGTGTACTTTGGAGTGAAATAGCAAGTAATAATACCACCCTTTAGGCACTAATTTCTCGTATAATTCCCAGCAGCATGTACATTATTAATTACCCTCAAAAAAAACTTAATTACAGACGTCAGCCGCCACTTTCTTTCCATTATAATTTTATGTTTAACATTTTTCCTGACGTTAGACAAAACCCATACTCATTGTTTTAACCGAAGTCATTAGTCGCTATAGCTGTCACCAAACATGCTCAGTTTGCATTTTTCTTTTAGATTTGACTCTTCTGAAAGATACCCTAAACTAACTCAACTCAAAATAGTGTATTCAGTTAATAAAGTCTTAATAAATAATAAAAATAAAATAAAAAAACAATTTTCAAAAATTACTGATTTATTTTAATGAAACGATTATAAAATGTGTTTGTTTAATGTATGAACAATAAATGAATATTTTTTCTTAAATATAGGTGTTATCATTTTTACACCTTTATGTAGATCTTAATATTCAGTATTCAGATAATAGAATTTCCAGATCTTAGAACTCCGAAAGTGATTATAATAACCGACGCGTACAAGAATTAATTTTATTATTTTATAATTTAGTATAACTTTTAAGTTATATATTAATATTTTGTTCCTATAACGTTGATCTTACAGTAGTAATTAATATACATGAACAATTATCTTAATCCCGGGCCAACTATCCAGTGTCTGACTTCGCACATTAACGTTTTGTAGTTTTGGGCGGGCGTCAAAATGTATATATTTAAGTACCAGCAAATGTTGTAAATTGTGTATAATATACCAAAAGCTCCATATGAAAGATTCTGAGCGGTCGTGAAAAACCTTACCTTATTTTTAAATCTCGTGTTACAATAAAATTACGGATCATATAATTATTATAAAGGTTAAGTGTTTTAATTTTCTTATAGAGGGTTTTATCTGAGAATGCGGACCGAAGAGGTGGTTGGCTGTTGATGCATTCTCGCAAGATTACGATGCTTTAATTGTCAAGGTCGTTGGTGGCTCGTTACGGATCGAAAAGGTGGAGTCCGTCTCGTAAATGTCGCCTGACTCAGGCCTGTTTTAATAAATAGATCACTCACCTACACACTATTAATAATTATTATTATCATATCCTGGTTCTTAAACTGGACACTTTTTCTTTTGTGCTCTTGTTGGAAATCTTGAGTTATCTATTGTTTATTATGATCTTCAACTATTTATATATGTAATTGGTTAAAAGGAAAATAATTACAATTTATGATTTTCAAATTCAAATATTTTTTTTCCACCTAATAATTAACTTCATTAATCGAAATAAACATGATATTAGAATTGACACATTTTTTACGTTACTTATTCTATTTGTGTAAATTTCTAAAGATCTATAGCTAATAAAAACTCTAAATACACTTTTGGCAACACTTTGGTTGTTAAATATGAGAGAACTTGTGAGAAGTGAATCTATTGGCGAGATGTCTGATAAGTATGGTGATGAGACAATGTTTCATAGCCCAACAAACGACCACAACGCCACTTAACCTAATGCCCGTATCTATCGTATATAATGCTCCCATGAATTTCTTTGAAAACAAGTCTCAACTTCTGTAGTCCACCGTGTACACACCCGTCTCAGAGATTCGAGCACCACTATTTGCCACCAAGATATAAGCTAATAATGCCGACGAAACGTTAGACTTCATTTTCAATTTAATGCTCTTTGTGTATCAAACTTTTCAGAATAAATAGTAATATATAGGTATATATGGTTCTAGTATATACTGTCAAATTCAACGTCGTATACATGGCTTTGAGTTTTGTCTCATCCTACCATTTTCAATGAGTGATCTCAAAGTTTATCCTAACCCTTTTCTACCCTGACGGTACTCTAAAGTACCATCAACTTTATCTAGTCATATATCTTACTGTGGTGTCAAAACGTGGATTATGAGATGGGGTATATTAGGCAGATAATGACAAGATCGCATCAGCAAGAACGCGGACACTTCACTTTTTTTAAGTCAAATTCTTAAAACAAACAAAATCGTTCGTAACTCCGTTGGCCTGTACCGTGTATGGCGTGACTCATACATCATTGTGTTTCGTCCAAGTCCCTTCATGGGAGAGTCTATTTGATAGCCCTTTAATGGCTGTCTTGTACCCACTGGTTTCTTTACTTCCGTACATAACACTTGATTATCTGTTTGTTTATGATGTTGTTATATACCTGCATCTAAAATAAATAAAGATAGCACTCAAAAGGGCGCAGGAAGGTTTAAATTAAAACTTCTGTTCGTTTTGCAATTTCTTACACTAGCTTTTGTTTTTCTTCTTCCTTTTGTGGTGTCAATTCTCTGACAATACTACTAAGTCTACGTAATAGTCTACTCGATTTATTTAAACTACTAACATATCTACTAACGTATAACATAATTATTTTAATGTCGCTAGTATGTAAATATAAATTGTCATTGAACAAACTGCAAAGTGTATGTGATTGACATCATTTGATATATAAAACTACATTCTTCAAGACTTAACTTTGCAAGATATAAATAAATGCCTTGTTCAAAAATAGTTATAATGTTACTAAATTATATTGAGCAAATTTCTTAATTGTATTGATAACGTGCGTGCGTAGCGTAATAACATTTGAGTACCTACAAAAAATTAAATACAAATTATATCTCAGATTTTCACGGTCATTCATAAATCTCTGCGGTGTATTTTTTGCTTATTAAACATCGCCCAATAAGAAAATGTGTTTATATGTTTTTTTATATATTTTTCTGTCTTACATCATTGTTTTTTACGTAAACTTTACTAGATATTTTTTATTCATTTATGACTTGCAATAACAATATTTTATTCTTCGTTTATAAATTTAACGAAACTGAAAACCCAACCCGGATATTTTTGACCCAAAGAAACCCCGCGTCGGCTATCGCCGACAGAGAAAGAAACAGAGCAATAAACGTCAGAATGTCATGTTGGCTATCCTTATTCTACGCCTGACACCCACGTGACAGCGTGCGGCTTCAGTAAATAACGGTTAATATCACGGGCGCCGCATATCGGATTTTGAACCAAATTATGTTTCAACATTATTCAACTCAAGAACACCACGAATTACGTCTGAAATCAAGTGTAAAAATCATCATTTTTTCTCCATTGACAGTTGGCGCTCACTTTTATATTGCCAGATTTATTTCATACCATAGATAAAAGTGATTTATACGAAAATGATCGCAATTTCAATTACATTTGAAAATCTAACACACACACACTTATATCGACGTCAAAGTGCTAATATTTTTTCGTTTAACAGTTATCGAATTTTCGAAAACTTTTTTGATTTTATTTTTACTTTTACAAACTTTTAAAATGGCGGAGCGTGACTTTTTCATTACTGGAGATATTACCGACTTTTTAGACATTCTCCATATGCTCGTTACTACCGAAGAGTCCGATGATGAAAATGACATCGAGGATGATTATTTTGAGGTTGCTCATGCGGGGTGCATTATCCAACTATGCTGTAGCATAGTTGGATAATGCACCTTCCCCGGTTTGGAAAGAGATCCATGTTTGAATCCCGGTAACGCAACAACAATATTTATTGATAAAATTGATTTTATATGTATATCTTTCTAATTAATACATTTAATTAGTATTTAAAGTATCACAGTATATTCTGAATAATTACAACATCACAATAAGAATGTGTTCTCCTTAATAATTAAATATTACATATATGGGAGAGTTCAAAAAATTCTTAACCCTCTCGTTATCTTATATTGTGCCTTATAGATGCATTTCCGTTGAGACACATGTTATATGTCACACGAATAGTAGTAGAACCCTGTATATATAATATTAGTCGGTTCAATATTCTTTATATATATAATATATACGATTGACAATGTTTAAATTAATGAATCAACGACAATTGGAGTGCGATGTACCTAAGGCGATATATAGCGTCATTAAGCGTTCATATCACCCACCAGCTCCAAGATTTACTTTATTTAAATGGTTTATAAAAACAATTAGTGACAGAATATTTAAATTAGGTATTACATATAGCCACATTAGTACGAACAAAATATATTATTTTCAATGCATTACCTACCACCTTCAGATTCGATCTGACAATGGTATTATTTCAAAAGACTCTTAAATAATATCGTTTCCCCTAAATAAATGGAGAATCATTTTGAAACTTAACACGGTGATAAATTCAAATAAAAATATCAGGTAGAATCACGAATACGAAAGTGTGTCTTTTACTTTTTCTCTAGGTCCAATATTAACGAAATTACGAATTTTTTAACCTTTACCATACCATGATATAAAATACCCGAACACAGCCATGCTGTCAACTAGTGTTACCGTAAATAACTGTTAGAAAAAATGTTTTTATTAACTTAAATGGCTTTGATGGCATGAATTTACTCTAAATATTGAGCATTCAATTTTGAAAAAATGATTGATAACATAATTTACTAAGTCCTATGCAATGTCTACTTCCTTCTTAGCTCTCTTCATTTAATTAGTGAAAAAGAGACAATTACATTTATATGTATGGTATTTTTACCAACGTATTAATTTTACAACAGTTTGAATGGAAAAAAAAATATTTTTGTACGATTCCCTTTTCATAATTGGTTTTTCACTAGTCATTCCTAAGCGCTAATATTTTTTTTAAGATTATATTAAATATGAATTTTGTGTTGCATGTATTTACCGAAATATTGCAGGTTTAATTATGATGGTAGACTTGTGTTACTGAATGTTTTGGGAAGGGTTAAATTCTTGAATATGGTTGATCGGACTGGTTAACGAATTAAGTCGAGATATTTACTAGGTCAATTTTTCAGATAAGTTTGATCGAAATCTGTCAAGAACTACAGGAATTTTCGTGTCCATAAAGTACGTTATATCCCATACACATACGTGTATGTATTATATATATATACTCGTATATGCGTAGAAAAAAATTAAAGAGTTACAATTTACGATGTGAGCGGTAGTCTGAGTGTTATTCAATGCAATCAAATTATTGCAAAACATAAATCAACTCATAAAAACTATTTCAATGTTTATTTATCACCAACGCCCAACTGAGAAATTCAATAAAGAACAACCGGTTTTTTATTCTTGTAGGACAACTGTTTTCACTTAAAAATAAACTAAATCAGAACACGTAAAGCTTTTTATAGGACTGGATTAAATTCCACCAATGAGTTCTCGAAAGAAATCGAAGCAGCAGACCCAGAAGGGGACTTGACTTACCTTGACTCCGGGCTGGGATTAATCGTTCGGATTTCCAATCATATGACAATTTGAGGATTATACCGCTCTAAATCTTATCAAGTTGTTATTCATCAGTGAACACGAACTAGCGTTGAATGGTTGAACCGATTTGATGCACCGTTCAGTATCTCAAAGCATCAGATTAAAATGAACTGAGCCAAAAAATGTAATGAGTTTTTATCATGGAACAGTACTCAGAAGGTAGTACAAAAGTATTTATATATGTATATGTACGTATAACGAGTATTAATGTTAAACATGAGAGCACTGCACTCATTAGCATTTTTTTTTATTTAACCAACAATTAGAGGTTAAGTGTATTTTGTAAACAACTACCTAAAGGGTTTAATTAACGTTAGATTACACGAAAAACATTTAAGCTAATATAAAACAAAATAAACTTCACTGCTGGTCGTAATTTAAATCATTCAATTATTTAAAGTTCTTTCACTATTTGAGTATTATGAGTATATTATTAATATTTATAGAGCTTTGATACATAACCGTTATTTATTCAATAACAATACAAAAATTACTTATAAGTATATAAATAAAAATATATTTGCAATGAATTGCATGCTAAGAAACAAGACACTGAGGATCTTCATAAAATGATTAAAATAATCACTCGCCACATCAAATTGAAAACTTGGGCTGTTTAAAACTCTGAAAGAGAAACAATAACGGAGATTAAATAAGTAACTGGAAAGATTACTACAGTTTCATATTTGTCAACGTTAATCCGGATCCTGCTGAGTGCTCCTACACAATGGCAGAACAGGATCCTAATCTTGAAGCAAGCGGTAAGAGCTGCTATTTATTGAGTGAAGCCTGGAAAAGCAATTGCAATATTAAAATATTTATTTAAAAAATTAAAACAGTATTGTGTATCAACAAAACAAGAAGAAACCTGATAACAGATCTGTGATAAATACTTTCAAAAATATGTAACAAAATATATGTTAACCTCATCATGGGTATCAAATCTAAGGGCAGGAAATATTTTTGTCACCGTGAAAATAATGTCAGCATTATAAACGCGGAACATATTAAGGATCCTACAAAATTCTTCTAATGAGAGTGTTAATTGTGTTAACCTATATTGATTTATTAATAATATAGATTTTAATGAAGCATACTTGAATGAAATATTATGAATCTGCGAATGTCTTTTACATAGGTCTATTTAAATACTTTAATTTAGACGTATATTTCTTAATATTAACTGGCACAAAACTTTATTATAAAATACTTTTTGTACATCTTCGGAGAATTTGTCAGATTGGTGAGAAATTCGAATTTATCGATTTCCTTATTGAAATCCTACAACGTATTACATGAATACGAAGGGCTACCAAAGTAGTCTCGATGTGAGTATAACTTTGATGAGTCGATATTTTGTTAATATGTTTGATTTTGTGTAATAACTAAAAGTTTGTTTTGTAGTCCATACTGACGCAATATTTTTGAATTTACTTCATAATTTTATAATGTACCTATTGTACATGTAGAGATATTCAAGATCAATTCTTAAATGTGATCAAAGAGGACTCGCTCGATGGTATATCTTAACTTGAATCACTACCGTTGTATTTTTGATCAAAAAATTAAAAATGTTAGTATTGTACAATTGAAAATATACACGTCAACCGTTGCACTTGTACGTATCACGTGTTTGTTTAGCATTCACTTCACCGTACTTTCGTTTTCAAAAGTCTGTAGTAATATTTCTAAGTAAAGCAAAGTTTTAAGTTTATTCCCGATCAATCTGAATGTTTTTGTGAAACAATACGTGCTTTTAAAATACGTACCCAGTGACAACATGAGTCCGCATGAATATTCAGCATTGTTTAATAATTTTACGAAAGGCTGAGGGTACGCCGTGAATACAGGACTCGAGTTCCCTCGTTGTGCAATGCGTGACGCGGTCACTTTACGAGTGTCGCGCGCCTGTGACACACATGCAACATCACTAGCAAATCGATCGAATTGTGCCGAGAACGTCGCCATATAAACGAGCGACATGAAGAATTTAAAAACATATTTTATTTAATACCGTCGACTACAACAAAAACCAGCCCACGACAGAATTGACTAGAAAAAAATATTTCTTCGATTTGTATGCGTTATATATTTAACAATTCCATGCCAAGCAACATCACCGTCCTGCCTACGTACATATCCGTTTTCAGAGAAAAGTCTCTCCTAGTGAGCGCCACTATTTTTTATCTTCTGTCCCTTGCATCCAGCTGCTTCCAGTAATTATTTCGTTGGTCAACGATTATCATTGAAAATTCGGAACATTGTTCGCCCATAATTGTTCGTGGCCACAATTGTTTCCCCACAATTCTTCGCCTGGAAAATTGTTCGCAGGATATATTGAAAAAAACATATTTTAGATAAATGTGACTGTTTTCGTTTACAATTGCATTTTTGCTATGTTGCTTTATCCATAGCTGATCCGTGAACATTTTTCATTCTTTTTTTTACAATGGTTAGATTAGGTTAAGTTATATTCATTTATTTGAACTTTGTTTTATTAATAGTGTTATATTTCATATGCCATACTATTACGCTAGTCTTTTTGATAAATGAATGTGTACATAAACAAAGAAGTAATAATACAAATTACATTAATCAACTAGAAAGATATACAGAAAAATCTATTAATCGAAAAAATATTTAGTTGCTGCTGGGATATGAAAATATAAATATTTTTTCGATAGATAGATTTTTTCTATATATATATTTCTAGTTGATTCATTTTATTTGTATTAAATGTCACAGAATTATGTTCTGAAAATGCATCATCACGACAATAATGTGCTTTCCTTAATAAAAAAGTTTTTTTTGAAATAGTGCACATTTATTTTTTAAAAAAATAATAATATGGGGCGAACAATTTTCCACGCGAAGAATTGTGGAGTGACAATTATGGACAACGATCAAATATGGCCGGGAAGAATTGTGAGCGAACAATTTTGGTGAAAAATTATGGACGAAAGATTGTGGATAAAAGATTGTAGGTGAACAATTGTGGATGAACATTTGTGGTCGAATAATTGTGGACGAAAGATTGTGGGTGAATAATTATCTATTGTCAACAAGGTTAAAAATATGTAAAATAAATCAATTTTTCATGTGACCAACGCCTTCAAATTATTTCAAACAGATACTCCATTAATTATCTCTGCGAAATAAATCTAAAACAGCTGAGAGTAAAACTCGTAAATTTACCAATTTTTGTATTCAAGTAGCGTTCAATTAATTCATCAATGATTGCAAAAGGAATTAGTTTATTAAGATTCGGTTACACATGGCCCGCGCTCTTCGTTCGCTTAATATTCATCTGTTGGATAGCGGCGCGTCGAGTCCAATCCGTGAATATCAATCTATCCTACTGAAATATTAGGAAAGGCTGATAAAACGTAAACTAATGAGATAAAAAAAAATTTCGTATCTGTATATTGTATTATATAGTTTAATTTGAATTAAGTACTAGATTTATATATATTTATTTATTTATTTAAAAACATTTGAACAATTTGACACGTGGTTTTAGTTAGTTTATTTGACATCCTGATGAAGGAATGATATTTTCCGAAACCGATTTGTGTATTAAATTTCACTCACAACAGTGGTTAAAAATAAAGTTATAAAAAATTTATATTAAATTGAATAAAAACCACAATGTAAAGTGTGCAATAAATATATTCTCTACACAAGCATATGCTTTCAAGAGAAGTATAGCATGAAAAAAAAATGGTATTGTATTATTGTACTTTGATCAAAAATATCAGATTAATAAATAAATAAAAAATATAGGTAGTATATATTATCAAAATTCTTGACATTAACAAAAAAAATATTTTTATTTTTAAGGAGAACACATTATTATTGTGAAGTTGCAGTTTTTTCAGAACATAGTTAGTTATGTGGTATTTTAAAACAAATTAAATATATCTATTTAAATATACTAGAAAATATATTTTAGTTTAATTGCTTTACCAGTTACACCACGCCAACGAAATATGTTGACAACATATTTATGTTTTACATTTACAATTAATTTGTATTTTAAAAAAAGCATTTGTTAACATCTTAGTAAAGTGCCTATTGTGAACTCCAAGTTATAAATATAATAATAATAACAAAAGTAATTCGTTGTTATTTGTCAATTTTACCATATTTGAAGTACAGTACAGTTGAACACAGCCTAGATTATTTACTGATTCATTAAATTCAAAGACCCTGGTCATGCAGTGGCCACAATAACTCGCGGAGTCTCACAACTTTCAATTAATTCAATAAATATTCTCTTTTTTTACATAAAACAATTTTTTATTACCACCTAATATTACAATCTTAATATTATTAATGATTTTAGCCACAATTTCACTATTTAAGATAAGGGTCTCAAATAGTGATGAAAATCGTGTTATAATAAACATAGATATTAGCAATATTTGAATATGTCCAAGAACACACAATTACTGGATATTCACCTACAAAGGCACTGTTATTAAATAGATATCTCATAGAGACGAAGCTATTTTTAATTAATGGAAAAATATGGAAATATGGATGTAATTACATGGCTTACGACCTGTCTTCGGCTGGCTTAAGTGATCACTCTACACAATGTAACGTTCACCATTCCAAATATATCAAATTCAGTCCATAGATAGCAATAGTTTAGTGGTATTGGAAGTGATTCCACATGTTAACAATATATATATTTCTAAAAAATTTGATATATATAGAGGTTGATTGTGTAGAATTGTAAACGTTACATTGTGTAGAGTGATCACTTAAGCCAGCCGACGACAGGTCGTAAGCCCTGTAATTACACTCATACTTCCATATTTTTATATTAATAAAAAATAACTTCACGTCTACGAGATATCAATTATTTGTTTAAATGTTGTCAAAAACCTCGCGTACACGTCACGGTAAATCTCCACACAATGGGGCGGGTTCTTCAATTGGTTTCAAGTTATCGCAAGCATCCCAAATGTTCTGCCCGTGAAACTGGTTTCAAGTTCTCGGGCAGGATGAAATGTAACCGAGAGTTGCAGGGCACTTGCTCTTATTTCTCTCAAGGCCCTTTTAAATTCATATGGTGCCAATACGATATAATTTAAAGAATTTCAGCGTTTAATATAATACAAAGCAATCATTCGCATCGTTAAAAGTGATTGATTTTGCCAGATTGCCTCTCATTTGTTCAGATTGAACTTGATAGATTCCCCAATGTGTGAGTGTGGTGCCGAGGAGGAAACCCTTGACTATGTCTTTTTTGCCTGTTCATTGGGGATCACAGGATTTTTTTTTACAGTAATCTCGTCAATGGTAATTTTTAACTCCCGGTTAACAACAAAAATAATTTTATTGATAAAGGTTTTTTTATTTATAGGCAAAACTAAATTATAACAATTTACAAGTTTTTAGAAATACAAGCGAACGTAAAATGTTTTAATTACATTAAACAATTTTTTATTTTCAATAGATTGACATTTTATTTGTGAAATTTCAATTATTTAATGTTATATCCTTAACCCGACTGTTACGGCTGCATACAATGGTGTCGTCTTGTGTGCGGGAATTCGGGTAGTCAAGAACTCGATGTACAATAATACAGTTTATTACAGAACTCTCAAGTATGATACAGTATAAGAGATATGTTCTGAACTACGATTCCGGAGAGAAAGATAGAGCCGCGCCCGAGCGCGATGCTCTTTTATCCCTTCCACCCTGTCATCTTGCCAACATGCGCGCGTCATACAATCGCTACATCATGATACATTACATTTAGAACATTAATTATTAAATATATTACTACGACAGATATAAATAAAAAACAAGTCATTTGATACATGCAACCTCTATACATGAATCCAGATACATACGAGAACTGTAAAAGTTGTCGGGAAAAAAATTCTGAGATCACTGTGTTTTAAGTATGGTTTGAATGATAATTTGGGGAATTACGCAGATCGGCAGACATATTTCAAATTTCAAATATTTGAGGTATGGAGAAATATTAATGCCTTTATAAAATTATGCATAATTACGTCGGCTCTCCTGCGCGTCTATAGAAGATTAATTTTAGTGTACCGATTCGTACACCAAGGAATTCCATCACTCTCCATCTACCAGTCTACAATACAAATATAAGTTTATTAAATTTTAATTAGACTGTAACTACACCTCAGTAACGTAACTGCATATGTTTAATTTATTTTTTACCATATTGTACGTCAACTTTTAGATACTTTACGGAAACTGAACGCAATGTATTATTCGTTTATTAAATAAATAAGTATTTGAAATAATTTATTTTTAAAATATTTTATGTCAGTAAAATAATTCATTTATGTGCACTTTACTTATTTTATCTATTATTATTTTATATTTTAATCTGTCGTGTATCATTTGTCTGTGATTCGAAAGGTAGGTTTGAAACTTCTTTTTTAGTATCCACGTAATAAAGAAAACATCTGAGCTAAGCTATCCGAGTTAAAAATTAGTTAAAGGTAGTAAAAAACGCCATGATCACTAGCAAATAAAATAAAATGTATAAGGCAGGCTATACATAATCTATGTAAATGAGACTGGATTGCCATAACTTAAATTTAAATTTACGAATGAGAATGATGGAATGGTACGTATTCCTTTTATTCTTATATGCAATGAAATCGTGGACATTAACTTAAATAATGTAAAGCTACTACAAGCATTCAAGATGAAGATCTACAGACAACTCTTAAAATTTACTTGAGATGATAGGTAGACTAACAACAAAAGAAATTCTTAAAACGATAAAATACTGGAAATAACAACATCATGAGATATCCAGAAAAATATCAGTTCCTTAATCAAGGCAATCAAATTCAAGAGAAAACTGATAGCAGAAGGGGCTTAGAAAGGCAGAGACCATCCTGGTTGAAGAATTAAAGCAACAGTATGGGAAGTATACAGTCCAACATGCAAATAAAATAATGATAGCCAACGTGATCGCCAATATTTGAAGCGGACAGGCACTAGACGAAGAAGGCGAGGTCAGTTTTATTTGCATTTTTTTTATTATTAAATATATGTACATTGTTTACATACAGAGCCCACTGCGTAATTTTTAATAACCGCCAGCCTTTTAACATTGAAATATACTACAGTTGAGACGCCTTACGACAACACTGTATATCGGTTTTA
This sequence comes from Eubasilissa splendida, assembly GCA_031772225.1. Taxonomy (NCBI): domain Eukaryota; kingdom Metazoa; phylum Arthropoda; class Insecta; order Trichoptera; family Phryganeidae; genus Eubasilissa; species Eubasilissa splendida. Next base: position 27,434,978 of record CM062846.1, on the reverse strand, counting down.
CAAATATTGATGATGTACATTGTTGTTGCGCGTAAACTCACCTACAAATTGAAAACGTTGTGGTAACATATTCAATTATAAATATAATTTAAATACTAATTAAATCTATTAGTTATAAAGATATACATATAAAATTAATTTTATAGAAAAATATTGTTGTTGCGCTACCGGGATTCGAACCTGGATCTCTTTCCAAACAGGACAGGGTACATTATCCAATTAAGCTACAGCGACAGTACTTTTTTGTGTTCTTCTTAATAATATATAAGTTGTATCAATGTGTCCAAAATTGAATATAAATTAATTGTTAATTCTGACGTCTGCTATCGATTTACTCAGAGGTATTTTAGATTCCGTAAAAACAAATTAGATGGCTTTCAAATAATGTAACGATAGACGTATTCATTTAAAAAAGTGTAACATATAGGTTCGAAAATTTGTCGTCAAAAGTACTGTCGCTGTAACATAGTTGGATAATGTACCTTCCCCGTTTTGCAAAGACATCCATGTTCGAATTCCGGTAGCGCAACAACAATATTTTTCGATGAAATTGATTTTATATGTACATCTTTCTAATTAATACATTTAATTTGTATTTAAAATATCACAGACCTGTGTTCTGAATAATTACAACTTCAAAATAAGAGTGTGTTCTCCTTAATAATATCTTATTTTTGTTGTTTAATATGCATTAATACTTGTAATAAATTATTAATAATTGAAGCGCTGACTATTCAAGAATAGATGTGAGCTCAGTTTGTACATGGATATTACATATATTATTATATATATGTAAGTTAATTATCACATACAAACTCTATAATCTCTGTTTCGAAGAATAATGGTTTCCATATCTCACAATGCCAATATACAATTATGTCGTTGATGTACTGAAGTTCCAGTGGGAAGGGAAGAATAAAAGTTTTAATAGTTTCAATCAATATTATTCATTTATTCAGTCAATCCTTGTAGTGTAAACATTGCCAACATTAGTTTCAATTTAATAAGCATAGGCGAAGTTGGCTCCATGGGCCACGGAGTAAGGAGAATAAGCCAGGGGAGCGGCGCGGGCGGCGTAGGCCAAGGGGTTGATGTGGGAGGCGTAGGCCAAGGGGTTCAACTGAGCAGTGTAAGCAAGAGGGGATCCGTATGCCACAGGACCGGCCACGGCAGGGGCGGCGGCTAGAACGGGAGCAGCGGCTACCAGAGGAGCGGCATGCACGAGGGGATCCTTGCGGACCACAGCATTGAAACCGTTGATGTCATCAGCGGTGTAGTCCACAGTGCGGCGTGTGCCATCTGGGTCTACCAAGGAGTACTGACCCTGCACAATATCTCCATTGCGGGTCTCATGCTGACTCTTGCTGTCGCCGGTGAGAGAGTCTTGCACGTCATAAGCGTAGCTGTACTGGGGATGAGGGTCGAATTCCGCGGAGGCCAGGGCTATTGGGGCCACCACTCCGGCGCTCGCGGCTGCCACCAGCGCCAACAGGACGACAATCTGAAATTGAGGAATTACATTAGTTTAAATTAAATTAGATTTTCGTACACATGTGTGTACAACTAATCAATTTTGATCACATTAGATATCACAACAGTGAGACAAGGAAAGGCTATCACCTTGAATGCCATGTTAGAAGATTGTGCAGAGTGAACTGAAATACAACTGATAATGTTCAATACACCGCGATCACCTTTTATACTTCCAGTAAATCCTCGGTCCCCCTCCGACAAATACGTAAAAAACACGTTACATCGTTTATATGTGTAGGAGGTACATTGTCATGCACGCCTAGTTTTTTTATTGTATTTAAAGATGCAAGAATCTATTTACATTAAATTAATTATTTTTTTTCATTGTTTTCGATTAACTTGATTGTAAAATTTTTTAAATGATTATAGTTTTTGCTTAATATTAGTATTTGTAGTAGTAACGACGACATGTTTACTATTTAGTATTTTTATTTAAACCTCCCTGTTGTTAATGCTTTTAACTAAATGTAACTATTTTATATAACCAAAAAATAATAATTTTATATCTTCCTCTTCCACAAAAATTTTATTTTTTTTACATTAAAATGTTTCATTCGCAAAAATATAGTTGCTATCGACTGCAATTTATCAATAATTTTTGTTATTCTTACTCTTGATATTTTTTTTAAAAATTACATAAACAAATCGTATACATTATACTATGCATACACCATCGATTATGAAAACACACATACTCTTGTTTGCTGAATAAGACATTTTCATAAGACATTCAATTTTATTTTATTCAAAATTGAAGATATTTATAATTCTCCGTACACGTGGAAAATTGAAGATATTTATAATTCCACATGTACGGAGAAACAGAAAATGTTTACCTAATAACAATCGTTCTAATGAGCTTTCAAATTCCATTTAAAAATAATTTTTCCTCACTATTCACCAAAACGTAATTATCGAGTATATTTGAGATATTATAATATCAAATTATATTTTCGAGTAAATTATCAGAATCTCTGGAAAAGTACTTTTGAAAATACATTAAATTATATGACTCCTCAAATAATTTATACTCTACTGATAAAAAGAGATGTTTGTCGACAAAAAAAAATTTAAATGCATATTTCCCGACAAAAGATAAACATAATGTTAAATAATAATCTTTTACCGATTTGAGATATTTGAAATACTCGCTATTTAAAATTGTAAACAAATTCAAAGTTACTTATAGTACACAATAAATAATTGGAATGTGTATATTTTTGTTTATTTAGACATTTTTAGTACAAAACATGTCATCCCTCATCCTTTAGTTTATATTTATTTCTCTCACCTAGACTATGTCATATCGATAAAAAAAAATTACCAACTACTTTGAATGCATACATCTGTACGTGTATCTCAAGAAATATTCAAAATAAATATATTCTAAAATATTCATTAAAGAACATAAGCATTCATATTAAAATAAGCCTTAAATTTGTTTTTTTATATCTTTCAACATCTTCGGAATCATTTTTAAGGAATCTTAAGTTTAATCAATAATATTAGAAAAAAATGAAAGAGCATAAAAAAAATGTAAATAAAAATAATTAAAAAATTGTACTCTTATTAATTTTAGTGTTAAAATTATGGAAGTTTAGTTGAGGAAATATAATATAAAATTCGTTTTTTTCGTAATATAAGAATGAAGAATTTAGTTGAAAGTGATAAAATCAGGAAGGTTTAATTTAGATCTCAATTAAAAATAAAAATAGACCTACAAGACAACGTACCCACTCTACTCGCAAAAACAACGTAACGTGATTTTGTCCGGAATCACTCTGAGTATAAAAGACGATCACAGCGCATTGAACGATATCAGTTGTATTTTAGCTCACTCTGCACAATCTCCTACTAACATGGCATTCAAGGTGCTAGTCTTTCTTTATTCCACTGTTGTGAAATTAACAAATGATCAAAATTGATGAGTTGTGTAAACAGGTGTACATATATACAATATGTACGTAATAATGTATGGTACTAATGTAATTCCTCAATTTCAGATTGTCGTCCTGTTGGCGCTAGTGGCAGCCGCGAGCGCCGGAGTGGTGGCCCCAATAGCCCTGGCCTCCGCGGAATTCGACCCTCATCCCCAGTACAGTTACGCTTATGACGTGCAAGACTCTCTCACCGGCGACAGCAAGAGTCAGCATGAGACCCGCAATGGAGATATTGTGCAGGGTCAGTACTCCTTGGTAGACCCAGACGGCACACGCCGCACTGTGGACTACACCGCTGATGACATCAACGGTTTCAATGCTGTGGTCCGCAAGGATCCCCTGGTGCATGCCGCTCCCCTGGTAGCCGCTGCTCCCGCCCTGGCCGCCGTCCCCGCTGTGGCCGGTCCTGTGGCATATGGATCCCCTCTTGCCTACACCGCCCATGTGAACCCCTCGGCCTACGCATCTCCCCTAGCCTACACAGCCCAGATCAACCCATTGGCCTACGCCTCCCACATCAACCCCTTGGCCTACGCCGCCCGCGCCGCTCCCTTGGCCTATTCTCCTTACTCCGTAGCCCATGGAGCCAACCTAGCCTATGCTTATTAATCTGAAACAATATTATTTGTTGTTTCATATTTTGGAAATATGCACTCTATACAAATACGACTGAATAAATAAAAAATGTTGATAGGAACTATTGAAAAAAAATATTATTACTTTCCCATTGGATTTTCCGTACAACATCAACAACGCATTTTCTTCCAAATGTGAGATATTAAAACCAATATTCTTTTAAACAGGGATTATAGAGTTGTTAAGTGATAATCAATCCACAAATATAGGAACAATTACGAATATAAACTTTGTTTCTGCTAAAACATCTTACAGAATCTTTACTAGTCGGTGTTCAGTTAAATATTAATTATCAAATAAGCATTACAAGTATCCAAAAAAATTAGAAGACAAATAGTATAATATTCTAATAGTATAATAATCTAATAGTATAATATTCTAATGCTGGCTTTTTAATTTTTATTTATTTATATTGGTTTCGTGTTTATCCAAATCATTTGTTTCTCGAATCAGTTCTAAGTTCATTATAGATTTGTCATACTTTATAAAATAAACAAATACATTTCAACCTCACGTCTAGTGCAATACTGACGAGACTGGCAAATTCAACAGTCTACATAAATAAGTACAGGAGGAATTGAGAAAATCTGCGAGAACATGATTTTATATTTATGAAAATGTCGAGTGATGTGAATGTGATATGGCATCATTACTCTGTAACTGAGGGAAATTTGAAAGTATTATAAAAGAAAAATTATTTTCCAGCTATACTTCGCGGTGGAGAAGATTTTAGAATTTCGAAAGGCTTTTTGTTTACAAAGGCGGGCTTATGTGCTTCTCCTGATAATTTCAGTTATTTGATGTTTTATAAATATGTATTTGTGTGTATGTTTATCACTATGTGGAATGAAATATTCCGACCACTCCTTAGTAGCTTCTGCTAGTAAACTCATAAAACCAAAGAGATAATGTTGGAAATAATACGGAAGAATTTATATTTATGTTAAAATTATTTAGTTCCTACCAGCGGGATATAAGTCAGATGTGTTTCATCCTCTTTCCCTTTTAAGGTTATGTTGTTATGACACGATTGGATCTACGTCACCAATAACTGTCAGCTGGATCGAAAAATTAAAAGATTTAGTTTTTTATTAAGTATCGTAAATATTATTGAGATGTTACTGGCTCTTTAATATCAATAATAACTATAAAAAATAATATTTACTTTGTTGTCTAGTTAATCTTTTGTTTTGAAATATTACATAATTTATTTATTTTACTTATGGTTATTATGGCGGAAGGGGTTTCGTCTAGTTTATGTAAAGGTTTATCGACAATTCGATGCCGAATTTAAATATTATAATTATAATGGAATAATAATTCAATTTGTATGTGTTTTCTGTAAGTCGTCAATTATTGAACGACCTACCTTTAATTTATAATAATTATTAATAATTTCGGTACCTAACTATACGCTGTGAAATTGAGAATATTTTACGAACATATTAAAATATATATTTTTTGAAACATAAATTTTGATGCCAAGGTTCCATTTAAACTGTAGCACTTTTGAAAAAGATGAAATATTTTAACTAACTGCAGATGAATTTATTGAATGCTTCAACGACTATCCTAGGACGAACTTTAGGTTAATAATTATATACGGAATTCATAATGAAAAAACTTAATAACTATTTTTAAAATATCTATTGTATTCTGAGTATAAATATCTACTTATAATAAATTAAAATAATTCTCGCCAAGTGTACGTTACAATTTTGTTAATGGTTTGCGAGCGTGCAGCCATTTCATGCAGAGGTTAATAGTATACGTGCAAACCGTCGTATAATGGAATTTATGTATAATTAAAGCACGTAATTACTATGATAATTATTTTATTTACAAATATTAATGAATCTAAAAATTTAGTGGATGTTATCTACTGTTTTGATTAATGCAAGAAAGTAATTCGACTTTGCGAAGAAGCCAAAAGGAATCAAATATTTTCTTCAACTGCTCGGGAATCTTAATATTATACAAAATGTCCTAGAAACAGTAGACTAACGAACCCTATGGTTAGGCAACATTACTTACTACTAGGGTTTGAGAAAACCCGAGTTTTTTGGACCCGATGTGTCCGGGTCTAAAAAACTTGGACTCCTCGGGCCGAGTCCGAGACCGGGCCTAATTCCTTTTCTATGTATTTTTCCTTATAATATCTTATTAATGAAACAAGTGCACATTCAGTAAATTATTTATATTTATACATACATATATATATATATACAAAAATTGTATCGTTAATAACATTTTTAGAAATATAATAAAGTCATAACTACAAAAAATTGTCTTACAAAATTAGATCCAATAAAGTAGTACTAGTTTTTGTAGCAGAAGAAAAGAGAAATTATTTAAACATGTTTACATAAAATTCTTAACATATTTACAATATTAATAATTTCATTCCTAATGGTTACGTATTTATTGTCCTAGATGATTTTAGCAGTACCTATTAAAAATTACGCAACAAATTTATTTTTAGTTTTGTCGTTAAAAATCTCACTAGGATTCAATAATTTATATATTTCGTCGAATCGTATTAGAAAATTCTTGTATGAAAGAAAGACTCGGACCCGGTGAGTCTTAGACCGCTTTTTGGGTTCGAGTATTTTTATCTGAACCGGGGGGATCCGGGTACCCTGATTCAAAAACCCTACTTGCAACCCGTTGAGCTCCAAATAGGATCATTTGACATTCAACGGTTTAGAAGTTATTAGAACTTTTGTGATTTTCGAGAAATTTCAAACCTCTTTACAAAAATGAGCGCCATGCAATAAATGCTCGACAAATCGTCATGAAATTTGGCACGTATGCTGTGATAATGTAGCTACCATACAAGCTTTATGGCTAGTTAAAAAACATCAGTAGCAATCGTTCTAATAAGCTTTCAAATTCGATTTAAAAACATATTTTCTTCATTTATCTCCAAAACGTACCTGTCGAGTGTACTCGATATATTTTATAGTAACACGATATATTATAAATAGAATTCCTTAAATTATTAAAAGAAGATATATTTAACGGGGAAAAAATATTGTTGAATCTATAATTCTTTTATCTTTTCGACAAAGTACCTATTAAATTTCACCATCGAACATAACGTGAAATAATAATCATTAAAATACGGCTAGTACCGATTTTAGATATTTGAAATACTAGCTATATAAAAACGTAGACAAATATAAAATTACTTGTAGTGTAATGTACAATAGGTATCTGGAATAAGTACATTTTGTTTATTTAAACATTTCTTGAACAAACTTTTTCCTCCAGTCTTTTAGTTTCTATTTATTTATCCTACTTAGACAATTCCATAACAGGAAAGACAATATTATACTACATTGATTTTATCCGTATACATATCTAAAGAAGTACTAAAAATAAATGTATTCTAAAGTTATTCATAAAAAAAGGTATGCGATTCATATTAGCAGGTCTAAAATCAGTCTTAAATTTGTTATTTTATATTTTCAACATCTTCAGAATCGTTTTTTGGTAATCTGCAGGTTATTTAATAATATAGTATTAAAGAAAAAAAATTTTTTTTTCATAAATTAATTGTTGTTATTTTTATATTTTTATTTATTATCTTTGTTTTATTAACCACTAAATTGAGTTTAAATACATGTACCGGTTTCGAAAAATACCATTTTCTTCTTCAGGATGTCATAACTAACTAAAACATATATTATTGTTTCTTTGCCAGAATCTATTTTTAAAAAAATCTATTTTTTAAAAAAAAAAAATTTAACTCAAATCATTACTTAATACAAATTTACTCGAATATTTTTTTATAATAAACAACCAACTAAATTTAACTACGAGTCCCATTCTAAAAAATTTTCCTAAAAATTATTCGAGTAAATTTGTGTTAAGTAATGATTTGAGTTAGGTACATAATTTTTTTTTTTTTAAATAGACTCTGGCAAAGAAACGATAATATATGTTTTAGTTAGTTATGACATCCTGAAGAAGAAAATGGTATTTTTCGAAACCGGTAGATGTACTCAAACTCAATTTAGTAGTCAATAAAACAAAGATAATAAATAAAAATATGAATTTTAACCACAAAGTTAATATTGCTAATTTTAAAAGAATAATTAATTGTAGTTTCGCAAAAATTCTAAAAATTAAAACTCACTCTTATAAGCAGTATAAAATATTAAACAAAGAATTCAGTTGAATTAGGAAAATTGAATTTAAAATATAGCATGTATAGATGTCAATACAATATAAAAATGTACCCACTCTCTTCGCAAAAACAACGTAACGTGATTTTGTCCGGAATCACTCTGAGTATAAAAGACGATCACAGCGCATTGAACGATATCAGTTGTATTTTAGCTCACTCTGCACAATCTCCTACTAACATGGCATTCAAGGTGCTAGTCTTTCTTTATTCCACAGTTGTGAAATTAACAATGATCAAAATTGATGAGTTGTGTAAACAGGTGTACATATATACAATATGTACGTAATAATGTATGGTTCTAATGTAATTCCTCAATTTCAGATTGTCGTCCTGTTGGCGCTGGTGGCAGCCGCGAGCGCCGGAGTGGTGGCCCCAATAGCCCTGGCCTCCGCGGAATTCGACCCTCATCCCCAGTACAGCTACGCTTATGACGTGCAAGACTCTCTCACCGGCGACAGCAAGAGTCAGCATGAGACCCGCAATGGAGATATTGTGCAGGGTCAGTACTCCTTGGTAGACCCAGACGGCACCCGCCGCACTGTGGACTACACCGCTGATGACATCAACGGTTTCAATGCTGTGGTCCGCAAGGATCCCCTGGTGCATGCCGCTCCTCTGGTAGCCGCTGCTCCCGCCCTGGCCGCCGTCCCCGCTGTGGCCGGTCCTGTGGCATATGGATCCCCTCTTGCCTACACCGCTCATGTGAACCCCTCGGCCTACGCATCTCCCCTGACCTACACAGCCCAGATCAACCCATTGGCCTACGCCTCCCACATCAACCCCTTGGCCTACGCCGCCCGCGCCGCTCCCCTGGCCTATTCTCCTTACTCCGTAGCCCATGGAGCCAACCTAGCCTATGCTTATTAATCTGAAACAATTTTATTTGTTGTTTCATATTTTGGAAATATGCACACTTCAAAAATCTGACTGAATAAATGAATAATGTTGATTGGAACCGCTAAATGATTTTATTATTTCTTTCCTATTGGATTTTCCGCGCTTTAACAACGCGTTTTATACCAAATGTGAGATATAGAAACCAGCGTCCTGAACATGGATGATAGAGTAGTTAAATGATAATCAATTTACAAATATAATATAATATCTATGAAACAATTACGGATATAAACTGAGTTTAAGCTAAACCATCTTACAGTATCATTACTAGTCGGTGTTCAGTTTTATTAAGTATTTATTATCATAATACTTATTATAAATATCCAAGTAAATGACAAAAGAAATAGTGTAAAATTCTAATGCTGGTAGTTGAATGTTGCATGTTGGTGGTTAATATAAAGTACAAGTGGCTTTAATTAAACGCTCAGAAAACTGACCGGACGACACAATTAAATTATTCTCGGACAGCTTAGGTCAAATATTTATTTGTTGTGTATATCCCGAAATCATTCGTTTCTCGAATTAGTTTCATTATTTTAAGTTCGTTATAGATTGGTCAAACTTTATAAAATATATAAATACATTTTAACTTCACGTCTAGTGCAATACTGACGGGGCTAGCAAATTATAAAATCGCACCCTTACCATACTTACCCTCAACAGTCTATATAAATAAGTACAGGACGGATTGAAGAAATCTGCGAGAGCGTAATATTCTACTTATGAGAATGTCGACATATAAGAATATGGCATCTTCACCCTATCTTTCACTGAAGTAAATATGAAAGTACGATGATTATAATAGTCCAGGGCCTTAAAAAGAAAATAATTTGCCAGCCATACTTCACGCGGGATTACCGGGTGAAAATTTTACAATATCTACAAACTCTTTTCTTTACAAAGGTGAGCTGTTATGCTCCTCTTGACAATTCCAGCTATTTGATATATTATAAATGAGTATTTTCGTGTATCTTTATTACTATCTTGGATAAAATATTCCGACCACTCCCTGGTAGCTCTGCTAGAAAACTGATAAAACCAAAGAGATGATGTTGAAGATAATACGGAAGAATTTATCTTTCTGGTAAAATTATTTAGTTCCTACCAGCGGGATACAAGTCAGATGTGTTTCATCCTCTTTCCATTTTAAGGTTATGTTTTAATGACAGGATTGGATTTACGGATTGTTAGCTGGACGGAAAATTGAATTTTTTACTTTTTCAGTAAGTAAATATTATTGACATGTTCTCTTCAATATCCATTATCTATTAAAAAAATAATATTTACTCTAGGTTTATCCTTAGTATTGAAATTGTATATATATATTTACATAAATGATGGGTTATTAATATGTCGGATGGGATTTTATCAAGTTTTTGTGGAGGTTTACCCACAATCCAATCATGCCGAAGTTATTTATTATTATTATTAATAGAATAATAATTCAATGTGTATTTGTGTTCTATAACGCATCAACCATTGATTGACTGACGGTCAATGAGGATTTTTTTTAATTTGATATGTTTGTTTTCTGAGTGAAAAAAATATCCGCGGTAATATAGCAGTTTTTTATTGAAGTGCATTTTAATTTAGGTATTTGATAGGAAATGAAAATATTTTTCAATTTAATTCTAATATTTTTTCGTGACATATTTAATGCATCAACAACTATACTTATTAGCGTAAAACATAATGAAAAAAATATATATGTATACATTGTGTACAGAGTACAAGTACCTAGTTATAATAAATATAAATATTTTTCGCCGTTTGCACGTTATACTTTTATTAATGGTTTGCGAGCGTGCCACGGTTCTATGCAGGGGTAGTGTGTGGTATGATCCATCTGTTTGAAGCATGTAACACAAAAAATGTAACGTTTTTTCAATCTTAATCTAATGTAAAGCAACCTGTAATGATCGTTGATATATAATAAAAGCTTGGGAAAAATTATTACGATAATTTTCTTATAAATCTAAGAATTTCGCGGTAGCTATCTATGATATCACCGACCACCAAATATATAGACATGAACTAACACAAATTCTTTGCTTCAATATTTTCATTTTGGTGTCACCCACTTGATCACTTTGGTCCACTTACGCAATCAAATAGCTCCGCGACTTTTTATTAAAATATGACTTGATTTGAACGAAAATTTAAACGCTGACAATATAATATGCATTTGTAAAAAATACGTCTTATTTACACAAAGATTTAATTTTCGTAGACCAAATACATTTACTGTTGCATAAATGTGTCATAAACTATCGGATTTATGTTTCCACCAAGAATCTTTGTAGAATGCCCCTCGTTCCGCTACTAATGTTTTAAACCCCTATCCTATATGTACACTTTATCTCATGTCTATTCATTTACTGGTCTGTGTGTGATACTTAATTCTCAAAACTAAAAATATTTTTTTGATTGGTGCAAGAAAATATTTTGAGTACAAGGAAGCCACGAGGAATCTCGTGTTTTCTTGAACCACTGAGGAATCTTAATAACGAATGAATTATTTCTAAATCGTACAATTTCTGATAACCCTATGTAACGCTCAATGGGCTGCTAGTGATGCCCCCGAACTATTGGCTCTGTTTAGATTACTGTCTCTGGAATATCTGTACGTAATATCCAAATAGCTTCTCAAGCGTAAGTAAATTTGAAAGATAACTAATACATTTTACATTAGAAATCAATTTCCTTTTGTTATTAACGAATTAGGTGAATATAGGACAATTTTTAAAATTCTATTGTCGGAAATTGTAAAACAATTATATTATACAAGTAGATAATTTATTTTTTTTGCATACATGACTTGTAAGCTACTATTTGTTGACATGTCGTTTTACAAAATTAAAACGTTAAACTACATATTTCTCTTAACGTTTCAACACCATGGCTAAACTTAGAGATGAGGCAATACGTCTTTCAAAAACAAAACAAAAAAAAAGAACTCCTTATTTTTGTGAAGTTGCAGTATTTTCCGAAACATAGTTCTAAAGTATTTAATACAAATTAAAATGTATAAAATTTTTTTTTTCTGTATATCTTTGTATTATAGTTGATAAATTTAATTTGTAATAATACAAAAACTTTTCAAATACGGTGCTAGTATCAACGAAAAGAAATACATATTGTATTAAGGGGTACCATCCACGAATACACACATTTAAAAAGATTGCTATTTTTTTGTACTTTTTTAATTACAAAACCGTCATATGTAAGTTTTGCGCCCGGTGTCCAAATATCCTTCGGTGTGTCACGCATTGACAAGTATGAATACGCTTCATTAAAGTGTTAATTTCTTTTGAAATATACGAATTAGGTAGATATTTGACCATACCCTTCAAATTAAAAATAAACAAGTCCGTATTGTAATTAGGTAATTATTTAGATTATTACTAGATATTTCCGCGTACATCCTAGGACGTGTTTTATATACCTACTAGTACTGTGTAATAAAAAATTAACGTGGTTGATTTTTTAAATTAGTATTTACCAACTTATATATTTTAAAACAAAGCTCAGATAATAATAAACAGTAATTTTGATAGGTTCGGTTCAAGATTTTTTAATGATTCAATTGATTTTTTATAATGCCAACATGTGATTAATAGAGAAAGTCGATGTCAGATTAGTAAGCATAAGCGAAGTTCGCTCCGTGGGGTACGGCGTACGGAGAGTAAGCCAAAGGAGCGGCGCGGGCAGCGTAGGCCAGGGGGTTGATGTGGGAGGCGTAGGCCAAGGGGTTGATCTGGGCGGTGTAGGCCAGGGGAGAAGAGTAAGCCACGGCGGTGCGAGCTAAAGCGGGAGCAGCGGCCAGAACGGGAGCAGCAGCCACCAGAGGAGCGGCGTGCACCAAGGGATCTTTGCGCACCACGGCGTTGAAGCCGTTGATGTCATCGGCGGTGTAGTCCACGGTGCGGCGGGTGCCATCCGGATCCACCAGGGAGTATTGGCCCTGCACTATATCTCCGTTGCGGATCTCGTGCTGACTCTTACTGTCCCCGGTGAGGGAGTCTTGCACGTCATAAGCGTAGCTGTACTGGGGATGAGGGTCGAATTCCGCGGAGGCGAGGGCTATCGGGGCCACCACTCCGGCACTCGCGGCCGCCACTATCGCCAACAGGAGGACACACTGAAAATTAGAAAAATACATTAATACCTTAAATGATTATACACATGTTTGCAATTCATCAATTTTGGTCACATTCGATGTCACAACAGTAGATTAAGTAAAAGCCATGGTACCTTGAATGCCATGGTAATGGTACTAGAAGATTATTCAGAGTGAACTGAAACACGACTGATAATGCCCGATGCGCTGCGATCAGCTTATATACTGCCAAACTAAACTTCGGCGGCTGAAAAGACACGTTACGGAGTGGGTACAATATGACGTGTGAATTCTCAGCCGGTGGATCGCTCATGGCGCACCACGTAACAATTTTAACATGCCGAAACATCAGAGACTTACTTTTTTTCAAATTTTTATTTGCATACGATTACGATAAATAAATGAAATTTTAATTTTCAATGCTAATTAAATGTATTAATTAGAAAAATATACGTATAAAATCAATTTTAACGAAAAATATTTTTGTTGCTACCTGGATTCGAACCTGGATTTTTTTTCAATCCGGAGAAAGTGCATTAACCGACTATGCTACACCAGACAGTACTTTTAACGACAAATTTTAGAACTCATATGTTACACTTTTCAAATTAATACATCTATCATTCCATTATCTAATTAGTATTTAAAATATCACAGATTTATATTCTGAATAATTACAACTTTACAATAATAATGTGTTCTTCTTAATAATAATTGTATATTTCGTTCGCAATTTTTCTAATTTTATTTTTTTCAAAATGAGATTAGTATATCTTTATCTATTTATTTCTTCTCTCGGTGTTCTTATATAGCAAGCCATCTATATATAATCCTCGCAGACTACTAAATAATATAGACATGAACTAACGGAAATTCCTTGTTTCAATATTTTCATTTTGGTGTCACTCACGTGATCACTTCGCTCCACGACTTTTTTTAAATATATGACTCGATTGGAACGAAAATTTAAACGCTTACAATATGATATGCATTATTGTAGAAAATACGCCTTGTTTACACAAGGATTTAATTTTCGAAGAGTAAATACTTTTCATATATCATATAATATATAATGTGTCATAAACTATCGGATTTATGTTTCCACAAAGAATGTGTGTGTGAATGCCTCTTATCCCGCAACTAATGTTCTAAACCCCTCTCTATATATGTACCCTGTATTTCATGTCTATTCATTTACTGGTCTGCTTTGATAATCCACAATATTTTTAATTCACTTTTTCGCATAAGTAGTTGCGAGATGTTTTTAGCTATTTGGAGCTGTAAATACACTGATGCACTATTGAAATGTTTTGTTTTAAAATATATTTTACGCAGTAATTTTAAATATTAAAGTCTTGCCAAGTTAAATAGATTTCGACGATGTAATTGAGTTAAGTGTGTCATTGTGAATTAATTTGTATTTGTATATAAGTATGCGTTACTCGAGAACCACAAGTCTGCGTGAGACGCGATAAGTATTATATTATTGGCCGATATTATTTACAATCTGATCTCACATCAACTAACTTACTATCGTGCCCTTTCCATGCTCAGCAATTGTTGAGAATTCTAACAGGACTCTAGGACTCCAATATATCTAGTTTATGAAAGTAAGACTAACTTCCTGGTATTCCTGAACGAGGCTCGAACTCTCGACCACTTGATCACTAGGCGAGTGTCTTACCGCTAGACTAACAGACATCATATTGCATATATTGTTTGTTTGCATATTCATTTTTACTACAAATAAGTTCTTTTTAATGATAAAAATAATTCATATGGTTAAAATTCAGAAATTCTGATCAATTTAAGAAAAACTAACAAAATATAACATTATTTATAAAATTTTGGAAACCATCGCATATTGTAACTATTCTTTTCTTTTTTCTCTTTCTCCTTTTGTTTTTCACTATGTTTCTTTATAAATACTTCGTTTATATTACCGTGTGTGTTTCTTTATAATTAATGGTACTACGTACCGTTTAAACATATAAATAAATAAATACCAAATTAACCTAAAAATAAGTCATATTTGTCAAAATTTTCAAAATTAAATATTAATATATGTATCCGCTTTTTCTCTTTGTCTTTAAAAAATGTGTATATCAAATAATTTTTAAAATTTTTTGTTTTTAAAATATGGTTATTTCACACCAAAAATAAGATTATCTTATTATACTCTTACTTCTACTTCTAGTTTTTACAAATCATGTCAAAAAAATATATTTAAAATACCTTAAAATTCAAGTAGAATTCTCAAAATCTCTTCGGAAATTATTATGAAAATGTATTGTAGACTGAAGATACTTTTTTGTATTCACTTTTTGTCAACATTTAAAAAAATATATTATCTTCAATTCATATTTATATAAGCACTAATTATTTTTTTAAACATCTTAGATGTCTTAAGAAAAAGACCGTAAATTCCATTAATTAAATATCATATGAAGAAACAAGCAGGAGCATGCAGTACATACAAGCAAAAAAGCTGTTTATTACAAAAAATTCTGGGAAACAAACATAAATTAAATAATCTATAATATGGATCGTTAATGTATATTTACAGATTTATTACAATCAGTACCATCTGTGTACCAGTAGAAACTTAAATGGCTTAGTTCTAAAAACTACTACGACAACCCACCGTTGTAGCCGTAGAGCTTGTAGCTACAATGCGTCGATTGTAGCTATTCATATTACTCTCTTCTATTTTTAAACTAGTGTATTGCTCAAGTCATACAATTGGCTATTTACTGAATTGAAAATTCCTTTCGGTTAATCCATTTTGTATGGAGTCGTTACTTATGCTGTTTTTTTTAACGGAATAGCATTTGAAAGGCTTACAACTACGTTCAAATCATTGAAGTGTCTACTTCCTCTTTTACTAATTAGCGAATTTTATTATCTTATTGTTTTTAACGTGATGATTTCATGATCGCTCGAGGTGCATTTGGTGCATGAATTCGTTTCTGATTTGGGAAAAACAAAAAGCAATTGGCAGAACTATTTCCTACGTTAACCTTTAATAAAAATAATTATTTCCTTTAGTCATTACATGAAGGATTTTCAAATAATAAAAGAATCATGTTTAGTCATAGAAAGTGTTCTTAAAACGTCCATACATGTTTATATGGGTAAAAAGGTGTTATTTTACGTTAAAACTTATACTTTAAAAACACTATTAATAGTACTCTAAAATTACAAATAAATACAAGGTAGGATCTTATAAACGACGGATTCATTTTGTCTAAAGACATTGGTTAAACGAAAGTTCATAATCCTGTGTACAACATATATTGTATTATATATATATAAATATTTGTCCAACTATTGAAATAACATTTATTACTTTTCAAATTCTACCGTACCTCATTCTGTAGATTTATCTCATCATGCCGAAACGTTGCGTATACTATATGCGTAGTCTATGGGATATTTAGATTTTATTATAGTGGTTTATTTTTTAGTTTCATCAAAATAAGGTTTTCATTGAGATGTAGTAGCGTAGCTACCATCTGGGCGATCGGTGAACTAATTCAAAAATCTAAAAATCCCAGTTAATAAATATGTATAATACCTATATCGTAATTTTAGATGGTTTGGTCATATGGAACAGATGAATGAGGAGAGAATGGTAAGAAAGATATATGACGCAAGTGTTGATGGCACCAGAAGTAGAGGACGTCCGCGGAAAACTTGGCACGACCAGGTAAACCAGATACTGGAGGATGGTCCTGTTAGAAGCCTCAATAATCGTCGAGCTTGTATGAGAAGATGTATGAATATAGATGAAGCGATAATTATGTGTCAGGACAGAAGTGTGTGGCGCTCTATCCTCTCTGCCTACCCCCGCGGGAAAACAGCATGATGGTAAGTAAGTAATTTTAAATACTTCATAATTTTGTGGTACCACCTAGTAGTTTTAACGTCCAACCACATAAACCGTTTTAAGATGTTCAGTAATAGTGACAGCTATTTGTGTCTCTATTTTAAAGATGTGTACCTAATATTAAACATAAAAATATAAATGTACATGATAATTATTATGAATTTAAATAAAAAGTGAAACATTATGTGTTTTTGGGGGGGGCTAAGGGCTAAGAGGCCCGGTTTGCCCGGCGGTTGTTGCTACCCTACTATTGAGGTGCCCCTTAAACAGATAGTTGTCTTTTATCCTTGCAAAGTGACCGACTCAGCGATATTCCACTTTAATGCACCGTACAATAATTGGCTTTTCAACCAAATTGTACCGCTCATCTGCCTGTTCTATGTAATTTTCATTAACATGTAATTATTTTTTTTTTTTATTTATTATCTTTGTTTTATTAACCACTAAAATGAGTTCAAATACATCTACCGGTTTCGAAAAATACAATTTTCTTCTTCAGGATGTCATAACTAACTAAAACATATATTGTTTCTTTGACAGAATCTATTTTTAAAAAAAAAAAAAATTTTTTAGTACCTAACTTAAATCATTACTTATACAAATTTACTCGAATAATTTTTAGGAAAAAATTTTATAATGGGACTCGTAGTTAAATTTAGTTGGTTGTTTATAATTTTTTGATTAGTTTTACACGCTTTATTTATCTCCAACGATTCCAAATTATTTAATTTGTGACCAACACCGTTTATATGCAAAATTGACAATCCTAATTTTTTATCAAAATCATGACCATTTTCTATCAAATGATTAGCAAATTCTTAAACATGTAATTGTTTACAATTTTTTTTACAAGTTTACAAGTTTGTTTTAACAAACCGATTTTTAAATGTAAAATTTAGAAAGATTTCTGAACACAAAAAGCAATCGAATTGGTGGACGTTTCGTTCGGGCTCATCAATTTATAATATTTAATAAATGTATGGCCCGTTGGCTTGTTTTCATGAAATTTTAAAAATGGCTTAATTACTCTATAGTGATTTTTTTAATGCATTTTAATATAAATAATCTGAATTATAATTATTTTGGAAGAGGACACACACAGGACACAGCACTCATTTTTTCATTATTTCGACATTATCAAGTTTTGTCAGTATCTGAAGTAGGTAGACGATGTCTTGTGTCACAATTCAAAAAATTAAATTAGGCAAACAGTCGCTGCAACATGGCCACGTGTTCATTACCAACTTGTCACATGACTCGATACCCTGCAATAAGGTTCAAGGCGAGGTTCGTTTTATTTAGAGCCAAGATAGAACTAATAAATATAATTGATATTTCTAAAAAATTATAGCTAATTAGGAAAATATTGGATGAACAAATTAACATATCGAGGGTTTTATCCCCGTACTAAGTAACTTCAAATTGAACCTCTATTTATAGCTAGCCAATGCTTTTCCCAATATGGTGTTAACATAGTTGTATTTATATAAAATAAAAAAATTCAGGTAACACAATAAGGGTAATAAAAATTATTTTTATTTTGGTTCAAAACTGTATTTTTATTTAGTCATAGTTTTTTGCATGAAGTACCAACATATTTAGAAATAAATAAATAAGGTAATGTTAGTTTAATAACCATAGGCGAAGTTGGCTCCATGGGCTACGGAGTAGGGAGCATAGGCCAAAGGAGCGGCGCGGGCAGCATAGGCCAGGGGGCTGATGTGGGAAGCGTAAGCCAGAGGGTTAACATGGGCGGTGTAGGCCAGCGGAGATGCGTAAGCCAAGGGGTTAACCTGGGCGGTGTAAGCTAGAGGGGATCCGTATGCCACGGGGCCGGCCACGGCGGTGCGGGCTACAGCCACGGCGGGGGCGGCGGCCAGGACGGGAGCGGGGGCGGCGGCCAAGACGGGAGCAGCGGCCACCAGGGGAGCGGCGTGCACCAAGGGATCCTTGCGTACTACGGCGTTGAAGCCGTTAATGTCATCGGCAGCGTAGTCCACGGTACGGCGGGTGCCATCTGGGTCTACAAGAGAGTACTGGCCCTGCACTAGATCCCCATTGCGGGTCTCGTGCTGGCTCTTACTATCTCCAGTGATGGAGTCTTGCACGTCATAAGCGTAGCTGTACTGAGGATGGGGGTCGAATTCAGCGGAGGCCAGGGCTATCGGGGCCACCACTCCGGCGCTTGCGGCTGCCACCAGCGCCAACAGGAGGACAATCTGAAAACAAGGATATTAGATTAGAACTGCGGATAAACCACGTGATACACTGACTCACACTCTCGATAGTAGGTGTCACAATATTGTAGTAAGAAAGTGGCTAGTACCTTGAATGCCATGTTACTAGAAGATTGAGCACAGGGAGCTGAAGTACTACTGATAACTTCCAATGCGCCGCTCTAGCTTTTATACTCTGATGGACTGTTACTAGCAAATACAAAAAAATATTTCCGCCTGCGAAGCGCGGCATCAGGACCGCACTGTGCGAGCAGTGCGCGCCCACCTCCCACTCTCCTTATAGTGGTTTCTGTATATTAAAAATCATTTTCTTACTCGGTACCATATACACTTCCGTTTCATGTAATATTTGTATGAAATAATTATTATAAAATAAATGTCGTATTGTTTCGATGTAGATATCGATATAGACATAATATTATTAATATTGTTATATATTTAATATACCTATATCATACCTTTACTTTCTATAATTAACAGCTAAGAACCAGGCCATTTTTCTACTAAAATGGTTAAATAATAGTATTTCACGACGGTAAATTTCTGAAACCTAATCTATAAATTTTAGATACACCTACATATATCTCAATTATATATTTACACATTTTATACATTTAAAACAGCAAAACATTTCATCTGCAAACATTTATATATTCACATATTTTAATGTAACTACTGAATTTGTACAAATTATTTCAAATATTAAAATATTATTAATAAAAAAATTCTTCGAAAATATCTAATCTTGACAAGTGTGTGGGGGAAATCCTTTCATCATTTCAAAAATTCCCAAAATGAGATTTATCAGAATTGTTTTCGGGTTTTGACTTCGAGTAAGATTCGAATTCTGTTGAGAAAATCTATTCTAAAAAGCGTTATTTATAATCAATGATTATTTTTATTATTTCATAATTAATTATATTCACATATGTACGACCAAATGGAAATATATTTCAAAACGTTTTTTCTTTGTATTAATTACTTACCTTTTGATTTATTCATTATATATTATATTTGAAACATTTATGTATTTTTATATTTCTCGTTATCGAGAAAATAAATTATACTTTGTCCAAATATAAGATAAAGGTACATATTGTCACTCAAATATAAGAATTCACTAATAACGTGTAAGTAATGGGAATATCTAAATATTCAAACAATAGTTCAGTAACGAAGGTATTTTATAATTCTAGGAAGTTGCCCCGAGTTGTTCGCGAAAGATCTTTAAAAACATTAATATACTTGTATTATTTATATACGGTCGTTGGAAAATATTTTGCTGCGAGAACCTTTATTTAATTAATATTGGTATAGTATAGGACATTTATAGATAATTTTTTTCGATTTACATGCGTATATTTACAATAATACTATGTACCAATACCATGCACCGCATAATGTCATAGCATTAATTAAAACAAAAACAAAAAACAAGTAATGATTAGATTAATAACCTTGGAATCGATCAACCATCCACATCCACGTATCAGCTTTACGATGTCATTTCTGAGGTCAGCCCACATTCTTTCAGGAGACACTCGGCCTCTTCCCACATCTTCTCAAGCGGATCGATCTATACAATATTACTCATTTTATTTGGTTTAATCAATAAACTGAATGCTTAAATAAAAATGTTGTTGAAAAACTGTAATTAGCTAAGCATCATTCAATTTTCGTTAATCGTTATTTTCTTCTTTGCTCGTTTTACTAAAAAAAATTGTAACAAAAATGTGTATATATATAAATAATCGTGATATTGAATCCGGTGGTTTATTTTTTCCGTCACGACCGCGTACGCATCTACAATGTCCGAGTCGAGCGAGCGCGCGGTGGCCTTCCAGCGCCGGGTCGGGCGTGGTCCTCTCTGCGGCTGTAGCTCCGCTAGTGTCCGCAGTAGGTACAAGGCACGCCGCGCCTCTGCGCTCCGTGCTCTATACTCTGCGGTAAGTCTGCGTTGCAGGCAAAATCATTCATTTATCAAATTGTAGCAATCTCAGGGATTATATTGGATATATCGTCTGTTTAAGTGTAATACCGCGTATGTAGAAATTTTCACTGATGACAAAAAACTGTAAAGAGATAATGATTAGTTCGTGATATTAAAAAGCCAATTGTGAAAAATCTATCGGTCCGCTCTAAAATGTGTAGCGAAAATCAGTAAAAAAAACGTATTTTAAATGTTTTGCTCGCACTCGGCATTGCACTTTCACAGACGATATGATGAAGAGATTTTCTTAAATTTAATCACAAAGCAATCAGATATTTAATACAGCTGCCGTGAATAAATTGTAATAATAAATATACATTATCATTAATTTCATTAATATATTATATCTGCGTCTACCAATAATAATAATTAGATTTATTAATTTTTTTAGAAACAATATTTTTACCCTCTGGAAGAACTCACCCTATCCCGGATTCTTTATAGGAGTTTGCACTCCCTTATCGGATCCACGCAAGTTATTTCGCCACTTTAACGTTTCTTGAAAAAATTGAATTACCAAAATCTTTAATTAATATTCATAATGGGATCAGCAAATTTCGAGTAAGTATGTCTATAAACTTCCAGCGTCCTTAAGGGGTGTGATTCTTTATTTTTGTAAAAGGCGTACATCTTTAAAACAGTTTTCCCCTCTGGTAGAGAGACAGTGTGAAAAATAAATTGGGCTACAATGGAGAGAACTACTGAAATGGCGCAGCAAGAACACGTTGGAGTAATTGGTCCCACGAGTCCGAGTAGAATAAGAAGATGATTGTTCTTGAATGAATGTGAAAGTCTTTTTTCTATTTTCACAAACTAAGAAATGAATTTCTTCTTCTGGGGGTCTGTTTTTACTTGGAAGATCACTCGACGATTGTCGACTATCAGCTATCTTTCATACTTGTATGTATGTATGTATATATCTGCATATTGGTCTGTCGTCACCGATCTCTCGTGTAGTATCATCCGCTTCTCCGCTACCCTTTCTGGTGTCGTCTTCTGCTTCTACCTCATCTCACTATATCCTTTATAACTTTATCTTATTACTATGTATATTGCATATTCTACGTTTGAATGTTTTTAATGCGGATAAGCATACTCATTTCTAATGTTCTTAATGCGGATAAGCATTCTCATTTCTAATGTTCTTAATGCGCATTTGGTTCTGGTGGTTTCTATTCCACTTTAGATTATATACGTCATGATTAGAGATTCCAACTATTTGACATCATCAACTATTCGAATATTGAATAGTAAAACTAAAAATATTCAAATAGTTTCTAAGGTATGACAACAGTACGAAATTAATTTTGAATATTTCAAATAAATCGTATTATACGTAAGTACATCAAAAATTATAAGAAAACGAGGTAATTTACCATAAACTGTTTATTTATTGTAGTTTGAAATATAAATATTTTAAAAATAACAACGCATTGTTATTTTGTTTTTATCAACAAATTTAACATTGTTTTTATCGTCGCTGCAGCTGAAAATACCCGCTCAGCAGCGGTCGACGTTGGCTTAACTGTTAAAAGTGTTATAAATAGTAGCTCTAATGTATCTGTCGTTTTTTAAAAAATTATCCAAACATCTAAATCTTTTTTTAGATTATTTGAACAAACATTTGTAGTTTCGAACCAGGGATAAAATTAATTCAGTCTCCACTCCAGGACGTCGATGAACTCTTCGAACAAGCAACAGGTATCTCTTTCACGTCCGAATCAGAATCCTGAGAATTGTTTAATATTCCATCCTTAGAAATCAGTAAATTCGAATAGCTGCACAAATAGTAGAAAAAGGCCGAATATATTCGAATATCGAATATTCTAATTGGAATCTGATGAGCCTGACACGTTTTATACATTCGCACCTTGCTATCGGTTCTCGTGCGTTTGTTTCGCTATACGACGCATCCCGAAATCGAAGTCATCTTATTTTTAGTGCTTTTACTTCAATGAGAAATGAATTTATAATACAGAAATACGATAATATAGAAATACGATGATAATTAATAATGTGCACATGCATTTTCTTACGCAACGCACGAGCAAATGAATATTTTACGTAAATCCGTAAATCGCGGCTGCATCCTTCGAGCGTGCATAATGCTAACCACCACTTTCCATTGTCGTACATTTTGATTGAAGCGTGATAAAATATTCGTTTCGCACAACGACTGTATTTGGGATTTTTCTACATCTGATTGTTTCGTTTGGCTCTCCGATTTCGTTTAATGTATTAATTATACTTACATAGGTGGTTAGCTAAATCTGGACTAGTTTTGTGGCTCACCTGCGCGCGCAACGCGGAAGATAACGTCAAAGAATTTTCGTCATGTCTTTTGAATAATTTAATGTGGGTTGTTGATCCATTTGTCATTGAATTAAACAGTTTTTCTCTTCGAATCTTCGTAATGTATATATATAATGTTATTCGTGTATTCACAGCGTTTACCGAATGAACGAACGGTTCTCTAAATAAACGTACCTATTGTACTATTTTTATTAAAAGCTATTTATAACTTTCGGGGATTAATGAACTACTTAATTAAGTTAGCAATCCTAATTAATATTATTATAATCACATTATGTTTCGGCTTATGACAGGCAAAATTCTCACTTTTTACAGAAATTAAATAACCTGTACTTTCCAGTGGTTTTTATATATAAGTATGTGTAAGAAATGTGAAAGAAAAAAGTTTTCTAAATTTCTTACGCACCTATTTGAATGAAGTGAGCCTTCTTTTCTTGAGAACTATCTAACTATCTAAATTATGGAATGTTTACTGTGAAAAATTTAAAAAAAAACGCGTTACACAGAAAAATCTTATGCATACATGTATATTAAGTACTTTATTAAATAAATTATTTTAAATACTAATTAAATGTATTAATTAGAAATATAAACATATAAAATCAATTTTATCTAAAAATATTGTTGTTGCGCTACCGGGATTCGAACATAGATCTCTTTCCAAACCGGGGAAGGTGCATTATCCAATTTTGCTACAGGGACAGTACTTTTGATGACAAATTTTCAAACCCATATGTTACACTTTTTCAAATGAATACATTTATCGTTCCATTATTTGAAAGCCATCTACTATGTATTAACGGAATCTCAAATACCTTTGAATAAACCGATAGTAGACGCTAGAATAAACAATTCATTTTTATTAAAATTTTGACACATTGATACAACTTATATATTATTAAGGAGTACTCAAAAAAAGTACTGTCGCTGTAGCATAGTTGGATAATGCACCTTCCCCGGTTTGGAAAGAGATCCAGATTCGAATACCGCTATCGATAAAATTTGTTTTTATATGTATATCTTTCTAATTAATACATTTAATTAGTATTCAAAATATCACAGACCTGTGTTTTGAATAATTACAACTTCACAATAAGAATGTGTTCTCCTTAATAAAATAGATTATTATTTATTCTGATAAATAAATAACATTAATTGATAATAATATGTATTAAGCGATTAACTAGTTATTAATATGCCACGACTTTTGGGACAACATTAGCCTTACTCCTCTTCTCACGTATTAATAATTAGTAGACAAATAATGTGAATATTGTAACCTACTTATATCAGAAGACTTATGGATAAAATCTAGTTTAAACGCAATGAAACGTCACACGCCCGGGTTCACATATCTCATGCGATACCTGTATGAAAGTTTTCTATTGTTTTTTGGTTCGTGTGTTGCTGTCAAACGGGTCCCGCACAAAGGGCACTTGAATCCTGTGCATACCCATTCGGTGCTGTCGTGATAATACAGCACACATCGTGTCTGTAGACTCACTGTTTTGTCTTGCGTGGAAGCGGGAGCCGGACGACATTGAGATTTTACCAATTCCAATCAATACGTTACAACAGTTGAGTGCAATGCATAAACATGCGGAGAATCCAAATTGTGCTCACTTTTATATTATTGTGAACACGTAACGCTATTTTATATTGAGGAACAGATTACGTAAAGATGTCACCGTAGGAATTGTCAAGCGCGCGGACTGTTTGGTCACAATTTGACACAATGCAGGAAGGTGGCAAAATTAGGCTTCGTAAGTAGGTTTGTGTGTTATGGTTACCGTTTAATTTGTCATATCCTGTTGTTTATTACGTAGTGTGTACATGAGGAAGGTTGTTGAGATGTTGATGCATATACAGTATCAGGTATTTATAGGAAATTACAGGACTCGGGAACGGCTGAAAATATCCGTGGTTGCAGGTGCTGCATGTTAATGAGTAAAACCATGTAAAGGTAGTCTATATTATATATACTATATTATATTATTTTAAGTAAAACTAATGCTGTTAAATATAGTCATTTCTTTGACCGCTTGATTTTTAAGCGAGTGTCTTAACGCTGGACTAAAAAAGCAAGTCAGCTGTGAAATAATTATTATTTCACTTTTTTTAACGAAAACAACCATGAACCATATTATGAAAATTAAAAAATATATATAATTAACTTACCATCACGCCGTTTCTCCACGGGGGTAGGCAGAGAGGATAGAGCGCCACACTCTTCTGTTCCACACACAATTCTCGCCTCATCCACATTCATACATCTTCTCATACAAACTCGCCGATTATTGAGGCTTCTAACAGGACCATCCTCCAGTATCTGGTTTACCTGGTCATGCCAAGTCTTCTGCGGACGTCCTCTACTTTTGGTGCCATCAACACTTGCGTCACATATAAGTGATCATTTCTTGATCTTACTCACTATACTCAGCTTTACATTCGATCCTTATTTCTTCATTCTTCACTCTGTCATAAATAGATCTGCCACATATACGCTTAAGTGATCTCATTTCCACTGCATTCAGTCTACTTTCGTTCCTCTTCTGCCAGCTCCAGACCTCACTTCCATACACCAGGAATCCATTGTGTACCGCTAATCTTCCCTTGGTTGACAAGTTCCCGCTAGATAAAATTCCATTCAAAGCGCCGTTTACTTTATTCCTAGCACCACCCTCCTTTCGATATCTTTCTCAGTCTTTCCGATTTTATCAAACATACTTCCCAACTACACAAACTCATCTACTCATCTATTCAAATATTCATTACCTACAAGTATTTTGCACGGTAGGAGTGATAAAAAGAAGTAGACCGACTTTAAGTTTATATATAGTATAAGTTTCCACAAACATATCAAAATAATAAAGCTTAATACATGTACGTCAATATTATACTAGAAATTATATCGTTATAATTTTAGGTATACCGAAACATACAAAATACATATATATATATATATATATATATATATATATTTACGATCAATCAGTTTCATGTATATTATTGATGTATTTTAACCTTTTTTATCCGCTGTTCGGATACACTTTTGTTTAATACATGAATTATTATTCCGTTGCCAATTTTGTAATTGAAATTCATTTTTACAGTTTTATAAAAAGCAAAAGTCAAATTTAAGCACGTTTAATCTTGTAAACTGTAAATAAATGGACATGTGAATATTTGTGAGAACTATTCATCAAGGACGTTCTTTCACTTGCATATTTAATATTATTCTAAGAAGAGACTAATAGTCAGAGGCGTGCAGTGTTTATGTTAATTATATTAAATAATTGGATTAACATAAACAAAAACATTATTTTACAATTAGCGCTATCTGTGTATCAGTAGAGACTTTAATTGCTTAGTTCTAAAAACTACCACGACAACTCACCGCTGTACTCATGGCACTCTTAGTTATTCGCCGCATCGTGCTATTCACATTACGCTGTTCTGTCTTTAAGCTAGTGAATTACTCAAATCATATAAATGGCTATTTACTGAATTGAACATTTCTTTCGGTTGATACGTTTTGTATGGAGTCGTTACTTATGCTGTTTTTTAACAGAATAACATTAGAATGGCTTACAACTGCGTGCAAATCATCGTGTCTACTTCCTCTTTTACTAATTCGCGAATTTTACTATCTTATTGTTTTTAAGGTGTTGATTTCATGATTGTTGTTTAAATTTGGTGCATGGATTGGTTTTTGATTTGGGAAAATCAAAAAGCAGTTGGCAGAACTATTTCTTAAGTTAACCTTTAATAAAAATAATTAATTCCTTAATGAAGGATTTAATTATTTTTCCTGCATGAAGGATTTTCAAACAATAAATCAATCATGTTCAGTCATTGAAAGTGTTCGTAAAAACGTCCATACATTTTTTATATGGGTAAGAAGGTATTATTTTACGTTAAAACATAAAATTTAAAAACACTATTAATAGTACTCTAAAATTATAAATAAATACATGGTAGGGTCGTGTAAACGACGGATGTATTTTGTCTAATGACGTTGGTTAAACGAAAGTACATATATGATTGTATAATATCATTGGTAATAGTATAACCTAAATCTATACATACTGCACGCCACTGCTAATAGTTGATCTTTCAAGAATACCAATTAAGTTTGGAGGTCCGTTATTTTTTTCCGTAAATGTTCAGAAATGGTAATGCGAAAATATTTGGTTTTCTCATGCGTATGTGGAATAACATAATAATAAATTTGGTATCAATAGTAAATTTTAATAATTTAGTCAATTTCCACCACTTTGCATGATTGTTATTATTACAATTAGATAATATTTTAAGGCAATATTTGTTTTTTGCCGCTATTTATTCATGGCAAAATATTACCATAATTTAAAATAATTAATTATTAGGAGAACACATTCTTATAATTATTCAGAACATAGGTCTGTAATATTTTAAATATGAATAAAATATATTAATTAGAAAGATATACATATAAAATCAATTTTATCGAAAAAAAAAAAGATATTAAATGTATTAATATCAAAAAGGTAACATATGGGTTCGAAAATTGTCGCTAAAAATATTGTCGCTGTAGCATAGTTGGATAATGCACCTTCCCCGGTTAGGAAAGAGATCCAGGTTTGAATCCCGATGGCGCAACAACAATATTTTTCGATAAAATTGATTTTATATGTATATCTTTCTAATTAATATATTTAATTCATATTTAAAATAATTCTAATAATTTTAAAATATTCATTGTATTTCGTCGTAATAAAAACGTATTATGTTTTGTTATTTTTAAAATTAAAATCATTATTATTATTCTTCTTTATCCACACATACTAGGAGGCCGTTTTTATAATTACATGGTGTTTTGCTGTTCTTAAAAGACAATTTTCCTTGATTACGCGCCTTGTTACTCCTATTGGCACCACTGGGTTTCCCGATTTATAGTAATGTACATGTGTGTGTGTGTGTGAGAGTATTGCTGCCTTATTTCGGAGAGCCGAGAAGACGGTAACGTGTTTTTAATTTCATCTCGTACTTCGACTAGTCCAGAGGTCCAAATAAACCACCGGTGTGCGCTTCGGCGATCGAAATCTATAGAAGATAACCCAGCTAAAAGAACAACAACATCGGACCAGAAAGACAACAAAAATAAAAATGTTAGTGCAGTTCATATGTGCTTATTGTTAATCGGAAACCTGGGAACCAGCTATCGAAGGCATTTACATAAACAATCACAAATGGACGAAATGTATGAGAAGATGTATGAATGAGGAT
Organism: Eubasilissa splendida; assembly: GCA_031772225.1. Classification (NCBI taxonomy): domain Eukaryota; kingdom Metazoa; phylum Arthropoda; class Insecta; order Trichoptera; family Phryganeidae; genus Eubasilissa; species Eubasilissa splendida. Next base: position 27,405,963 of record CM062846.1, on the reverse strand, counting down.
GAGGCGAGAACTCTGTGTCAGGACAGAAGAGTGTGGCACTCTATCCTCTCTACCTACCCCCTGCGGGGAAACGGCATGATGGTAAGTTAGTTAGGTCCGGTTGCGTCATCTTCGGTAACCATAAACTTTACTTTTAAACTTAGTTTATCCTAAAACGCGTTGGGTCATCTCATTTTTGTCGCTTACTTTTAACTTTACTTATAAACCGCCGAAAATCTCCGCATAAATGTACACTTTACTAATGCACGTGCGCACTGCGCGAGAGTCACCTGACAGATGTCATCGAAATCGAGTATTTTTCAATTTTTGACACTGTAGTGTCGAAATGTACAATATTATATCGGATAGCAGTGATATCGCAGACTTTTTTGATGATAAACTAATTATACAGTATATTCTTAACGGGAAAAGTAAAACTCGGACCTCAGCACATTATTTTTTGCAGGAAGAAATGGGTTTTAAATTTTTTTTTTCCGATAACGGATTGCATCCACTGGACTTGTCATTTGCACATTTGCGTTGTGCGCATCCACTTGGCATCCGTCATTAAAAGCATTCTTTTAAATTTTTCGACGTCGTATTATTGAAATGAACATTATTATGTCAGATAGGCACTGATACCGATTCTTCTGACGATCAAATAATTGTTCAATATATCCATAATAAGAAGAGCAAACCGATCATTTTATTTGGGAAGAAATAGATTTTATTGCAAGATTCTGCCTGTCCAAAAGTATGGTTAGGCAACTGGTCTTGCTTATTTCAGACAATATAATGTCATCTAAAGTTATCTACTTCATAGGTATATAATAATATTTTTGATAAAGATTAAAAATCACGCAGTTAGTCCTGTGAACCAGGTCTCGATAGCTTTGCATTTCTATGCCATCGAATCATTGCAAAAATACACGGATGATATATCCGATGTACACAAGAGCACTATTTCACATGGTCGCTCTCAAATCACAATTTATGTTTACCTGAATCTACCAAAGAAATTCAGCAATATCTGAATCAATTCTACAACATTTCAAAATTTCCAAACACGATTGGTGCAATAGATTGCACTCATGTGGGAATCCTATCTCTAGAAGGAAATAATGCAGAATATTATCAAAATAGGAAGGATTACTTCTCCATTAATGTGCAGGCAGTAATAGATGCCACAATGAAATACACAAATGTTTTTGCAAGGTGGCCAGGCTCAACACATGACAGTACTATTTTCAGTCATTCTAGATTAAAAGGGCAACTAGATGATGGTATTTTTAATGAGAAACATCTCGTTGGTGACCGTGGTTATCTACTCAAACCATACTTACTTACTCGATTTACGAATCCAATATCTGTGGCTGAAATACTATATAACAAGAGCCAAATCAGGACTAGGAATGTTATAGAAAGAACATTTGGAGTGTGAAAAGGGTGTTTCCCCGCAATAGGTATGAAACTCAGGCTGAGTATTGAAAGAATAGAAGCAGTCATTTTATAGCCACAGCAGTGCTGCATAATGTTACTGAGCCACCAGATTTTGTGACAATATTATATGAAATTGACTCTGAACCTGCACAGGATGGAAATAATATAAGACGAGATCTAATAAATGGCTATTTTTTCCAATTATTAAACCAGTCATAGAATTTCATTTATTTATTCTTAATATTGTGTGTACAAATGTAAATATATATATCTGTTCTAATATAAATAAGATCAAACTTATCTTACACATATTGGCTTAGTTTCATTTTGAATCTATGAAGTATCTTCATCTGGCATTTCATTAAAGATCTTCATAGAGATAGAGACAGAGATTTAGCCTAAATTGTTGTCACATTTATTTTACAATAATATTGGATCTATAATAAAACAACTCTTCCTCTGTAAAAACTCTTTTATTATATTTATATGTATACCTTTTAACATAGATCACATACGGAAATTACCACCATTTATTTGTAGAGAGTAAAGTCAATAATTAGGAACTGTAAAGCCACACGACATAACTACACATTATTATTTTAGAAAATAGAAAAACGGTTTATGTTAATACCGTTAAAATGAAAGGGGGTAAAACCACATTAGCCAAAAACAGCGAGGCAACATTTAAAAATAGAGAAATTGTTAATGTTTATAAAATTAAAGAAGTAAATTATTAAATTAATTACATATTATTTTTTTCTTTGGCTAATTTTAAATCTAGTTGGGCCAAATCTCTTTCAGCTTGACCTTTGGAACATGCAGTTCTTGCTGATGACTTATCTCTAGTGCATGCAGTTCTTGTGTATTGTCTATTTGTTCATTTGGGGTGGTTGAATTCATTTTGTGTTTTGATTTATCTGCGAACAAAGGGTATATATTATAAATGAAATAATTAAACTAAATAAAAGCATTATCGATATCTAATATTTATATTTTTTTACATTGTGTATGTATGCATACACCAGAAAATTAATTCATTCATTATATTGTGAATTCTACTCACTTTTTAGAGGTGATGCCATCAGTTGGCATTTAAATGCAACTCCAAGATATTCAGACTTGAGGCCTGTGCTCAACATATTCCATTTATGAACATACAACCATATTAATTACATTTTTATAATTGATCTGCCTACAACTGGGGTGTGCATTATATTTATTTGTTTTTAAAAGGTACTGTATTAAATGCAAAACAAGTGATAAAAAAGTTTTCTAAACTAAAGTGATAAGATTCACATTGCAAGGCCTTGCAGAGTACTTACAGTCAGAATCTGTATCATCATCAAATTCCGAAACCCGCTATCTATTGACATCTGCATCACACCTCGCATCCATTCTGCTGTTTCTTGCTTCGTCTTGGATTCTCTGAATAAATATTAAAAATAATGTTTATTAATACGTAATTTACAACATAAACTTTTAAATATAGTTAAAATACAAGAATACTTACTTTATATTTTGCTCATTTCGGGAAAGTAAACACATCAAATTAACGTAAACGTCAAATGTCAAATGAAGCGTCCTACACGTGTTACCATAAGCAAAATTACTCGCGTGGACATTTGTTTTTGAAAATGAGATTTTAAGAGACCTATGTGATTGCTACACTGGATAACTATAAACTCTCGATTTCTGTCAAATTATTTGAATCTCGTTTAAAAGTAAACTAGTTTCAATTTAAACTCAATTACATCTCAGTTATGGTTACCGAAGATGACGCAACCGGACCTTATTTAGTTAGTTAGTTTATAGAGGGTCTCAATGCACAGCATTGACGTAGTTACGCCAATGCTGCATCTGGACTTCAATATAGAGACTATACTTGGATGTTCGCTTACGTATGTCTTCGGAAGTGTCACCGATTACTCGGTCCAAGTACTGTTCAAAGAATCTTGTTTTCAAGTAGGTACATGCTTGAAAAGCCTTCTCGTGCCTTCACAATACTATTAGAGATTGTAAGGTATCCCGTAATTCTCTGTCCAATTATCACAAGATTAGTATAAAACCGTATAATTCTCAACATGCACTAATAATTATTATATTGATTTTTTTTAAATACTGACTAAATGTATTAATTAGAAAGATATACATATATAATCAATATCATCAATCATATTAAAAAATATATTGTTGTTGCTACCAAGATCTCTTTCCAATCCGGGGAAGGTGTATTTTCCAACTATTATTCGACCTTGGTCGACAAATTTTCTAACCCATATGTTACATTTTTCAAATTAATACATCTACTGTTCCATTATTTGAAAACCATTAACCCTTAACTTCAAATACTTTTGAGTAAACCGATAACAGACGCCAGAATTAACAATTCATTTTAATTCAATTTTGGACACATTGATACAACTTATATATTATTAAGGTGAACACATTGTTATTGTGATATTTTTTATCACAGACCTGTGTTCTGAATAATTACAACTTCACAATAAGAATGTGCCCTGGATGTATGAGTATTACGTTACAGAAAAAACACTGACATCTATCGGCGCCAGTTTAAAACACTTTATATTCACAAAGTTTTTCTAAAGAATGTGTTTTTACCCAGTTGAAGTACATTAGACATTCCTTTCTACATTTATTAACATCATTAGGTAACTGAATTTGATAAATATAGATTGTTCATATACGTTCTAAGATAATTTGTGATAAAATTGTGATTCATTCATATATTTTTTAAATGTATTATAGCGATTCTTTATCTTGTCAGTTTAAATATAATTATAATAAAAAAATTATTCCATTGGCTGGTTTTGCTATCACAATAGCAAAACACAACAAAGTAAACAATTGAATAACATCCACATATGTAATAATACTTTGCAAGTTGATTGTATCGAATTTATTCTATCCAGCAGTCACTCTGAGCGTAGTCCTTTCCATGGCTTGATGGGTTATCACTTGTGGATAAGGATTGTTTTGAGTATCCACATTCTGAAATTGGGAGTAAGATCAATGTTACCACCTTTCTAAAAATGATCACCCAGACATATGATAAAAAAAAAACATCAACACAGAAAAAAACACCTAATAATTTTGTGCATGTTATTTATTACTTATTTTTTAAATGTATCTTTCGTATTACTTTTGCAGCTTCTAGGATATTTTTACTGTTTATTATGGAATAATAAATTTCTTTGCATGGAATCATTAGCATATTATTAAGAATCAACCTATTTCTCCCATATGAGTTAATTGCAGAGAGAGTTATTTCAACATAAGCATTGGACTGTGGGATACAAAATATAAATTCATTTGCATCCTCTGAAAATTGCCTTTAAAGGACAAAAACCCACAATCCGCATTATGCTTCTAACTTTTTTGCTCAAAAACTAGACAATCAAACTGGTAGATTGCTTGGTTGTCTACCAGATTGTCAGGGTGAAAGCTAGTCAAATGGCAACACTAGTTAGGATTGGGGTAATCTTTGAAGACTTAAGAAATGAAATGAGGCCTTTTTTCTTTCAGTTTTAGTTTTTAAATTTTAGAAACCCATATGTTTGAACTTTATACTTTATAATGATTATTCAGCACTTCCTAGAGTTCTTCTAATGGAGAAATAATTCTAAAAAGACTATATTGATGTATTCCAAGCAAGGGGTTTGAACATATCTCTTCCACGTTTTCAAAATAGTTTTAGAAATACAACGCCTTATTGTCTTACACCTTTCCCTAGAATGTGTGTTTTCATGTAGCTGTATTATGGTTGTAGCTAAACCATAGACGTTTTAATACCTTAATGTATCTATATTTTATATTGCATCGTTATAGTGACTACAATAATGAGTCAAAAGTCATTTTGTAGTCCGCCTAGGATGGAAAGGTGGTCTGGTCTAGTGATGGTAAAATCGTTATTTAAACTGTTTTTTTAACTGTTATTGTGATTGTGATTGTGTTAGATTGTAATTATGATTGATAATTGATTAACGTAATTCTTCGAGCAATGACTAGTACACTAGAAAGTAAGCCCCCAACGGTAAAATCTTAATTACCAATCATCGTTAAATCTCAGTTATCAATCATTGACACAATCACAGTCACGTAACAGTTTACCATCACTATGGCGGTCTACTATACTCTTCTTTGGTGATTACTGACTGACCTTTGGTGCTATATGTACCTTTCTACAGTACCTGGTTGAATATGTAGTTTTTGGAACTCTTTTAATGAGAGGGATACCTTTGATTTGAAAAATTTCTGAAGTATCTTCACCGGTTGTTTTATTATTTTTGAGGGCCAGTTTTGCCTCATTGATAATGTAGTTTTAGTTTTTAGGTGAAATAAAAACTACAATAGGCATCATGCATAGACATGCAATCCAAACAAAGAACTTTTTATCAAAAGTGCTAATTAAGTTAAATAATAAACATTCATTCAACTTGTTATGTATATATGTACTTTTATCGATTCTTGAGTTGATCAACGTTCTACATGCCCAAACCCCGTTCGTGACCCTTTTATAATAACATCAAAATCAGCTCTACATTCACTTTACATTTAACGTTCAAAAGAGATCCAGATTCGAATCCCGGTGGCGCAACAACAATATTTTTCGATAAAATTGATTTTATATGTATATCTTTCTAATTAATATATTTAATTCATATTCAAATATACATTAAGGCAAGACTGACTTTATTATACATTTATAAATTAATTCAATATAAATAAAAGTATAAATCCAATAATAAAATGAAACACTGATATATTAGCAACAAATTCGATTTATTGGTTTTTCAGATTTTTCACATGTCCGACATATCTTTAAGTGTTAATATTAATATATATATATTTATATAACTTATACAATGGGTCAAGCCAAAGAGAGTATTGCTAAGGAGAGGAGATCTTTCCCCAGCAACGGTGGCTTCTGGTAATGGTCAATTAACAGAGGTTACATCACATACTACGCTTCCATTACTCTCACTGTGTGCAAATAATTAATAATACAGTCCGATATTTATATAAATGTAGTGAAACAATACTCATGTGAGAATCCAGAACCCAACAATAATTTGCTCTTTCGCTTAACCTTTAAACTATCACGGCACAATACGTGATGCCCCACAAATCCATCCCTTTTCATTTTCATATTAGAAAAGCAAACAATCTTAATATAAAATCACAAATTGTGCTATACTTAAATTAGGGGATTATAAATATAAGGGTTGATTGAAAAAATCACAGACATATTTTAACGGACACAGACCACTGATGACCATATTTCGTGTAAAACTATAATAATGTGAAGCTTTACTATGTTCGCATTCATAACCCTACATATAAAACCCTAACTAGTTTTACAACCGATGGTTTAAAATTTACAGCTCACGGTTGTCTGCTCAAACCGTTCCCTCGTTAGCAGGTTAGTTTATCTGAATGTTTTTACATTTCTACGTTGAATCTCTCAAATAATGTCAGAATATAGTTGCATTCTCTCATTCCAATACAAACAAGAACCAAGGAGAAGAAAGGGATTATGTCTGAACTAGCGGAATATCTCTCCTACAGCACAATCGCTGGACTCTGTCAAGGGTGGGCCGAAGGGGACTCTAAAGCGTGATTCTTTCATCGTTTTGAGTCCCTTGTTATAATCAAAAAATCAAATTTCAATCATTTTAAATCGTAAAATGTCACGGTAAAATGTTTTGTCTGGTAATTTTGGACAGTTACCATTCAAAATCGCAATCGAGAAGTTATAATTATTTTTATCATTTTTACTATTTCCAAAAATCGATCCATTCGTTAATAAAGCAGCCCACCCTTGAACCATGCAATCTTATGCCCTCGGCCTCTGACGCATTACCTCGTGTTTATATTTATAGACAAAAATATTACATCTGATTACTCAACACTAATGTGATTTTTAGACAACATTTATTTAAATACCAGAAAATTATGTTAGATAACATTAATTTAGAAAATCCAATATTTTAGATAATTTGTACTGGTAGTTATACGTATAACAAGAAATTTGGGGTAAATTTGTACTCTTGATTTTGTTTTATATATACGACATAAAAATGCTCTTCCAGCAATATTAGACATACACATATTAATAATTATAGCTCGCCTCATTCCCAAGTAATGTACAAGTCAGCAGTGCCGTGTGCAGCTGGCCGGTGTGCGCACAAGATATCGCCACGGGCCCCTGCACACTGTGACATTCTGGCTGCACACTAACTATGATGACAATGCCTTACGTAACATCGATTATTGTAATATATTAAATGTATACACCCATTATCTCTCAACACATTTAAAAAGTGCAGTTGCTAAGAAAAATCATATCGTGCAGGTGATTGCGATACCCACCATTATATCAAACAGCAATCCACCTTTTAAGACTTTTGTTAGTTTAGTGCTTTGATATTCTAAGGAAAGGGTAAATTAAAGTCAATCAATCCATTCTCCAATTGAAATAAGGTTGGACGGGTGAAATGTTTCATGACGCCGCTTGTAACAAGTACCACCAGATCAACGCCAATACACAAAAACATATAAATAACTAGTTTATTATTAATTTGTGATCTCTGCATCTTTGCTTTGCGATACAATTGAAATAATAATGAATACGATGAAGAGTAAGAAAAGGTTCACTCAGTCTGACAGTAATCAGTAATTGGTCGACGGGGTACGTGTCACTCGCAGGCAACAAGATTCCAAACAGAGAAACTGCCCCATAGCTTAAGATAAACTGCACTCTATATTATCATGAAAAGTAAATTGATTTAACTACTATTCCACGGTTACATCAAACACCAATTGATTTACATATTCCAAAAAGTTAAAAATAAATAAAAATTAATTAACTCTAGGAAAGGAGGGATGAAAAAATAGGTTGAAAAAAGGAGAACAAATAAAACAAAAGCAAAAAATATAATTTTGTTAATTTTTAATTGGATAATTCCTAACAAACAATTAAATTAATTTGCGTTTATATCCAACGTAAAACATAATAACATCTATACAACATAAACGACGAAGATAAAAATAAAATGTTGGGTGTTTATACTCCTGGAGAAGCAAGAGTTGGAACAAAGGTACAAACTTGTTTTATCTTTTAGATTACACTGAGTGACGTGAGACAAGTGGTGAGCTCACGGCGTGATGCGTCTTATTGTTACTTTGCTGCCTAGCAATCTGGATGATAATCTGGTAAAGGAACTTTAATATTAAAACGAAAATCCACAAATATATAATGCATTGCCTACATTTATTTAAATATATAACATTATTGTAATTGAATTAAAAACGAAATGAGGTAGAATGGTAAGAGATTATGACAAGACTAAAAGCTATTGTATATAACATCAGATAGCCTCACTGGTACGGCCACCGCGCTCCATGGAGCTTTGATCTCGCAAAAATACAACAATAAACTACGCTGCAGAGATTCAAACTCAAAACCATACAGTCATCTGCAAAACTAAACATCTCTACAATTGATATCTTTAATTTTAGTTCTCTTTGTACTGGTTTAATAAGACATTATATTATTATTGCCTGAGAAACAGTTACAGTGAATTCTCGTACTTATTTTTAATTACAAATGTTACATTACATCTGCCGCAGAAAATAGACAGGCCCACCGGGTGAGTTATATAATACATCCTACACCCGACGCGCCTTCTCCATTATCCGCATTGATCAGTTATTACATTCTCACTGTTTATGAAAATACACCGATTATTCTACACATTCATTATTTGAAATCTGAGGTAGCTCATTTTTGTACTATCGATAAGATGTGTTTCTAAAAATAATAATAAAACTTAAACTAGAGTATTTATTGTAAAATAAAATGGTACAATGAGGTAGACAACATTAGGATAAAGCAGTGGCGTGGGGAGATGGAGGACCACCGCAACAGGAGGGCGGCTCGGCACGGGAGGGGTCACCTACCCCTGATATCTTTGGTTTAGTGCTGAGACCGCACTCCTGCCAAATTAAATAAATACACCACTAAAACAATAACTAACCAAGGTAATTTTCCCCAAACTTTTGAGCACATTAATAGGGAGAACTATCCTTAATGTATAATCACTTACTATTGCAATACTGTATCGTAAGAAAATAGCTCAAATCTAATTTACGAGAACTGCAATGCATGAAATATGAGCGGAGTCGCAACTCAGAGCTGACCACAAGTCTCTGGTGCGGCATCTTATCAACATAACACAACTATTTACGTTAACCACATAATATTACATCAGCTTACTTTACACTATATTCACTTACTCAAAACATACAAGTGTTGATCCATTATATAGTACAATATGCAAAGTACATCTAAAGTTAGAAGGTACACGTAGCTGTAGTGTCTCTTCGCAGCTAGCTCATTTGATAAAAGACCACGGCAACATTGTATACAGATGCAATGTGTTCATTTACAAAATCATTTCAATACTTATTCTTTAAGTAGTATTATAAATCATTCATTTGATTTGGTAAAAAACACTAAATTATTTATATTACAGACTTCCAGACATAATTATAAATACATTGAATGGATATAACAAGAATTCAGAACCCTGAAGCGTTGGACACAGTGTCCCGTGGACGCACTGCCGCATGCCGCGCGCTGCATACCGGTGGGAGGGTGCCAGCTAGTAGCAAAGGAAAAGATTCAATAGTGTGTTGTGCCTGAAAGATTGCCTTACCAAATAAGACTGAATACATTAGGGAATATGTTCTATTACGTACCTCAATTTATACCCGTTTGGTAATTTTGCACAAGACGCACAAAATTAACCGTAAACTTAATTTAACAAAAATAAAAAAGTAACTCGATTCCGCCCCACACGACAAATATGATTTATTGTTATTAGTATTGAGAATCACACCCAAACAATAATGAAACTGGAATCAGAATAATTGAACAATGTTCTTATCAATACCGTGCCTAAATAATGCCAATCATATTGCAATTATCAAAATCACTTATCGGGAGAGTCAGTGAACAACTAAAGCTTACTTAAAAACAAATCACAAAACTTGTCTGAATTTAAAATTCACTCGTTATGAGAAATCTAAAATAATAAAAACGTTCTGTTGAACAGAAAATCTTCCGCATAAACAAAAAGCACTGAAAAGAAATGTGCCCAAATATTGGTATATAAAGACTTCTAACTAAAACAAATAAAATTTACATTCACACTTCATTCATTCCGCACTCAACGGCTGCACAGCCTATGATTAATCCAATCTCTACACCACGACAGAATACATGTAATATTACCCGCAATTTCATGGCCTGTTATTTAAATTAACAATATCAAATCAGACCCTAGTAATAAGTATTTGAGGTATTCCTATTGTCGACTGGTAAGCTAAATCAATACGGTCAGCACGCTGGAGCAGCAATCAGTTGGGCAGTCCATCGAGCATCGAAGAAGGGCACAATCATCTTATGTTCATTGACCATCCATATTTACATTGAGATGCAGAACTCAACCAACCGATTACAGCTCGGGTGCAGTGACATATTCCAGAAATCGAAAGCCCAAATAAATGCTCAGGGCTTTTAGATAAGATAAAACACTATTCTGAAAGTCAAAAAAACTCGTAAAATGTTAACACTGATAAAATAAAAACATTTACCATTAAAAAATAAACCCTGTTCACTTAGTAATAGACTCTGTATTGTTAATATGAATTACATTCTGAACATAAATATTATTTGGCTATTGTATTCATTGTAATATAAACACTCAGTGGTGAAAGTATACATTTGTAAACAGTATATTAAAATAATCCGTACTATTGAAAAGTATATAACTAACGAAACTCCCTCTATGGTATATTGCAACGTCAATATAAATAAATAATTATACAAATGTCATGAATATATAACTGCTTTGCCTTAATTCCAAGAAAAATTATGTACTGTATATGGGTACTATAAACATTAAAATACTGTATATAAACATAAATGTATATGAGGTCACTGGTTTGTTATGTGGAAAGGAAGTATAGCTCCCTGAGGGGAAGGTATTATAGATATTTGTCACGGGTACTGGGTAGATAATATTTGTCTCCTGAACGCACTGGCAGAATAAGGCAAACAGCACACTCTAAACTGGGAACAACACAAACTTATAACAATAAATACAATACACGCAAGTGCGGCATACCCCCAAATATCAGGGATATCTCCGTGTTGCCACACTCGCATGCAAAGCTGCTCATATTGTGTCCAAAAGTCCCTTTGGATTCAACATGAAAGTAAGATTATAAATGATAATAAATTAATAAAGGCTTTTGGCACGAGCGTGTGTGCATGAAGCTCCGTACAGAGTCACGCCATGATTTATAATCCCTAGTAAACTACAAATAAACGTGATCCGTTGTTGTGACTTAAGCGTTAACATATTCCTGAGTTTGAACTTTGGATACTCCAACTGTGTAGAGCCCCGGAGGACGCAGTCAACCACAACCAAACATATAATACAATGTGGTCTGCCGCTGGGGCGTCCGCAGTCATCCAAAATGTAACATACAATCATTGTTGCACTTTCAATGACTAGCGTTGATAGTTAGTGAGAGGATATCGATAGAGCAAAATCTTAAAATTAAAATGGAGCATTTGGTATAATGTTAATATTACATCACCACCCGTAGCAGTGCGTGTGACAAGTCATCTACCCGTAAAAATAATGCACGTTAACAAAGGTGATGACAAAACATTGTACAATTCTCATTATCTCTACTTACAAATACTGGGAGGGGTCTGCTTTAGGATTTACAAACATACAAAAGCAATATATCAAATTAAAAGTTTTGTCATCCATCGTTCATCCCGCTGAAAACGGGAAGTACGTTCATTCAATCTAGAAGCCAATCACACCGACATTGTTAAACAATTACCTAACTAACTAGCCTAGCTCCTTGTACTTTGTACAACCATTTCCTAACATACCACGGTATAAAACTGTCCATCTACATATTTAACAGAGCTGAAAACTGGAAACCCTACCTTACTAAATGTTCTATTATACCAGCCTGGAAAATATAAAAAACAGATAGTATTTTATGTACAAATAATATACATCGTTATTCTAGAATATTTATCCAAAAGACATTTAATGCAATTTTTATCTAAGTGTAACAATATAAAAAAATACAACCCCTCCCCCCCAAAAATTAAAAACAAATCATTTATTTTGCAAAAATTTATGAACTAAGTAAAACTTAAATCACATTTTCACAATTTACAACAAAAAATAAACAAATATTACTCATAAAAGAGTCAAAGTGACCTTTGTGTTTTCTGTTTAGGATAATTTCCAGACAGGTACGTACTAGCCAAACCTTAAGCGACCTTCGGGGAGTGAATCGGGTCACAATATTATTTGTACAGTTCCCGTTTATATTTACACCTTACGAACTGTACACTTGTATACCTCCAGTCAATACACTCCATGTTTCATCATTCACCCTCAACTTGGGTACATTCCTCTTCTCAATCTTGCACTAGCGTAAATCTCCACGTTTATACCCTAACATGTAACTTAAATAGGTAACCATCATCTCATAGTGAACTGGACAAAACTTAAAAACAGGTTTCCGACCAAGAACCATTAGGTACCTACTATGAGAAAACAAGATGGGAAAATTCGAGTCACTCCTCAATACACACAGATACAAAGAAAATGCAGCAACATTAACGATGAAATTAATTCTGTGTTTACGTTTGCAATGGCCTTCCTATATTTTATATCTGAGTTACTTCTGTCTTAAAAATAGCTTCTTCTCGCTCTGTATATAATATGATTAAAATCTGTTAAATATTTCTTCTTAATATTAATTATAAATATTTTTGTAATAGATCCTTTGAGGTATATCTGTTTCTTCCTGATTAATTTATTATTCTGTTTGTTATCTAGATGGCGGTGCCAAAATACTTGAAGACCACAATCTCGTTTGGAGTTTAGTGAAATACCGAGCCATAATAACGTAAGTGGCTTATAACTATAAAACACTACTCACAACGAGATATCAGATCACAGTTATGTCACTTTGTGAAATAAAACAAACTGGTCAAATTCAGTTCTATTTTCAATATCAAAGATTCCCAATTTGCCTGCAACAAAATGAATGACCGCCATTCATCCCACTTCATTTGATGTTCTGATGATATTCACACACTACTCAGTATGAAAAAGTGTATGCTAAGTGAATTTAAACGCCAGTCCTCTACGGAGGAGCATAAAGTGATGAACATTCTCAGTTTAAATGTACATTCTTCAGTTATAGTATCAATCAGTTGCATGGCCCAATTATGAGGGCTCACAACGGCTCTGCCCACAATCCGCGAGTGTTAGGAATAATCAAACATGTATAGAACTTTCGAGTATAAAATCGCGCCCAACACCTTTCCATAAAAATATATAAGCCAACGATTCCAAAGTATGTCAATGACTAGGGGACAGTTACGTAAACTAAACAGTCATACTCGAATTACCCAAATAATCACCGGCAATGAGGTTCAACAAAAATTGGCGATCTTAACGATCGGAGAATGCAGTTTGGGCGATGTTTGTTTTAAGTACATAGAAGCGGTATCTAGCAGATGCGCGGTGCGGGCGTATGTGGGCAGGGCGGGGCTCTGCAACAGCTACTGGGCATGGTTGGGCAAAGGCCCGTGGTGCTGCTGGAACTGCTTGAGGGCCGCCTCGTGCTTGTGCTCGCGGGCGATGTGGCGCCGCACCGTGTTGTTCCGCGTAAAGGTGCGAGCGCAGAAGGGGCACGGTACCCTGATGCCCTGGTGCCGTTGCCGGATGTGTGCGCGGAGATTAGTCTCATACCCGTATAACCTCTCGCAGAATGGGCATTTGAGTTTCTTACCTGAAAACAATTTGCAAAAAAACACATTACAAATTACCAAGAAATTCTTTAAACGTACGTTTATTAATTGTATCTGCACGCAAGTTCTGTTTCCTCTTTTATTTTAATAATTTGAGACCAAATTTTAAACAAAAAAAACTCCATGGACAAGATTGCTTTATATATCTAATTGATAACTAAAGACATTTTTAGTGTTCAGCCCCCAATGTAAAGCATGTAGCATAACTGGGATTCCTTTTTTTTATAAATACCAGAATGTGTTTTAACAATAGTTAATACAAAGTTTTATGTGAGGGTACTAGTTGCAATTACGACAACCTCCACATTTTTTATTGAGCTTGAAGAATAATATATCTATTGATGCACTATTATTATGAATGGCAATCGCTATTATATGGTTTAAAACACAAAACAAATACTACACCTTCTTACGAAAACATGTCAGTTTCCACACTGGTAGTCATGTAAATTTCAGAGTAACAAAGACTGCTATTGGTCGAATCTTAATATAAATGTCAGGGGGCAAAAGCAACTGACTTTGCAGCTAACAGTTTAACTAACTAATTCACATCGAAAAGAGCTAAGATTCATTCTTAATAAATTAAGGCAATGTGTTAAAAGCTATGTGAGAAGAAAACTGCATTCAAATTAGAAAAAGGAAAAAAATATAGGTGCTGACTTTGCACCTAGTAGCCTCTATACATCCTCCTCCCATATTGACTTATTTTGAAATCAATATAATGAGACAAGTAGTGTCCAGGTTATAAAGCATTTAAGCAACGAAGCAACTAATTTCATTGTAAAAGAAATGTAAAAATATTGAATACAAATTTTTCAAGTACGTTAGTAACTTACCATCTGGAGTAGCTATTCCCCCAGACTTGCTGCCGGTGAGGTGCTTGGCAGGCCACAGGGGCATCTCTGGGGGGGGTTCCGGAGCGGGTGCGGGAGGGGTCGGAGGCGCGCTGTATGGGCCCCCGGGACCCCCGCCACCTCCACCCCCGCCACTACTCGGGAATTCTTGAGTTTCCATCTTGATTCGTAAGTCTGAAAAATATTTAACATCTTTATTATACCGGGATCAAATTGTTTGTCTTCGCTATTTATTCTATCTATCGGTGCCCTTTGAATGGTTCACATGACTTTGCTCTATCTTCAATATCTTATATATTCCTGTTGAATCCAATCTCTACAAATTCAACACTTAAAAATATATATTAGTGGTAGGTGCCTACAACTGCTAGGTAAATCCATATTATAATTTTTTCCGTTACAGAGTCTTGGTTTCAATTCAGATTCATCAATTCTAACGAACATACATAATGTAACAATAGTGGTTTCACTCTCTAAATTTATGTAAAATTGGTTATCCAATTACCAAATACATCTGGTTGTTAATAGTTTAATTGAGTTCATATTCGATGGATGATGAGATAAAATAAATGTATTAAAATTGTACACGGTTTCTATATTAGCTATGCTGAATTATCATATGTAAACACAAAACAAAAAAATGATTTTAAAATATGGAGAGCAAGTAAACCTAAAAGTCAAACATTTTAACTGATCTTGTTCTGACGATCTGATCTGGTTTTTAATATCAGATTATAGAACATCAATTCAATGTAAAGAACTAATTGGCAATTTTCAGTGACATTTTGCCCAGCAGTAACATCTTAATTCTTCACTCATCATAATTTGCCATAGTTCCGAGCTTACATTACACCATCCTGATTTTGGAATATATTTCTATAAAATTAAGGTTAAAGGTACCCACCTTCTGCTCCCTGATCCACGGACTGCCTTCGCTCGCAAGCCTCATCGGCACCGCCTCGCTCGTAGCCATTGTTGCTAGGGGTGGTGGGGGTGTGGGGGGGTTGAAGAGAGAGAGGGGTGGAAGGTCCACCTCCACCTTCCTCCGGGAAGCGGCAGCCCGGAGAGGACCGCGTGTCTGGCTCATCCCCCCCACAACTGCCCGCCATAGAGCTTGATGAGCCCGGCCTGAAAGTAGAGATTGTAACGTGATATTTCAGTCCAGTTACGATATTCCATCTCTAAAGTTACTTCGTAACATCTCCAAAGATAGCATTGAAATAATTTTCAAATATAGATTGGCGTTATTGGATTATCTTTAACTATGGTTAACAATTAGTAAAATATCAACAGATACTATCCATTATGTCCTCAGATATTCAGACGACCAATAATGCACGCAAGTGTAAATGCTTACCTGTAATTCCTGGCGTGTGGTGAGGGTGCGGGTGAGAGTGGAGCCTTGCCATCCCTCAGCACAGACGAGCGCAACTCGGGAGGCTGGTTATCCTGAGGGGAACGCAGAGCACGGCGACGGGGCAGCTCGCCTGTGAACTGGTGGTGGTGGTGCGGAATGGGCGGGGGCAGGGGTGGAGGGTAGCCCCGGTGGTGGTACGCCGGCGGAAGCACCCCCGGCTGTAGGTAGGAGGGCAGGGCCCCGGAGAACTGCTCGCCCTCTCCCGCTGCGGCACCCCCGCAAGCCGCACTATTGTTCAGCTTCACTTTACCACCACCACCAGGATGTTGGCTCTGTGCCACTGCCAATTTCTCGTGTTCTATGCTCAGACCTTTCACCTGGAAAATTATTAAATCAATCTAATGACAACAGAATTACTGAGTAACTTATGCACTGACCGACCCTGGTGTAGTGGTCAAGACGTTGGCCTAGTGATCTAGTGGTCGGGGGTTTGCGCCTCGTTCCGGACACCAGCAAGTTAGTCCTATTTTAATAGCACAAGCGTTTAGCTTAGTTTGAAAATAGTAAGAATATTGATGTGACATGTATTCCGTGTTCGCATCTCTATTTAAAAAAAAAAAAAAATTGTTTCCTCAATTACCTTTAAAGAAATTTAGTCTTTATACATTAAAATGTACACACTCAGTCCATCCAACCAAAATGTTCTCTAAAACTGGTATTATCATGACCAACCTGCAGGCTCTCGGCACTCTTGAGGAATCCGGAGAGTGCTTCCTGGCTGACGTGCACCTCCCCCTTGTACATGAATTCCAGGAGGGCAGCCATGTTGGCGGCGCTGGTGGCCTCCAGGATGACATAGCAGGGGCCCGCGTGGCTGGGCGGCGCCGCGGCGAACAGCTCCTGGAAATGTTTGCTACAAGCTGCCAGGATCAGCTTGTGCGCCCTGAATGTTGTTCCTGCAACAAAACATGTCCAACATTTAATTTTCACTGAAAATTTTTAACAATTGTATGTAAAATTTTAAGAAATAAACATGGCCTATCCCTTTTTCTACAGGCTTCATTTTATTTCTATTACACAGATTTTAATCCCTATTCCATTTTGCTTTCTCTTGATCCTCCCGTTCCTTCTGTAAATTCTTTTTTTTCATCTTTTATATCACTTCTTTTTTTTGATATTTTATTTTCAACTTTTCTCTCCTTTCTCTTAATTTTACTGATTTCTCCTATTTCTTCAATAGAAAAGAAAGTTCTCACTCTTTTTATCATTTAGTATGCAGCGTAAAATTTAATTCTTATTACTAAAGTCTTAATAAGCTATTGTATCAATTCAATAAGTTTAATTCAAATTATTGTCTTCTGTGTCTAGGTTTTAACTGTTTGTTTTCTAAATAAAATAAAATAGTTTATAAACTGCATCTGGAATTTAATAACGAATTATGAAAGAAAACTAAATCCAATGAAAATATGGTCAAGCTGTATGTCTATATATGAGATAATGAACAAATAATGCTAAAAAATTCAATAATTGAGATGAAGAAACCCTCACAAAGGCGATTTGAACATATACATTCTACAAGTGAGGAGAGGATGGTAAAAGTAAAATACATGACGCAAGCGTTGAAAGTGATAGGAATACAGGGTGTCTGCAAACGACATGTTATAATCAGGAAATCCTCTATTAAAGGTGGCCATGCTAAAAGCCTCAACAATCAAACAGACTTAAAAAGCATGAGAAGATGTACAGATGTGGACGAGGTAAAAATTATTTGTGAGTATAGAAACCTGCCTCATCTGACCAAGAGTGAAGAAAAGTTATTGAGAGTTAACAACGGGTCAAAACTGTCCGCGTAATAAATTGTGGGTCAACTGTTTACCTCAGCACGATACTCGAGGGTGTAGTAAGAATAGTTAGTGAGTATGATTATAATGTATAATTAAAGTAACTAAATAATAAAACTCTTCCAAAAACACTTGCTTAATTTAATTAAAACTATATAATTATTTGCTTGAAAGTACTTTCACAGTCAATTTACTTTTGCAACATTAAAATTAAACATTTGGAAAATGTAGGCAAGTATTTTTAATTTAAAAATGTTATCGTTTGAAACATTGATAAATAAAACAGTAATAAAAATAAATTTTTTTTATTAATTCGGAGATTGAATTAGAATTTATATTGTTTGAAAACTTTTGTCACATTATTCGCTAAAACCAACAATATATTTATCATGCACTAGACTAGATTCAATATTTAAAATTGATACTTTTTTTTATCATACATATAAAATGCATAATAAAAATTATAAAAAGAGGTGTACTCTCATATTATATTATATTATTTTCAATTAAATTATTAAAAGATTTTCTACAAAAGCATTATAGTAGAAAGTCATACAATACGAGAATTAGCTATTACATATAAACATTGTAAAAAAATACAATTAATCAGATGCAGATAGGCCCGGCGGGACACCGGGAGAAATCCCGGTTGGCCAATGCCTTTAAGCTTTGTTATATTTTACATAATATTAAAATTCATTCTAAACTTGTCGGCAATTAAAAAAGTATTGCATCCTGCAATAAACCAATTATTTTTGTAAAATATTGTACGTACAGAGAACAATGACTTGGAATATATAAGACCGGGTAAAAATAGATTGCGACGTATTAATAATGCCAGTAGACTGAAAGCTTTTATGTTAATGTCAACAGAGAGAGACATCTTGAATAAGATTGATAATGACGTCATTATAGATCTAATTACAGAACAAAACGTGTAATAAAATTTAATAAAAAGAAAAAAGAATTGTGCCTATTTACATTATGTGTTATCTTTATAAAAAAAATATATATTATGAAACTATTTTTAAAGAAGTGCTTAGGCCGGATGCTTCGAATCTCCCAGGCCGGTCTTACGTCGCCGATTCGGCCCTGAAATTAATATTTATTTTTGCAGTATATAATAGATAGAATGAATGCAAGGAACTAAAATTTAGATATTATATTACTTTATGGATACATTTACGTAACATTTTACAAATAATAGATAACGCCTCAATAGTATGTTCCGCGAAACGACATGACGCAACAAAAGATAAAATATTGCAGTTACATTATTTTTTACCAAAAACTTAAGGTTCACTCGTATATCCTTACTCAATATACGTAGGTATTTCAGTTATAATAATAATAATATAATGGATAATTTATATAGCACCATTTTCGTAAAAACTTTCACCTCAAGGGCGCTTTACACAAACTGTTTATAGTTCTACAATTATCTTTGTTTTTAAAATTAAAAATTGTTATTTTCACTTATGGAAATGACTTTTTGAAAAAGTGCTCTTTTAGTTTCTTCCTAAATAAAGTCTCTGATGCACTGATTCTTATGACAAAGGGCAAAGTGTTCCACGCTTTTGGGCCTATCGCCACAAAAGCCCGTTCACTGAAGACTTCTGGCAACGGTTGGTCGGTTCTACAACCCTTCCTGCAGCTGAAGTAGAGGCTGACCTGAGTGTTAGACGTCTACCACTCAAATTGTCTGGGATACAGAGTTCTTGAAGATATAGAGGCGCCATGTTGTGTATCAACCAGCACAATTTAAATTCAACTCTTCCGGGGAATCGGAGCCAATGTAGCTAATGTAAAAGGGATGTTATATGAGAGAATTTAGAAACTCCATATATTATCCGTGCAGCCGCATTTCAGAATGGATTGTAATCTATTCAGCTGAAACATTAGCAGGCCAGCATAGATGCTGTTACAATAGTCTACACGTGATACCACAAATGCATTTATAAGTAGACGGGCTGCCTCAAGAGGAAGATGTCTCCGAATACTTGTAATCTGTCTCAGTTGATAAAAGCGTGCACTGATAATTTTGCAGATTTGGTATTCGCAGACATCGATTCCTGTATTAAGTTTCGCCTTGTGGGTGTTGCTGCCCAGAGTAGTTCTGTTTCGGATGGGAAAGCCATACATTTTATCTAAACGATTACATCAATGGACGCGATGCGCGCGCACAGGACTCCCCGCGATGGCCTTCAGCACACGATAAAGTGAGCTTGATTGCAACAACACGCGTATACATTCCGAGAAATACAACCGCACTCTTGTGTGTATACCGCAACATAATTGGCGATTTTTGCCGAATAAATAAATGCACGCACTGCCGGCATCACACGACGAGGGATCACAAAATATACTTGAATGAAAATTCAACAATATTATGCCGTAACTTTAGTAGGATCAAAATTGGTCGAGACGCTGATCGTCAGGTCTGTTGCGTGCTGTAGTTCTTCCAAAATTGTATTACTTTTAAATACAAATTAAATGTATTAATTAGAAAGATATACATATAAAATCAATTTTATCGAAAAATATTCTTGTTGCTACCGGGATTCGAACCTGGATCTCTTCCAATCCGGGGAACGTGCATTATCCGATTATGCTATACGAACACAAATTGACGACAAATTTTCGAATCTATTTACTTATTTAATTCTTAACACAGTGCATACATAAGCACTCCTATATATTCTCTAATATAAACAAGATTAAAGTATTTTCTTTTGCGAAAACTTTTTCAAATCAATACATCTATCGTTCCATTATTTTAATACATTTAATTTGTATTTTAAAAATATCACAGACCTATGTTCTGAGTAATTACAACTTCACAATAAGAATGTGTTCTCCTTAATAATGTATTACCTTTGTTATAATTGCGGAAAACCAAACAATTTGGACAGTGGCGTAGCTACCACCTAGGCAGCCTGGTCAGCTGGCCGCCAAACAATTTCAACAATCGCAACAATTACATCATACGTTTAAAAATCTTACTAACGAATGAATAAGAAAGTAATCATATATTCATAAATAAAATAATTTCGTGACACCGGTGAGTAGTATTATAAAAGCATTAACATTTGAATGTCCGACCAGATAAACTCGTTTTACGACATCCCTAGTGATTACAGCTATTTGTACCACGCATTAACTATTTTAAAGCTATGCCTAACGCTTAAAAGTAAAATGTTTAAATATAGGGTGTCCAGCGGAAAAAAACAAGATTAAATTGTAATTCCTCATAAACCATCAGGGTGAGGTAAGTAGGAGGGGTATTGTTCGACGCGCGTGATTTGCCGATTTGCCAGTCGCAATGAGTCACTGGTCGGGAGCGCACCGCGCGTTCGCGGTTTAGCAATATTTAAAGTGCGGTGATTCATTGGTTCGTGCGCGTCGCGCTTTTTGTACTCACTTTAATATTCGACGAGTAAGTAATGGGCCGAACACGCAACTTATCCGATGTTGTGTTCAAAAGTTCAGAAAAGGGACAATGGTTAATCAAACTCCTCCGGGACCATCAACGTCAGCAGCGATGCCAGAACATGTGGCTCAAGTTCGACGCGAAATTATGCGCAATCCGCGTAAATCGATAAGGAAGATTGCAGCCTTTACTGGAATAAAAAAATCAACAGTGCACGTTATTTTGAAAAATAAACTACAATTTCACCCATACAAACTGCAAATCGTGCAGTTTCTCAACAAAAATGACTGTTCTTTAGGTGAAACCTTAGCGAGAACGATGCTGAAACGTTTTGGACAAACACGAACGCTTGAAAACATATTGTTTACTGACGAAACACATTTTCATGACGATGTCTATGTTAATAAACAGAACATGAGATACTGGTGCCCCGATAACCCAAAGGAACGCCATCAAAAACGTTTGCATTGTCCAAAAACGAGTGTGGTGTGCAATTTCTGGGATAATTGGCGCTTATTTTTTTAACCATCGAAAGATAGTCACTGCTGACGTGTATTGCCGAATGATTAATGAATTTTTGGTACCGCAACTGCAGTTGTTCCCCGGGTTCAACAACAGAACACAATTTCAGCTAGACGGGGCCACTCCACACACAGCTAGAGTTTCAATGGAGAAGCTAGGGTGAATTTTTCGCAATAAATTAATCAGCAATAATATTACCCTGGGCACCTCGGTCACCAGAAGTGAGAAGTCGAGAGTTTACAGCAACAATCCTCGAACAGTTCAGCCCCTACAAGAAAATATCCGCCGTGTAGTTGTTGGCACTGAACCAACGCTTTGTTCTCGCGTGTTCGCAAATTTAAGAGTCCAATTGCAAGAGTCTTGAGAGAAATAGACGATATTGTTTATAAAACATAAAATCCGCATCGTTAAACTCCATTTTGTATAAATAAAATATGAAAATAACATTGTAGTTTTTTTATTTTATTTAATACTAAACTTTATAAAGCAAAAACACAACCGAATCATGCACATGCAAACGTATAATTGTTTACACTTTAGAGTATGTATAAAAGGAGCAATTAAAACAATACGTATAATTTCAATAAAATCGATACTTTCATCCATACTCAAAAGTGTAATGAAATTATATATCCTAGAAATTATTCACCCGTATATTACGTAATACCTAAGGTAATAATGTATATTTTCCTTAATTGTGAAAACATCATCCTGTACGTACTTCGCGCACAAATATGTCACGTGATGACCGGCCAAACACAAAAAAAACCGCTTCTTTTATAAATTCAAACGTTTAGTAAATAATTAATACTGAGATTCAAAAATTGGCTTCCGTTTGTAATTCGAGTAAACAACGTTCGCGATATCGTCATTTCGGAAGGTCAATACATTCATTCATTTGTCGAAAGGTCGAGTTTCGTGAAATGCTCAAACATTCAGATAATTTCATACGCGGGCACCGAATAATGCTCGCACCGTATCGCGAGTGTCTGGCACCGAACGCCTATATTGGCTAAATTACGATGTGCCGACTGGTGACATAACATCATTAAACTCTTGCACAATATATTAATCATTTATGAACAGAACAAGACCGGCTCTTGGACCAGTAGCTACAGAAGAACTGATAACTTTTGTTAGATGGAGGCCCTTGTAGAGCAGTAATTCGATATTCCTTATCTCTCGTCTCCGCTGGTTCAATTCGCCTTTAAAACATTCATTATTTATTAAGTTACATTACATAGATTTAGTATATTTTTTTATTTAAACTGTAAGGAAAACACATTTTTGTTGTGAAGTTGCATTTTCAGAACATGAATGAATGAATCAACTAGAAAGGTGTATAGAAAAAAATGATTAATTTAACTTCTACAGAATATAATAATTTTATAAATAATAGTATTCATTGAACAGAAAAATAAAATTTAACATACGACATTAATCATTTAATTTAATTTCGAATTTTAAGAAAATCATTTACAGGACATTAGACATTTAACTACTGATTAAGCGATCATAACTCTCTCATCAGACCAAATACTGTTCATGATGTAGAACACCCTTTCGACAAGAGCTGGTATACTAAAAAACATATACCCCACTCCTCAGCAATCACCTACGTTTACAACAGCATTTTCGAATGTTTCATTAATTTTTCTGCAGTTGATTTAATTACGCGCCATCCCCTCCCATTCGTTAGAATTGTTCTGCTCCACCAAAACTACCTTCCCAAAAATAAAAATATCTATAGACATCTCCATTGCCAAAATTGTTTTGTCGAATGAAGGTATTCGTAGTTGGACAAAAATATATCACCACAATAGCTTGTAAACAACTCCTGTATAATTTCTGAGAACTAAAGTATCATATCAAACTTTAGCCAGTACTAAATCAGAAGAAATCTCAATAGCCGGAACCAAAGGAAGATATCGGATGTTGACGTAATGCAAAATATTTCTGTACACAACAGAATCCCAGCATCCTTTCAACCGTGTTGAGTCACTCAAATGGTATAAATGTGAAAATACAATACATATTTTGATAATAATAGCGTCTCTTTTAATATGGAGAACAGTTTGGATGCAGTAACCCTACAATATTTCAATATTGCTTTTTATTATTTTTCTGAAGAGAATTATAACATTTGTAGCTAAAGTTTCATCAGCGACTGACTCGAGACTCCAAAAGCTTAATTTTAGTATCATTGGTGAAACAATACATGTATAAGATAAACGCTCGGCATATTGTTCAAAGCTTATTTTGGAAGAGTAGCGCAATAAATAGTAAAACGTGGCATTTTTCAAAAAGGTGTATTGTTTCTTTAATGCCAGATGCAGATATTCGGTTTGGTTAATAATACAGGGGTTTCATAATGTTCTTGTTATTCTTATAGCATATGTCATTAGGAACATCAGAAAATGTGCAATTTCTTTTAGGCATTTAAAAAAATAATTAATCAAGAGTCTTTTCGAAACCGGATATTTCATTATTCAATTTAGTGCTTTCACATAAAGGATTATATATATAAAGAACATCTCAATCTCAGATTAACTCGGATACAGTTGTAAACTAAATAATATTTTAAATACACCATCAATAGATAATTAAGAAAAAATCTCGAACGTCATTCACCGCACGCGTGCAAGTCGCGTCTCGTGGAGCAGTCTGTCAGTTTCCCAAACAACAAAATGGAACGATGGCCGCTTAACCAAATTACGAACCGACACAAAATAACAAAGCTACCGGAACGTATGTTATGCTTATCTATAGGTACATAAATAATGATTTTTTTAAATCAAGTATGTGCGACTAGCGACTAGTAAATTAAAACATTCTGAAGTGATACGATAAATTTTTTTATTATAATACTTATAGAATACCTATTATTAAAGGCGTCCAAACTAATATTTTTTGGTGCTAATTGCTGCAATATTGTAAGATAAGAAATCATGAGAATGAACGCGTAGAATAATTTTGTTTTTTTTTTTATGGAAAATGATATATCGTTGAAATGATTTTAATAGAAATATTTCCAATCAATCGCGGGAAAGTCTCTTCAAATATGTTATTGATATTGAAACGCTTCAGTGTGTCGCTCAGAGACATGCCGAATATTTATAACTATTAATCGGAATACTAAAACTAACTTTAAATAAGCAAGATCAACGGGAATAGTTTCAATAAACTATCAAACACTTTGAACAGCCTTCGTGAAGTAGATATTCGAAAACAAATTGTAATTAAATATTATCCTAAAATCACTGAAAATATTCACAATCAATTTAATCTCTGGAAATAAAATTATAAACACCGTTACAATCCGTTCGCGCGCGCGCGGTAATTTCTCGCGTTAGTGGGAGTTGAAATATGACAGAAAACAGAAATGATCAACTTTACATGTCAAAGATGCACTGTATCCCTCCAGCCTCGATACGCCTCTGTACTTATGTAAATGTTGTTTACGCCAAACACTCACATGCGCACAATGCCCACCAACACTTGCGAATAGCGCATATTTATATAGCGGATAAAGATTGCAATTATCTGGTAAAAGTCATCGACCTCCTTGATACGGGCACGGGGCGGCCTTGAATTTATTTTTTCGCAGTTCACGAGATCAAAGATACGGACGTGTGTGTGTGTGAGTGCAAGTAGTATGAGTGTGAGTTTTGTGTGTGTGTGTGTGTGTGAATGTGTATGAATGTGTATATAGCGACTGCGAGAATTGTGCAATAGCTACACGGTGATCGCAGCAAGGAAGCGACCGCCGATTCGCGTGAGTGAAACTTAAATAGACACGTCATATTATCATGGCCCTCAGTTATCGGATAGACAGCACAAAAGTTTATAGCATTTTTATATAATCTAAAATACTAACAATCTAATAAAGATGTTCATGTTGTTCGATCATGACTGCATTCCTTAGAATGAGCGACAATCCCGCACTAGGTATCAGTGTTGATTATAAAATATGTGGTCACCCTTACATGTATATATATATATCGGGATGTGCACATAAATATGGATGAGTAATTGTCTAAAATATATAATAGTATACCAATAATTAATTTTTGTTTGTATACAAATTCCAATTGTTGATATAATGTAGGTATACGTAATGTTTGAAGCCGTGACCCACTGCCGGTTGATGGAGCTGATGATAATGTTCAAATCAACAAAACCAAATTAATTTTACATAAAAAATATGTTGATGGAAGCCACCAAAAAGATATGGCCATAAAAATTCCTAGCAGTTCGATAAATATCAAATTTCCATATACGATTACTGTTGAAAGATCATTAGTGAATTTTGGGTACAAGTATACAATAAGATAAAATATGAAAAAGAGCCTCAGTGTTGCTCTTGAATTTTTCAATTGAATGAATTACGCAAAACAAAATTAATCATTTATAAGGATGCAGGAGAATAAATACAGCATTATGAATTATTTTCAAAAGGTACAATAGATATTTTTTAAGTATAAAACTAAAACCATTGAAAGTAAAATCCGAAAAACTAAATCGACTTGCGTCTAAGTCGCCATCAAAACCATATCTAAAATACCAAAAACAATTAAAAATCACTTTGTAGATCCTGTCTTTCTGAAACAACTGTAAACAAATATTTTTTTAAATCACCCAAATATACTTCAATATATTATTATGATTTCCTAGAGAGAGAGAACCATTTATAATTTGAATATTGTATTTGTTGGAAAGAGCTCAGGCCTGCCTTCCAAGGCGATGCAGCGTCGCGTCGCAGACTTGATTATTCACCGGTCAAATATTATCTAATTCTAGAAACGCTGTAAAAATTATCGATTACGTTAAATATGATATATGTAGCGCCTAATTGCAAAACCCCATAAAACGACTTGACTTTAATGTGTTTTTAAGTTATGGATGAATACGTATATTTTGTTTGTTTTTACATCAGCACTTTTATAAGATACAATTCTGTAATGTAATTTTTTTTTCTGTATATATCGTTCTGGCAACCATATTGGATTTTAGATCACGTGAACACCAATAAACGTTGTGATTGGCTGATTTCATTTTAGGGGGAATAGCATCTGCTTTGGGGTATTTTGGAACTATCTCTGATTTTGAAAATGCAATATTAATTAATGTGTTTCACTGTTTTGCATGTAGCTGACAAAAAAATCTACAAAACTGCATATTTAATTCAAATTATCCGAAAGCCGTTTTAGATGGTTCTGGAGTTAGGCGCTACATCTATCATTTTCAAAATATTTAAATAAGATTGTTGGTAAAAACGAGCTGCCATTTATGCCAAAATATACAAACTTTTATGAGACAGTTGTTAATGTATGAAAATACCGATGATTCGTAATACCTAGTCTCCCGTTAGGATTTGAAGAAGTTCAAATACACTGTCAAAGCCCTTGGAAAAAAAAACTCGTTTAAAGTTATAAATAAATGTTTGAGAAAAAGCGATAAAACACTAACCGCCGAGAGGCAATTGCGTCGTGTGACGTGACCGCGGCGCCGGCGCCGGCGCACGCATCTCAAAAAACGAAAACATATTCGATAATAACTGCCTACTGACCCTGCACGGTACCAGCAACAACGGCTCCGTTTGTTTTCTCGTAATTCGCGCAATCTCGAAAATAGGTCTTATCGACCGATGCGCCACAAATGCAAAACACAAAAACTATTGACTAAATACACATCCCCGCTGATAACGCCGGCAGATAGCCGAGCGGCGCTAGCGACTTGTCGCTCGCCCGATATTCTGATAAAGAGACAATCGTGAAAACGCGAAAACTATTTTTTGTATGAAGAGAATATGGCGCTGAAAATAGCGGCGGTTAATGTGCAGCTTTGAGAATAAAAATAAGCTTTCGGACAAGGTTACGACGGCTTCACGCGCGGAATCTGGCATTCATTGCGCCGATCGACCCGCGCCACCATCGACGCGATGAAGAACGGTTCGCAAACATTAATAACTGGGAAAAAAACAAACAAATTCTAAATCATATCTCTCCCAACGTCAACAGCGGACCAGAGCGGTTCGTCAGGAACATGGTCCTTGACAATGACCGGAAAACTTTTGTTATGTAAGTCATTTTGAAGCTAAAACCTGAAGAACGTGAAGAAAAAACTACCACCGTAATGATACAAATATATCATACTCGTAAAAAAAAAATTATATGACAAAAGATATCGTTAATTTTTAAGAAGAATACATTAATATTGTGAAGTTGCAGTTTATCAGAACATAGTTCTGTGATATTTTAATATAAATTAAATGTATCAATTATAAAAATACACAGATAAAATCAATTTATCGAAAATATTATATTTATTAAGAAGACATTATTATTGTGAAGTTATAAAAATTAAATGTATTAATTAGAAAGATAAACATATAAAATCAATTTTATCGAAAAATATTGTTGTTGCTACCAGGATTCGAACCTGGATCTCTTCCAATCCGGGTTCAATATCACAGACGTGTGTTCTGAATAATTACAACTTCACAATAATAATGTGTTCTCCTTAATAATATATAAGTTGTATCCAAAATTTAATAAAAATAAAATGTTAATTCTGGCGTCTCCTATAGGATTACTCAAAGGTATTTGAGATTCCGTAAATATAAAGAAGATGCCTTTCAAATAATGGAACGACAGATATATCAATTTGAAAAGTGTAACATATAGATTCGAAAATTTGTCGTCAATGCACTTTGTTGGTATAGCATAATCGGATAATGCACGTCCCCCGGATTGGAAGAGATCCAGGTGCGAATCCTGGTAGCAACAACAATATTTGTCAATAAAATTGATTTTATGTCTATATCTTTCTAATTAATATATTTAATTTGTATTAAAAATATTTTTTTTAATTTGTCGTTAACTTACAAGTACTATATTGACGTGATTTAACAGCTCGTCCAGGTGGCAACAAAAATTGTGTATACCTTTATAATTGATACATTTAATACGCATGAAAATTATAAAAGTGAAAATATTTATTTAATTCATCCTGCCTCGGGATAAAGAAAACCGTTTTTACCTCACAATGACCTTCCATATATACAGACTTCCGATGTGTGTTAGCACTGCCAGCACGTGTAAAGCACTTCAATACTCTTATATGTGTGTAGTAAATAAAAAGAAGTTGCCGCCCACCTACCATTATCTATTACGTAAATACATATCAAATAAAATTATAAAACCTCCAAATAATACATATTTTATAAAATTATTTAAAAGAATCTGCATACCTCAGACGACTCACCATCCCAATAATTAAAGAAGAATGTTTCGTTTATGTAATTTATCCGATAACGTTTGTACGTGATCTCACATTAATACAAGTCCAACAGCCTTATTCAGTTTGTGTTGGCAACGCATATATCGTTAATGTGAGCGATCCGAGCGTGCGACTGTCCCACGCGACATTTGGACTGCTCTATACTATACGTGTTGCTAACCGCGAAACCCGGAATAACGCTGCAGATATTGCATTATACGTAACGTACATAAACCATATGTGTTATGTATAGTATATATATAAGTGGTGTAATGCTGGACATATCGAATCGAATGCGTAACTTTTAGAGAAGAGCATTAAAAAGTGAATAACATGAAATTAATTGATACTTTTATATATATTTCACATTATTCTTCAAAGTGCCGGACACGTTGACTTAATTTTGACGATTTTGGAAAAAATGTTGAATTGTGGCATTGTTGGTTGAGTTTAGATTCCTGATCTGAAAGTTACGTACCGTACGATGTTATTTGTAGAGCCACAGAGCCTGCTTGGTGGACCACGGACCGCACCGCACTCCCTTCGGCCTTCCCGACGCATTAGCGAGGCCGTCACACATCCGCCGATGCCAGCGCCGTCGCGCCGACCGCCTGCCTGAGCCTATTGTGCAACCGCAACCGCAACCGCAACCGACGGCACCGGCGACGCCGGAAACAGATCACTCGCACGGTACGGGTACGCGGAGTGGATGATTTCTGCCGTATCTACCGGGACGCGAAGCTCAAAAATGCGGCCAACTTTTTATTATTATTAAAGTAGATTATCATCTCTTCCAGATTCTAAGCGTCGAGCACGGTGATGTACCAAAACTGTTGTGAGCAATTATAAAAGATTAAAATTGATGTTTTTTTGTGAATGGAAAATAAATAATTATAATTTTTCATTCATTGCCTAATCAAATAAGTAAGAATATATAAAAATTAAATGTAAAAACTGAGAATGGTAATCAAATAAATATTACTGATAAGCAGGTACCTACACATAAAGATTTGTTTTATTTGGCTAAAAAATAAGTGATAATAAACAAAAAAAAAACATACAATTTATCAATCTACACGTTTTACCTTATATATTCCCGCAATAACACAACAAAAATGTAATCCAATCATTTTACTAGATTTAAAAAATAAATAAATCAAAACAACAAATAATAATGAGTCGTAGAGTAAAAATAAATGTTATCTACACTGCGTGCAGTTTCAGATACAAAGGGTTCGGTGTCTGAAATGAAGTGACGGCCTTCAAAAATAAAAAATAATGTATGAGAAAATATTATTAAATATATTATAAATTGTATCACATTCTAGACAGAACGTAAATACAATGTCAATTTGGCATACTTGGAGCACTAAATTAATCTTCCGTTGGCTTACAGGATAATCGATAAAATGATGCGTTATGTTAAAACATATTCGTACCCAAGTATTTGAAAATAAAATACCGACTGCTCTAAGAAAGACGGGAGTATTGACAATTTTAAGATGATGACTTGCTTCTAATTTTGGCGCAATAAACAGTTAACAAAGTTTAAAAAATCTCAGTGTCACATTATTCTAACATTAATGCTGCAAATTTTACAAATAACAACATTTAACGTGCTTCCTTTGAGTAGCTTATTCGACATAAAGAAAATACTATATTGTCAAATGTTAGCTAGGCCGAATGAATGATTTTTTTTCGAAAGATAGGTACATGGCGTTTTTCATATTAACATTTCCGACGCTCAATTTCGGCAAACCTTTGCCTTCCTTAAGCTATAAACAAGCCTACCTAGACATTGTCAGAAGTCGATAAAGAAAGACACACCGGATGTGATGCTACCTGAGTAAATGATTACCAAATCTTCCGGGTGGCCGGGGCGCGCCGATACTGCCAAGCAGTCCTAAAGGAAGACACCTGAACATCTACATATGTACATCTCGTTGAAAACAAACGTCAAAATTATTTCTTCAATATTAGCAAAATTAATGCCACATATTATATGAATAATAAAACAAAATACTTTGTTTAAAACACTATTTATTGATTATAACCTATGGTATCTTTTTCAGGAAACAATGTATACTGAAATTATGGTAGAATAAGCATATTGAGACTTGTGTTATATAAATTTTACAAAAATTTTATAAACCACATTTATCCATTTCACTAAATAAAATTTCGTATGTATTATAGATGTAAAAAATTGTATGTAATATAAATAAGAGTAGTGTATGAGGAATGAAGAATGAAATCCATTTCGGCAGATTTTAAGCAATATGGCAGTGGCTAAAATAAGGCAATGATTAAATAAGCTGGACTGCCGAATGATGCTAAAAAGATCGTAGTGGCCGTTTTAGGACCATTTTAATAGAATTAAAATATTTGTATTCGTTATAGAGATGATTCCAGGTTATAGAAGTGGATTCTAATTGGGTACGAATGAAAGTACGAGTATAATAAAGAAGTACCTATATATTATATGTAGGCAACCAAAGCATTTACTTTCGCAGCACAACTACGGTCATTTTGTAGGTCACAAGAGGTAACGTGGGCGACGTGCTAGTGGAAACGTTATTCAAAATCTAAAAGAATAATCTAGACACTAATTAGTATTGCCACCGATAATGTAACATTGATATAAATGTTTGTGACAATGTACGTTAATAAAAATGAATTGTTAATTCTGGCACTGTAACATATAGGTTCGAAAGTTTGTTGTCAAAAATACTGGCGCTGTAGCATAGTTGGTAATGCACCTTCCTCGGATTAGAAAAAGATATCCAGGTTCGAATCCAGGTAGTGCAACAACAATATTTTTCGATAAAATCGATTTTATATGTATACCTTTATAATTAATACATTTAATTAGTATTTAAAACATCACAGACCAATGTTCTGAAGAATTACAGCTTCACAATAAGAATATGTTCTCCTTAATAATTATTGATAATAAAAAGTAAAAAGCTCATAATATAGGCTAGCTGGGAACAGATTTAGGTAACGGAATTAAATTCAACTAACTAGGTATAAACATAATCAGTATTATGTTTAGTGTGTGTAGTATTAATAATGGCACAAGATGGGATGGAGGTGGGTAGTGACGACAGATTGTGTTTTAATATTGCGCTGTTTACGCTCTGGCCTATGTACTGTCCACTCGCCAGTTCCCCAGCTCGCGTAGCCCAGGTCCAAGTCCAGGTCTAGCAGCCTCTGATCATTATTATTCATTGAAATTCATATTTACAAATAATATAAACAATAGTAATCATGTAAACTGTGCTGTAAGTTGGTAATCTCTATCTTTAATTTAATCTAGCTGGTAATCTCTAATCTAATCTGGTTGGTAATCTCCATCTCTAATTTAATCTAGCTGATAATCTCTAATACAATCTAATCTAATTGCTAATCTCTAACTTTAATTTAATCTAACTGGTAATCTCTATCTCTAATATAATCCAACTGGTAATCTCTATCTCTAGTCTAATCTAACTGGTAATCTTTATCTCTAATCTAATCTAACTGGTAATCTTTATCTCTAATATAATCTAGTTGGTAATCTCTATCTTCCAAACGTCCGAGACGACTTATTTTCTAGAAGCTTGAATAAATTTTTTCCATTAGAATAAAAATTGAGGACACTATTAAAGGTGCCTTCATTGTTGAAAGATCAAATATATTTAAGGGTGTTTCGGTGACGTGAACAGCGGGTAGGTACCTAGTTACGATGGCCCTCCGCAACATGCAAAACAAAATGAGCAGTCGGCGGAAAGCTTCGTCCGTAACGCAACACTCGACTTGTAGCGCTTCCCAAAGCCTCACAATGTAGGTCGAGTTGGGACATCGCTTGTTGGGAGTTAATTACAATTTGGGAGCCCTGTGTGCTAAATAAATGGTGCACGGACGCGATCGTGCCGCAGCAATGACGTCACCACCACGAGAATACATAACGGTTGCGTCATATGATTTTTGGAAAGAAAAATGTGTTAAAGAAATCTCGCAAAGATATATACAACAGAGCATTCGACGGAAAAGTTTCAGAAATGAAATTAATTTTCACTGTGGGCAACATTAACACTATTTGCCCAGTGGGTACGTATTAAAATTCAGAATGCGCGTTACATAGCGATAAGACGCGAGACACCTGACCTTTTCGGAATCAATAAAAAAATGACTTCCTACTCGTACGTGTGAATGTGTGCGACCGTGCGACGGCACTTCGGTCGTAAAGGGCAACGGGCAACGGGCACCGGAGCCGGCCGCCCTGCGCGCCTCTGCACACACACGCCAGCGATCATTTTCAAGATCGACCCATGTGGGCCAATGTTAAATTGTACGCAGCGAAACAGCGCACAAAGGGCCCGGCCGAAGCCGCTCGGCCGTCAGGGCCGTATCACTTCAAGCCCAGCGCCGAAGGGAATGGGGTTACGCGCGTCCACAATGCGCAGTACACAGGGCGCGGTGCGCGGTGCGCGGCGCGCGGCGCGCGACGGGCGGCGGGCGGCGGCCGATCACGGAGTCTTCCGAACAGATGACTTGCAGTATGCAGTAAAAATTATCAAGTAAAAAAAATAACCTATTTATTTTGGTTTAAGCGAGATTGATACACCCAAAACATACTTTTACTAAAAATAAATGAGACCGTTCATTTTATGCATGCTTGGATGGGAAATTCATGATGTATTTGTAAATACAAAATATTCGATCCTTAACGATCATTTTTATTCGCGCCGTCGCACACACGCGACGCATGCCCAATTATTATATATACATACAATAAATATTTTGTAGAGTCGGCTGTTGTGTATCAAATTGGTATTTAGTTTTTTTGACGATTTTTTCTGACGTTTACGAGTAAATTAAATCCTACATTCAATATTTTATTGGTATTATTGTCTATTTTATCACAATTTTTCTCACCGGACATCACACACAACACAACAATGGTCCTCTTAACTGTTGTTTTATCACCAATTTCCACATAACGTAATATACCCGCCCAATGGGGGGGGGGGGGCTTTCTGCTATTCAATAATAAAAAGCGAGAAAACATTTAATATAGATATACTTCAGGCATAGTCAGATGTGCATACCCTAAGAGAACAAAACTCCACTAAGAGATTAACAAATTTAATACGGAGGTACAAAGTTCTAAATAGTTTAAATTGTAAAAAATTAAAAACATTTATTTTCACTTGAAGGGAAAGATATATTGTAGCAATCTCGTGTGATCTCTTGGATGAAGAAATTATACGTATATTGTAGAAATACAGAATTCATCAAATGTGTTAACAATTAAAAAAAAAAAAAATTACATTAACAAATCAGGCTTATCTTAATTTATAACTCGGCCGCGTATAATTAATTACCTATAAATTAAATAAAATATAGATAAACACCTGGAAAATTAGACGCATTAACAAATATCAAATATTGTACAGGGTGGGTTTTATTGTAAAAATAATAAAATACAAAATAAATTAATCATTTACCGTCTCGATAGAAAATGTAGAATATAAATTTTTAAAACTAAATACTCTTCACGTGGAAGATAAACCCGGCACGAGTTACGTCATGTGATAATATAACGCAGTCACAATTTAGGAATAAGGTGCAGCAAAGGTATTTTTGAAAAAGTAAAAGTAACAACTTCAACCGCAAGTGCGGTTACGTCTGAAGATCGATTATTTGTTTGTGTATGTTAATGAATGTACGATTATCGTGTGTATTTGTCAGCTTAATTATATGTACACACGTATTATTACATACCTACATGTTATGACGAAACGTAGATAATTTTTCATTTAAGGGCGAGCTTTCATTTTTCCAGTTTGAAATTCGAGAAATTATACACGAATTAGATATGCTTTCAAGATGAGGCTAATAGTTAAATTCTTATAAGATCCAGAAAAATAATTCATGGTGTTATTTGTTACGTAAATCATGCGAGAGGGGAAGGTTTGAATACAAAGAGACGACAATAAAAAATGTTGATTTTCTCGCATTCGATACAAGTGTCAAAAACAACTCGTATCTGTAGTATTTTTCATATTGATATATGGAATGAAATAAAAACGTTTTGTCATTTGAATTAATTCATTGAAAATTAAATAATTCATTGAGTACCTAATGCATATATATGAAAATGTTTTGAAATCAGACAAACTAGCTATATATATATTAGACGGTTGCTAAAATCAATATTCTAAATTTAAGATTATTATGATAATTTCAATTTATTATTTTGTTTAATATAATCGATTTAAAATGGCACGTTGGCGTTTTGGTGATATGTCTGTTTCATAATTACATACTATTTATGAAACAGACAGCTAGTGTTTAAAATGCATCAGTGTTATATATAAACGAAATATTTAATAGCGATATACATCAAAATAACGTACATAAAATGTTTAGTTTGTTCATGAAAACATTATTTTCCCTTAAAATCAATAAAAAAAACGTCTAATTTATGAAATTTGCTACTAATGTTGTAAATAAGTTCAATATTAATTCATACCGCGGGTAAAATATGCGTGAAAACATATATATTCGCCATTTTTTAACGAAAATTACGAGAGTGTGGAATAGGCGTCATTATGTCCGCTGACGATCGACGATCTGACGCTAATAAATAAAATAAAAAATACACATTATTAAGATCGATATAAATATTATTTAGTATGAAATTATTGCGTTTTCGATATAAAACATGATTTTAAATAGTAGCTAAAGCTTCAAAAGATGTAATTAAATACAATATATTATTTAAAATCATTTGTTTTCACTAACACAAAGTGTTTTAAAAACGTCGAAAATTAATAATATGTCCTGCAAATTGAATACTGTATAACTCTATTAATTTTTAACATTTTGTTAATATCTCTCAATCCAAATTTGTCTGCATAATATTGGCCTCAAGATTATAAGAAAATATATTTCGTATATGTAAGAATTTTGCATATAAAGGCAATTTAGTAGCACGCGGAAAATGAATTTAATGGTGGCGAACTTTCTTATAATGCTTTTATTGTAAATATGAATTAAATATATTAATTAGTAAGAATTTTTCATATAAAGGCAATTTTGTAGCACGCTGAAAATGAATTTAATGGTGGTGAACTTTCCTATAATACTTTTATTGTAAATATGAATTAAATATATTAATTAGAAAAATACATATAAATCGATTTTATCGAAAAATATTATTGTTGCGCCACCGGGATTCGAACCTGGATCTTTTTCCTAACCGGGGAAGGTGCATTATCCAACTATGCTACAGCGACAATATTTTTAGTGACAAATTTTCGAACCTATATGTTAAATTTTTGATATTAATACATTTAATCGTTCCATTACCAGCCACCTACCTTATTTTTACAGAATCTCAAATACCTTTGAGTGATCTGATAGCACACGCCAGAAGATCAATTCATTTTTATTAAATTTTGGACACATTGATACAGCTATATTATTAGGAGAACATATTCTTATTGTGATGTTGTAACTATTCAGAACATAGGTATGTGATATTTTAAATATGAATTAAATATATTAATTAGAAATATATACATATAAAATAAATTTTATTGTCTTAATTATGACAAATAACACTCAGTTTATTAGTTTAAAATTAATGTAAAGGTCCTATCTAAGTAATACTTTAAAAAAAGTCTAATCTAGTGTATTACTTCTGATATAAATGAATAATAAAAACCCACATTTTCGTAAAAAAAAAAACACTACAATATTAATTATTTATAATAGAAATATATTTATAATAGAAAAAGCTTTACAACTCAATTGTCAACATTTCGATAAACACGCTCACTGCATTACTGCGCACGCACGCAAAGTACAAATCGTACCGACTAAATTCAATAGGGATTAGTCAATTTAATGCAGCGTTCTTTGACATATTTCCAAGGATTCATAACTTTTCGTTTTGCGATCGGTTAGCTTGTACGCCACACGTGCCTGGTTATTTTTGGATAAAATATATATATATAACAGTTGCACCGTCTAGCGAAAAATGAAAATATTAAAAATAAATTACATTATTTACTGGTATAAAATGCGTCATAATATCATCCACGTGTTGATCTTCGCCGTGTATGCAATGATACTATTAAATATGTATATATTTTTTAATGCTGCTAATAAAAAACAGAATATAATATTTTTTCTTGTGAAGATTATCAACAGGTCTCGATGACCCTGATTGATAGTCCTGTGGCATGACATTAAGGTAAAAACATTTTACAACAATTAGGAGAATATTATTAATAACGTCACTTAATACTCTTTTTCATGGTTAAGAAATTAAAAATACTAATAACGAAAATAAAATATATGTTATGCTACGAGTGGTTTTATATAAGAAAGTCTGAAAGTAAATGCATATTACATAGTACCTTGAGAAACGTGTTAATAGCATTTATAAAATGTGATTAGTCCATGAAATAATTTGATGGGGTAGTAATAACTCTGCCTTGCATGTAAAAGCACAACAGCAAAAATGGCGTCAAATTAAAATTTTCCGCTCTCGTTGGGATACCTTTATTTTCTGGACAACCTTACTCTAATTTACGGCATTACAAAAACTGTATATATAAGTTTTTGTATTTTTTAACATAGTTGTATTTTTACAGATGTAGGGTAACATCATGAATTGTCATCAAAAATGAATTGATAAATAATAAATACACAACCTAACAGAACGAAGTCATTTGTAATGTATTCGCTAATCCTACGCAAACATATACATTTAAACGAGAACCCGTATAGTAAGTATATTATAGTAGTAATGTTATTTTATTAAGTAATAAAATACAGCCGTAAATATTGAATGACAATCAGCAAACAATTTAACTGTAAACAAGAGTGACACAACGTTACATTTTTTGACGTTTCAACATTCAAAGTTCACTCCCTGGAGCACCAACCGCGCAAAATTTAATCTCGTAAACTTCAAAACTGGAAACATTTAAGATTGTCGTTTTTACATACGCTTCGATTATAATATGATTTTGTAAATCATCGTCGAGCCGACGTTTAACCATTTTTAACTCTAGTTCTAGCATTGTTGTACACATCATTCCGGGTTTAAAAACCAGGAGTTCGTACAGTATGTAGTCTATTAATGAGTAGCGTCGGCGCGTTCTGTTTTCGATGAAAAGATGTATCATTTATAATTATCTCTAAACTAAAAACTGAGTTTCTATTCACCTACTAGTCTCACAGATAACGGCATCAACGTGTATATACGATTGCAATCGCCAAAACTTTTTATCGGCGATAGCGAAGCAACAAATGAATCTACCGACGATAATGCAATCAATTTTCAATGCCAACTCTTGGTTCTAGGTCCATACTGATAAACCGAGTTGTAACACCGCACCGTTATCATTGCCCACATATTACACGTGTACGAACAATAGTAGGTTGTGTATTATACATTACATTCTACGATTTACGAGGTGTTTTTTTTAATACAAAAAAAAACATAGCTTAGCTTATCTGATACGTTTAATATAT
Source organism: Eubasilissa splendida (assembly GCA_031772225.1). Classification (NCBI taxonomy): domain Eukaryota; kingdom Metazoa; phylum Arthropoda; class Insecta; order Trichoptera; family Phryganeidae; genus Eubasilissa; species Eubasilissa splendida. Next base: position 27,366,779 of record CM062846.1, on the reverse strand, counting down.
GTGAATATAAGAGGATTCATTTTAAAGAATATAATAAAATGACACATCAGTGGCAACCGCTAAGTACTTGAAACAAATCAATTTTAAAGGTTTTGCTAGGGGTAGAATTGACGGAGGTAATCGCAAGTGAGCGGCCAATCAAATGAAACAATATTGACAGTGGTACACCTTTTAAGTAAACCGCAAATAGAGATAATACATTTTAGTACAGATAGTTGTTGTAAAATGTAGGCGACTTGAACTTGAAATATAATATAATAATAATGACGGTAAGACGAACGAAATACGGACGGTATGCACAAACGAGATTAGAAGGAAACAGGAAGACACTAAGTGACAACACCATCATCGGTCTACTGCATAACCATCGTTGGACGATGGCATATTATCGATCGTGGTCGTGGTACAATTTTTTTTAAGAAAAACACATTTTCGTTGTGATGTTGCAATTTCAGAATATAGTTTCGTGGTATTTTTAATACAAATTAAACGAATCTCGGAAGCAACAAAATATTTTTTCGATAAATATATTTATTCTGTATATCTTTCTATTTGATTTATTTAATTTGTATTGCAAAGCATGAGTCTGAGACTACTGCACTCTGTAAACTGATAACTGATCAGCCACTCGTCAATTTATGGTACGAATAACATGCAGTTAAAATTAACACTTGATAAGATGTATAGAATTCTTTCGGGAATATTTTTTAAATCACTTTTCCCATCTGTTTGTCACCTGTTTCACCGCAAAGGCGATCAATAAATCCCACCCTGAGAAGCACAATTCGTTCTGTTACATCCAACGTTACGTAATTTGGCACCTTAACGAGATATTCTCGTCCGAAAATAAGGGAGAAATCTCTCAATTAGCCACTTGAACCCCCGGGCGTAAGAGGCAAATGGCATGCTTAACAAATATGAGTCGATGTATAGGGATGTCCGAGAGAATTTCAGGAGCCGATATACGAGAGCAGATTTTCAGAAGGGGAAGACGGCCGCGGCCCACGCGTGTGCCTCGTTGCCTAGACACCGCACGAAGGGGGTGTGATGGATAGCGGGGAAAGGGGGCCTACTTCTATTTCTCCCACACAACACATCAAATCCAAATTGTTACCATATAGCACGAATCTCACGTGTACACAGGCACAATTTAATCAAACCGCATCATCGGTTTGGAAAGTAGAAATTACCTTGAGTCGAAAATTGCAGAAAAACTATTTGCTTTGTAAAAAAAAAATTATCTTAAGCTGAGAACCTCTTATTAAAGCTTCCCTTTCAATAATAATTCAAATTTACGAAAATGGGTTTTTACACTGATTTTAAGGAAAAAAAACATTTCTTGAACAAAGTAAACATTTTATGTTCATTATTTTGAATGTAAGTCACAATTGTTTATTTTGTTTATGTATAATACCGTTGTCTTTCAAACACTTGCTGTTTGTTTCATAATTACATAGTAAATATGAAACAAACAGCTTGCAAATCGGCAACGTGGTGTTTTAAATCGATAACATTAAACAAAACCAAAAATTACATCTAACGTAATAATTTTAAATTTAGAACATTGATTTAAGCGACCATCTAAATATATGTAGGTACTTCGTCTGATTTTAAAACATATTCATATATATGAATTGGGTACTTCGATAAATTATATAATTTTCAATGGATTAATTCAAATGACAACACACATATTATTTAATTCCATAATATTGATACGGAAAACCGTGGAAAAGACTATAGATACGAGTTATTTTTGACACTTGTCTCGAACAATTTTATTGTCGTTTTTTTCTATTATATGTAACTTTCCTCTCTCGCATGATTTACGTAACAAATAACGTCATTAAGTCTAACTATTAGCTCCATCTTTTTACTATGTGATTTGAGTAGAATTTCTCAGCTTTCAAACTGGAAAAATGAAAGTACACCCTTAAATACAATTGAATTTCTGTCATTCACAACGACAAAATTAAACAGAATAGTTATGACTTAATGATTTTTTAATGTACTTTTCACTCATATATGAACAGGCTCTACTCGAAAAGGATGTGAAGAGGATTGATTAACCAGCGTTTTGGAGTTATCTTGATTAAAATATAGACGAGACAATAATCCTGGCAAGTGACTGAATCGTAGAACACAGCAACGAATTAAAGAAACGGTTCGATCTAATGAGTTGTATGTCTAACTTCTTAGAAGACAACGTCGGGTTGCTTCTAACAGATATATATGAAATAATACAAATTAAATTAATTAACTCGAAGGACATACAGAAAAAATCTATGTATCGAAAAAATATTTAGTCACTTTAATCCTGGATCCCGGATTCAATCCTAGATCTTTCCCATTCCTAATGGGAAAACAATTTCGCTATATCAAGCAAATACGTTTTCGACAAATATTAAACTTCCGGAGTTCTTTATAATTGAAAAACATAATATATTATTCCATTTTTACAAGCAATATAAAGATATTTATATGATTTTTCCCGCGACGAGAGATAGCGACATCGAGCTTTCAATTGAACAGGTTGCTACTGTATTCATTTTTAGGTGAAAATAGATATGTATATACAGAGACTGATCCTTTGAAATGTGTGATAAAAGTGACTAGATTGGCTCTACAATAGAAAATCATCTTATAAATGAGTATTTTTTATTTTTTAAGGAAGCTCAACAAACCGAAAACCATCATATAGACTGGGTGCACATAACTCGCAGAGTCGGGCAAAAAGTTTTACGTGCAGCAAAAATTATATCGGTGGTAGAATCCTTGCGGATCTTCCGTTTTTGTAGTTATTATTAGATGTATTATCGTTCGTCATTATCAGATCAAGATGTTAATGGTTATAATGCGTAGTCTAAGTGCAAGTGTCAAAAAATCAGCGATCTGGACTCGTTGCCATTAGTGATGAGCAAAACCGTTATCGTAACTGTGATTGTGAGATTTGGTTCGATTGCAACGGTGAGTGATGGCTAATTATTCAAAATTCGGCGTACAATCACCGGCACACACCGAGGGCTTCCTTAATTTTTTATTTCTTTTCGCTTGGGGGCGCGTTGTAGTGCGACTTATAATTTAAAATTAAAAGTTGAGTTGTGTGGATGGAGCGGCACTGTTTAATAAATCTCGTACACTCGACTCGATTGGCATACCGTCACATGCGGAGAACAAAAGGAACGGAAACCGTGTGAGGTGATTATAAATCATATCATTTATCGTATAGGGGGCGGGCGGGTCCGGCAGGGCGGGCGCTCTCCCCTGGAACCCGACCAGTGAGTAGCGGGACCCGCCTGGCCTTTGGGACTCTGCGCAATATCCCGAAATATGTCAATCAATCGAGATTGAATCTGACCACTTTTTGGTTAATAGAAAAAACAATAATCACGTGATTCAAAATAAGAAATATTAACATAATACTAATTCACTATAAAAATATATAAAACTTCAAAAACTGTTATCTACTTCAGAGAATTTCATTTTTTTGTATCACATAAACACATTTTTATTGTGAAGTTGTAATTATTCAGAACATAGGTCTGTGATGTTTTAAATACTAAGTAAATGTATTAATTATAAAGATATACATATAAAATCAATGTAAATGGCTTTCAAATAATGGAACGACAGATGTATTAATTTGAAAGAGTGTAACATATAGGTTCGAAAATTTGTGGTCAAAAATACTGGCGCTGTAGCATAGTGGGTAATGCACCTTCCCCGGATTGGAAAAAGAGATCCAGATTCGAATCCCGGTAGCGCAACAACAATATTTTTGGATAAAATTAATTTCATATGTATATCTTTATAATTGATACATTTAATTAGTATTTAAAACATTTTTAATTTTTAAATACTAATCACATCTAATAGATATTTTCACTTTTTCAAAAATGAAAAATCATTTTAAATCAGTCACGCTCAATTTAAAAAGTGACAATTATTCGTTCAAATACTTGTTCTTGCTTCTGAAAATTAGGTGCCGCGCATAGACTCTATTATCAATAAATGTATTAATGTTTTATTATTAATTTCGTATAAATGCTTCGTTCATGCGCTCGCAACTATACGCATTTTGGAAACACAACACCTTTATGATTGAATTACTTCACACAAATAAACATATCTTTAAAATAGAGTAAAAGTAAAATATTTTATCTATATTATATTTTATTATAAGTGTGGAATAAGATACAATATTAGTAGTGATAATATAATACTTCAATTATGCACAACTCTCCACCTCTGCGAGCCGTCTCCTAACAGAAGTCGGTAATCACGATGATGGTGATGGTGGTTACCCGAACCAGTAAATAAAATGCACACATATGGCCAAGATGAAAAATTATGTTTTATATAAAGCATTAAAAATATATTGTGATATGAAAAAGTACATTTCATAAACAAACGTACTCATATGAGTTTTCGTAATAAATTATCAAATATCCGATTTTTTAAGTCCACAATAATCCGAGAAATCTACATATTAAATACTTACAATACAGTAGTTGAAAAATTATCTTTACCGGCTTATAAGGCCACTGAATTTTAGATATAAATATTATTCTATAAAACTTTTTTCCACACATACAACGATTCTCTAGTGTGGTATAAAAGTATTTGCATTTCAATTTCTCCAGTTCGAAACCTGAAATCTGTCTGGAGAATTAATATAATGATAATGCATTTAAAATATATAAAAATCCAATGCATACATAAACCGCCAAGAACGCGTCCTACATATGAGCAAATTGAAATATTTTCGATCAAAACTTTATAACAGCATGTAAGACAATTAAACATAAATAAAATGTCGTAATAATTTAAAATAAATACTTAAATTGGAAATACCCGGTATTGATGCACTTACTCTTCTTCTTCTTGTAAATAGGCAATCCACCCTTCAAGAATGATTTGTGCCATTAATCAAGTTAAAAACTTTGTTTTATAGAAAAAAAGTACAATAATATTGTAGAATAAGAAATACTATATTATATTACGAGTCAATACCATTGTCGTTCAAAAAACTTGATATTAAACAGTTTAAACGTGGCGAGTTAAGAAAAAGAAGATGACACAAGTTATCCGGGAGCTGAACATTACGACGAGACCACTGTAAAAAAAACCTGTGATCCGCAATGGACATGCAAAAAAGACATGGTCATGGGTTTCCTCCTCGGCACCACACTCACACATTGGGGAATCTATCAAGTTCAATCTGAACAAATGAGAGGCCACCTGGCTCGTGCACTTACCCATATATTGATTAATATTACAATTTTTATGTTATTAAATTTCTTCAAAATAATATATTTTATTACTATCTTATCACCGTTGTATATATTATACATTAAACATACATTGTTTCAATTTATTTTGAGAGGTTATCGTCACTTCATTCTTATTTTAGCATATTTATAATTATAATTGCCTTATACAAGTACTTTTAAACTATGTCTGTCTTAATACATATTTAATTTATCTACCGAGGCGGGCATTTTTAAACCACAATAATTAACTATATTAAATATGAATTAAATATATTAATTAGAAAGATATACATATAAAATCAATTTTATCGAAAAATATTGTTGTTGCGCCACCGGGATTCGAACCTGGATCTCTTTCCTAACCGAGGAAGGTGCATTATCCAACAATGCTACAGCGACAATATTTTTAGCGAATATTTTCGAACCTATATGTTACCTTTTTGATATTAATACATTTAATAGTTCCATTATTTGAAAGAGCCATCTACCTTATTTTTACAGAATCTCAAATATCTTTAAGTAAACTGATAGCAGACGCCAGAATTATCAATTCATTTTTATTAAATTTTTTGGAGACATTGATCCAACTTTATTATTAGGAAAACACATTCTTATTGTGAATATTGATAATTCTGGCATCTGTTTTGGGTTCAATATCACAGACCTGGGTTCTGAATAATTACAACTTCACAATAAGAATGTGTTCTCCTAATTAACTTTATAATTGTTATCATATAGATAAATTAATTAATTAAATAAAACAATACAATGCAATAGTTAAATATATATCTGAATATACTTATATCGACAATAATATTCTAACTCCAACAGAAATGCGGTGACATATTCACTTAATAAACATATTCACGATGCATGAACTTTGTAGAAAATAAGTAATTCATTAAGTTAACCGAGATATTTATTTGCCCTTGTAATTAAGTAACGAATCAATGGTAAGTATGCAGCGAAATAAACCGACAGATGTTCGTCTGTCTCGTATGTACAATATATGTGATAATTTTTATTACATAATTATAATACCGTGTGATCATTATTATAAAACTTTAACTAAAAAAAAAAGAGTTTTTTTTTTGAAAAAATTCGCTAACCATTTCAAACAATATACATGAAATACAACTTATTAAAAAGGCACGATACGCGCTACAATGCAAAATAAAAAAATGAAGATACGAAAAAATATATATATTTTAGTTCGCGAGTGTAGAAAACAATTTTAAGATTCTGTATGTCTTGATGGGCGATGGAGTTACGAAGGAGGCCAAATCCCACCCTGATATGTAGCACAGTAGCAAGAAAAAGAAGAAAAAAATATTTTATAATTATAGTGTATCCCTTATATACTATTTTTAAAATGCCAAGAATATATTTATATAGTTTAAATAAAGTTTCAAAAAATCACTGTTCTAAAAATGATCTTACCTGAATATCAAAAATAATTACTCGTTTGTCCGCATGGATGTAGTTTGAGTTTGTACAACCCCCTAGTTCCCCGTAAAATAAACAGTGTACGAAATTTAAAACTTTTTATCGGTTGAATCTCGTTGTGATGCGACTAGTTTATCAGGTCCGCTCAGGACGGTCTCGTGAACTGATAGTTGTAAATGGCCGGGCAGGGGTGGGCGGGCCGGGGGCGCGGGGAGCGGGGGATGTCTCGGAAGAGTCATTTCAGGGAAAAACAAACATTATCCCGCCGCCGGGGCGGGGGGGCGGGGGGCTGGGGGCAGGGTGAAGGCCGTCCGGAGTTATCGCGGGGCGGGGGACGCGGGGTGGGAGCGCGTGGCCGGGGGCACGGCGGGGGTAGGGGGGCGACACTCCCGGGTTACGATGAGACCTACATAGATAATAAAGTTATTACAAAGAACATGTTTTAGAGAATGATGGCGAAATTATTTAATGATGTTTTTTTGAATAGGTACCGTAACATTTGATTTATTTATTCCGCCTGGCGGAAAGGAAAATTTTAGCCGCCAACCCGAAAAGTCAATTAAAGGTAAATTTTAAGACGCAAACAGATATGATGTTTTAGAACTTCAGTAATTATGTAAAGTGATTAGTCAAGAGCTGATACTCCCTTACTCTTCATCAGTCATGTGACGGTATTCCGAAAACATTCCTCAATCATGCTCGCTTAGTGATAAGTCATGTGACGGTACTCCAAAAACATTCCTCACTCATACGCGCTTAGTGATCTGTCATGTGCCTGTACTCCGTAAACACCCCTCACTCATGCTCGCTTAGTAATCTGTCATGCGCCTGTACTCCGAAAACATCCCTCAATCATGCTCACTTAGTGATTCGTCATGTGCATGTACTCCGAAAACATCCCTCACTCATGCTCACTTAGTGATCCGTCATGCGCCTGTACTCTGAAAACATCCCTCACTCATGCTCACTTAGTGATCCGTCATGCGCCTGTACTCCGAAAACATCCCTCCCTCATGCTCACTCGGTGATCAGTTATGTGCCGATATTCCGAAAATATTCCTCACTCGTCTAGAACTTAATCTCGATTGGATGCACCGAAAACATTGAAGCGGACAAGAATGAAAATATTTCTCGAAACTTAAAAAACAAGTTTCGTGCTAAAACTGCCGTAATAATAGAGCGTAGAAAGTGAATTTGTCCGCGTATTCAGTCGGCATCCGCGGGGAGGGAGAAGGGGAGGCTGAAAGCGAAAGTCGGGGGTGGCGGCGGCTGCAGCCCCCACCCTCCCACAGGCCCCCCGCGACACGCGCTGCTCACACCGCCCTGCACCAACACAGACGCCCGGCACTCACGCACACAGCCGCAGTCCGCTGCGACCATTGCCGCCGACGCAACTTTCAAGGTCGTCGCGAGGAAAGCGAATGCCGGGGGGCGGGCGCATGTCCCCCATCCCCCGACCGCGGCCGGGGGCGGGGTGCCTTCGGGGTTACCAGGTAACATTATATATCGGGCTGAGTGCTTGTACATAGGGCGGTGGGACGAGGGCGCACCCGGGCGCGGGGCGCGGGGCGCGGCGCGGCGCGGCCGGGATCCGCCGTATTTATGTTCCGCGTTTGGGAAGTTACCAAACTCAGGGTTCATCGCTATTATCATTAAACGTGTAATTGGAAAAATTCACTGATAATTTATTAACTTTGGAAGATGAAGAAAAGTCTAACAAATAAAACGTTACCACTTTATATCTCGTACCGAACCTACCCATGTTTTATAACTCCATTGATAATTCAGTAATAAAACATCTAAAGGACAATTATGATCAGTCTAGTGGACGAGGAATATTATTTGGGTTGTAGAAATATGTCTCAAAAGTAACATTTTCATTCCTCTATGACCAGTCAGTCATGCGACAGCACCGATTCACTGTTCCGATTTCCACATGAAATAATATGATAAAGTTATTAGACCCTGTCAAAATACATTTCCTATTATTGAAGAGACATGTTTCAGAATTAAATCATTTCTATTACGAGCTTTTCAAATTATGTATTTCCATCAGATCGGTTTTCAGAAAACAAATGGTGGCGAACGTCCTTTTCCACCATTCTCTTACACTCAGAAGTGTTGGAATGTTTCATAAAAAATCTACTCACACATCTCCAGGGGAAAGAATCTTCAGCGACTGCCAATACGAATTTCGCCGAAACTTTCCCGCCGAGATATACTCGGAGACTCGGATCGCTTTGGAGAAACATAAGTTATCGTATTAAATATTTTTTGGAAAATTGAAACGGATATCGATAGCTGCCTTGAGGTAGTCTACGTATTCGTAACATTATCTATGTCCCAAAGGTTCCTGTTTGCTGGAAAAATGAACATAGTGACCTAACCCAACATAGCATCCTTTAAGGTTAGCATTTGTCTAAAATTAGAATCACGAGATCGAGCCAGCTATAATAAAAAAAATAGTTAAATATGAAAGTCTGGGTAAAAGTAACCACCAAAAAACACAAAAAGTGATTACTTTAAACATTGTAATACCTATACAACTACTGATCCCGTAAAAATAAAATCCAGTTATGAGAGCGATTACTCCTGTTGCAAATGTGTTGGTTTCTAACGATTTTCAAAGGATTTAAATCACCGATCCTACGACAATACGATACACGCTTTCTCGGTATCCGTACATTGACATCGACCGTATAAGAAAAAAGGTGACGATGAATTTGTCGATTTCCATCCTTCTTAGAATTCAGGTTACTTTCCAGAAGCTCTCCCCTATTCCTTACGTTCACAAATCACAAATCACCCCTATTCCTTATGTAGAACTACAAAAGTTACAATTTATCGGAAATAAGTAGGAATATATTTTGGTTCCATTTAAACTGTAAAAAATAATAAAGTTATATTATATTGTATTATATTATATAATAAATGTTTACAAATTATTCTGGCAGCACTGGGACTCCCAATTAGGAGAAAGAGAGACAGAGGGAGACATACGATACGCCTGTTTTATCCTTGAAGTTTCAAAAGTGCAAGGGAAAAGGCGACAACAACAATGGAAAATCCGTAGACGGAAGCGAGACGGCAGAGGGTAGAGTGAAAGTACTTCCCCGTTGGGCTGGCAGGGTGCGAGAGGACAGAGCGGGATAGACGTATTACCCATCCTCCGAGAAATATTTGTGGTTATCGTTACGTCTCAATAAAAAATCTTTCCTTTTTCAGTATAGGCAATTTGGAGAGGTTCGTCAATGGAATAAAAATAAACGGGACATAATTAATTCGGAAAGAGGGGAAAGGGGAGAAAGGTCGTGCATCAACTCTGTCAGGGGGCGTTAATAAGGGTGGAAAATCGTATAACCGACTTTCTGCGAAAGGTTTTTATAAGAATCTAATTAAAGCGTATCTTCAACATCCTATCGGAAAAGCACCAAGACTTGTAAATTAAAGTGTACAGGTAATTAATGAAAATTTTAATGTTTTGAATGCACGCATATACAATAATAATGATTAGAAAAATATTGCACGCAGCTTGAGCGCGCTGGTTCATGCCGCACGCGGTATATTGGAAATTCTATTTTAAGTGTTGCGACCGCCGAGCGAACAAGGCCACCCCGCCCCGCTGCGTGCCCGCTCCCCGACCCGGCGATGTACATGCACAGTGTGCGCTACGCCGTAGCACCGTAGCAGCGTAGCACAGGGGCGCTGCAGGGCTACGGAAAGCGGAGCGTTGCGTAACCTTTGCCATTTCCCGCTGCCGCTAGCTCGTGTTGGTGAGCGACCGGTGTATGCGTGTCTGGTCGATGGTCGATGGTAGCTCGAAAGGTGTACATTGGAAAATTAAATTGAATACTCCGCAAGCAACAACAAAGGTATGAGTTAATAATGAAGACAATCGTTAGGTCTCCAGCGCGCCTAATGACCATCGACACAATACGAACTTGAGTGAATGGATGTTTTGGAACGTGAAAATGTTGCACAAAGAGAAAATGAAGGGCCTGACAGAGGAGCGCGTTTCAAAACCAGTTATTGAATTTGGAAGACCTTTGAATATGCATACACCGAGAGAGAAAGCGAATGAAATATTTGTATTATTGTATAGGAATTAAAGTTTCGCCGAAAAATGCATGAAATGAGTATCGAAAACTGACATTGTGTGTTATGTTATAGCGGTGAACAGATAAAAATAAACACGATTAGTTGTTAAAAAACGAATGAAATCATTTTTCTTCAATCAGGTAAAACTCCATAAAGATCGAAAAGGTAAAAACTTTAATTTAAATAAATGTAAGGTTAACAAAATATTTCGAATTTGTGTACGCTCTTTTGAAAACAAGTCTAGGAATACGAATCCGATCATAAAGACAGTCTAATTTTTATATGACAAACACATAAAATAATTTTGAAAATGTTGCATTCATTATGTGTATGCATCTCTACTTTTTACATGATAATAATACTAATAATAATAATGAAAGGCGAATTGAACTAAGAGAGCCGGAGATAAAGCTATCGAGTTTAGTCTACAAGAGTCTTCTTTTGTAGTCAAAAGTTAGACGAAGTACACTGTATAGAAACCGAAAAAGGACAAATAAACCTACATCAGTATACTAAAGGGTGTACAGAGAACACAAGCTGTTGAATTTGGATCAAAATCAGAAAACAGAACGTTTATGATGCCTAGCATTTTGTTTAAAATGCAAAATGTTACGTTGTAGGTATTATGTTTCATCAAACAATGCTGTCAAAAACGTGAAATGTAACGTAGAAATTAATAATTAGAACAAAAATGAAAATCACAAATAATTAGCAAACTAAATAAGAAGCGAGGCGGAAAAAACCCCCACACTACACATTACTAATATGTACAATTATTGTATGAGGCGGATTACCGAGTAATTGAATTAACTAAACACTTTTATCAGCACAAATTTATAAATATTAATTTTAAAACATGTGTAGTTAAATTTGTTACATTAACAATAGTTATAAAGGAAAACTATTTCGAGCTGCTGAAAATAAAATAATGATCGTCTACATTTTCGCTAACGTTTGATAATCGTACAAGCACTAGAAGAAAAAGAAAAACCCAAGTAAACAAAAAATAGCAAATTTGATTTCGATTTTTTTTTAATTGAGGTTCTTTCTTTTTGCACGTAGGGGAATATAATAAAGGTAATTATGTTATATGCGAGCACCTACGCTAAACGCGGTCAAAACTTGTTTATTGAGACGAAAGTGAGTCACGGAAGTTATTACGTATTATAACATCGTTGGCTCTTTCCAACCCTTGTAGAAAGGCGCTTGTCCCAGTAATCACTGGAATGTGTTATCGTCTAAACGACGATTGATCAAACCAACGCAAAAATAGTATATTTACATGATTTATAGCGTTAATGGAGGGTGAATCTAACAAAATTGAAGCTATAGCCAAAGAAACTTAATCAGTTTCATACAACAATTTGTTATAAATTCGTTTCCAGCATACATGCTCATAATAAACATAGTAAAAGAGAAAAATAATTATAAATTTCAAATAACGTTAGATATTTAAGGATGGTTGCGTATCGAGGTAAAAAAATATTGAATATATAAGAAGAAAACTATACACAGTATATATAAAAATATATTTCAGTAGTAATTAAATGTATTAATTATAAAGATATACATGTAAAATCAACTTTATCGAAAAATATTATTGTTGCGCTACCGGGATTCGAACCTGAATCTCCTTTCCAATCCGGGGAAGGTGCATTACCAACTATGCTACAGCGACAGTATTTTTGACCACAAATTTTCGAACCTATATATTACACTTTTTCAAATTAATACATCTATCGTTCCAATATTTGAAAGTCACCTACGTTGTTTTGACTAAATTTCAAATACCTTTGAGTAAACCGATAGCAGACGCCAGAATTAACAATTAAATCACAGGCCGCCTGTTCTGAATAATTACAAATTCACAATAAGAATGTGTTCTCCTTAATAATATATTTGAGTTGCTTTAGTCATGACTGATCATGATTAAAACAGTAAAAAAGAGGTGTCATTATTATTTAAGACTTAGAACAAAGAAAGTTGGTAGTAATGATGGTAATAATATATTCACGTTGACTGACGCACAGATTCACCGATTCTGTTAGTGCGTCAATGGAAGTCACATCAGGAACAACATCACGGAGTGTCGATAAAAAATATTAAACAATGGGCTCGTAGCGTATTGGAAATGAGTGGCGGTGCGGCGCTCGCCCTCGGCACCTGGCGGCAGGGGGGGGAGTGCCGGCGGGTCGATACGGGAAGCCGCCGCGCAGGCGGGGGGGCGGGGGGCGGGGAGGGCGCTGTATGCACCCCATCCCTGTCCGCCGCCAGAGGCCGAGGAAAGTGCAAGTGGGGCGCACTTTCTCTACTAGCACACTTTCTCCTCCGCCCCGGCCGCCCGCCCCGCCGCCCGCCCCGCCGCGCCGCCCCGCCCCGCGCCCCGCAGCCGGGACCTAATGGATGCGGCACATTTCACTTTCTGCGCAGTTTCCTCTACGCTGCTGCCGTCCGACTGGTGCAACATGCGACCTACGTACTTCATTGTTACCCCGTTATTCAGCATAAGTATGAAAATAAAGATATATAACTTAACATGAATTGAATTTAGTATTATATTTTATATTTTGTTAGCTATTCCATATGCACGAGAGTATATCTATGTATGCATTGCACCAATATTAAATAAATTCGCTCGTTTAATAACGGGAAATGCACCGAGTAAGGCGAGGATCTTTTATATTTGGTTAGTTATGAGTTATCCGAATTAAGAGTCTCTATTTTTGATAAAATTTATACGGTCCCACAACAAAGTAAATAAATAAAAGTGAACTTTGGATTATTCGACATGCGCATTAACCGCGACGACTAAAGATGACAGAAATGCATAAATTGCCAATAAAAATCTACGTTCATAGTGTAGCCAAAAAACTAACGGAAATCGTAATGCCAAATATAAAAGTTAACAATAAAAAAGTATGTAAAACGCAGTATTGTGTATTTTTATGATGTAGCGGGCACAAGTTGCGTGCCTCTTGCAAATTTCAGTTTTGAAAAACACTGAATACTAGCAGATTCTTCGTTTCGACTTTTTAAAATGATAACCTAAAAAAATTCGTATTTTTATTTATTATCTTTGTTTTATTAACCACTTAATTTTACATAACAAAGTTTTATATTTCTAATTTTAAAAGTATAAAAAATTAATTCCACAAGAATCGTTGATTTCTTCTGCGTATTTCATTTACTTTTTCTCTAGATTCAAAATATTAAACGATGTTATAACGGAGTCACGATTGTTTAAAGTGTATGAACAGTCTCCATTTTGAAACGAGATTTTGATTCAGGCTGGTTAACGAACACCGCCGAGATATTTCTACCAGGCAGCGGCGTGCAGTCAGTACTTCGAAATAAGCTGTACTTAACTAGAATTTCTGCGAAATAATTCGAATTGGAATATGTATCTCATAATATTCGTATCACAATAATTTTAAATTTATTAAGATTTAATTTCGCTTTATTTCTCAAAATATAAAGTTAGATATAGCTTAGTTCAATGTGACGACTGCACGCGCCTGCTGCCAGGTCAGTTTTTTTATAACAATTTGATCGATATCTGATATGAATTATGGGAGTTAACCTTAGCTATAATATATTTTTAAGATATATATAAAAAAACTTTCTAACGGAGGGTGGTTATGATTGAAAAAAATGCATAAATATTTTGTGTTATAATGAGACTTTCTCTCTGCAATGGGTGGTATTTACATCGAAATTTACTCAAAACGTGAACATATTTGCTGAAAAGTATATTTTAAATAAATAAAATATTTTAAATCACTTACTAATCCAAATATTTGACTATTTTTTTCAATATTTTTAATATCAATATCTGGGTACAATTTTTAACGCTTGAAAATTTGTCATTTTATATTATTATATATTTATCTATTAATAAAATTAATGGATCGTACAGATCAGACAAACATTAATTTAATTACAGGCACTACAGACGATCTACCAAATATTATAGATTAGGTCAATATTTTAGATTAGTCGAGCTTAAATGAACATGAAAAATGCAAATATTCAAATATATTATCAAATTCAATACCTGTTTGATATTTATTATTTATTAAGTACTTGGCCTGTTTTTATTAACGAAGACGATGATGATTGAATACAATTTCAATTCCTTCCCGTTCCGTAATATAACCAGTTTGCGTCAGAGAGTCTCACAATCTACGGAAGGTTTAGAATTTAATTTCCGGTCTCTGCCTTTACATATTTTCCCCCGGTGAATGTGTTTTTGTCGTTCACGAGATCTTTATGATTAAATATCAAACATTTTAAAACTTCTCATCGTAAGGATTGGCCTCAG
Organism: Eubasilissa splendida; assembly: GCA_031772225.1. NCBI lineage: Eukaryota > Metazoa > Arthropoda > Insecta > Trichoptera > Phryganeidae > Eubasilissa > Eubasilissa splendida. The sequence goes on along the minus strand of CM062846.1, from coordinate 27,351,641 downwards.
TTCAGTGTAAAATCTTCCCCTAATGCATTATGACTTTTTAATAATTATAGGCGAATAGAAAAAAATGTATAGTTGTTACAATATAACCCTAAAGAGTTTCCCGATAAACGAAATCACCGTAACATGAGATGGAATTAACATCATCATTAAAGTATATAATGTAAGATTCCCAAAAAAGGTTGTGGATAATTTTAATATATTAAGCAATGGTGGTGAATGTTAGTTAATATTTAATTTATCATAATAAAGAATCATGAAATTGAAATATACATCCCTCTCTCGTATTGTATCTTGTTACCAAAAAGATGAAACGCCCTTTAACCGTGCTATATTAGATGGATGCACTCCCTGATTCCCCAATCTATATGGAATTTTCAATAAATATTAATGTTTAATGTTCAGTTGAGTGCAGGATACGCAGTTGGCGCGTTCACCAACGCGAAAAAAATCATTAATATTTCTAAATAATTATTTTAGCCAACGCTAAAACGACTGGTTGAAAATATAACTTACGAAGTGGCTCAATTACTCGATATATCAAACGCTTTAATTTGTTGATTTTTGTTAATTTCGTAGAGCCTCGCGCACCACCTGGTAAACCGTGTTCGTACACGGATCGCCCATAAATAATGATAGGGCAATATCATTCAACAACCTTCTCACTTAAAAAAAAGAAAAAAACATATATGATCAATATTTACGCATCGCAAGAGCTATTGCAAATATTATATAAAAGAAGATTTAAACAAACGTCACAAGAAATCGAATAATAATCAAATTTAAAGGTGTTGTCATTCATATGATTTAAATTTAATATTTTAATAAAAAATTAAATTAAATTTATGATGTAAACGGTAAAAGGTACATTTATGTTTTCCACATAACGGAGCGGTCCATAAAAAATAATGTTTATGTTAATTGAAAAAGTTACATTAATAGGTACAATATAATATGATGTTATTAAGTGTTTGAATTAATATAAGCACTGCTTGTCAATGATGACAGAAAACTTTTACGGTCTCGATAATTTAAATTTTAAATAAAAAATAAAATTATTAAATACCTCCTCAATAATGTGGCATCCTTTAAAACAACTTTTAATAATCAACTAGTATAATACTCACAAACTAACGGAATACATAAATAATAATATTATGCTTTTTGAAATAATAATAAAAAACATTGATATAAAAGTACCGTTGAGTAATGAAGAATTAAATCGTGCAAGGAGACGAACCGAGCCGAGTTGCATAAGCATCTATTTTTTATTAATTTCGAAACGTTTTGTTACAACTGACAACTTACTCTGATCCTGAAAAGCAGGTTTTACAAGGAGTCGTTAAGTACATAAACGTAAATTCAAGGTTTCAGGCACCGACATCTTTCTTTAGCCTCCATTTGCATAACAGATTTGCCTACGGCCCGTCGTGGGGGCCCATGTTGTGTTTACAGGTGTTTTTCACCTTAAACGAAGATTTACATTTGCCTGACCTTTGAGAATATTTTTGCCAACAACAATTATAGCAATTAAATTAATATTTAATGTGTGTATTGTGAAAGTGCGAGGGACCATAATTAACTTCCTCGTACAAATAAATAATTTAAAAAAATATATATATACAAATTAAATTAATTAATTAGAAAAATATACAGAACAAATATATATATCGAAAAAATATTTTGTATGCTACTGGGATACGAAACCCGAAGCTTTTTCCATCCAGGGAGACGCGTTACCATTTCTCCATATCAACCTATTACGTTTTCGACAATTTCTTTAACATATATTCTGTGGTCTTTTTTAGAGTGAATACATCTATTATTCCATTTTTAAAAGCAATCAACTTTGTATTGCAATAAATTCCAAATACCTTTGAGTAACAATACACGCTAGGAGAAACCAAAATTAAATTTATTTCCGGGTTCGTATCCCGATAGCTACCAAAATATTTTTTCGCTAAACAGATTTGTTTGTGTATTTCTCTAATTGATTAACTTAATTTGCGTTAAAAAATAACACAGTACTATGATCTGAAATTGCAACTCCAGAACATAAAAAGTATATACATTCAATAAAAAAAATGATTTCATTTACAAAAATATTTCATTAATGTTGATAAAATTATCCCTATCGTTTAATAATTCTGATGGAAAGATATTTAACATAAATAAAACTGGTAGAGTGTACAGACAAACTAAGTAAAAATGAATTATTCAGATATGAATATATTCGATATGCGAAAAACAGCACTATCTACGCTTGAAGATTAGTTAACGAACATACTCTCGCAATAGAAGCACAAAGGCTTTCGAGACCGCAGCCAGCAGTCCACAGCAGTCATTAGAATAAATCACAAGGAATGAAAAGCGAAAATTAACACATCAGGCGGGTGTTTGTTGACAGTCTTTAGCCGTGGTACCGGAAAAAATTCTGCAATAATTATGTACAGTGTCTTCTTGAACGTAATGAGAATTTCATTTTTTGATCAGTTTAGTCTTTATAATAATTATTTTGAAACTTCAACCAATCGAGGTTATTTTAAAGATTCAGGAGAGATTCAAACAAATAAATACGAATACCATTTGGAAGTTTTTATCAAGAAATTTCATAATCAATTTTATAAATTGTTTAATCTGATTTCTTTAGACAATCTGAAATATTTTTTACTTGTGCAAGGATTAAGATCACAGTACGTACACATTAAACGTGTGTAAGAAAGATGAGAAAAGCAATATTTTACAATAATCGTGAACGCATTTGCGGCCATGATACGAATTAAAAACTGAACATGTTTATAAACAACAAAATGTGTTGTACTTAAAAACCTCGCGTGTTCCAACAATCGTAAAACGATCGATCGTGTGACACGCAGGGTGTATGGAAATAGCAGTTTCTTCACGAAAACCCTGTACAAAACTGTCGGCTCCAGCGCTCACTTCGCGGGTGGATGACACAAAGAATTTTTCGAGTATGGAACCGTTTCCAACCATTGTGTCGGCAGAATGCGTGAAATGTGACGGTACATGGATTTCCACGCATGATAATGAGGATGTTCTTACCTTCACAGAACAACGTGACATCTGCGAGGCTCTCCGATTTGAATAAATTTGAAAAGGCTGTCGCGAGATTTGAACCGAAGCTGTTCCACTTTAGACAGAACTGCTGCTGCGAGTCCATCCCCGGGCCGCCTTGAATGTCTAATCTGGAAAACAAAACAATATTCAAATATCAATACACACACATCATTTTATAAACTTCTAGAAACATTGGAGATTGTTCTGAAATCTGAACAGATAGTATTCATATTCACTCGTGAGATATTCATTAATGAGGTATTTTTATTTATTATCTTTGTTTTAATAACCACTAATTAATAATAAAATAAATAAATAAAAAGTGGTTAATAAAACAAAGATAATAAATAAAAATATGAATTTTAACCACAAAGTTAATATTGCTAATTTTAAAAGTATTAATGAGGTAGTTCAAATAATGGGATATATATAGTGTTCTGTATACTTCAATTATATCATATGTTCATACTAGTAACATTATAATAGCGAACAAGAGAAAAGTACGGAGAGAGTGAGGATAGCAATTTCAGAATACCAGTTTTCCATTTTTCTCTATGAAAAAACATTTAATGTGATCACGAAAGAATAAAACATTCTTGTTTACTAAGTTTTCCAAATTAAGAACGGACTTAACAGGGAACTAAAAATAAATTACTAATGATTATTTACGTATCTCTCCATGATGAAGAGATACAGCGTTGGATAACAGATCAAAAGTTCACGAGTTCAATTTCCGAAAAGTGCAAATGAAAAAAAAAACTTTGGAAAAAGGATCATATAAATTGCAAAAGCTATAATTAAGTTTATGGGGAAACTGTAAACATGATCATCCCAGTGCGATGATGACGCTGATTTTCATCATTTTGATGAATTTCAATGCCGTTCATCGCGAAGCTACGTCAGTAACGGTGATTATTTTATTATTAATTCTATGAGCTTTACAGAAAAAAAATAAACTTCCATCCATCATTCAACTAGATAGATCTTATCTCAAATTTACTCATTAGAATGACGATTAATATTATGTAAGTGAACGAGTGAATATTATTAATATAGTTTGTAAAATAATAACCGCAATTTTTCAATATAAAATTAAAAAACAATGATATATTTTTTTAAAACTATGCAGTCATTTCGGATAGCATTGGAATTCAATATAACATTGAACAAAATCTGAGGAAGCGCTTTTTTTGTATGTTGTATTGAGATAGAGAGCATGCTGGATATTGATATTAATAACAAACCCGATTTAGCTGCTTTCTACAGTTAAGAGAAAAAACCATATTTGATCTGTCGAACTATTTTAAAACGAACATATTGTAGAAAAGACAAGAGCAGCGTTGTGTATTTGAAGATTGTATTCAATTCAACATCTAGTATATATTTAGTGCCCCAAGAAAGTAAATTTTGTTAAAAACTTTAATTTTAAACATCACACTTAGCTTACAACCAAAAATATCATTAAATTATGTTGTTCTTGTTTGTTGTTTAATTGAGACTAGATTATGATAAGACCTTATTCAGGGTAACTTTAGACATGTCCAAATTCGCCGGAAGACTTCTAAGTTTTTGGTTATTCAGGTATCTTTGAATTTCATAAATATAGCAAGTTACCATTTACGAACAAAATAAACTCGTATGTTTCTTAAAAATCACAACTTTATGTTAAAAATGCTGTTTCCAAGATTTCAATATGCCGAGAAAGTCTTTGTAGTCTCCATCCGGAACAAGAAAATAGAATAAAGAACAACTTTACTCAATAATAATTTCAAGAAGCAAGGTTAAAATTCAATTGACGACACCTATCCACGTTGTTCTGACTAATAACCCTATTGTGATCGTGGATTCGAAAACTGTAGACTCGGAACCGCCCCCAAGTCCATGTTTCACGAATGAGAAATTAAAACTGGCCATTTATTTTGCCTGAAGAAAGGTTTGACTATCCTGAAATAATTTAATAATTTATTGTAGTCAGTAATGGAGACCTTGTGGAAACACATGCATGCTCAAATTCAAAATCTGTATTTGTCAATTCTGCAAAGTAAATTAAATTGCAAAAGATTAATAGTGTATTGACTTTATTTTATAAAGCACTGTGAATTATTTATATTTAACTGGTTTCGGAAAAATACCATTTCCTTATCAGGATGAAAAAACTAACTAAAATTTTATTATGTTATCAAATAAAATAAAAATTGTAATAATTATAAAGTAATTTAAAATATATATCAAGTACCTAACTTCAATTGTGACGAATTAAACGATGATAAAAGATGTGGAAATTGATTTTATGATCAAAAATTATAGTATTTTTTTTTAAGAATCTTTTTTAGGATAGGATTAGTAGACCTCAGCTAACATACAGTCCACATATGTATCTTGTGAATTCCGTATTGCATTTTTAAAAATTTATAGTTTCCATACGAGTCCCTAAAAGGTCGTAACAGCATTTTTACTTTGATCTCCAAATTACCAAACAGCAGACTTTACTGCCTTCGGTAGTCATAAATTTATCAAATGAACATATGTGAGTGATCGACTTAAAGTTTTAAAAAACGCTTAATATGACTCAAACTCATATGTTATACCACCCTTATAAAGAATATATTTTTCGTTTGAAAAAATATTTATAAAATCACTTTTATAAATAAAATAAAAATCTCCCTGGCGGAGAACTGAACCCTGGTTTTCGCATGACAGGCGCGAATACTAAACCTTTACGCCGCCGATCTGAGAAATCAATTTATTTATTTAGACTTTATCGACATACATATTTTTGTTGTAACAGAGGTGAATATATTATAATATAACATGATAAACATAAGATACAATTATATACTCGTAGTTTATTGTGTGGGATGGAATAGACTCCACCTCTGATATATACAGCATTGTCCTGTAGCCAGTTTTAGCAGTTTATAAATATATTAAGATATTTATCAATACTAACTTCTAACAAAGTTCAATAGAACTATTTTTTTTTTAAATTACTTTAAATATTAGTATTAATAGTTGATGTTATGAATTATTAAGGAGAACACATTCTTATTGTGAAGTTGTAATTATTCAGAACATAGGTCTGTGATGTTTTAAATACTAATTTAATGTATTAATTATATGTACATATTTATAATTAATACATTAAATTAGATGTTATGAATGAATAAATAATAAAGTATCTCAATTCTAACGCAAGAAAGTTAGCATATAATATTTATAATACAATTTGACACCAGTTTATTAGGAAAATAATGAAAATAAAACAAAAAGTAAAAAATGAGAATTTATAAAAATGTTACGAAATTTTCTATCGCACTATTTCTAATTTAATATTAATTTAATTTAAATAGTTCTCGTGATAAACGGTTAAAAAATCAAAAAGTGCTAAACAAACGGCCAGGCAACAGTAAAGCAGTATGACACACGTTAAGTAATAAAGTGAGGTGCTGATGGGACACACAAATGTATGAAATGTGGGTCACAAACATTTATTCATTCATGATTGTGGTGGCGATTGCGCGCCGCCCGCCGCAGATATTTTTATCGCGGATGATTATTACAGTTAGATATTCCTTTTAAATAACCAACTCTAAATTTATGTGCATTTAAATGATTGTCAATTCGCTTCAAATTAGGTCGTATATTAGGATTTGTTCAGTGCAATGAATTATACATGCCGAATACAAGTGCCAGATTGACAATAATGTAATGTCGTACTGCTCTATTATAAAATATATTATTACTCATAAAGGAGAACACATTCTTATTGTGAAGTTGTAATTATTCAGAACAGGAGGTCTATCATATTTTAAATACTAAATAAATGTATTAATTAGAAAGATAGAAAGTTGGTTAGTGCACCATCCCCGGATTGGAAAGAGATCCAGGTTCGAATCCCGGTAGCAACAACAATATTTTTCGATAAAATTGATTTTATATGTACATCTTTCTAATTAATACATTTAATAAGTATTTAAAATCAAATATTATTATTTAAAGAAAACATATTATTTTTGTGAAGTTGCAGTTTTTTCAGAAAATTTATGTGGTATCTTAATACAGATTAAATGTATCAATTAGAAAGATATACAAATAAAATCAGTTTATCGAAAAAATATTTTGGTTGCTAACGGGATTCGAATCAGGATCTTTTCCTATCCAGGGAAATGCGTTACCTTTACGCTACGCTAGTGGCGTAACTAAAAGAATTGCAGAATGGAAAAAAGGGCCCCCTAAGTAAGTATTGTATATTTGGATACGAATATTAGTACTGATCGGTTTATCCATTAAATAGTATGAATAAAATTAGTATCTTTTTCATATAATACTTTGCAATGTAATTTATATGCGCCTGCGATTTAAAAAATACAAGCTTCGCTTAAAGGTCTGGACCCTATCCCGCCATATTAGTGGGGTACTACTATATATTAATTACTAATATTTTTTGGTATTTTTGCAGTACACGTAAGAAACTTTTAAATAATATAATTCTATTAACGCTGGGAAAGGTAACGATACTAGCAAAAATATCCATTTTACATGAGTTGTAGGGCGCGAACTTTTTGAGCCCCTCTGTAACACGGACCCCAGTGCACTGCATTGGCTGCATTAGTATAGTTACGCCACTGCGCTACGCCAACATATAGGTTTGAAAATTTGTCGTCAACTTACTCGGTTGGCGTAGCGTAAAGGTAACACATTTCTCCGAATAGGAAAAGATCCTGGTTCGAATCTCGGTAGCAACCAAAAAATATTTTCTATAAAATAATTTTATCTGTATATATTTCTAATTGATACATTCATTTGTATTCAAATATTATTATACTATGCAATAAAAATCCAATGTTAATAAATTACATTATACTGAATAATCTGAATGTTTATTCATGTTCTCATTCAACAATGTTTGTTATTTCCCCGTGCAATAACGATTCAATTTTAATAAACAAAATATGAATAACAATAGAAAATTTCATTATACTGAGTAAATATCATAATTTTTATTCATCTTCTCATTTAACTAGCACTTCCTTCGGCTATCTAAGAGATGTTCATTTATATAAATACGTTGCTATCCGATCAAATTGGAACCATATACAATTGTATACTTTAGGCGCAAAATAAATTTTAGACACATCGTAAGGTCATCACTGCAACACTAATTAATTAAAGGGTCGGATATTACTGAAAATATGTTAATATACAATATATTCAATCAGGTTTGATCTTTCAGGTTGACGTGAAATTATATATAGGTGCGCTTATATAAGCGCAAAATTCACAACGTAAAATATTTTTGCATCAACAAAGAATTAATTTATTAAAGATAAATAATTTGAATTAATTATACGAGAATCAGCAGTGAAAAGTTGTGAAATTTCGTACAAAAAAATAACATTCGAATATGGCGATGCAAATCCCCGAATTTTAAAGAAGGAAGGTAAAATTTCCAGGAAGCGGCGAACGCGAGGGAGGAGTAGACGGAAAAACCGTAAATTCCACCCAGACGGACCGATAGGCGGGCGGCTCCCGGAATACTAAGGCCGCCCGGGTGCGCCTCCTGCCACCCCCGCCCTGCGCGCCACCCACCCCGAGCCCGCAAGGTCGTCTGGCGTAGGCTAACGAACCCGCAGAAGGCGCGTGTGACACAATATGCACAAATCGATAGTCGGAGCGAGGTAAGGCGCAGGGCGGGTCAAACGGTGGCCGCGGCTTCTTCCCGGTGGCCCGCTGGCCCGCTGGCCCGGCGGCCGGGAGGCGTCTCGGGCCAGGCGCGCCGCCCTGCCCGCCCTGACCGACTGCCTCACGCGGGAAGGGTTAGGGCAAGGCAGTCAACAATAAAACTTGCTAAATATTCTGATTTCATTGGATATTCATTCCGCGCTCGCTCCAACAAAGGTATCGATCGAATGCGTAATATCCTAGCCACTAATAAAACTATTAATTCCGCCAATTTCCCAAGTCAATGGCTCATAGTTATCCCAAAAAATGTTGCCCGTACTCCGTAAAAGCCGAAGAAAAGTTTAAATTTTACCTCTAATAAAAGTCTGTTGAACGTATTATCGCCGGAACCAAAACAAATTCGTGATGTAACGTAAGACCACAGATAAAAACATCGAGCGTGTACTAAAAATGTACTTTCTTACGAAAACCATTCACTTTCCATCGTAGTAGTCAGGCGCAAAACACAGTTTCTGCATTACCCAAAAAGCTTTTCTCCTCGGTGATCAAGTTAGTGTGTAAATAGCAAGCAATTTTAGCAACATCGCGGATAAGGATTGTGATCTTATTATATACGACTCGCTTATACGCAGACTCTTGCGTTGATTAAAGTATATACTTCTACATCTAGACACATCACAATCGAACACAGGACAATAAAAATATGTTAATTTCTAATATTAAAAAGTGAGAAGAGCGTTTTCGGTCGTTCAAGAAATCCACTAATTTTCGTGTGGAATGTGTAAATTTTAATATTTGACATGTTACAGTGATGTGTATGTAAAAATCTATACTGTGCACCTTTCCGAACCAACGACTATTCTTAAATGTATTTGTAAGTTATTTATTAGTAATATTATTATATTTTTATATAAATATAATTATCTCAATGCATATTTTAGATAATAAATAAGAAGAAAGGTCACAAAAAATCGATGAATAATAAGTTACGTCAATTTCAATTTAACTTTTTTGTTCTGAGACAATATTATAATCTTGATCTAAGAGATCTTAGTCTCTGTCTCTATCTCTTTCGCATATAATTTTATATTCTGTCTCTCTCTTTATGTATATATAGGCGCACTCTTTTTGTATTTATTGTTAGTTTTAAATACGCCCTGACGAAGCTTGAGCTAAGCAAAAGCGGTCGGCGTGTAATAAAATTCGTAGTTTCATTCAACGTGATTGTGTTTTATTTAATCTATCATTTTTTAAATATTTTTTTCAAATTAGACTACAAAAAGTACCAAATTAGACCAAGAAAGATTACATTTTAGCCCCATAAATTGAGACTTTTGTAGAGATTATTGCAATAAACATAATATTATAATTTCTTATTCATTGTTTTTCTATTATTCTTGACAAAACTAATTGGAAGTAATTTAATAGTTAAAGAATTCAGAATTAACACAGCTCATAACTAGCCGAACTGTCAAAGTAATAGTAGCAGATACAAATACACCAACATAATATAACGTCACCATCATATGGAAAAGCGGTAATTTTTTAAAGGATTATTGGTTTCCTTACTTTAATTTCCCTGGATTTTATATTCATGGCGGGAGATAATATTAATTTTAAAATAAAAGTAATGGCAATAGACTACTGAAGAAGGAATAAAATCCCAAGAGAGGAAAAATATAGTTTATTATTTTTGAGTTTACATTTCGCGGAAACCATTATAGATAAATAAATTTTTTTTTAATAGGTTAATAATGCAAAATTAACACGAAATTACGTAACAATTATTAACTTGCTAACTTGTCATCGTGCCGTTTCCCTGAAGGGGTGGGTTGAGCAGATATATGCACTCTCAGATAGATGGCTACATTCTTCTGCCTTCTTACCTCGTTCACTTTCATACATCTTCTCACGCATATTTGACGATTGTTGACATAATCATCTTCCAATTTCGGTGTACCTGATTGTGCCAGGTCTTTTATACTACGTCCAATCTAGAACATCCTTCTTTCCTGTTGCCTTCAACGCTCGTCTCGTATATCACTATCTTTCTCTCTCTCTCCGCTCGTGCATTTCACTTAGTCAGTCATTCAACTCAAAAACCTTTTCTTAATTCTAATGACTACCATATAATCGAGGCGCTGCGCTGGACGCTGTATGCGTAGAGCCCCGAGAAAATATCTAAAAACATAATTACAAGTAATATTCTAAATAACGGACACGACTCACGAAAGGTTATACCTAAAAGATAATAGACCTCTTGAATGTTTGAATAATGTGATATTTAATAATTCAGTTTGACAAGCAAAGGACAATGTGTATCGACTTTGAAAAACCCCTTCATTATTGGAAAACAGAATCGATACCTTCGCTTTTTACATTTGTTGTGTGTACTACACACAATCGAAATATCTGATCATGCAGAGACACGGAAGCCAATTGATGGAATCTACCCTAAACATTTTTATTACAGAGTATCAAAAAAAATATTAAATAAAAAATCATGTAGTATGAATTTTGGTTCAAAAAAAGAAAATTATCAATACGTACACTAAAACTTTGTTCCTTATAACGAATTATTTATTAAAAATAATGTAAAATAAAATATTAATATAAAAGGTTAAGTTTATTTATTTAATGTTCATTTTTTATTATTGTAATGCACAATTAATTCGTTTTATGGAACTAAGTATTTATTTTAATGCAATGTGAAATCGTACCCGAAAAAAATACTGTTGTTGAGCAAACAACACCTTGCACGTCTTAATCTTCTTTGACTCTTTCATCAGGATGTATGCCTTATTAACAATTTAGCCATTAGCAAAAAATGGAATGTGTTTATTATTATTATTATTGTATTGTATACATATATGTGTATATTATTACTGCCATGATGCAGGGGCTGCTAGCCTCTAAAGGAAGACGGTTTTGGGACGTTTAATACGCGAGAGGGCCATTATACCATAAGTTGACAGTACTTATATCGTGGAGTTCTGGTGCTGTGAGAGTTTAGCATAAAAACGCTTGGAGAGGTGTTTTATGAGTTCTTTTACTAGGGGAATACCTGAGTCGTGATGGAATTGCGTAATCCTGGTCCATTTAAGTGCACGCAGCGCTAGTCTGATGACCTTATTCTGGAAGGATTGTAATTTATTTATGTGTGTAGTGGCCGCGTGACCCCAGACGGGGGCTGCATAGAGGAGTATAGGCCTTATGACGGCCTTGTATGAGAGTAGCTTGTTTTCGGTGGCAAGTTTGCAATTCCTGCCTACTAATGGGTACATTGCGCAGAGAGCACGTGATGCTTAATCTTCTTCTTCTGCCGATCTATATCTAATGATGATAGGCCTCCCTTTTCTCGCTTTCCGTAGTTACCTATCTCTTGCGCTTCACTGCCCATTTTGCCCAACAACTTACGTGATCTTATCTAACCATAGCGTCTCAGGACGCATCAGCGTCGGGTACGATGGTCAGACGACATTAGAAGCAAAAGACAAGGAAACAGGTAACTGCGGAAAGCGAAAGAAGAAAGATCTATTTTCAAAACTGGACTGGATTGGCAGAAGAAGATTAAAATGTAAAAAGATACTATAGAATTATTTTAAATGCACAATAACAAAACTTATGAAGCTTAAAAATTGGGATTAAGGCGGGACACTTGTCGTAAGAATAATAAAAGGCTTAAGCTTCATTTAAGTGACGAAATGATTTTCATAAAGCTAAATAAATTCGGAAAGCTATTTATGTACCCGAAGGTTATTTACCATCTCTTGGTAAAACATATTATAGAACATTAAAATATATCATCAAAACTGTTCTAATTATTAAATTATTCAGTTCAGTACCTAATTTCAAGAAATAAATATACTAATTTCAGTTCTCAAAAGGTACAAAAATCATAATTACATGAAGATGTGAAAACCAGAAACAGGTTTTAATTTTAAAATTTCTAATAGAAAAAAAAAAGTATTTTTCATACCATCATGTACCATCAAATAAAAATATTCACCAAATTCGAATTTTAAAGGAAAATGTTACTTCATTTCAATATAATAGATATATAATTTTCTTTCCAAATGTATGCACACACGCATTGGATCATTATGTTATTAATAACTAGTATTTAAACCCGTCCCAGAATCGGCATCAGCTATTTCCGTTTGTTCTCATCTTTCTTGTTTGTGACGATTTACTACTCTACCATTTTCTAGTTTATTTAATGTTAATACTTTATCGAGCTTGCCATTTTTGCTGTCTTTCACTATTTAAGTGTAGATTTTTCAGAACTGGATCGTATATTTCATATTAATAAAACATCATAAACACTTTTTAATATCCAACGTCAAAAAAGCATCAATAAAACGATATAATTACAATGTAATTGTAATTTTCTCATTATTGTTTATCCGTGTTCATTTAAATCACCTTGCCATGTTTCATTTCTGTTAAATATTTGACTAGATATCTATGTTTACTATTTCGAAAAAAATGTGTCAAGCTATTTCTCCTCAACGAAATATATGAATTTCCCATTCAATTTTAATTTGTGAGGAACGGACATTAGGATTTTATTTATAGCGTAGTATTTTTTGTCAAGTAGTTTCGGAAAAATGCGTGGTGCAGGACGTATTGTAGTAGGTCGCAAATGTATAATCTGATTTTTGTGGCACACTGTATATCTGATATATTTACGCACGCCGTACATGCTTTGGCAGTGACCTATTTACGAAAGAACTCGATGCTCACTCCCAATCGCTAAGATTAAACATGCGCCCAGTTTAAAAATAAAGAAAGAAGTGAACTGGAGTGTTCAGCATCGCGTCTGCTGCGATTAGAAGCCGGCCGCATTCGCGTAAAAATAAGAAGGAACTCGTCGGATGCGAGAGCGACAGGAAATACGTGCGACAAAGAGAAATGGAAGGCTGGGTCAAACGCCCGGCCCGCAGTGCGCGGTGCACGGCGTGAAAGCCTTCGGCGCAAGCACCGCAATCGCGCATTGCAACACCCGTGATAGATGGCGCGGGCAGAAGTGAGTGAACTGCAACAAGACCGTCGGCAGGAAAAGAAAGTCCACCACAGTTAGGCAGCTCAGGTCGGTACCTATTTGTTTATGGCCCTCTCGCCGGGTTTAATGGTCCCGAGAGCGAGTGAGGCTGCGCTCTTCTCACGCGGCGCGGAAGACGAGGTGGGCGTCTGAAGATCGGCCGGTGTTACACAAAGCGCGGAACGTTCGCGGTACCCGGTCACAAAAGCAAATAAAAAATATCTCATTAGAACGCGAAATGGAAGGTTAGTATGTACCACATCACATCGCGTGGATACCTACCTACCTACCTACCCACGCACAGTCAGGAACAGTTAGTTACTGCCGTTTTATAATTAGCACGCGGAACATTATTTTATCATCACATCATGAGATACCGAAGATTATTTTTAATAAGATGTCAAAAAAATAATTAACCAGCACCTACCTTAAACCATCCCACCTACATCAGATGCCAATCGGGCGCGTATGTTTACACGGTACGAATGTCCCATTAAAACGAAACAAAAACTTTTTTTTTTGTTCTTTCTTGGTACCTTAAAAGTATTCTACTATCTATTATTTTGGCTGAATGATGGGCTAGTGATGATAAATCATTACGTGACTGTGAATGTGTCGATGATTGGTAACTGAGATTTAACGATGATTGGTAACTAAGATTTAACTGTCGGAGACTTACTTTCTAGTCTACCAGTCATTGCTCGAAGAATTACGTCAATCAGTTATCAATCATTGTTACAATCGAACACAATCACAAAAACAGTTAAAATAACAATTTAAATAACGATTATACCATCACTACAGATGCCTATCAGGTACGAGCATCGACTGTCCAGGTACTATTTCTTAAAGCGAAACAACGCGCTTTATCCACCGGACTAAAATGCAGACTAGCAGACGGCGTCAACTGAATTTCAAAAATAAAATTTACATCTAAGAGTAATTTTATTAACTTGTAATGATTATGATAGTATAAATGTCCCGCCTAGATAATTTATCTTCTTTAAATTGTAGTAAAATAACCCAATATTTACCCTTCCAATTCATGTATCAATATAAAACACACACGATGATAAACGCACATAGGAAAAAAAAAATTAACAGCTTACCCGAAAACATCAGGAAGATTAATGATAATATAGAAATAATCAACGCTATCAAAAAATACTTTAAAGATAAACATGTACCGCGAAATTTATAATATTTTTATATCATTGCTATTAATTTATTATAAGCTAGTTATTGTAAACAATAATTATTAATATGTTATCCTCTTTTCTGCTTTTTAGAGAAGTTGTAGAACTTAAAAAAAACTTATTATTGTATTGTATCATTGTAATTATAACAGATTAATAAATAAATTTAAAAATAATAATAATAATAGGGTTGTAAAAGCGTCAGAGCAAACAATACTGGTGCACTTCTAGCAGTAGATTAGGCGGTAAGTATCGTAGACGGAAGAATTGGAAAAAATATATTAAATTTTGGCTGAATTGAGACGAAATAAACGTACTAGTAGATTTGAAAATTACTAAGGTACTGGTGGGTTAAAGGTGTATCAATATGTAAGTACATAAAAATAAATAAAAATTATCATAAGAATTTATATACAATTAGGTGCTATATTAAATTATATAATACATACCTTTAATTAAAATTAAAACTAAAACATACTATATATACACGTACGAATTCTAATATTAACAAGAAGTAAAAGAATGATGAACTTGAAAATTACGTATATTTAATTTAGGCACCCTAATTTCATTCGGGTGCCAAGATTCTATTATAATAAAAATTTAATTTTAAAGATAATTTTTTTTTTTTAAAAGTAATTATTTTAAATTCAGTGTGTTTAGTAAAATTGTTTTTAAATGTAGACAAGATATTCAATCAAATATCGATAGGTTTTTTAAAAATAATCTGGACAAAACAGTATAGATGTGAAGGTGATTAAAATGTTTATTTTAAACAACAACAAAAAAATGAAGTCGTTAGTCATCGCTCCAGCGAAAGAATAGGTGACTAGCGCGATCTAAATTGACTTTAAAAACATTTAGCCGTTTGTCCAGTTCTGCTGCGCGGTTCTGCGGACGGCCGGCATG
Source organism: Eubasilissa splendida (assembly GCA_031772225.1). Classification (NCBI taxonomy): domain Eukaryota; kingdom Metazoa; phylum Arthropoda; class Insecta; order Trichoptera; family Phryganeidae; genus Eubasilissa; species Eubasilissa splendida. The sequence goes on along the minus strand of CM062846.1, from coordinate 27,335,735 downwards.
GGCGGCCGTTGGCTGCAATGCGGGAAGCTGCCGCCTCACGCCCCCCCCGCCGCGCCCCGGACCGTGGGAGGAATGCGAATGGCCGGAGTGACGTGACCAACACGTGTCCGCGGCCCGCGGGGCGCCTCCGCTCCGAGCCGCGGTGGACGCGGACAATCCGGCGGCTCCGGCGGCTCCGGCCACCTCGCAGAACACGCCGGCACTATTTTCCATTCATCGAGTGTAAAACTAAATTTGTGCGACCATTTTTCTCGGCAATCTTATTTTTCTTGTCATAGAATTAATTAATTAATTACCCCACACTTTCGGCATTACGAAAAAAATGTATACATAATCTTCCACCCTAAATTCATTCAGTTTAACTCATTTGATAAATTAACACAAATTAAATAGATACAAAAAAAGTTTATTAATCGGTTTTTTCGATAGACAGATTTATTTTGTATGTCTTTCTAATTGATTCATTAAATTTTTTTTAAAATATAACAGGACATTGTTCTGAAATTGCAACTCCACAATAAAAATATGATTTCATTAAAAGTATATTTGATGAATATTAATATGTAGGTACCCCTACCTAAAATAAATCAATAATAATCAACATAATACGGTATGTAATAGTTATTAATCCAAAAATAATTATATATATATATATAATGACCTTACTCGACAGAAAAGAACAGCCATAATTCGATCTAATTTTGACATCTAGAAAGGAAAGCATTGTATTTTCAAAATAGAAAACTGCCCAAAACTATTCCTATGTAATAATGTGTCTACTAAACGAGGCAACATAAACCACGTGTCGTATTTCAGTTTACATTATATTCTGTTCCACCGTAAAGGCGAGATGGTCAGCCCTGTGCCCTTGGATTTGTAAATTCCACCGGAAGTCCTGCGCATTACGACCGCAACCATTTTCTTTGTGACGTCAGCTCCAAGAGCATTAAGAAATAAATAGCGTGAATAAAAATATATTCACACCGATAATAATATCAACGCGTTATAAGTTTAACACCTGAATCAAGAGATTACGTACATGTCTCAGCTGTGTCGCTCGAGCGTAGGTACTCGGTCAAAGTGTATGTATCATATATAGATACCTCCATATAAACCTATGACGTTAATATGTACCCAGCTTGAATAATTTATTATGAAGCAATATTTATATCCGAATTTAAAAAAAAATAAAAACTAGCGATTAGGTCAACAACGTCAGTCACCCCAAATGACAATGAATTAATAGAACGTATCTAATAATAGACACATTATACAAAAATATTTTTAGACTGCAAATTTTTAGTGCCGTAAACAAAATAATGATCGCCAACACGACCACTGTCGTTCGGCAGCCAGACAAGCACTAGAATAAGAATACTCTCCAAATAAAATATTATACAGATAGTAAGTAAAATAAAACAGGAAAATAGTTTCTACTCGACAAAAAAAAAGTTTATTTTTGCAAAAAGCATTTGATTGAGGTCAAACAAATAAAATTTTATTCCAAATGCATATTAATCAGACGAATGAATTGAAAAAATATCTATCGGTAAAAGTCGCCGATTCACGGTCGGCAATGAAGGAATGGACAACGCGTTTTGTAGCTTTACTGAAAACGTTAAAATATTCCTTGCCGTATTGTAAACTGCCGTTAAATCTATTAAACAAATACACATTAAATGATGAATTTAAAATTATAAATTGGCAATGTGAGTTCGGATCTAAGGATTACAAGCAAATCAAAGAAAATACTTTACATAGGTCATTGCATTGTTTGGAAAAGCGCCAATAATTTATAGATAGTGTATTTTATTTACAGGAATTCGTTATTAATTCTTTTTTTTCTGTCGAACTTCAGCGAATAAAGTACATTTTGTTTTCCAAATATTAATAAAGAATACAAATTGAAATAATAAATATTTGAATTACGATTATATTATCAGTTTTAATGTTGTCCTTATATGATGTTGTTCCCAAGATTTCTACCTGCTGTGATTATAAAGTATCTGTTCAGCTCAGTCAATGCTCACCAATTAAGTTAACGCTTCACGGTTATACAGAGTGTATTCTCGCTATACAACTTATATGTCTGATTGAAACGTTACTTAATTCATTGATATATTTTTTAATCTATACAATAATAATAAAGCATCTTTATATGAGCTAAAAAATAAATAGTTTTCGTTGTCGATTATTTCAGACGACGCTATTTACAAGCGACAGATACGATACGTAATAAATCTAAATGTAAATATAATTAAAAACAATTCACTTTGTTCAAATACCACTTTATTTTTGCTAACACCAACCGGTTTCGGAACCACCGTTCCTTCTTCAGTGGTGTTTAAATAAAATAAATTGTTTTTAATAGTATTTATAATGAATTACCACAAAGTTATAGCGGAATACAACAGTATAAATCTAAATGTCTTCCTTCATCCTGTATTATTTTTTTTATAATTATTTCTTTACTTAAATTTTTCACGGGACCGCGAATAAGTATTACACAACACAGATTGCTTTCTTTACCGTTTTACCAATTCCAAAGACATTGGTCATGTATTGCCCACCATGGCTGTACTCGGGGCCTAGCAAAAGCGGTCGGCGATAGTCTATTATTTTCTGCTAATGCAGTTTAGCATTTTTTAAATATATAGTGCAATAAAGGTAGTATGAATATTTTTTTAAGGTTTTCTGCTCTTTTTGTTCATATAAAGAACAAAAATATAATTTGATTTCGTAGATGAAATATTACGCTTTGTTTGGGGTTAAAAGAGTGCACATATTACGAAAGTGTTGAGCCGATCTACAGCTCTTCCTGGGTTGTAAATTCAACATGCGTAACCGTCTCTAATCCGAGTCGGCGCTTTAATCACACCTTTTTGTTAGTCGAAATATAATTGGCTATCGAGTGTTTGAAATGCAGTTATAATGGCTGCACATGTAATAAAACTCTGGAACGTTTCTCTTTCGGCATCCGCTGGCCCCGCGTGAAATCGCATTTGTAATTTCCGAGTACGAGTAGGTACCTCCACGATAGATAGTCGTGCATGCTGAAGATGACAGCTAGTCAGGGGCGTCCCGATGCGTGTGCGAGCCATGCGACGAAACTGAGGAAACAATCTAGCCCTAAATACACGATGACATAAAAATTATATAATAATATTTTTAAACGTCTATGACACTTTTTAAAATATTCATTAATTTAATTTCGCAACTCTGCTATGTTTAAAATATGTTAATCAACGATCAGTATTCCCAAATGTTTGACGAATTAAATGTGAATTTATTACATTCGCACACCTAGTCCACGATTACGATATTTTCATTCATAGAATTATATCACAGGCGGCGAAATACTAGCACTGTGTTTGTCATTAATATAAAGCATAACTCAAAACATCTTCTCGCGCACGATCGCAAATATTCACCCAGTGTCAGCTTTTTCGCTGAAAACGGAAAACGATATTATTTAACTCAAATATTTTCCCGAAGGTGATGGGCATATCGCACAACTCGATTATGAAATCAAATATAAAACTGGATCTAAGGAACTCCGTATGTTAACTTTGATAGATTAATGAGAACTATTTCAGACAATTTGCAACGTATTTGTTTAGGATAAGTTTAGTTTCGCAGATTCAATGACAGTCGACATGTAGGAACATTATTTTCACACGATGCATCATATACGTGATTTCCTTTATTAAACTTGTAGGACTTTCGATTGCCTTTTAATTCCATGATCCGTTTGACAACGTTGTGCAATGCGACATTAGGTGCAAGCGAGACAAATATTCCTGTCTCTTGAGCACGAATTCTATAGAAACGAAACGATTAGAAGAAGAGCAGCCTCAATAACTGTAAATCGAGGATATTTAATATTTTAATACAGATTTAATTCATCATCTAGAAAGATATACAGAAAAAAATCAATCTATCAAAAAAATATTCAAATGCTACTGGGATTCGAACTTGGACCTCTTCCTATCCGAGGAAGCGCGTTCTCCATTTTCGCTAAAGCAATCGAATACATTTTCGACAAATTTTGAACTCACATTTTGTAATATTTCCAATTGATACATCTATTATTCCATTTTTAAAAGCAATCAATTTTACAATACGGTGAATCTCAAATACCTTTGAGTAAAACCCGATAAGAGACGACAGAATTAAATTAATTAATACATTTTATTAAATTTGTAAACTTTAATACAACTTATATATTAAAGGAGAACACATTTTTGCAACATGAAAAATGCAACTTCACAACAAAACTCTCCTTAATGTAATATGTTACTTCAATGGACGTGAGGCGTGATCCTAATGTTCAATTTAAAAAGAAGTAGAGGCTAGTAGTCGGGGGCTCGTCCAAGCTAGTCCTATTTTCATAGCACAAATAATTGGCTTAGTTTTAAAGTAGTAAGACTATTGACATGATACTGTTTTATTAAAAAAATAATACGAGTAGAAAATGTATATTATGTGGTAGCATGTGTGTTGTGTGAACTGTATTTGATCTTCCGCCGGGGCGGTGCGACCCTCGGCCGTTGCATCGCCCACCTGGAGTGAACGAACTGCACGCACCGGCACGTTGCAACACGCGTCGGCAGCACGATTTTCCGGCAAGTCCCGTTACGCGGCCGGGATAAGGTTGCACGGCGGCGGTCACTGACGCATAGCTATTGTTTTCTCCCGCAAGTGTCCGAGCGAATCCGAATGCAACACGTTTCTATTATTGTTTCCAAATTCTCCTATCTCCTATTCTACATGGATTCCAAATGGCTACAACTACATACTATTTCTTTACTGCGTATTTAACAGTTATCGTCAATATTTGCCCAACAATCCAAATTACTCAGGAACACAAACAAACCGAATAGTTAAATCTGGTGGACGCCAACTGCGAGTCTTACGGCGCTACAAATAGCGACAATGTTTGTGTTTGTGAACCCGCGCTGTTTTAAAAGAGGACAATGCCATTGTATAAAGCTATCTTAATCAGAACATCAAAAGGTTCGAGCGAAGTATATATAAGTATCACGTGATTTTAAAATTAATAAAATAAAGCCACAAGTGTAAATTAACACGTAAACCGTAAACGGAACTCTCGGAGAATTTTAAAAGAACGCGAGTGAAAAAAGCAGAAATCGGATACGAAAAATAAATAAAAAATGTCATACACAAAGGACTATTAAAAAAATGTTGATTAGCTGTAGGTAAGTAACCAGAAAGGAGTACATAAATGCTTTATATAAGATGAACGTTAAGGTCGATCCGATAAAGTGTAAGAAGGATATTTGGTAAGATATAAGTTTTATATATAATGTATGTATGCATTATTTAAATAATAGAAAATAGTGAAAAGATTTAAAACATGCAATCTACAATTATGTGATATTACAGAGAACATTTAGGTACTTATGCGAATGGAAGGCATAATTAATGTCAATTCTGAATCCATCAATCGTGTAATGAAAATATTACAAAATCAAAACTAACAACAATAATTCACTCGTTATACATTAAATTTGGAAATGTTTTGAATTAGATTCGCTTTGTACCGTACATAAAGGCCCGAAATAACGACTAGGCCTCGAGTTCTACAGACTCTGAATGTATTTTCAATGCAGGTTCTCGCGCATTTCTAAGATCAGAGCTACTCCGGTGGTAGAACATGAACCGTGACCGAAGGCTGAGAGCTGAACAGAAGAACGCAATCTTTGCATCGCTGCTGCTGAGAGAAGCGATGGCGGCGAGGGGATGGGAGGCTGCCCGGCGCGCTGCTCGCCACGCTGCGTTAAACCCAACGACCGGAACAAAGAAAAATAATAGTACGCGTAAACATCGCGCGAAGGCTTCACCTACAGAATGATCTTTTAAATACGTATCATGTAGCGTTTTAATGATCCCTTTGTGTTGGGTTTATTCGCAGGTGTAAGCTTGGAGCACTACTCCGAGATGATGATCCGTTGGTCCAGTGAGCTGGGCCGTAAACATGTACACAATGGCTCCTCGTAAAATGCGAAAGTTTAGTGAACTTTTACGGACGGAGCCCTGGTATGGCCCTATTGTTCGACAACCTTTCCCTACTGTATCGCTATCTCTCCGTGTGAGCAATTAAAAGTCGGACATGAGAATATTACGAACCGTCTTATTTGGCGTACATTATTTACTTGTTCTATCGATAGTTAATAATTGTAAAAAAGTTCAACTATACCGTACGTATTTCTCCAATTAAACGTACTTAAAACCTAAAAAACCTACTAAAAAATGACGCAGTCACCTAAAAAAAAATGACATTCGTTAGAAGAATATAATATTATATTTATGTTACAATACAACAAAAATACTACAATGGTGTACGAGTTTATTTACATCGGGAAATTGACGGTATTTATTTGATTGATGTAGTTTTTCGTGACAATAACACGTCATGGCGTATATGAAAATACAACTAGTATACTGTTGTATTTGCCACTTTTATGCATATACATATTATATGAATTGATAACTATGCTAGAACATTTACTGTGTCATTTCATTTAAATATTCACGGTAATGCCTTTATTTTCTAGTTTACTGCGCATTTTATGATGCAAATTTATTAACGGTTAAAAAAAATCCAGTGTTTCCATTTTGAGGTCACAGAGAAAGTTGCATTTGAATGAACTTTGGATATGTACGTGCAACATTCCAAATCGTAAGACAACCATAGGCATCTCTAACGTTTCATCTATACTTATTTACATAAATAATATATCAATTTTGTACACTGTATATATATTAAATATTTGCCACAAGTCCACAAATATAGATGAAAACATAAAATAAACGTTCCGAAAGTTAACTGTGCAAAAAAATAACAGTTACTGGTATGAAAAACTAGTTATTTATAAGTACATAACTTATAATATGCATAGTAACTTAAACTAAATATATGTGTGACTAAAAATATTAATAAATTATGCAAGAATAAATAAATATGAAAAATATTAATAATCATGTTAATTTATTAGCAATAAGATAAATATATTATTAGGTTATTTATTTCATTCAAATAACATAAATTATTAACATCATTATAATTATAATTATTGTACCTAAATAAACGCGAGATAGGTTTGTAGAACATAATTCAATAAACTGAAAAATTATTATAAAAACTTGGTAATGTACACAATATTTAATGCGCACTTGGGAGAGGTCGCAAAGGAAAAGAGAGGTGGGACATTGGAGAGGCGGGAGGTGGGTATTTTCGCACGCACAATATTATGTGTACAAAAAATGCAATTTTATATTTGAGTATATTTATCTGTTTAATATAACGATGAATATCAATTCGGTCTATTTTAATATCGAATCAAGTAGAGTTTAATATTTGTATTGGCCATCGTCTTAAAATGTGTGAACCAAGCATTTATGAAAGACTTAAACGTAAAAAAATACTCGCATTACTTTAAGCGATTAGTTTTATTATTGACGGGCATCATCTAGTAAATGAATGCAATAGATTTTCTTTAATATATATATTTTTCTATATGTATTACAAAACTGCTTAAACATAAATATAGGCAAGACTATCTTTATTTCTTGCTACACTATTTCTACTACTTGCTCTTAATAAAATATTATACAATTCTGTCAATATTTAGTACATACATACATTTTTTTAAGGTATAACATAAATTATTATTAATTTAGTAAATCTTGCACTAAAATATGATGGAATTTAGCGGCATATTACTACTACTGTACATGTATTACTCGATGGTAAACTAGTAATGTTAAAATACTTAGAAAAATATAATCAACATATAATTGTTTAAAGATTATTCAACACTTGAATAACCTTTAAACAAGACTCCTCTTCGACACAGGATCATCCTAATGAGGGGGCATTATTTTTAATAACAGTAAAAAATAGCATTTAAAATATGTAGATATGTATATACATATATAATTTCAATAAAAAAACTTTTCTTTACTCTTCATTTAATTATTGTAATATAAGACTAGTAATAAATAATAATTTGCGTAATTAATAAATATTAAAGAAATACAGAAATATTAAATTATTTATCATACACAATTTTTTTTGTTGATGCAATATATTTTTTAAAAATATTAATGTTAATATTAAACCAAAGTTATAAAAATCTACTCCTTATTCTTGGTCCGGCCGGATTATTAATATTATCATTATTATTAATATTATTTTTATTATGGTGGTAACATTGCTTGGTAGGCAAACAGCGAGGGACGGCGCGCCCTTGACCCGGTTATCCCTACAACCAAATCTAAAGGCGGGAAAATGTACCACTCACAACGTCATTTTAAAAAGCAAGATAAAATGCGTGCGATTTCTCATAATTTCGGTAGTACGGAAATATTATCGGCATAAAAATACTCGTGTATTCCTGGAAAGGGAATCTGATAAAATTTTACTAATAAAAATGTACAACGACGAACATGATGCGACAGTATTACCACGAATGCGTGCGTAAGGGCGTGCAACTTTCAAAGATCAGTGAATCGACTCCTGCAATGGTAGTTAAAGAATAACCTTGTTTTTCTTACACAGAGATAAAAGTTAAGAGTTGAATAAAATAAAACAATTTTTACTAAATCATTTAACCCTTCCCTAGCCATGCTGTAACACATATTTCCGTAAATACACGCAGCACAAAATTAATATTTTAACTTCAAAAAAATCATTCAAATTGAGAAATGACTAATGATTTATAGGATTAACTTTATAACCCATTATGTTAAAGTAATTATTTTTCAATTCAATACCATGTAAAATTACTACGTTGAAAAAATTAGTATTTGCAGTGAGACGGAAAAAGATCAAACATCTAGTTTCACAGTGAAAAGAAAAACAAACATATAAATATAGTTATGTATCTTTCCCACTAATTAAATGAAAAATAATAAAAAGGAATGTCGTATTGTATAGAACTTGTGTGAATAAATGCTACGAATAATATATATTTTTCACTTTTATTACTCGATATTTAGAGTAAATGTACGGCATTAACTATTTTAAAGCCATTTAAGGTCGTAAAAACATTTATTCTCATTTTAAAAAACTATAAAAAACTTAACGGTAACACGAGTTGACAGCATGGTAGCTTACGGATACTTTCTATCCGGTATGGTAAAGGTTAAATATATAACTTATATGTAAAATCACAATGCATTTTTGTATGTTTATGCGTAAGAAAATTGATACATTTTATTTTAAATGGACTGAATTTCCTATGATATGTGGATACATGACATTTTTGTTCTGAAAATACATTTTTTAAATATAAATTACTGTCAAAATTTTATGCAATGCTCCTGTTCTGTGGGTTATTTAAATTAACGGTAATAATATTTATGATATGAGTATTATGTAGGTAAGTAATTGTCGCATAATAATAAAAAAATGTATCATGTTACAGCGTACCTGAGAGCCAAATTATTTAACAGATTTCAAAAATTTTATAAAAGATGTGTTTGAAAAAAATTAAAATGTAATGGGATAATAAACAAAAATATTAAAAAATAAAATTGATATAAAGCAAATTTTTTTTTTTCTTTAGTTTTCTTAGTTACGTCGGAACAGGTAGTTATTTAATAATTGGTTGCCATCTTATCTTCTATTCAAAACGACAGAAAATGTACCTTGCATAACATAAATTTATTCGCTCGTGATATCAGGTGTAGTTGAATTTAATACGTTGTAGTTTGAAGGTTATGTTCGGCCCTGCAATACGAACCATAGGAAACCTTAGAGTCTCGCGGTGGGAGAAAACTCTTCCGCGTGTATTCTTCATTCACGCTGGTGTGCACATCGCCCGAACGGCGAACCGAATACTCCGGGCGTCGTGGAAACTTGACATTGGCCTTAATCATTTTCGCGCGAAACAGCCGAACACTATTAACATTATAACTACAAAACACAGTCCAAAGAATAGCTCATTATTGAAAACAACCATTATTTATACAAACAAATTAAAACGAAATATGACCGAGTATGTTTTACTCATTGAACCATACAAAAATATTCATTAAAAAATAACGTTTGTCCACCGATCACGATCTATCTATTTGAGCGACCGGGCCACAAAGTAACAAGTGAACTGACAAAAATATGATTGCACTTTGGAATGAGCACATTTGACGAGCGCTTTTGTCGCTCGCAGCTGGCCTGAAACTAGTGTCCGGACACGTGCAACCAAGAAGGTTACGTTAGTTTTGTAGTAGTGGGAGCGGGCGAGAGCATACGGCGTACCAGAGCCGAACCGGTAGAAACCACGCGAGCGATGACACTTCAATTACAAATTTGGTCTCGAAAAATGTCAACCGCGAAAAATGTTCGATTAAAAGTATTCTCATGTTCGTAAGAATGGTAGTAAACGCGTTACGCAATACCGGCTTAACCGGTCCCGCTTTACAGGGGATCCCGGAATACTAAATAACAAATAAAGCAATAGCAAAAATAACAAACAGAATATGCAAATAGCGCTTTCAATTATTTGATCCGCCGGGAGAGCCACGGAAGACCGTCCGAAACGTCAAGATTTGTGTTTGTAATTCGTCGGGTTTAAGGAATGCGAATAAAACGGTTTGTATACAAAATAACACATTGTAACCTGTCTAAGATCATTATTATATGTGATACAAACAATTAAATAATATTACAATACCACGCTTAGTATTACAAATGCCAATACTGACGACATCGTCATATGTCGTTAAAGTCAGGACTCTTAATTCAGAGCACGCGTCCCTCCGCTCAGGATGTTTGCCGCTCTTACGTTCAATGCGAGAAAAATAGTCAAAATAATATGGTAATAACAAGTGTGAAAGAAGACCAAAGGAGAAAAAACGGTCTAATACGGTCACGTCACGTGGAACAATAAGAAAAAATGTTTCTACACTTTCATGCCCAGTATGTCTGAGTCTTCCAATTTTGCGACAAAAGATGATGTCATTATTTATCCGACCGACCGAAGAGTCGAGTCGTAAAATCCACGTGTGTTTACACATTTCTTAAATTTATGGTAGGAAAATTGAAAAACAAAATAAGAATATTATATAAAAATACATAAATTTGCAAGGCTAACGTAACGATCGCGTTACGTCGTCACAGCGAAGGCGATAAAGTTACAACGAAGACAACTCTCAAACGATCACTTGGAACTGATAGTAATGTACTTGTTTACAAAAATACTGATGTCGATGACAACGTACCAGATCAAAATATATTCCTTCGGGGCGACATATCCTCGAGTCGGCCGCGTCGCTCCGCACCACGGTGCGGGCTCGTATACAATGTCCTCGAGCTAGAGAGCCGAATGTCCACAAGGCCAGCCGGCCGTCACGGCGAGCCGACAGAAAGCATCACCCTTCCTGAAACGGAACAGGTTACTTCCGCAACCACCCGGGACCCGGGGGAGAGCGATGCGGAAACAAAAGTTCACCCAACACTGAAACAACCGAACGGAAACACGCGAACGGACCGACCGATACAAGTCCACCCGTATCACTGCCGACTGCCGACTGCCGAAATGCGAGTTAGTATTGTACGTTTGATCGAGTTTAGATTCGAAGTAGGTAATGCACTCGGGACGTGAGACCGCCGCAAAATGAAGCGGAATAGAAAATTTGGCCGCGTGAAACGGAGAAAAAACGGCACGCACTACTCGCGGGCCGAGCGAGCGAGAGACCGAGAGCTTGGGGAAAGACGAAGGCGACGTAGCCGAAATCTGACGAATGCAGAATTTTGGGGGGGGCGCGCGCAAGGTTACGGGCTCCCCCCTCCCCCCTGCACTAGTCCCTCCTGCCACTGCGTAAACACCATTATGACATCCTACGTGCGCCGTTCGCTATTCAAATTTGCGATCCTCTATGATGAAGGCAGTGCGGCGGCGGCGCGGGGCGTCCGCGGTCCGCGGTCCGCGGTCCGCGGCGGGCGGCCGGGACACCGAGCCGAGCGCTGCATTGTTTCATGTCGCGCTCGCATTCTGGGCGGCAGAAACTGCACTCAAATTGGACAATTCCACAATATTTGTATCTATTTCGTTGACCGAGTTTTTCGCGGCGACGAGACAAAAACTAATGTTAAAAAAAAATTCAGATTTATAATAAATATAATCCCCATTACTTAGTAAAATTACGCCAAATATAAAACAATATGAAGGATACGGAAGAAATGCGCGAAATTATCACCCAATTGTCGAAAATCAATTGATTATACCAAATCGTACTCTTAAATAATAGGGTTCACTTTTCACAAAATTGTATCGGACTTCGAAAAACATATATTTAATTGGTAATATTAGGTCATTTTTTCACAGTTATCTATATTTTCTTTAATAACACTTTTTTACATTGATATTGAAAGTTAAAAAATAGATTTCTTTGAAATTTAACTAATAAATTTCTATATCATTTTATATATTAACATTGAAAGTTAGAAAATCGACTTCTGAAAAGTTATCTTTGAGTGACAACTCACATTTCTTCTCTATATCCTACATATATTTCTGACAATGGTACAGGATAGTATTTCAATATGTTCATTTATGTGAAAACATTATTTTTGGCGCTCGAAAATATATCACGATATTGAAATAAATCTCTCGAATCGACAGATAATAAACGCACAATCGAAGTAATACAATTAGTACAAGTATTTAAGACATTCTGATCAAACAGGTGCAAAAAATATGTGTAGGTACTTCTATCGAACCGGTCCGGCCGGTAACCGTGGCCCAAGAAAATATGTTCATTAAAGTTATGTTTCAATTTACGACCATACTAAATTTCAAATGGCGCAATGAAAGAACACAAACAAATGTTAAATTAGCTGCGGCTTCATAAGAAGGGATGAACTTGAGTTCCATTTTGCACAGATATTTACTAAAGGACCTTAAACGTTAAAATTATAATAAGATAATAACTTAATAAGTGAGCGGAACCTAAATGGGGCCATTCAAGTCTATAATCCTTAGTCGCCTTAGCTTTAAAAATAGCGAAATAATTCACAAATTGAAGGTTTATAATAACAGAATTCAAGAATGTTCCCGTCCATCTTCAATATAATCATAAAATAAGAAAATGTAGAGATAAAGCACACGCAGCAGTTTTGAAGTCTAGATTGTACCATCTTAGTCAATACTAAAGAGTATACGTAGCTATGCTCTAAACTGCAGGACAAAAATAATAAATAAATAATACAAAATTAGAATAAAAAGTGGATCTAGTCACAGCCATAGTGGGAACTAGCCAACAATGGGGAAGTGGCCACAAAGGCTTGAGCCAGTACAAGGCCAGATCGGGTTGAAAAGGTTCTGTAATGTCTAGGACAGCATTCAACATTCTACATTCAAAAGACGGCTGAAAGCGAATCTTTTTACAAAGGCGCCAAATTACTTCGGTACCTCGGTACGTACTCTTAAGGACCGACACCGACACTGAAGGAACTCTTTATATTTACATTATTCAGAATGTCCCCGACATACGCAAGCAGCGGTTTTGCAGAGGGAAAAATACTATAAAAAAACAAAGAATAAAAATAAATAATAATATTTTTTTTTAGATATATTTAAAAGTAAAAATAGTACAACTCAATTTTACGTTATTAACTTAGTGGTTCCTTAAACACATAATGGTTGAAAATGAAATTCATGTACACAACATAATAATATAGTAAACAAAAGAGATGTCGACATTATGAGAGATTTTTAGGAGTGTCTTTCTCCGTCGCAAAGTTGTTGTGAAGAACAAAAAAGGGGAAATACTAAATCAGTGCGTGATTCATAAAGTAAGTTTACTTTACGCTTTTCATTTTAATACTATTTCAATTCAAAAAATTTAAAAATATTCTAAACATTTAAGGGTTCATTTAATAAACAGCCAATTGGATTATAATTAAACTAATTATAATATAAATTAACTTTGTTGAAACCATTAAGGGCGGATCGTCGGTGAGACCCTCGCCCTCTTTTGCAGAGAGCCGAGCGGGGGTGAAATCGTCCAAACAAAGTTATAGTGAATACAGATTAAAGAGAATTTATTAGAACTAAAATGAAAACAAGAAATGATTAATTTAATAATACAACAAACACGTACACGTACGTACGAGATGTAATACTTTAGTTGACAATATTGTTAAGAAGATATAAGTACTTTATGGTACACTCGAAATGATGATATTAAATTTCGTGGTGCGGCCTCTTTCTGATAAAAATCTATAACTTGTTTCTAAAAAGGTTGAAATTAAACATACGTAAAACAGCGTGGCTCCTTCGACAGGTGATTAGGTATATTTATTATCCATAGGGCAACTGTGAGTGTATTAAATAAATTATGAACGTCTATTCGTATAATCTACTATGAAAATACCCCTCTGCATACATTATCGGTACTGTGGTGAGCCTCGCATATGAAAGAAATCGGCGGTTTTTATGAATCATTACATAAAACAATCCATTAGTATACAAAATATAAAAGTGTGCGCTCCGCTCCGCATGTGGGAAATATACGTGTAAAATTGAATCTTATCATCGCGCTAAATACTGTGAAAAACTGCTGGTGTCATTTAATAATTATGTAGCTATAAAGAACGACGAAATATTGAAGTCATTAAAAATCAGCGATTGGATAATTTTTAATTGAAATGGATACCATACTTAGCGGGGTCTATGCGAAAACTTTGAATTAACGTAAATAAATAAAAACATGTCTAATCATTACTGACCCACCCTTGCCCATTTATTACCTCGTATTAAAAATTTCCATTGACAAAATCATGATATTTAGAATGAGGAGAATGAACTTGACCGTCAACTGTGCATTATCACCCAAGTTAAGTCTGCAAAATCCTGATACTCATTTTACAGAAAAATTTTGGTACATGATTTTAAAAAAAAAAATTCTAATTAATCTAATGCATACATAATTAGGTATAAAATAAACAATACCAATATTTTACTTTTTACTAAAACTTATTTTGCACATATTTGCTTAATTTAATTTTAAATCTTAGCACTTTCTCCTCTTTTCTTATATCATCTGGCATTTCATTGAAAGTCACACTGCACTTCATTGATTTCTGAGATTTAGCCGTCTTCCTGAATGGCAGTCTCGTTATACATCGTCGTCATGTATGCTGTTCGTGCTTATGTCGATTTGTCTCAATTTTTCTTATAAATTCTACCGATTTTTTTTTTTGCGCCGATTTTAAAAATAATCATTTTTTGTTTAAAGGGCTTCCAATATTGTAAAATTTATTTTTAAAATAACACATCCAATTATTGAGGCTCCTCGTGTCGTCACGTTGTCAAAAAACATGATCAACAATCGAATGTGTACCTAGTGGACCGCTCAACGGCATGGAGTAAAAAATTCACATTGATAAATAACGTCAACTCCTCGGAAAAAACGCGGACACATCATTACAGCGCTTGGCGCATACAAAATTGCACAATCAACGTAGGCTCACGTTATGGCGCATAATAAAAAGTAGAACCAAAAAATAACCTTCGTACGTAAAAAAATTATGTATATTAAATTTCAGAAAACAACTGAATTATGGTGTGAGCGTATTTGTATACAATATGTATTGCAATTCCGCACTTAATCTTAAAACATTTAATTAATTAAAACAAATTACTTCACCTGTAAACATTCACAATGGTTTGAATTTCTCATTTGTAAACATTATGTAAAAACTGTCGAAGCCACTTTTCACCACCACAATCACACGCTCGTCAACCCTGAAATCATTCTTCATCGTGAAAAAAGATCCGGCAGGGACCCTCCGCGGAGGATAGACTCTATTACAGTTCAACGCGTAATTGTAATCGTTTCCGCTGTTCGCTGATCGGTGTACAATCCTGCTAGAAACATATTTTTTTGTTTTAGGTTATTTCGCAACATCGACTCTTGGATTATTTAACCGCCGAAAAAATGTTTCTTGCAGGACAAAACATTTTTGTGTGTCGTTTAATATGCGAGCGTCACACATCGAGTACGCAATCGCTGACGGTTGCACAAGCGGGCCCTGAATGCGGACCCAAAGCGCAGCTCCGTCCGGCAAGTGGGGAATATAGGTCGTGCAGTGGAATGCAAGGGCCGACACCGATAGTCGCATCTACACCTCAACCGGCCCCTTCATATCCCGCGCTAGCGGAGTGACTTATCTCGCGAGTTAGTTCTTCTAATGTTATTTTTAACCCTCCGAAATTATTAATCACATAGAATAGATAGATAATTGTACGAGAGTGGCTATGCTATGATTATGCGTACGGTGAGTATTTTAAATCGATTTAATTACTATATTTTTACTGTATACATACATATACCACCAAAATATTAATGTTCATTTTTAACAAATAATTAACTTAAAACAAAGCTCCCAGCCCTTTTTTTATTTAATGTAAGTGTCAAATGTTAAAAGTAAAAAATGTTATAAAATGATAAAACAGTAGTAGGTTAGTGGCTGGTGAGACTTGTCGCTCGACCGTGCGAAGGGATTAGGTGTGATTGGGCAACGTTCGACTCTTTTGGACCGGCTTAGATGCACAGCGAAATGCTCGTATTAAACAATAACAAAGTGACCTCAATAAGGCGGCGGGCTAACGATTGAAGCACAGTGTACGAAACATTATAAGCGCGTTAATTAAATTACAAGTTTTTTTTTAAATTTACCTAGATTTATTTTCGACCTGATTGACAATATTGAAGTATATTTAATTCAGCCGAACTCGTAAACAATGAAAATTAGTATACCTGATCTATTCTCATGTTTCGATTGCAATGATATTAGAGCGTAAGGATATGAATACGTGAATCCATTTTTTCGGCAATTGGGTCGGTCCGAGAAGTATATGAGAATAGTTTATAAATTATTGACTATCGACTCCTTTTGTATCCGTAAATTTATTTAAAAAATTAATTAACAAATGCATGTTTTAAAAACCCGTAACAATGACAACTAGGAATTGAGATAGGTAACGCAACGTATATAGTAATTTCGAAGGTCCGCTGATTATTCGAATGATATCCAATATCATGTGATTATTAAACTATGACCGATTAAATATATTGCCTTTGAAATATAAAATAATTTATTGAAAAACATTAAATCTCATTTGTAATAATCGTTAGTCAGTTTTCACAACCGTTAGTGTTTTACAGATTTTAGGCAATCAATTAATAAATGTCGAGGTTTATACTATTCACAGTGTAAATCGAAAAACTCGATAAACTTTTTCGTATTTTTACCCGGAAATTGAAAAAAAAAATTTTAAAT
The DNA here is from genome assembly GCA_031772225.1 of Eubasilissa splendida. Lineage (NCBI taxonomy): Eukaryota > Metazoa > Arthropoda > Insecta > Trichoptera > Phryganeidae > Eubasilissa > Eubasilissa splendida. The sequence goes on along the minus strand of CM062846.1, from coordinate 27,318,421 downwards.
GTCTCCATTGAAGTAAAAAATAACAAATATAATATATATATTGTTCAATAAAACGCATTAGATAGATACATCAATATTTTGTTAAATGATCGTTTATATTTAAAAACCTAATAATCAAAATAAACGTTAAAACTACTATATTGTATATGAAACGAACATATTGTTGTAACCCTGTAGTATCTATTTACCGAGATATTACTGTCCATTTTTGCAATAACTAACCGTTCATAACAAAATAAACCTGTCGTGCCTGCAATTACGTAAAATAAAATGATAATTTTATTCAATAGATGTTTAATGAAAACCAAACGATACCAGAGAAAATGAAGAAGAGTTGTATGAGGATAATAAGATACTTAAAAGAGACGAAGCTATGAGGCGTAGAAAGATAACCTAATTAGTTCCTTGCAAATTTGAATGTTACAGGTGAGATTTTGACGATAAGATAACATGTATATTTAAAATACATGCAGACGTATTATTGTGTAGCTATCTATTTCATGAGACGTACTACGTTTTTTCCCCGAAAACACATTTGATAAAATGCCAATTTCGTGAATATTTTCAAACAATATGTGTAAATATATAAGTGGCAGAGTGACAGTAACGTCTGCGGAAAAATGGATTAGATATATGTTATTAACAAACAAATTAATGGTTTTTCTTCGAAATATACGTATCTATGTAATGTAGTGACGTAAAATTAAAATATGCTATTTATTAACAATTAATGGAGAACTTGGAATAAATAGTTACCACGTGCTTCGGCACTCGTGACGCGAAATGTATATATATAAGTTTGTAAGAAACATTAAACATTTATAAAATGTGATAAAAGTAATTTTGGCGTTCCTGAATTGCAATCTCCTCTGACTCTAAGGAGAAGAAACACAAATGTATCACAATGACAACATAAATACAAAAGTAATGGTTATACCGAAACAGATTAGTTTTGTACACATATAAAAAATATACATCTGAAAATATTGTCCCAATAAAAACAATGAAAACATTGACGACATCGAAAGAACAGAAAACACACATGCTTTGGACAAATATCAAAGGTAGTTTTAACAGAGAAATATAGACTGTCGATTGGTATTAGCTTTTGAAACTACTATAAAAAAAATTACAAAAGGCAGAAAGAAAACAATCTTGGAGAACTAACCTCAAACAATATTAATCATTTTGGGGGATGATCAATGAAAAAAAATGACATGTTACGTTACTTCCTCACGCAGGAGACTGTTGTGGTGACAATGAGGGAAGAAACTCGTGTACGCATGTCATACGTCAGTCGTGTGCATGGAAACGCCGTGACGCGGAAGTGATGGGATGAGGGTGGAGACAAAAATCTACGACAACACCGCTAGATGAGTTCTGTGGGACTCACTTCGTTGTGAATTTTCTTCGCATATATCGCGGCTGGAGGTAGCGGCGCTGCGGCTCCTCACCTGTGGGATTAGCGCGGGCGGGCGCACCGGAGGGCGGACATACCAGTGCGGCGGCGGCTCGCTACCGACTGGCGGCCGCACCGCCCCGCCGGCGAGGGCGGCCGGCCCGGCGCGCGCAGCGCCCCCGAGCGCCCCCGCCCCGCCCCCCCGGTACGACGGAATCGATGCCTTCGATTACATGCGAGGGAACTACCGGGAAAGCGCCGACACACTTTCCGCTAACGGCAGCCCTGATACTTCCTGAAACCTTCGGAGGCCCACAGGACATGTTTACTCTCGCCGAAACTCACCACCATCCGAGTTTAGTACCTACGTTCTGATTACAGAGAGAATACTAACATTCACCAAACGAAAATGCAATGACAGCAATTCGTATATCAGCCCTGTAATATGATTATTCTCTCAAATACTCGTATGCGCACATATATTATAATACTCTTAACATAAGTATTTACAAAGAAAATGCAAGCATTCGCTTTGCGTTGTCAATTAAATAAACAAATTTATTAAGTGCACGAAAATTAGTGTGATTATAAAGAAAACATTTTATTTTATTTTATTTATAATGCAAGCAAATTTACGGGTATCATACACATTGACAATTACAATACTTATTTATAATGCAAGCAACTTTACAGGTATCATACACATTGACAATTACAATACTTATTTATAATGCAAGCAACTTTACAGGTATCATACACATTGACAATTACAATACTTATTTATAATGCAAGCAACTTTACAGGTATCATACACATTGACAATTACAATACTTATTTATAATGCAAGCAACTTTACAGGTATCATACACATTGACAATTACAATACTTATTTTTAATTTTATACTTAGAGGTAACGAGAACGAAAGTTTATATTTGCAGATTAACTTTAGTAATAAGTAGATACATTAATAATATATAAATTTCTTAGTTTCAGTTAAGCGTACAAATTCTATAAATACATATTTATATATTTACAAGTGTTACATAATTATGTTATAAATGATACTTTTTTTTTGTTGTATCAATTAATTATTTACAAAAAGGTCTCTACCCAATCTTAAAAACAGCTTGGTTAAATCGGGAAAACTCACATACCGGTATTGCGCTGTAATTGTTGGAACCAACCAGTAAAAATGAACCCTTTTCAACCATGGGCACTTATTGTTGAAGTGATAGCCGCGCCGCACCTTGGCCCTCGCAAAACTAATCAGGTAAACAATCAGAAATATATGAAAACATACATATGCTTCCTTTATTTATATTATGCGATCGTAGAAGTCACTTTAATATTTTATTAATATGTATATATTTTCTAAATAAGCCAAAGCGACTTGTGCGATATGTTATCGTGATTGTATCCATGGACCAATCCTTTCAATCTTGTTCGAGAATCACGCTACTAATAAGCTAAACAAAATATAAAATATAATACATATTTAATAAAAAAATCTAATTAAATGAATCAATTATAATACAGAATATATGTTTCTAATTTGACGTAAACGTATTCGGTTGATTTAGTGAAATGGTAACGCGTTTCCTCGGATAGCTAAAAGTCCAGGATCGAATCCCGGTAGCAACTAAATATTTATTCGATAAATTACGAGGTTTGATAAAAAAATACGTGGAATTTTCATCTTTCTCAAATAATCTTTATTTCTTAATCAATATTAATTTTGTCGCCATCAGATATAATACAATACACTTGTGAAGCGCTTTTTCCAATCTTTGAAACATTTATGGAAAGCAATTTTCGATTGAAGAGAAACAATGATTCGATTGTTACTCTTCAATCTTGGCGAAACGTCGTCCTTTCATGTTTTTTTTTATCTTCAGGAATAGGAAAAAGTCGCAGGGGGCGATCGCTTCACGGCAATAGCGTAGAACTTTCAGCCAGTACTCCTTATACGTACAACCTGGTGGCAATAACTCATGGTACACTATGCTGAAATCGAAGAAAACAGTGAGCATAACAATCAATCGAACTTGACAAGCTTTTTTCGTCCTTGGCTTTTCAGAAACCTTCAATTGGAACGATTGGGCCATGTTTCATCACCGGTTGTGTCCAGTTTGAGCAGTTCTGGATCGTTGTTGACCTCATTCAGCAACTCCTAAGCAATGTCTATTCGACACTGCTTTTGATCTAAATTCAACAATTTCGGAATAAATTTTGTTGCCACACGTCTCATACCCAAAACTATGATACGTTAAAATATATGCCAACATCATTAGCAATCTCTCCGATATTGTCCATAATCATTTTCTTCACATTTTCCATGTTGCCATCGGTTGTTGATGTGCTGGGGCTTCCAGGGCGCTTGTCATCTTTAACATCTTCGTGGCCCTTTTAAAAAAGGTTTATATCACTTGTAAATGCTCGTTTTATTCATAGAAGACTCACCAAAAGCAACATTCAACATTTCCAATACTGTGCTGCACTTTATTTCATTCTTAAAGCAAAATTCTTAAAGCATTTTGTCCATAAGTAAATCGCAGAGCACACCAAAACACGTGCAACCTTTTCGGCACCCAACAATAAAGTACGCATCCATTATGGCTACCCATGTCAAGATACGTCAGGGATAAGTGTACCAACACAACGAAAAATTGACAATTGGACTTATACAACCCGCGAAATTCAAAAATTCCACGTATTTTTTGAACCTCGTTGTTTTTTTCTGTATAACTTTCTAATTGATTAATTTAATTTATATTAAATATATTTATTAAAATAGATAAGTATAAAAACGTAAAAAATGTGCAATAATGAAAACCACTTATGGATTATAGAATGACGATCTGAATGACATTCGACAAGAAGTTTGAATTCTTGTAATGGAAATGAAATACCATAATCCAGATTCCGGATCACCGTGAACCGGCTTCGTGCGTTGTTAGTACCTTCTGAATGAAATGTTGAAATTGGATGCATAAATTACTACAACCGATTTGACTTTTTCCTTTTTAAACTTCTTGAACTTTTGCGAGAACTGCAATGAATCTCGGTGTCTTTATCTGATAAATATAAATTCCAGTTTTCACGCGCGAATTAGAACGCGCATAAGTTTCTGCAATACTGTGTCCCTATATAAATAAGATAAGATAAAAGAAAGGAAAACTGAAACGGAAACCAAAAAATCTAATTTTTTTTCCTAACCTGTGAAATACAATAATAATCTGAAATATAATATATATACTTTATAGCCTTACAATACATTACATTATACACAGAAAAATATTTGTATTTATTGTTTAAAAATATATATTTAATATTTATAGAAATAAGATTATAGCAAATCGGTTAAATATTATAAACATAGGGGGCGTTACCGTTCACACTAAATATGAATTTGGAACCACATAAATTGCATTTTCGAGCTTCGCCAAAAATCTCCTCATGATAACATCAGTCGATGTACGTATAATAATAAACAATATATAATAAAATATATATGTGAATCAAAGACTAATTATATAAAAGGGGTACGTATTAATGTATTAAATAAAAATGTGTGACATTCACAACTGACTATAGCGGTGGTTCTCTCATTTCCAATACGTAATAGATTACATTTGTTGCAGGGATATAAAAAATCATTTAAAAAACAAACGTCGAAGGATACGTGTAGTTTAATAAACTAACAAAAATATATGATACTTACGAGTATATGAAACAACATGAGATGCGCGTGTGTTCATGTTTTGAAGTCAATTGTGATGATGTAGTGTTGGAGATTAATAACGACGTAAGACGTACATCCTGCAATCATAAACGCAACCTACGAGAGTGCATTCTACACTTCCTCGTTATGTCTAATACGGATGACAGATTATAAAGGCTAGTTTAAGATTATGTTTATCAAATCAAAAATCTTTAACGAAATGTAGTAATTACCTTTGTATAATTTGGCTTAAGCCCGATTATTTCCAAAAATGCACCCATTTACAAGAGGGCAGCTGTTAAGTGTATGTATGTACCTATACGATTTATTGATTTATGTTTTGATATTATTACGTCGAGAAACATATGTATTTGTAGATGTATTGTATGTACACACGGTGACAAGCAAATGTCGACGTAATTAGTACTTTCAGGTGTTTTATACACTGGGTAAATAAAAAGAAAATGCCGTGCCCGCACGAGTGTATGGGACAAAAGATAACTACCGTCAAATCACAACGCAAACAAATAATCGATTGCCTGAAATAAAATAAAAGCTGAGCGATTTATAATGACATAAGCAGATAGTAAAAAAATCGGTTGTTCGCGGGTCAAGAATTCGTCGCTTTACCAGGATGACAAAATATCGGGATTTAATACTGGCTTATGACGTTCTACGATTTGATTTTTCAAAACTATTTGACAGCTGCATGAGAGAAATGAGAGAATTGATCGCTCGAAAATGAAATATACGCAAGAAATATTTTGTTTGTACCGTGTGGAAATATAATAAGTATAACGAACGATGTACGTATCTCTACGCATTGGTCACCAAAATTTTCCCGTTTAAAAAATGTAATTGATATTTTTGAGTGCTGTGTTTTTAATAAAAACCGGCTTTTTTGATTTTTAGCCGATATACGTACTGTAATATTGTCTTTAAACTTGTTTATTAGCGTCTAACTCATGCTGTTCAAATTTAGAAGTCCTGAGTCAATATAATCACCTTTCCGGTGGCGCGAGCCCGCCTGGCGCGTTCACTAAAATCGATGCTTTTTGCTATTTCTATGGTGTGGTTAGAGTTTCAAAAGAATGTTGATGATTGCGATCCGTTGGTCGTGAATGAATTTATGCTAGCGCCGAAACCATCACTTGAAATCTTCCAGGATTCCGAGTTGGAGCCAGAATTTGAAAAAATTGTCAAAACCAACACCAAGTTAATTGATTTGGTCACAAAGGATCTTCAATTTCAAGTTCAACTGAAGAGTCACATCTAATAAATCAGTCTGAATTAAACGATCTGATTCGTGACTTGGACATTCCAAAACTAAAAACTGAGCTTCTTGGATCACGTCTTCAACAGTGAAAATTTATTGTATCGTTATTATTACTTTCAGAAGAAGCAAGTCGGGAATTATAATTTCACTTTATTATATTGTGTTAAATATTAAATTATTGTAATTAATACTTATTTTTATTATTGTTTTTTTTATAATTTCGACACCATATTGTTAAATTTTGTAACCTACACTAGCGTATGTCTCATCAATACTTAACCGTTTGTTTACTGAAAAAATGCGAGAAAACATAATGTACGTTTCATTCTCGTCATTAGAGAAATCCTACGCCACATCTGATGCATTTATATGCAAAAATTTAATTATATGCAGATTACCCTCTCCCGCCGGGCACTTGAACAGTTATGATGAACAATTATTAGATGCTGATTATTACATAACGAAATAGTTTTCAAATTTATTTCAGATAGGCACGTTTTAAAATCTTATTTCTCAGTTTAATGTACGGAATTCATTAATTCGATACAGATAGTTTCAGCTATAAAATAAATGCTAATATTATAAAAACGACAGTTAAGTAAATTTATTCTAGTAAACAATAACTATTTGTGAGGGTGGTGTCGAATAGAAACATTAAATTAATCACTTCTTAAATATTTGCAAAATTACTTTGCGGCAACACATCATATATCATAGAAAAAGTGTTAATAGTAAATTAAACATTATAAATAACCAAATTCTTTTTGCAAATAGTTACATTTTAATTTGTTTTCACAGTAGTTCCGAATTAGTTGCTCGTCACTTATGTTTATAGTTTTGTTTTTTGTCTATGCTTGTATTTTTAATATTAGTATACCTACAATTTGTATCCTGACGAAGGGACCATTGGTCTTGAAACATGTTGATAAATCAATATACAGTGTTATTAAGGAGAACACATTTTTATAGTGAAGTTGTAATTATTCAGAACATAGGTCTGTGATGTTTTCGACAAAATTGATTTTATATGTATATATTTATAATTAATATATTAAATTAGTATTTACAACATACAGTTGTTTAAACAGTGTTTTTCCTTATTATTTATTAAATTTATCACTCGATTGTCCAATACGCGAACCGAAAAATGGCGTTAATAATAATATACATAAATGCCAATCATAAAAACGTTTATAATAATCGTGAAAATTGTTTAATATAGTATTTTTTGTAATTTTACGTAAATAAAAATACTTTTGAATAGAAAAAAAACTTCGGTACTAATTAATCACCAATATTTCGACACTTTTAATATTATATAAATACATTATATTATAATCTTACCCTACATTTCAGAAATACCCTGGACATAATATGGAAAATGGGGGGAATTCAATCGTTTGAATTAAACTCTACAAATATTTTTACAATACTTATATATTTTGCATATCATATAATTCATTGTAATGATTATGAATTGACATAGACATCAACATTTGGAGAAAAATCTATATTTTAATTTTAATTATAACTCCAAGATCGTCAAAACTATTATTTTCGAAGATTTGTATGAAGATGTGGGCATTCCTGATAATGTGCAACCAAATGGATGTTCAGATCCGAAAACTAAACAATATTAAGGAAGCAACGTTTCACCACTGGCTGGTGGGCTTGCACCGAGGCGACACAGAAGCATACTCTACATTCAGATTGTCACAAATAAGACTCCAGACCACGTGATGGTAACTCCAGGAAAATATATTCATATCTTTACTTATAAATCTAGATCAAATCAGATAAAATTATTAGTATATTAGGGTAAGTTGATTATACAGGATAAATTTGTATTACGAGTATCATCATCATCATCATAATTAGCCATTTTCCATCCACTTCTGGATGAAAGTCTCTCCAAGTGTCCCAAGTAGGGTTTGGGAGATACATTTATATAAGTTTTCCAAATAATATTGCAGTTTTGTTGGTTCAGTATATATAATAAAAATTAATTAAATTACAAAAAAAAACAAATATCCGAGTATACATGTACGTATTATATAATATATGAATAAAAATGCAAAATAAAATGGAGTGCCTATTTTATATGGATTCTTTATTTGACGTGTTTAATGTATTTTATGTGACAATTCCATAATTAATCAAGATTATTATTATACCTTATTAATGGTAATGGTACCTAATGTAGTCGACCACGGCCCAAAACTTGACTACCGACTTAGAATCGGTCCGTCTACTTGTAACATTGACCCAAATAGTCACGATAAGTGTCCCAAATGAATATGTTATCGTAGTTGGTTTCCCGTACCAAAAGAGCATTTTAACGTATCTATGTTCACAGAATATACGAGAGCAAATTAAAATGATTTAATTTAAAATTGAGCAGTTCGCAAACGGAAAAACGACAATAATAATACCGTTTCACCGGTGATGCACTTTACAGCCTTTTTCTCGCGGCCGCTTTGTGGCTCAATAGGGGTTGAGAATTATCTGAGGGCTTTAGGTAAGCCGCGAGATTGTTTTATATTGTATAGTAACCGGAAGCAACACGTGGGAGTAATGTAAGGGATTTGGCTGATGAAGAAAATGAGCGAGTTTAGATTGTTTTCCCGACCTGGCACCACTCAATTACCATTAATTGGATAAAAAATATATAATAAATTTTCGATAGGCTAGTTTTTTAAAGTACTCTTGTTATTTCAAATTCAATAAATTCTACGCGAATTACATACACTTTCAAGTTGAATTCTTAGAAGTATCACCTAAAAATACTTGAGGATGTTATTTGTTACGTAAATCTCGCTAGCAGGAAAGTTATGAGAGAAAGAGATGACAATAACATTTCTAATTTTCTCGCAATCAGGACAAGTGTCAAAAATA